>CM077094.1:140425291-141030291 GCA_039513925.1 Platanthera zijinensis
CAGCTTATGTATTCACTAGTAAATGTGTGACCTACAATCACGCTTTTCTGTGTGGACTTTGCTTCTAGTTCTAGTTTGCATACCTAAAGTATTTTTCTCAATACATAGTGAAACTACAAAGGGTGTGTAGGACTTTCAGTGAATTTTCAAGTGTGTTATATTCAGTAATTATGAATTTAAATGTACTGTAGCATATTAATATACTCCATTTGTTTCATGTATAATTATTTCAACGAGATTTTCATGTCCTCACAGAACTCACATGAGTCATATTTTTTGAGACTAACCCTCAGTGTATTAAATATTTTTGTTCAGACAACATGGATGTACTCTAATGTACAGAACTGCGGAGGTTCGCTCTTGAAGAATTAGAACAAGTATGGTTTAAATGTCTACAAAGGAATCGAAGTAGGTTCTGAGAGTCATAGATTACTCTGTATAGAAAATTATTGTAAATTTTTATCAGACTTTGAATAAGCGCTTGTATGATCGTTATTAAGAAATAAAAGAATGGAATAAAAAGTTCTGTGTTACTTTTTGTATTGTGCTTTTCTTTTCCTGCGATCCACTATTGAAAATTAATGGCCGATCTTTTTTGGGAAGTCGGAAAAAAGGTTTTCACATGAAGAAGCAGAGGAGACAAAAGATGAGAAATGAGGAGGGCCTGTGGGCCTTTTCATAGCCCCCAGGAGTGGTTTACAGTGGTTTATGCGGCTATCCGCACACCTTAACCACCAATATTATTATTTAAAATATAGTTTTGGGTGTGTATTATTTGTAAATGCAGGCCCCCACTAAAACATGTCCCCCCACTACTAGTGGTGGTTACACGGGTAATTATCCGCTCAGAAGAGGGCGACGATCGAGGCATAATGAACGGACGGCGGGAAGGTGCCCAAAGAGGGCAAGAGAGGCGATCGGCCACCGCCTTAAGGGTAGCCGACCCTGGCAAAGGTGGAGGCCCGCCAATGCGTCGCTGGCTGGCGGTGCGGTCGGCAGACCGAAGAGGGTTGGTCGGCCGCACTCAGCAGCACATCAGCAGCCCCAGCGGAAGCCAACGGGAGCGACCCCAGTGTCGACCGCTGGGTGCGGTGCCGGCACCGGGCGTCAGCCTGAAGGTATGGCCGATCGGAATTGGCTGGCCGAGCACACCCGGACGGGGGGCCAGAAGTGGTCGACCGCACCCGACACCTCTCGCGGAGGCCATGGGAGGGAAGGCTCCCGCCAGCGGGATCTTCACGCCTCCTGGCCGCAGTCGCGTGGACACAAGGTGCGGCCCCTCAGCCGACCAGAAGTTGGGCTGGGTTGATCCGGCCCGTCGACAGCGGGAGAGAGGGGCCGACCCCAGTGGCCGACCCCTAGCGGTTCGGGGAATGGGATCTCGCGCGCACGGATCGTGCGCGATTGCGTGTGTCGATCGCGTGCATGGCGGTTCCCCAATGATCTCCATTTAGGATGGGATCATGGAGAGTGGGTTAACCGCACCCCCAATAATTTCTAAATAGGCTTGTCCTTATCAATTGCCCCCCCCCCCAAAAAAATCATCGGTCTTAGAAACCATTTTTGTGAGAAGAACGATGATTTCTCCTTCTCCTATGAAGGTTTGATTTGGTGGCGATAATGGTGATGATGAATGAAGAGGTGCCAGAGAAGGTGGATGGAGGCACTTCACAGGCCAGGTTAGCTATTATAAAGGCAAAAAATAGAGATTGCACACATACGAGGGAGGTTGGAGTGCGAAGCCAACAAGCGGAGCACACCGATACTGAGATGGGCTCGTCGGCTAAGGATCCCCCCAACGCGGGCTCCCCATGGGGCAGGCGCGCACCTTGGGTGCACACAAGCGCACGCACTTGGATGCGTGCACCCTGGTGCGCTCGAACACACACTTTTGCGCGCGGGTGCGCGCACCTAAATGCACGCACACTACTACATATGTACCCGCTACTGGGTGCGCACTGAGTGTGCTACTAGGTGTGTGCAGTGCCCCCCTTTGCTTGCTTGGGTGCTCGTGCTCTCTTTTGGGTAAGCGGGAACCCACATATTTTTAGTTTTCTCGTCGATCGCACACTTGCGCGCAATGACGTTCAATTGAACATCCTTAGCAAGTTCTTTGCTTTTTTTATTTTTAGATTTCGAAGCGTCCTATGAGACCCATGCGGCTGCACTCCATGCTCACTACTGAGAAAGTTGTAGTTTGGAGGAAAAGATACGGGTTACTTGCTAATCTTGATATAGAAATATCTCATGCATGCTGAAGAGAGTTCAAAACCCACCTAGGGATTGGTTGACAATTAGTGAGATGACTTTGAAGTCAGACTTCTGCTTTCCACCATGCGAGAAGGTGGTGGACATTCTTAAGTTTTATGGCATCCCGATATCCCAGTTTATTCCACTTGGAATGACTCGCATCATGAGGCTGGTGGCTTTCCTTAGAGAGCATGGCTCAAGGTTCTCTTTGGAGTTATTCAGAGATTGGTGTGATGTCCGTGTTGATGGTGGCAACTGTGTAGAGATTCGCAGCAATAAAAGTTGGCTTGACTTTGAGACCTGGACGGATCGTCGTCATGGGAACACCTTATTTGAATATGTTAGGAACTCCTGGGGCTTGTCGGAGCTGTGGAATTCCTTACCAGATCGTTGTCGGCGACAGAGGGGGCGAGAATGGGACTTTTCTCCCATATTGGGTTTTACAAAGCCCCGAGTGTTAGCAAATCATTTGTTCTTGATTTTCTTATTTGTGGATGAGAAGCTTTTGCTACTGTGCTGACTTTATGCTTCCCCAGAGTGTACCGCTGATGTACCTACAGTACGTGATTAAAAGAGGAAGCTTGTTTTCACTAGCCACCAGAATGCGGATGTGGAGCCCCGATCTTCTTAGAAGGATTCTCAGGTTGAGTAGGTTCCTTCCAGTTCCCAAGATGAGGTTGCTACTGCATATCCTGATGTTAAAGTACTGGGATCTTCTGCCCCCCCCCCCCGAGTCCCTTCTTCAGAGGCCTCCGTGAAAGAATTCAATAAAGAACTACTAATCACCTAGAGGGGGGGTGAATAAGTCCAATTCTTTATAATAGGCAGTTTTTAGGATTTCTAATTAGCAATTATATTTATCTAATCATTCAAGCCTCACAGATAATCAGAATATGCAAACACAGCATAGAGACACACAAACTTATAGTGGTTCCCCAGTATTTGGGTACATCCACTTTCCCCCTTTGCCTATCTAGCAATGAACTAGATTCAGCCCAACTTCCTTCTCCTCAGATCCATAGATCTTTCCACTCAGAACCCTTCCAAGTTCCTACAACTTAGACTTCTTCAAGTCCTACAGCTCAGATCCTTCCAGATCCTACAACTAAGATTCTTCCCAAGAATCCTACCTTAGAGTTTTCCAACTCCTACCTCAGGCAATATACCCTACCACAGCCCTTATAATAACAGGCTTACAACTCAGAAAGATAGACTTTCCTACACTCAGATCTATACAGATCCTACAAGTTTGATTATAATGATTTAAGAATTTCTTTACCCAAAAAGAGAGAAAGGGATAAAGATTACTTGACCAATAATTAGAAATTGGTCCCTTCTGATCCTTGCAAATCTTGGATCAAATTCAACCTGACTTAACTTCTTTAAAGCTTATTGAATTCAGAGAACTAGGTTGAATCTTCAAAGAGTAGATGGAAGTGATCTTGAATCTGTCTCCTCCTCCTTCTTCTTCTTCTTATAGATTTGATTCTGTGAACTAAGCTGATCTGCAGAGATCCAGCCTTCAAGATGTTGTCGATTTTGTTATTCTTAGTTTTTTCCTCAGATAGGAATGTTTTATTTATAGAAGCCATCAGTGATAACCTATTGAGCCAGTATCTGACTGACATCTGACAGTTTTGACAGTTATAACAGCTGTCACTTCTTAGATCTGGAAATCTGCAACTTGGTCTCAACAACAGACAGCAGACAGGTCTTCATACTGTGTTGACACAGACTGTTAGATGTGTCGATACATCTAGCTAGATGTCGACACATTGCCTTGATGTTGTTGACAAGTTTCACTTTCTGTCGACACAGCTTTCCTCCATAGTCCCGACACAGATAATGTAGAATGTGTCAACACAACTTACTTAGTGTCGACACAGTTTTTCCTTCAAAATAGTTGTCAACCCAAGTCCTGGGTGTCGACATATCTGCTTGAGCTTACTATCATCACTTCTATTATTGGTGTGTCGACACAAGTCCTGAGTGTCGACACAGTTGATCTTAGACTCAGTATTTAGTGTGTCGACTGTGATCATTTATGTCGACACAGCTTGTGTTGACTAATATCTCTGTGTGTCGACACAAGTCCTGTGTGTCGACAGATCTGGTGTAGACTGATATATCTGTGTGTCGACATAAGTTCTGTGTGTCAACACAGCTTTGCTCTTGTACTCGACATTGCTTCATCAAAAGGTGTCGACACTGCCCAAGTGTCTCGACACTTTTGTACTTAGAAAAAATCTTCTCCATTTCTTTAGCCTGCACAAGTTAACTCAACAGACATCAAATACAAAATGATGTATACCACTGAGTTAAGTAAGACTTCTCCAAATCTGGTATAATTTCCAATGTACCCAACACTCCACTCCTCGAGTGTCTTCTTCTTTGAAAGCGATGAGTGATGTGGTATGTGTAATTTCTTATTTCTATATTTGACCATTTTGTGCAATGCTGATCTTCTTTTTCTTGATAGAAGATTGAGGCGTAGGCCCATATAGCATTCACATGAAATGACCACTATATAAGTTTGAAGGATGAATACTTGTTCCTTCAGGAGAAGCTTTGCAAGACCCCCCCAACCTTAGACTGGGTCGGGTCGAAGGCGGGCCTTACTGCCCAAGACGGCCACCCTACGCCTTCCATGTGGCAATAACCCACTCACCAAGCGTAGAATGATCTCCATGTCAGGCTATGGAAACTCGTCACATAACATGAGATCATAGTGGAAGTAAATCAGAAATCAATTTATATATATAACAAAGGTCGTAGCCATAAGTTTATACATGTGGCCCATCGGGCTGAAGATAACTACAACACTCTCTCGGATTTTACCAAGCTAAGAACTCACATCTCTAAGGACTTGGGATGAGACTGGTGCTTTTGCTCGTCTCGGCTCTAAGGCAGGTACGTTATCACGTGCTATCCGGGCCTCACACTGTTCCATCTCTTGTGAATGATTATTTTAATAACTGTTAGTCACGGGACTAAGTGGAATCACACCTCCTCCCCAAGATCCCTAAACTTGGGGACGAGAGTGAGCCTCAACACTATCTACAATAGCCGAAGCAAAAGAGAGTTAGTACAACATTTCATAAATAAGCTAGGAGCAACTATTAAAATGAGGTGCATCATAGTATAACTGTATTAACAACAATATTATAATTTAGTTTATAACAAATGCTCCACTAGTATCAACACAACAGGTTTCACACCGCGGGTGTTTCAAAATTTTATATGTCGTATAAATTCAAAGCCGTACACACATCGCAGGCATTCAAAGCCGTGCACACACCGCAGACATTCAAACCTGTGCACACCCACTATATCGACATAGATTGGACCGCTTCTCTTCTAGCAGGTTAGTGAACCCCGCGGGCCTCACCGATGTGGTCATCGGTGATAGTGGCCAGTCCTACCACTTTTGGGTGTGGACGTACCACACTACCCAGGCCCCAATGTACAACCTCATGTACTCTCGGATGTGAGCGACATCTGGTGATTCAACATTTTGGTTGACCAGCGGAGGAAACCCAATGGGTAAAAACATAATGGTCGGTCACCCGTGGTACGGTATCTCCCTATCGCTTTGAGTCATCAACCTTACCACATCAGTATGCACGGTCTAAGTGCATAATCGACCTGCCACTTTTTACCGCAAGCAATTCACAAGCATTTCAATAGATAAGTAACTTGCATATATTGGGTCTGTGATGGCTTGCCCTACTCAACATGAAATAATTCAGGCAAGTGGCCTTCTCGAATCAACGTGTTACTCAACTTCATACAAGGAGCGCAATGAGCATGGGAGCGCATTATTTATGGCTAACCCTGGAGAAATAAACTCAACTCTCGGTTATCCCCAACTAACGCTCTACCAAAAAGCCAATCGCTCGTTAGAGCATGACCCAAGCTAGAAATGCAAAAATAGTAAATTGCATAAATAGGAGCGGTAAGTTAATATGCTGCTGAAATAGACTACGAAAATAGGTGCTAAAGTAAAGTACTAATTGCATTAATGAAATGCTGAACTGTAAAGGCACTGAAGTAAAGTGTTGAAATAAACTAGACCAGTATGAGACTGGAGTAATACTGAATATAAATAACTGTAATTAAAGTACTGAAAGAAATTTGATCAGTACAGGACTGAAGTAATACTTAAAAGAAATGAACTGAAAGTAAAAAAGTAGGACCAGTATGAGATTGAAGTACTGAAAATGAAGAACTGAACTAAAATAAATAAAGGAGATGGACCAATGTAAGACTGGAATGAATCATAAAGAAAATGATTAGTAGTCCAATCACTCCATTCAGGAGACTTTAGTTCCATCTTCGTCCTCAGGAGGCAAGTTCAGTTTCATATCTCCATCTCAGGAGGTAAGTTCAGTTTCATCTCAGTTTCTCAGGAGGTAAGTTCAGTTCCATCTCCGTTCTCAGGAGGCGTTCCATCTTCATTTTCAGTAGGCATTCCATCTTTGTTCTTATGAGGCAAGTTCAGTTTCATTTCTATTCTTAGGAAGCTTATTTTGGATTTCACACCATTATTAATATATTGATATTAAGTGCAGTTGCGTGCGTCTCTAATACAGCTTAATCAGACTTATATTTAGGGATTACAACATTAGTATAATAACATGCTCCTCGTTATAAAGATTACTGTGGGCTAAATATCTGCAAGAGGTTTAGCATCATCTCTTAACCTCAATTTCTTGCATCAGGCGAATCAAGTTTTTATGTTAAGCCCAATATCATTTTCTTTTGAATTAAACCTATTTTTGTAACAAAGAGTCGGAAAATGAGAAACCAAAACTCGAGGTTGAATTCGTCAAACATAAAACTCAAGAGTTCCTCGAGTTATTTTGAGATTTGATTTAGCTTCAATAATTTATTAAGCCTAAAATAAACACTTATTTTTATATTTAAAAATAAGCCGTATTTCGAATCACCAAACTACGGCAGAGGATTTAAGTATAAAACTCAAAATAATTGTCATCGCTTCGAGATCTTGAACAACCTCTAATAATACTTAAAACACGACATGGTTATTTCAATCCATTGAAATATTAGGAGTGCCTCAAAAATTCCTCATACATGTCCAATGCATGCATTTAACCTCAAGAATCTCTCATAAAGATATAAGATATTTTAATCGGAAGTTTTTGCAACGAGCAAACTTACACAAAGAGGAACATTTTTAATGTTCAAAACTTTTTCATCAGCCCTCTAATTTATCTTCAGAAAAATCAAAACCATTTTTTAATTATACTTAAAAAATTTTTATAAAATTATAAATTTTTATAAATTCCCCCCCCCCCGGATCGGGATCCTCTCCATTTCAAATGAAATGGAGGGGATCCATTTCATATTTAGTGGACATGATTAGCCCCAAAAAAATCCAGTGGACAAGATTTTTTTTGAATTAAAAAAATATAAAAGGTTGGGGAAAACAGAACCCGTTGGATCAAAAAGTAAAAGATCCTGTCCGTGAAATGGATCCCCTCCATTTCGTCAGAAATGGAGAGGATCCTGGACTTTCCCCTCCACGCCTGTACAGAGAGCTTGTACAGAACTCGTCCCTTACGTGCCTTCCCCGCCACCGGCCGGCCATGACTCTGCTCTCGGCCAACTTCCCGGGGTAGGCGTTACCTCCAGCAGTGGTCCGACAGCCTGCAAAAATCGGCCATCACCGGAGCTATTTTTTATTTTTGAACGGTGGAGAGAGGGTTGACGGCGACGGCGCTCCGACAACTGGAGCTCACATGCAAAACAACAAAAAGCTAGGGAGGGAGGAGAGAAGGAGCTCCCACCTGGTTTCAAGGCCTTAGGGGGCTTTCGGCGAGATCCGCCATTAATGGTGGTAGAGGTGGAGGAGCTCAGTTTTTCTTTCTCCGGCAAGGTGGAGCTCCTGCCGAGGGGGTGGCTTGGGTTATTTTGAGGCTGGGGAAAGGAGTGAAGTCCTCTGGTTCCAGTGGGTTCATTATATAGGGGAGGCAAACCTCCCCTCCCCTTCTTATTCACAATTTGGGACTAATCTCCCATGAAGGAAGATGAATAGTTGCTCACAGCTGGCCTGGGACAAATGGCAGATATCTAGAGGTGGAGGTACATCCATGTGTTAAAATCATGGAGGCTTGGAGCTTAGTTTGGGGAGGAGGGGTATGCGGAGGCTTAGGACTGGCTCCCCCCTTACTTTGACTCCCAAATTATACAAAGCTTGTTGATTTAGGACAGCTGGTGGCCTCCTAATGGAGGATTGTACACCCTATAAGCCTAGATAGGCCATAAACCATGTGGAGGAAAGGGAATAAAGAGAGAAAGAGAGAGAAAATGGAGAATGGGCTTGACTTCTTGATTTCGCCTAAGGGTTATCCTCCTTGTTGGAATCCAAGGCCCATACGGGGTTGAGATTGGGCCCAAAGATGGCCTACATGAGTGGCCTCAGGTGAGGGTAACTTGAAATTAAATTCTCTTAAGAAAATTGGATTTTTAGGAAGTTTGACCAAAAGTAAACCATTGGGTGGGTCCCTCATGTTGGTCAAAGTCAAAGTAGGTCTAAGTCTTCAGGTGATGAGTCAAAGTTTGGGTATTTTAGTAATATCAGTGGGTGCACGCTTTTCGATGCACTATAAAGCTCGTTTTGACAGACGTTGACCCGACGTCGTCAAAATCAAGCACAACTAATTTTGTTGATCTCGTATCAACCACACGAGTCCAACGCAACTGACCGGGTTCAAATCCGAGTTTATTTTCTCGATATTCTAAGATTGTGCGTCGCGACGCGCTACATAACTCAAAATGGTCATATCCACCATATGACCTCAGGACTCAACGGAAAAAGTTCCAACCACTCGTATTGACTATACAAGTCCATAGGAACTGACAAAACTCAAATTGGAGTTTTCAAGCTTAATATCCAAATTTCTTTTATTTCTACGTTCTACGAGGAACGGTCATATCCACCATATGACCTCGAAACTCAACGGAACGAGTTCCAACGCACTCATATTGATTATACGAGGCCATAAGAACTGACGGAATTCAAATCGGAGTTCTCTAGCTCAATATCCAAATTTCTCGTATTTGTGACATTCTATGAGGAACGGACATCCATCATATGACCTCGGATCTCAATGGAACGAGTTCCAATGCACTCGTATTGACTATATGAGGCCATAGGAACTGACTGAATTCAAATCAGAGTTCTCTAGCTCAATATCCCCTAAACATGGTCATCTCCGATCCTTTATGAGTCTCGGGTCACTTTTATTGGGTCCACTATGATTCTAGTGACCCATAAAAGTTGGGATGTTACAATCCAATAAAAATAAGAGGATTTTTCGTCCCTGAAAATTTGCTTAAAGTAGGGGGTAAGCACAACATACTTGGGGAAAGAGCTCGGGGTACTTTCTCGGACGATGGTCTCTAATTCAAACATGTCCTCGTCTCATCCACAGTTCAACCACATGGTCTCGACCATTGATAAAGCCTTTTTTCGCAGGTTTTTCACTTTTAAGTACATTATCTTCACAGATTTTAACTGGTTGAATCTGTCCGACTGCAGCGATACTAGCAGTGTAGGAAGATGTTGATCTAGTTGCCGAAAACTCGCCTCAACGAAGGAATATGGAAAATATAATGAAGATTTCCCAACTCTGGGGGCAGGGCTAATCGATACACAACTGGGCCAACAAACTCTACCATGACTTGATAGGGGCCCAAATAGCGGGGATCTAGCTTCTCCTGCTTCTTCAATCGAGAGATACCGTGCATGAACTTGATTTTCATAAATATCATTCCTCCCATGCTAAACTCTGCCGGTCGGTACCGCACATCATAATACTTAGCCTGCTGGCTTTGCACTTCATGCAACATATCCTAGATTAGTCGTATTACTATCGTAGTGTCATCAATATAAGCCACTCATATGGCTTCAGGGTCCTCATCCTGGGCGCAAGACAATGGGGTCCGACAATGTCTTCCATACAATGCCTCATACGGTGCTATCTTAAAATTAGCCTGAAAGCTATTATTATAAGAAAATTTCCACCAGTGGTAGTAATTATTCTCGAGGCTCACTGTGCTCCACTAAGCATAGTCGAAGAAGATCCTCCATTATCTAATTCGTCCTTTCCTCCTGACTGTATGTCTGGGGTTGGAAAGCGGTGATGAAAGCCAATTTTAGTTCCCAAGTAAACCTGCACCCTTCTCCACTCTTTTGAAGTGAAACACCCATTACGTTTAGACACAATGGACTTGACACTCCATGGAATCAGACTAACTGTTCTTATAAAAAGCCTAGTCAAGACATCCACATCATCACTCAGACGGTTCAGGATGAACCAAGCCACATTTGTCAGTTGATCCACAACAACCTATATGGAGTCGTTTCCAGCACGGGACCGAGACAAGCCGTGGACAAAGGGCATAAAGATGTATTCATTCTGATATCAGTAGGGGCTGCATTAAGTCTCCTGGGTTGCGACATTTGGCCTTGACCCTTTGACAGGTCTTGCATTGTGCAACAAAGTTAGTGACGTCTCTTTTCATCCCTGGCCATTATATGGTCCTGCATAGGTCAACATACATTTTAACTACACCAGGATAAATGGAGTACCTCGACTGGTGTGCTTCACAAAAAATTTCTTCTCAAATCCTCCCGGTAAAGGGAATGAAACATTATGCCTAAATTGCAAAATACCGTTATGTAGATCATCCTGCGCCCCATCCAGCTCCAGACTACCGAGGGATGATGGCTTAAAGTATCTATAACTTTTTTAGCCTTCTCGGGGTGGTACTAGAGAGCAAAGTCATAGTCATACAAGAATTCCATCCATCGGCACTGCCAGAGGTTCCACTTCTTCTGGGTGAAGACATACCTCAGGATTTTATGAATGGAGAAAAAAAATCTTGCACCTAACTCTGTATAGATAGTGCCTCTAGAACTTGAAGGGAAAAGACTATCACACCCAACTCCAGATAGTGGGTCGAGTAGTTCAGCTCATGTAGCTTCAATTGCCGAGGTACGTAAGCGATTACCTTGTTGCAATTCCTAACCCATCAGTGTAAATCTGGAACCCTTCGGTTCCCGAGGGGACCGTAAAAATCGGGGTAGAAGTCAAACGATTCTTCAATTCGCAGCCTCGCACTCCGACGTCTATTAAATCATGGTGTCTAGAGTGGTCTATCTTGGTTCTCGAGTAGATCGAAGACGATCACGAGGTTGTTCAGGAACGGTTCAAATACCTTGTTTATCAACTCCACAAAGGCGAATAGTGCGTTGGTGAGCCTAAATGACATCACTATGGGCTTGTTGAGGCCATAACGAAAGCTAAAAACTATTTTGGGAATATCCTCTTCATGTATCTGAGGATGATAGTAACCAGATCTTAAGTACATCTTGTAACTGATCAAACAACTCATTAATACTTGGTAGAGGATACGTGTTTTGATTGCCGAGCTTGTTAATCTCCCTGGAGTCGATGCATAGCCTGAGTGATCCGTCTTTTTTTTGACAAATAATACCAGGGCTTTCCATAACAAAAAACTCTGATGGATGCATCCTTCATTGATCAGCTCATGAAGCTGAATCTTGGGTGCCACGAATTCTTTTGGGGCCATTCAATAATGTACTCGGGATATTGATCGAGCTCCATACACAAGCTCGATTTAGAAGTACACCTCCCATCTCGGGGCATCCCTGAGTGTGATTCGAAAAAACATCTGAAAAGACCCGAATAACCGTAACCTTAGAGAGTACTTCGGTTTTATTCTCCATTTCAAAACATCCCATCTCTTTGCCCTACCGACTTGGCGGTATGGGCTGAAGTTAAAATTATACATGAGATGGAGGGAATACCATCTGTTGAAGTCAAAAATGACCGAAGCCAAAATGACTTCTGTGGAGTTCGACCCTTAGGGAAAGGGGTGACCTCACACCTACTATGCTCGGAAGAACGTCACGGACCGAAGACTTAGGAAGCTATGAACTGACCCTCGGCTCTTGCTGAGGTCCCACCTCACACCCGGAAGACCTTGAGGTCTCCTCCTCCCTAGCCAATGCTTGAGCTAGGTACCTTGGAGGAAGAAAGCCAAAGAGATTCAAGTGGCTAGGCAATGATTGAATGCGCTCCAAGGCACCCTCAAGGGTCTATTTTATATGTTTTTCCAAGTCTTAGGGGTAAAATGACCAAAATGCCCCTAGGGCAAATATGCCTCAAGTCAATAGCAAACCTCCACACCGGGGGCAAAGAAGGAAATTCCACCCCGGGGGTAAAAAGGTCCAAGGACGAGACCATGCCAAACCACACCCCCCAGCGGTCTCGCCCGGAGCTGGCCGCACGGGCGAGACCTCGCCTGGCCGGTGGTCTCGCCCGGAGCTGACTGCGCGGGCGGGACCTTGCCTGGTCGGTGGTCTCGCCCGAGCTGGCCGTGCGGGCGGGACCTCGCCTGGCCGCGGTCTCGCCCGGAGCTGGTCGTACGGGCGGGACCTCGCCTGGCCGCGTCGGTCTCGCCCGGAGCTGGCCGCGCGGCGAGACCTCGCCTGGCCGGCGGTCCTGCCCGGAGCTGGCGCGCGGGCGAGAGCTCGCCTGGCCGACGGTCACGCCCGGAGCTGGCCGCACGGGCGAGACCTCGCCTGGCCGGCGGTCTCGCCCGGAGCTGGCCGCGCGGGCGAGACCTCGCCTGGCCGGCGGTCTCACCCGGAGCTGGCCGGGCGGGCGAGACCTCGAATGGCCGGCGGTCTCGCCCAGAGCTGGCCGCGGGGGGCGAAGACCTCGCCTGGCCGACGGTCTCGCCGGAGCTGGCCGCACGGGCGAGACCTCGCCTTGCCGACGGTCTCACCCGGAGCTGGCCGCGTGCGGCGGGCGAGACCTCTCCTGGCGGCGGTCTCGCCCGGAGCTGGCCGCCCGGGCGAGATCTCGCCTGGCCGGCGGTCTCGCCCGGAGCTGGCCACGCGGGCGAGACCTCGCCTGGTCGGCGGTCTCGCCCAGAGATGGCCGCGCGGGCGAGACCTCGCCTGGCTGGCCGGTCTCGCCCCTGCTCGAGGCTAAGGGGCAGGGGGGACGAGAACATGGTCTCCAGTCGACCCCTCTGCCCCCACCTCGCCCTTCACCCCGTCTGGGGGTGCCGGCCAACTTGCCGTACCCGACCCTCAAAGAAGGGGGCAAGGGGGGAGGCCAATTTTTCCCCCTACTAGTATATCCTCAAGTTCAGGCCAAAATTGGCCCTTAGAGTGCAAAACAGCTCAAAAGCTTAAAAACCCAAAACTTGTCCTGCGCTTGCCGAACGGACCCTACTCGGTGAATACGGGGTTGTACACAATCCCTGCTCTTTCGAGGTAGGAACAAGCTCGGAAATAAACATCTAACCCAATGTATTCACTGAGTGGCCTTCTTGGGAGCGAAAAAACACTTGGCCTCCCCGAGGGGTCAACCTGTCACGCCAGCTAATGGGAGTTTGGGTGACGAGATAGCCTCGGGGTGATAACACTTCGCCTCCCGAGGGGTCAACCTGTCATGCCAGCTAATTGAAGCAAGGGTGACGAGACAGCCTCGGGGTCAAAAGCACTTAGCCTCCTGGGGGGTCAACCTGCCATGCTAGCTGACGAGAGCCTAGGTGGCGAGTCCCCCTCATGGTAAAAAACACTTAACCTCCTGGGGGGTCAACCTGCCATGCTAGCTGATGAGAGCCTGGGTGGAGAGACCCCCTCAGGGTAAAAAACACTTAACCTCCTAGGGGGGTCAACCTGTCATGCCAGCTGATGAGAGCTTGGGTGGCGAGACCCCCTCAGGGTAAAAAACACTTGGGCTTCCACGAGAGATCAACCGGCCTTGTCAGCTAGTGAGAGCCGCACTGACAGCGGAAGCATCATCGGAGCAAAGGACTTGGGCTTCCACGAGAGATCAACCGGCCTTGTCAGCTAGTGAGAGCCTGACAGCGGAATCATCATCGGAGCAAATGGATTGGGCTTCCACGAGAGATCAACCGGCCTTATCAGCTAGTGAGAGCCTGACAGCGGAATCATCATCAGATCAAAGGACTTGGGCTTCCACGAGAGATCAACCGGCATTGTCAGCTAGTGAGAGCCTGACAACGGAATCATCATCGGAGCAAAGGACTTAGGCTTTCACGAGAGATTAACCGGCCTTGTCAGCTAGTGAGAGCCTGACAGCGGAATCATCATTGGAGCAAAGGACTTGGGCTTCCACGAGAGATCAACCGGCCTTGTCAGCTAGTGAGAGCCTGACAGCGGAATCATCATCGGAGAAAATGGCTTGGGCTTCCATGAGAGATCAACCGGCCTTGTCAGCTAGTGAGAGCCTGACAGCGGAATCATCATCGGAGCAAAGGACTTAGGCTTTTACGAGAGATCAACGGCCTTGTCATCTAGTGAGAGCCTGACAGCAGAATCATCATCGGAGCAAAGGACTTGGGCTTCCACGAGAGATCAACCGGCCTTGTCAGCTAGTGAGAGCCTGACAGCGGAATCATCATCGGAGCAAATGGCTTGGGCTTCCACGAGAGATCAACCGGCCTTGTCAGCTAGTGAGAGCCTGACAGCGGAATCATCATCGGAGCAAAGGACTTAGGCTTTCACGAGAGATCAACCGGCCTTGTCAGCTAGTGAGAGCCTAACAGCAGAATCATCATCGGAGCAAAGGACTTGGGCTTCCACGAGAGATCAACCGGCCTTGTCAGCTAGTGAGAGCCTGACAGCGGAATCATCATCGGAGCAAATGGCTTGGTATTCCACGAGAGATCAACCGGCCTTGTCAGCTAGTGAGAGCCTGACAACGGAATCATCATCGGAGCAAAGGACTTAGGCTTTCACGAGAGATCAACCGGCCTTGTCAGCTAGTGAGAGCCTGACAGCGGAATCATCATCGGAGCAAAGGATTTGGGCTTCTATGAGAGATCAACCGGCCTTGTCAGCTAGTGAGAGCCTGACAGCGGAATCATCATCGGAGCAAATGGCTTGGGCTTCCACGAGAGATCAACCAGCCTTGTCAGCTAGTGAGAGCCTGACATCGGAATCATCATCGGAGCAAAGGACTTAAGCTTTCACGAGAGATCAACCGGCCTTGTCAGCTAGTGAGAGCCTGACAGCGGAATCATCATCGGAGCAAAGGACTTGGGCTTCCATGAGAGATCAACCGGCCTTGTCAGCTAGTGAGATCCTGACAGCGGAATCATCATCGGAGCAAATGGAGAAACGAGCCACCCTCCGAGGCACTCTCGACCCTGCTAGCTGGTGTGAGCCTGGTATGAGGAGATCCTCTCGGGGGTTGGTAGTTGGACATGTCACCTAAGATTTTCTAATTCCAACATCCTCTAACGGGGAAAAAAGATGGGTTACATAACCCCCCCCCCCCCCGACTCAACCGGTCGGAGGCTGGACTCATCACAACAACATAAAACAAAAGATACATGACTCCATCGAGGCGAGGCTTCTTTAGGGGGCCTGGGCTTGATCTCCACTTCATTGCAGATCACTCACAGGGTCCCTCGGGTTCCCACATCGACCCGGTCCTCACATATGTCTTCTCCCCCCACTCTGGGTCGAACCCCTTCAACCTGGTGGAAGTCGGCGGCTGAGGCTGGGCAGGGCCTCTCGCCCCCCTCACTTCCAGGAACTCGGGGCAGGTAGCCGTGACGTGCCCCTCCACCTGGTGGAAGTCGCAGTACAGTAATGCTCTTTCTCCCCGCCTTCGGCGGGCTGGGCGATCTCTCCTGTTTCCTCTTCCTCCTCCGCTTATCACCAAGGCCTGCTGGCGTAGGGGTAGGAGCTGCCTTGGGGCTTGTCTTTGGAAGTTGAACCTCCCTTGACCCCCATGAAAGTTCTCTCCACCTGGGGCGAGAGCTCGTCCTGGACCTTGGGCAGGTCTTCCCTGCTCCCTCCAGCCTGGCTCCGGACCCTCCTGAGCTCTCTGCTCCTCTCTCCGCCTTCCTTCCTGGTGCCTTGAGCCACCTTGCTCTTTTTACTCCACCTCCGTCAACTTTGCCAACTTCTTCATGAAGGCCGGGTTGGCTGCCTCCATGGCTATCTCCTCTGCCGCCCTCTCCATCAGCTCCTCGAAGGAAAGGGGGGCCTTCCGAGTCAAGCTCATCTTGAAGAAGCCCTCCTTCAGCCCAACGGTGAAGGCCATCTGGAGAGCATACCCCGGCACCTCCTGGATATCAAGGACCTCCTCCTGGAACCTGTCAACGTAGTGGGTCTGCGACTCCTCGGCCCTTTGCTTTATCAGGAAGAGAGACTCAGGACCCTTCTTCCTCTTCTTGGAGGTGGAGAAGCGAAGCTGAAAGCTCCAGCTCAAGTCTTCGAATCCAAAGATGGACCTTAGAGGGAGTTGATGAAACCAGTCCCTCGCCTTCTCTTTCAAGGTGATTGCAAATAGACGGCACTTGAAGGCGTCCGTCATTGGCATGATGGAGACGGCATCCTCAAACCACTGTAGGTGCTGGATGGGGTCATCCTTCCCGGTATAGTATGCTTTGTCAAGTTCCCTGAACCCCTCGGGAACGGGAGCTGAGATGATCAGCTCGCTAAAGGGTGACCCTCTGAGGTGTGGTCTCGCGATCTCTACTAGCGCGACCTGGTCGCCTAAGGGGCGAGCACTCTACGGGCTGGGGAACAGCTCCCGGCCGGGGAGGTCTCGCTCGACCCCCTCTCCCATCATCTCCTTCCCAGGTCGCCTCCCTGGGGCACTTCCTTCTCCCCCTGCTGGGGTGATCTCGCTTAGATCCTTGGGGGGAAGCTCACTGAGATCCCCGGGTGCCGGTCCCTGGGGGGTTGGGGCTGAGCTGCCAACCCGAGGGGCAATGCTTCGCAACATCTCCATTATGCCCGGGATGGAAGCCATGAACTCTTCCCTTCCTACGAAGGGTCAAGGGTTGGGGAGACCACCGAGGTCATCACTACCTCCCTGATCTCCAGCCATGACACTCTCCCGAGATTTTCTGTGCTGGTCACTCTCCACGCTCACCGCACCAAAAATGTTGAAGCCAAAAATGACCGAAGCCAAAATTGACTTTTGTGGAGTTTGACCCTTGGGGAAAGGGGTGACCTCACACCTACTATGCTCGGAAGAACGTCACGGACCGAAGACTTAGGAAGCTATGAACTGACCCTCGGCTCTAGCGTGGAGGTCCCACCTCATACCCGGAAGACCTTTGAGGTCTCCCCCTCCCTAGCCAATGCTTGAGCTAGGTGCCTTGGAGGAAGAAAGCCAAAGAGATTCAAGTGGCTAAGCAATGATTGAATGCGCTCCAAGACACCCTCAAGGGTCTATTTATAGTTTTTCCAAGTCTTAGGGGTAAAATGACCAAAATGCCCCTAGGGCAAATATGCCTCAAGTCAATAGCAAACCTCCACACCGGGGGCAAAGAAGGAAATTCCACCCCGGGGGTAAAAAGGTCCAAGGACGAGACCACGCCAAACCACACCCCCCGGCGGTCTCTCCCGGAGCTGGCCGTACGGGCGAGACCTCGCCTGGCCGGTGGTCTCGCCCGGAGCTAGTCGTGCGGGCGGGACCTCTCCTGGCCGGCGGTCTCGCCCGGAGCTGGCCGCGCGGGCGGGACCTCGCCTGGCCGGCGGTCTCGCCCGGAGATGGCCGCGCGAGCGAGACCTCGCCTGGCCGGCGGTCTCGCCCAGAGCTGGCCGCGCGGGCGAGACCTCGCCTGGCCGACGGTCTCGCCTGGAGATGGCCGCGCGGGCGAGACCTCGCCTGGCCGACGGTCTCGCCCGGAGCTGGCCGTGCGGGCGAGACCTCGCCTGGCCGGCGGTCTCGCCCGGAGCTGGCCGCGCAGGCGAGACCTCGCCTGGCTGGCGGTCTCGCCCGGAGCTGGCCGCGCGGGCGAGACCTCGCCTGGCCGGCGGTCTCGCCTGGAGCTGGCCGCGCGGGCGAGACCTCGCCTGGCCGGCGGTCTCGCCCGGAGCTGGCCGCGAGTGCGAGACCTCGCCTGGCCGGTGGTCTCGCCCGGAGCTAGTCGTGCGGGCGGGACCTCTCCTGGCCGGCGGTCTCTCCCGGAGCTGTCCGCGCGCGGCGGGACCTCGCCTGGCCGGCGGTCTCGCCCGGAGATGGCCGCGCGGGCGAGACCTCGCCTGGCCGGCGGTCTCGCCCGGAGCTGGCCGCGCGGGCGAGACCTCGCCTGGCCGACGGTCTCGCCCGGAGATGGCCGCGCGGGCGAGGCCTCGCCTGGCCGACGGTCTCGCCCGGAGCTGGCCATGCGGGCGAGACCTCGCCTGGCCGGCGGTCTCGCCCGGAGCTGGCCGCGCGGGCGAGACCTCGCCTGTCCGGCGGTCTCGCCCGGAGCTGGCCGCGCGGGCGAGACCTCACCTGGCCGGCGGTCTCGCCCGGAGCTGGCCGCGAGTGCGAGACCTCGCCTGGCCGGCGGTCTCGCCCGGAGCTGGCCGCGAGTGCGAGACCTCGCCTGGCCCGCGGTCTCGCCCGGAGCTGGCCGCGCGGGCGAGACCTCGCCTGGCCGGAGATCTCGCCCGGAGCTGGCCGTGCGGGCGAGACCTCTCCTGGCCGGCCGGTCTCGCCCCTGCTCGGGGCTAAGGGACAGGGGGGACGAGAACATGGTCTCCAGTCGACCCCGCTACCCCCACCTCGCCCTTCACCCCGTCTGGGGGTGCCGGCCAACTTGCCGCACCCGACCCTCAAAGAAGGGGGCAAGGGGGGAGGCCAATTTTTCCTTCCCCTACTAGTATATCCTCAAGTTCAGGCCAAAATTGGCCCCTTAGAGTGCAAAACAGCTCAAAAGCTTAAAAACCCAAAACTTGTCCTGCGCTTGCCGAACGGACCCTACTCGGTGAATACGGGGTTGTACACCATCTACCATAAGTAACCTAGAATGTCCGCATACTATCTATATCAATATACAAAACAACATCAACTAGATAAGAGAACAACGAGAATGGTTAGAAATATACATCAATTACCACGTCCAAGGATGGTCCTTATTGTGAATCTAGGGCATAAGCCTTGAGTGGTGCTGCTTTGACATTCCTTGACTGGTCCCTTCTACCTGGCCTACCTTCATGGCTTCCTCATTCTCATTCTCTATTCATCAGCACAGCTCCTTGCACTACTCCTAATCCCAACCTACTCGTGGCCTGTGGGCAAAAAGCTCGAATGTGTCCGGGCTGATGACACAAGAAACAGTTTCTTGTGAAGGGAACAACTCGTCGCACTATTGATGTTGGTTGGGGTGCTGATCAGGGTGCTTGTTATTTTACTAGCGGGAGTAGTAGTGCTTGCACTGACTGCTATTGGGGTGTCGTACTTTTCGATATGGTTGGTGGCGATGACTTTGTTTCCGATCTCGAGCCTGTTGTCGAGGGACCGCCTCCCTCTCTCGTCCTCAAGGGGCCTCTATATGTCTTCTTCAATGCTGCGTGACCGTCACCTGGTCCATTTCTAAAGAGGCAGCGCGGGTGATAATATTGTGGAAAGAGATCTGGGTAATCATAATCAAAGCCTGTCGGAGATCATCACGCAGCCCTCAATAAAACCTAACGACCGTGTTTTTATCAGTTACTGCAAGCATCCCCGTAAAATGGGCTAAGTAGATGAATTCTATATGGTACTCCGGTACCGGCTTATTTTCTTGACGAATCTGCAGGCAACACTCCTGCAACTCAACCCGATCGGCTTCAGGTATGAAGTGTTTCAGATCACCTTAGAGAATTTTTCCTATAAAATAGTGTTGAGCGGATTTCCTTCATAAGTGGGACGAATAACTGCCCGCCTCCAGTCGCAGGAATATCCCTCAAGTAGGGTCACCACCAAAGGACTGAAAATACTCCTAAGCATCTCATCCCTTCTAACAGATCTTCATCTCTTTTTATTCATTCCTCTTTCTGCATCACCATCTCGACACCTCATTAAATATGAGGTCTTAACCCTCGAAAGGTCGTTAACATGCCCGATCTATGAACGAATTGTTGTTATTGCTGTCCAATAGCAGTCTAAAACGTGCCCAATATGACTGTGAGGGTTTGTCCCGACTTTTTCCCAGCAAAGGGGACTGCGGGAGCAGGTGGTAGAGTCAGAGGGTGGTGTTGATTTCTTGAGGAAGATCCTCCGTTACTCGACTCTCATATCTGGAGGAGTCTAGAGTTTCATCGTAGGGGAATATGCAAAAACTAGCCAAAGCGAAAACGAGTGTGCACGCGTATGCAAACATGCAGTATAGAATCCTTAAATTTAACCTTATCAGGTCCACCAGGCTTCTATTGCATGGTTCGTCCCAAACCAAGGAATGAAGCGAGGGACAGAAGGATTCTGAGACTACCCACATGGATGAATCGTGAATGCTTTAATACAATTATAAGACCCTCCCCCAACCTTAGACCAGGTCAGGTCAAAGACGGGCCTTACTACCCAAGACGGCCACCCTACGCCTTCTATGTGACAACAACCCACTGACCAAGCGTAGAATGATCGCCCTGTCAGGCTATAGAAACTCATCACATCATATCAGATCACAATGGAAGTAAATCATAAATCAATTTATATATATAACAAAGGTCGTAGCCATAAGTTTATACATGTGGCCCATCGGGCTGAAGATAACTAGAATACTCGCTCAGCTTTTGCCATACCAAGGGCTCACATCTCTAAGGACTGGGGATGAGATGGGTGCTTCTGCTCGTGCCAGCTTTAAGGCAGGTATGTTGTCATGTGCCATCCGGGCCTCACGCTACTCCATCTCATGTGAATGATTATTTAAATAACCGTTAGTCACAGGACTAAGTGGATTCACACATCCTCCCCAAGATCCCTAAACTTGGGGATGAGAGTGAGCCTCAACACTATCAATAATAGTCGAAGCAAAAGAGAGTTAGTACAACATTTCATATATAAGCTAGGAGCAATCATTAAAAGGAGGTCCATCATAGTATAACTAGAATAGCAGTAACATTATATATTAGTTATAACAAATGCTCCACTGGCGATCAGCACAATAGGTATTAACAATCTGTATTCACATCGCAGGTATTCAAACCCGCCAACACGCAGCAGACATTCAAAGCTACGCACACATTGCAGACATTCAAAACTGCGTACACACCACATGCATTCAAACCTGTGCCCACCCACTATATCGACATTGATTGGACCACTTCTCTTCCAGCAGGGTAGCGAACCCACAGGCCTCACTGATGTGTCGTCGGTGATAGTGGTCAATCCTGCCACTTTTGGGTGTGGACGTACCGCACTACCCAGGCCCCAACGTACAACCTCATGTACTTTTGGATGTGAGTGACATCCAGCGATTTAGCATTTTGGCTGACCAATGGAGGAAACCCAACGAGGAAAAACATAACAGTCGGTCACCAGTGGTACGTATCTCCTTATCGCCTTGAGTCGTCAACCTTCTCGCACCGGTACGTATGGTCTACGAGCATGACCAACCCGCCATTTTTTACCGCAAGCAATTCACAAGCATTTCAATAGATAAGTAACTTGTATATATTGGATCTGTGATGGCGTGCCCTACTTGATATGAAATAATTCGGGCGAGTGGCATTCTCGAATCAACGTGCTGCTCAACTTCATACAAGGAGCGCAATGAGCGTGGGAGCATATTATTTAGGGCTAACCCTGGAGGAATAACTCAACTCTCGATTATCCCCAACTAACGCTTTACCAAAATGCCAACCGTTCGTCAGAGCAGGATCCGAACTAGAAATACAAAAACAGACAATTGCATAAATAAGAGCGGTAAGTAAATATGATGCTGAAATAGACTACAAAAATAGGTACTGAGGTAAAGTACTAATTACAATTATAAAATGCTGAACTGTAAAGGCACTGTAGTAAAATGTTGAAATAAACTGGACCAGTAAAAGACTAGAGTAATACTGAATAGAAAGAATTGTAATTAAAGTACTGAAAGGAACTTGACCAGTACATGACTGGAGTAGTACTTAAAAGAAATGAACTGAACTGAAAGTAAACAAGCAGGACTAATATGAGACTAGAGTACTGAAAAGGAAGAACTGAACTTAAATAAATAAAGGAACTGGACCAGTGCAAGACTGGAATGAATCATAAAGAAAATGGTTAGTAGTTCAATTACTCCATTAAGGAGGCTTCAGTTTTATCTCCGTTCTCAGGAGACAAGTTCAGTTCTATCTCCATTCTCAAGAGGCAAGTTCAGTTTCATCTCAGTTCTCAGGAGGCAAGTTCAATTCCATCTCCGTTCTTAGGAGACGTTCCATCTCCGTTCTCAGGAGGCATTCTATCTCCGTTCTCAGGAGGCAAGTTCAGTTTCATTTCTATTCTTAGAAAACTTCTTTTGGGTTTCACCCATTATTAATATATGATATTAAGTTCAGTTGTGCCTCTTAAATAGGGCTTAATCAGACTTATATTTAGAGATTATAACATTATTATAATAACTTGCTACTCGTTATAAAGATTACTGAGGGCTAAATATTTGTAAGAGGTTTAACATCATCTCTTAACATCAATTGCTCGCATCAGGGCGAATCAAGTTTCTATGTTAAGCTTAATATCATTTTCTTCTGATTTAAACCTCTTTTTGTAACAAAGAGTCAGAAATTGAGGAAAAACAGAACTCGAGATTGAATTCGTCAAAACATAAACCTCAAGAGTTCCTCAAGTTATTTTGAGATTTGAATGAGCTTCAATAATTCATAAAGCCTCAAATAAACACTTATTTTAATATTTAAAAGTAAGCCATATTTTGAATCACCTAACTATGGCAGAGGATTTAAGTATAAAATACGTACTTCTCAAAATAATTTTCATCGCTTCGAGATTTTACACAACCACTAACAATACTTAAAACACGACATGGTCATTTCAATCCATTGAAATATTAGGAGTGCCTCAAAAATTCCTCATACATGTCCAATGCATGTATTTAACCTCAAGAATCTCTCATAAAGATATAAGATATTTTAATAGGAAATTTTTGCAACTAGCAAACTTTAAATTAATCTCGAGCATGATTTAAAATCTCAAAAATAGAAAGAATGTTCGAAAATATCTCAAATTTCATCGTGAGATGTCTTTAGTAAATATAAATCATCCATGCGATTTTACGAGATTTTGATCAGGAAAATTTGCCTCTATTAATTCCCAAATGTGAAATCCACCATTTTAAATGCTTGAAAAATATCAAGGCATAACCAAAAATCTCCAAATCATGATAGAGCATGCATAAGGGCTCCAACTACCACTGAGAATTTTATCATATTTTTAAGAGCATTTTAGGTTCCCCAAATTAATCAAATAAATACTATTTTAATTTTTAAAAATACCAAATAGTGTATGAAAAATCTTCAATTTTTATTAGATATAGCTGACACCAAGAGGAACATTTTTCATGTTTAAAACATTTCATCAGCCCTATAATTTAGTCTCAGAAAAATCAAAACCCCTTTTTAATTATAATTAAATATAAATAATAAAAATATAAATTTTTATAAATTTTCTTAACCCCCCCCCCCCCCCCCCGCATGTACGGAGAGATTGTACAGAACCCGTCCCTTATGGACCTTCCCCGCCACCGACCGGCCGTGACTCCGCCCCTAGCCAACTTCCCGGGGTGGGTGCTACCTCCAGCGGTGGTTCGCTGGCTTGCCGCCGCCGGCCATTGTCAGAGCGATTTTTTTTTATTTTGAACGGTGGAGAGGGGGTTGACGACGGCGACGCTATGGCCACCGGATCTCACATGCAAAACGTCATAAAGTTAGGGAGGGAGGAGAGGAGGAGGTCCCACGGGTTTCGAGGGCTTAGAGGGCTTCCGACGAGATCCTCCATTAATGGTGGTGGAGGTGGAGGAGCTCGGTTTTTCTTTCTCTGGCAAGGTGGAGCTTCAGCAGAGGGGGTGGCTGAGGTCGTTTTGAGGCCGAGGAGAGGAGTGAAGTCCTCTGGTTCCACGAGGTTCATTATATAGGTGAGGCAAACCTCCCCTCCCCTTCTTCTTCACAATTTGGGACTAATCTCCCATGGAGGAAGATGAATAGTTGCTCACAGCTGTCCTGGGATAAATGGAAGATATCTAGAGGTGGAGGTACATCCATGTGTTAAAATCATGGAGGCTTAGAGCTTGGTTTGGGGAGGAGGGGTATGCGGAGGCTAAGGATTGTCTTTCCCTTGCTTTGACTCCCAATCCATACAAAGCTTGCTAGTTTAGGATAACTGGTGGCATCCTAATGGAGGGTTGTATACCCTATAAGCCTAGCTTTTTCATAGACCATGTGGAGGAAAGGGAAGAGAGGGAGAAAGAGAGAGAGAGAAAGAGGAGAATGGGCTTTACTTCTTGATTTGGCCCATGGGTTATCCTCCTTACTGGAATCCAAGGCCTATATGGGGTTGAGATTGGGCCCAAAGGTTGCCTACATGAGTGGCCTCAAGTGGGGGTAACTTGGAATTAAATTTCCTTAAGAAAATTGGATTTTTAGAAAGTTTGACCAAAAGTTAACCATGGGGTGGGTGCCCCATGTGGGTCAAAGTCAAAGTAGGTCTAAGTCTTTGGGTGTAAGAAACGAACAAAAAATAAGCCGGAAGAGGTATAACAGAAATTTTATTATCTAAAAAAGGTATCTATTACAAAGGTATGACCTCCCTTTTATAGAATGGAGGAGAGAAGAGAGAATACAAATAAGAGATGTGAGACTAAAAAATTACAGGACTAAGCGGTCTATACAGAAACAACCCACATAAGCCGCGCGGTTAGACGGAAGGGCTAACCGCTCGGCTACCACCAGAGAGGAAGGAGAGATCGCAATGGGAGACCGCTAGACCTCCCAGACTCCAAGCCGCCATAGACAAACCGCTAGACCGCTCGGACTCCAGACAGCAACAACACAGCAACCAAACCGCTGAAGGGAAACTGCCACACCACGCGGTCTTCAATCCGCCACGACAGGCCGCCAGACCGCCCGGTCACCAACTTCAACACTCCCCCTCAAGCTGGAGCATATATATCGATCATGCCCAGCTTGTCGCAAATTTGAAGAAACGAGGCGGATACTGGCTTGGTGAAGATGTCAGCCAACTCTTTATCAGAAGTGACGAAGGGAGTGCAAATTTGTTCCTTCAAAATCTCTTCACGAATGAAATGACAGTCGACCTCAATATGCTTGGTTCTTTCATGAAAGATCGGATTTTTTGAGATGTATATGGCCGTCTTGTTATCACAGAACATAGGTAAAGGATGGTTGTAGACCTCTCCTAAATCCATTATGAGAGCTCGTAACCACTTTAACTAACAAGTGGTCGACGTCATACTACGATACTCTGCTTATACACTGGATCTGGAAACAACAGACTGCTTCTTGCTCTTCCAGCTCACCATATTTCCCCCAACAAAGGTGAAAAAACCCGAAGTTGACTTGCGATCCCCTTTGTCATCAGCGTAACTCGCATCTGAGTATGCTTCAACCCTCAAATGACCATTCTTCTGAAAGAGTAATCCTTTCCCAGGTGTTGCTTTGACATATTCCAAGATCTGTAAGGCGGACTATAGATGGCACTCCCTAGGCACTTGCTTGAATTGAATCACCATACCCATAACATAGGAAATGTTGGGCCTGGTCACTGTGAGATATATGAGCTTACCAACCAAACTCCTGTATCACGTAATATCTGAAAGAGGAGGCAAATCATCTGTCCAGGTTTTGTCTTCTTCATTTGCCATGGGGCATCTGGCAGGTTTTACTCCAGTCAATCCTGCCTCTTTTAATAGATCAAGATCATACTTACGTTGGGAGAGGACTATGGAGTTTGGCTTTCGAGAGATTTCAATCCCCAGAAAGTACTTTGGAGAGCCCATATCTTTCGTGACCAGATGTTGATGAAGATGCAGCTTTGTCAAGGCAACCCCTTCCTGGTCATCGCCAGTGAGAAGAATATCATCGACGTACACAACAAGCACCACCAGGCCCAATGTGGTTTTGTGAATGAATAGCGAGTGATCGACAGAGCTTCGCATAAAACCAACGGCCGTATCGATACTGTTGAACTTGTCAAACCAAGCTCGAGGGCTCTGCTTGAGGCCATAGATGGCCTTCTTCAGCCGGCATACCCATGTCTCCCCCTGAGCAACATACCCAAGAGGTTGCTCCGTGTAGAAGACCTCCTGAAGATCATCATAAAGGAAGGCATTCTTGACATCCAGCTGAGAAATCAGCCAATCTCGATTGACGGCCACAGAGAATAGGACCCGGATAGTACTGAGACGAGCCACGAGAGAGAAGGTGTCAAAGTAATCAACCACATAGGTCTGAGTAAAGCCCTTAGCAACAAGGCGGGCCTTATAACGATCCACAGTGCCGTCCGGGCCAAATTTGACCATAAATACCCAGCGACAGCCAACAACATCAGTACCGAAGGGAGGAGGAATAAGAGTCCAGGTACCCCTCTCAATTAGGGTCGCCATTTCCTCATCAATGGTCATCTTCCAATGAGGAATAGCAAGGGTCTCCTGGTAGGAATGGGGTGTGGCAGTGGCAGAGATAGCCAGAGCAAAGGCCCTGCGAGAAGAGGTAAGACGATCATATGAAATAATAGCAGCAAGGGGGTGTAGAGTACACATCCGTACCCCTTTACAAAAAGCTACAGGAGGATCCAAGTCAGCGGGTCCCTCGGCATCTGGAGCATTCATGGCAGAGAGAGCTTGCCCGGGAGTAGAGAGCGACGATGGCAGAGAAGAGGGAGACGGTGGCAGAGAAGAGGGAGAAAGAGTAGGAGGGAGATGAGTGGACAGAGACAGAGTAGGGGTTGGGATCGCAGTAGGAGACGAGGGAACAAAGAGAACAGCAGGAGTATCAGAAGCTGGAGGAAGAGTAGAGGATTCAGCCGAGAAGTAGGAGGCATTCTTGAAGAAGGTGACATCAGCAGAGATGAACTGCTTACAAAGAACGGGGTCAAAGCAACAATAGCCTTTCTGAGTTGGGGAGTACCCCAGAAAGACACATTTGGTGGAGCGAGGGGAGAGCTTATCTCGGGTGGCAGATGGGGCATGCACAAAGGCAGTGCACCCAAAGATTCGGAGAGGGAGCGAGAAGGGCTCCTTGCCCGGATACAGAATGGAGAATAGGGTTTTCCCATGGAGAACCGTGGAGGGAATGTGATTGATGAGGTAACAGGCAAGGAGAACAACATAGCCCCAATAGGAGCGAGGAACATGCATCTGGGTCATCAAGGTACGAGCGACATCGAGGAGATGACGGTTTTTGCGTTCCGCCACCCCATTTTGCTGGGAGATATAAACACAGCTAGTCTGATGAATAATGCCATGTTGCACACATAAAGATGTAAACGCATGACTCAGATATTCTTTAGCATTGTCTGAGCGAAATGTTTTAATATAAATACCAAACTGAGTTTTAATTAATTGATAAAAAGAGATCCATACATCAAAAAGTTCAGAGCGATCTCGTAAGAGATACACCCAAGTATATCTAGAAAAATCATCAATAAAAGTTACAAAATAAGAACTACCCTGACCAATGATGAGGGTAGGAGCAGGGCCCAGACATCGGAGTGGACTAGATCAAACGGACGGGTAGAGCTCTGACCTTTCTTCGGCGGGAAGGAGGAACGGTGATGCTTGCCAAGCTGACAAGCATCGTAGTTGAGAGGAGTACTAGATGGAGGGAGGTGGGGTAGAAGCTGATGTAGAAGTCACGGAGGAGGATGACCAAGGCGGAGATGCCACTGGAGAAGATCCGTAAAAGAAGAGGAGAAGGCGGACAAGGCGGAAACGTTGTCGAGGAAGTAGAGACCGCCACTCTCAGTCCTAGTAGCAATCGTCCGTTGGGAGCTTGGATCCTTAAAGGAACAAGAAGTCGGAGTAAACGTCACAGAGTACTTAAGCTGCTTGCATAAAGAGGTAGCCGACAATAAATTGCATGGAAATTTGGGCACATAGAGAGTGTCTGCTAGGCAAAGAGATGGAGTAACATGAACCACTCTCAATCCATGAATCGGGGAGGGAGAACCGTCTGCAACGAGGACAGGAGACAACCGATCATGCTGTTCGAGTAGAGAGAGCACTGAGGATTGCCTGTCATGTGATTAGTCGCACCAGAGTTGATAAGCCATTTTCCTTGGGTCACCACGTGGGCACTACCTGATGATGTGACCACGGAGGCAGACGGCTTGGAAGAGGTGGTGGAAGAGTCACCCGAGGGGAGAAGATGGGGATGCTTCGTTTAGCAGCCTTCCACAGTATGGCCGGTGCGACCACAATGAGAGCAAAGGTAGCGGGAAGGAGCACGTCCGCCAAACTAGTGACTGCGGCTACCAGAGCCACTCTGCTGAGTTTGGTGAGCATTGGGTCATGAGTCAGAGTTGGGGTATTTTAGTAATATCGGTGGGTGCATGTTTTTTGATGCATTATAATACTCGTTTTGACCGACGTTGACCCAACGTCGTCGAAATTGAGCATAACTAATTCTGTTGATTTCGTATCGACCACACGAGTCCAACGCAACTGACTGGGTTTAAATCCGAGTTTGGCTCGATATTCAAAAATTGTGCATCGCGGCGCGCCACGGAACTCAAAGCGATCATATCCACCATATGACCTCGGAACTCAATAGGACGAGTTCTAACACACTCGTATTGACTATACAAGTCCATTGGAACTGACGGAACTCAAATCAGAGTTCTCTAGCTCAATATCCAAATTTCTTGTATTTGCTACGTTCTACGAGGAATGATCGTTGTACAACCCCGTATCCGACGAGTGGGGTCAGCAGGAGTCAGTCCAACGGAGGTCAACAAGTATGAGACGAGTGGAGCAAGTAGGCTCGCACTCGCCCCTGGTTCTCGACAATGGCAGGCGAGTGGAGCAGGTCAGGCTTGCACTCGCCCAGGGCTATAGGGAGGCGGTGAGTGCCAACCCCATCGAGCACTCGTTGCCATAAGTGAGTGGATGCTTCAAGGACCACTCTCCCAGTAACATGTGCAATCCATGGTTCGCCGAGCAAACCGCGCGAGCCCGTCGCTTGGCGTTGAGTGAGGCGAGTGTTGTTGATGCCTTCTGCTCTTGGCGTTGAGTGAGGCGAGTGTTGTTGACGCCTTCTTCTCTTGGCATTGAGTGAGGCAAGTGCTGTCAACGCCTTCAGTTCCTTTGCGTTGAGTGATGAGAGTGATGTCGACGCCTTCAACTTGCTTGGCATTGAGTGAGGCGAGTGATGTCGACGCCTTCTGCTTTTAGCATTGAGTGAGGCGAGTGTTGATGCCTTTAGGTCGCTTCAAGTTGAGTGAGGTGCGCTCTGTCGATGCCTTTAGCTTGCTTGGCATTGAGTGAGGCGCCCTCTGTCGACGCCTTCATTTCCTTGGCGTCGAGTGAGGCGCTCTGTCGATGCCTTCTGCTCTTGGCGTTGAGTAAGGCGAGTGATGTCGACGCCTTTAGTTCCTTGGCATGGAGTGAGGCGAGTGATGTTGATGTCTTCAACTCGCTTGGCGTTGAGTGAGGTGAGTGATGTCGACGCTTTCAATTTCTTGACGTTGAGTGAGGCGCGCTCTGTCGATGCCTTCAGTTCCTTGGCGTTGAGTGAGGTGAGTGACCTTAAATCTCGCATTTACCCATAATGGGGAGCCGCGGAGGTGAGTGTCTGGCTTAACCCAGCACTCGCCCCTATAGATAATTGACGTACTCGCCCAGTATGGTCCAGAGGTAAAATTACCTGGATGGCCTTGCAGGGGCTGTGAATAACCATTCAGAATAGCGGGGTTACGCTATTTGTAGGCCGAGTTTTAAAAACTATAAATAGGTTTAAAGGGGGTGCCTCAGAATGCAAGCTTTCCAGTTCTCTTACTCTTGTCTTATAGCGCTTTTTGAGGTGCTCTCAGCTCAGCATAGGCTAAGGAGGAGAAACACTCTAAGATCTTCCGGGTGTGTGATGGGACCTCTATGCTAGAGCCTTGAGTCAATTTCAAGTTCTAAGTCTTCAGTCAGCCAAGCTTGTTAGGTAAAGTAAGTATGCAGTCACCACTTCCCTAAGGGTTCAGACTCCACAAGAAGCTGATTCCCGGTTTCAAAATTTTGGTGTGGTGAGCGTGGAAAGTGACCAGCACCGAAAACCTTAGCGAGTTCAATGATTGGAGGTGAAGGGCAAGGTTCTGACCAGGCCGACTAGCCACCCCCTCTCACCACTCTCGATATGTTTGAGGATTTCTGGCAAGAGATGTGGAACCTCATCATATTCGCACTCGACACTCGCGCTGAGTGCTCGACTCTAGTTGTCCTAGTTGTCCTAGTTGTCGCAGCCCCAGCCCTGGGCGAGAATGCCCCTATCAGGCATCCTGGAATGGAAGTAGCAGAGGAAGGCGACGAGTGGGATCTACCGGGGAGAGCTCTGTTCCCCAGCTTGGCAAGTGCGGGTCAAATCAGCAAGGCAGAGGCGCGAGATTTCCCGGCTCGCCTAGTAGGGGTTCGCAACCCATTCAGTGAGTTGGTCTCATCCGCCCCAGTTCCGGAGGAGTTTCGTGAGCCAGACATGTCCTACTACACCGGAAAGGGCGATCTAGTTCAACACATCTAATGGTTCGAGGATGTGGTTTCGATCCAACAGATGTCGGATGCATTCAAGTGCAGGCTCTTTGTCATCACCCTCAAGGAGAAGGTGATAGATTGGTTCCACTAGCTTCCGACCAGTTCCATATACTGCTTCGAGGACCTGCACCGGGGGTTCTTACTGAGGTTCGCCACTTCCAAGAAGAGGAAGAGGGGTTCGGAGTCCTTGTTCCTCATCAAGAATGGGGTGAATGAGACTTTGGGAAGCTATGTGGACTTGTTCTAGGAGAAGGTCCTCCAAGTGCAGGAGATATCAGAACACAACCTCATGGTGGCCTTCACCCTGGGGTTACAGTATAGGTTCTTCAGAATGGAGTTGAAGAAGGTCCCTCCTCTCTCTTTTGAGGATTTGATGGAGAGAGCAAAGAGGGAGGTAGACAGGGAGGAGTCGAACCCAGATTTCGCCAGGATGTTGGCCAAGTGGGCCACAAAAGAGGAGAAGGAACTAGGAGGTGGAAAGGGGCAAGAGTCCAGGAGGTCCGAGCCCAGGCAGAGGGAGCAATAATAGCACCATCAGCCAAGGTGGAGCCACTAGGAGCCGAACAATCGGCTAGGCTGGAGGCATTAGGAGTGGCACGACCATGGCCAGAGGTGAGGTTTCCACTGAAGGGATAACCTCTGAGGAGGGCAGGGTCAGTTCAACCCTCCAGGCTAGAGGCAAGGCCAAAGACCTCCTCTCCCCGATCTATATCAGGCTATAGAGATAGCCCTAGGGAGGAGGAGGAGAGGTTATAGAACAAGGCAGGAAGGCAGGGTGGAGCTGCCTTACTGCGATTTCCATCAGGAGGAGGGCCATGCCACGACCACGTGCCCAGAGTTCCTGGAGTTGAGGGGAACTAGGGAGCAGCAACAGTAACAGCCTCGTCAGGAGGTGCGGATTTAAGAGGTCCTATCCTGAGGGGAGGACAGGTGCGAGGATAGGGCCGATGTAGGGGGATGAGGAGGGATCAGGGTGATCCACAGGGGGGGAGTTAAAGCCGCCCGCAAGGCAATCCTTCATACCATGTACTATCGGAGCATTGCTTTGATGTCACTAACTCCACCCCCGGATGAGAAGATTACCTTCACGAGTAAGGACATGTCGAATCATGAGGATTCATTTTGTGACGCGCTGGTTATCCAGGACACGGTCAAAAAATTTACCGTCTCTCGGATCCTCATTGACAATGGGAGCTCAGTCAATGTCATCTTCAAGAAGGCGTTCGATGCAATGAAGGTGGAGGCCAGGAGGTTGTTGGCCTCGGTTGGGCCTATGTTCGGATTTTCCGGGGAAAGGAAGGAGGTCGAAGGAGGAGTTGGACTCCATGTTACTCTAGGGGGCAGTCCAAAAACTGCAGGTTTGTCATTGTGTATGCTCCTAGCAGTTACAATGCCATATTCGGACGGCCACTCATCAGCGCCTTTCGTTGCGTGCCCTCCTCGTTCCACTAGTGCCTCAAGTTCAACGCTAAGGGAATCTAGGTCCGGGTCCGGGGAGACCCCAAGGTAGCAAGGGAGTGCTACATGACCGTGATCAATTCCATCTCTTGGCAAGGAGGAGCCGAGGATATGGAGCGGAGGATGGAGGAGCTATCCAGGAAGGAGGTTGGAGAGGGAGCAGAAGAGATGGAGGTTGAGGAGGAAGAGGTCCGCACCCATGTGAAGATGGCGGAGGAGGTGTTGTAGTAGCAGGCCAAGGTGATGGCCATAGAGGAGGCTAAAGAGGAAGTTCTTGCCCCAGGTGAGGGGGCCATGTGCGAGTGGGGAGACCAGTCCCGGCTGGAGGCAGTGGAGGAGGTAGTGGAGATGGAGGTTCCCACCCAGGAAGGAAGAGTGGAGAAGGTGCGCGTCAACGAGGGGCTGATCCAGGAGGGTCAAGGGAGGATGCTGGAGTGCATCCAAAAGAAAATTGAAATCTATGCATGGAGCGCGGCGGATATGTCGGGGATTGATGCAGATGTTGCATGCCACCGTGGTACCGCCTCAACCTGGATCCAGAGGCCCTCCACATCCAACAAAAGAAGAGGTCTACTACGGACAAGCTGGTCGAGCCCATTCGAGAGGAGGTAGGTAAGCTCCTCAAGGCCTGATTTATTTCAGAGATCCAGTATCCAGGCTTGGTCTCCAATGTTGTAATGGTTAAAAAAGGTGACGGCCATTGGAAGATGTGTGTAGATTTCTTTCTTTTGAATTAATCATATCCTAAGGATTGTTACCCCTTGCCTTGAACTGACGCGCTGGTTGACTCAGCCGTCGGTTTTCTCTAATGAGCTTTTTAAATGCATTTTCAGGTTATCACTAGATCAAAATGCACCCGCCCGACATGAAAGATGTCTCCTTCATCACAAATGAGGGGTGCTACTGTTATAAAGTAATGCCCTTTAGGATAAAAAATACAGAGGCAACATATCAAAGGATGATGGACCGGGTCTTTCGGGAGAAGAAGGGGAGGAACCTGAAAGTGTACGCGGATGATCTCATGATCAAAAGTGAGGATGTTGACTCTCACCTCCAGGACCTGAAAGAGACCTTCGACACCTTGCGGAAATACAAAATGAGGCTAAACCCCTTGAAGTGTGTCATTGGGGCGAGAAAGGAGAAGTTCTTAGTCCATCTCCTTACTCCCGCTGGGGTGGAACCCAATCTTAACAAGGTGAGGGAGATCATGGAATTGGGGTCACCACAGAAGGCCAAAGAGGTCCAGTGGCTGACGGGGAAGTTGGCGGGGTTGAGCAGGTTCCTCTCTCGGGCAGGAGAGAAGTTCTCCCCCTTCTTCAAAGCGCTGAGGGGTAATCAGAAATTCGAATGGTCGGAGGAGTGTGAGGGAGCCTTCCAAGCCTTGAAGAGGCAGCTGGCCCAGGATTCGCTGCTCTAGGGACCGAAGGAGTTGGAAGATCTGTCCCTGTACGTTGGTGTTGGGGCCGAGGACCTGAGCTCTATTCTCGTTCGGGAAGAGGGAAAGAAATAGCTGCCAATCTACTACGTGAGCAGGGTCTTGAGGAAGGCAGAGCTCCGATACCCGATTTTAAAGAAGTTGGCTTTTTTCCCTAGTTATCTCGGCTCGGAAGCTCCGGCTCTACTTCCAGGCACACTCCATTAGAGTGGTGACTGACCATCCCCTCCGCAACATCTTTAAGGGAGTGGAGTACTCTAGAAGGTTGGCAAAGTGGTCGGTGGAGATGAGTGAATTTGATATATCTTTTGTTCCCCGCCTCTCAATCAAGGCTCAAGCGATAGCCGATATCATGGCTGATTATGTTGTTGAGGTGGCGGAGGCGGAGCTCACTCGCCCAATTCCTTGGAATGTGATGGTAGATGACGGCTCAGGCAGGCATTCATTGGGGGTAGGAGTGATCCTAAAGATCCCCTAGGGAACAAAGATTGACCAGACGTTGGTCGTTCACTTCCCTATTACCAATAGCTAGGCGGAGTATGAGGCAGTAATAGCAGGGCTTCGTCTATCAAGGGAGTTGGGGGTGAATAATCTGGAAGTGCTCACGGATTCCATGATGGTGGCCTCTCAAATCAACAAAGAGTTTGAGGCCAGGGACCCTACTCTTCAATTGTACCTAGCCAAGGTAAAGGGATTTATTGACATGTTCCAAACATTCTCCATTCGACACGTGTAGTGGGAGGAGAACGGGCAGGTAGATCAATTGGCCAAGCATGGACCACGGGTGGGGGGAACCATCACCGTCCTTTTTCTCCCCTCTATCGAAGGAGAGCTGATGGAGGTAGACCAGTGCCCTTTGTGGATAGACCCCTTTATCACCATCTTGTCCACAGGTGAGTTCCCGGAAGGCCTGAACAAGAAGCATTTCAAGCACAAGATGACATACTATCTTATGCGTGATGGGAAGTTGTATCGCAAGACCCTCTCAGGACTCCTAGCACGTTATGTGGCTGAGGGGGAGGTCCAGAGAATCTTGGAAGAAGTTCATGCAAGGGAATGCGGGAGTCACTCGGGGGGAAGGACCTTGGAGGGGAGGATAGTAAGGCAAGGGTGTTTTTTCCAACCCTGAGTCGGGATGCCGCCGAGTTTGCAAAGAAGTGCCAGAAGTGCCAGAAGTGCCAACTGTTCTCCCCGCTCCAGCTACTACCAGCTCAAAGACTAAGGAGCATCACTGCGCCCTAACCCTTTGCCATTTGGGTAATGGACCTAGTAGGGCCCTTCCCTCAGGGCAGTGAGCAGAGGAGGTTCTTATTGGTGATGATAGATTATTTCTCTAAGTGGTTGGAGGTGAAGGCGCTAGCCAAGGTGACCTCCCAGGTGGTTCGAATTTTTATGTGGGGGAGATCATCTGTCATCAAAGGTTGCCTCAGGACATTGTCACGAACAATGGGCCACAGTTCACCAGCGCCTAGTTTATCAGTTTTTGTGGATAGCTTGGGATTGATCGCAGGTTCGCGTTGGTCCATCACCCTAGGAGCAACGAGCAGGTGGAGGCGGGGAATAAGATCATTGTGAACTTGCTGAAAAATAAGGTGGAGAACTTGAAGAGAAGTTGGGTGAAGCAGATCCCTTCGGTCCTGTGGGCCATTAGAACTACTCCCAATACGGCCACAGGAGAGACCCCATTCAAGCTCTCCCACGGCTGTGAGGCTATACTCCCAATAGAGTTCGAGGTTCAAACACCTCGGGTAGTCAAGGCGGAAGAAGGAAGAGAGGAATGGAGAGCCGAGAACGAGGGAGAGCCGTGACTCTCCTTGGATCTAGCGGAGGAACTTCGAGATATGGCCGATGTTAGGCAGGAAGAAATTAAGCTGCAGATGACCAAGTATTTTTACAAGCATGTTAGGGTCAAGAAGTTCACGGAAGGGGACTTGGTACTCAAGAAGGTAGATGCCGCAGGAAGATCAGCAGACGTGGGGAAGCTCAACCCAAACTAGGAAGGTCCATACATTGTCAAAGAGGTATTGAGGTCATGAGGTATCGCCTCTAGAATGTGGAGGGAGAGGCCCTCAGTCACACATGTAGCGGTGATGACTTGAAGCGCTTCTATCCATGAACAGAGTGTAACATCCTCTTTTGTAAATATGAGATATCGCGGCATTTTAGATCTTTTTGCAACAGTTTGTATAACAGGTGATGTTCATGAAATAGTCCCCGAGAAGATCCCGTTGCCAGGCTCCCACTAGCTAGAAGGGCTGGATTTCACTCGAGAGACTCTACCCAGACCCCGAGAAGATCCCATTATTAGGCTCCCACTAGCTGGCAGGGCTGGATGTCACTCAAGAGAGTCTACCCAGACCCCGAGAAGATCCTGCTAGCAGGCTCCCACTAGATGGCATATCTAGATGTCACTCGAGAAAGTCTGCCCTAGACCCCGAGAAAATCCAGCTGTCAGGCTCCCACTAGTTGGCAGGGCTGGATGTCACTCGAGAGAGTCTTGCCCAGACCCAAAGAAGATCCTACTGTCAGGCTCCCACTAGCTGGCAGGGCTGGATATCACTTGAGAGAGTCTTCCCAGACCCTGAGAAGATCCTGTTACCAGGCTCCCACTAGCTAGCAGGGCTGGATGTCACTCGAGAGAGTCTGCCCCAGACCCCAAGAAGATCCTGCTACTAGGCTCCCACTAGTTGGCAGGGCTGGATGTCACTCGAGAGAGTCTGCCCTAGACCCCGAGAAGATCCCGCTGTCAGGGTCCCACTAGTTGGTAGGGCTGGATATCACTCGAGAGAGTCTTGCCCAGATCCCGAGAAGATCCCGCTGCCAGGCTCCCACTAGCTGGCAAGGTTGGATATCACTCGAGAGAATTTGCCCCAGATCCCGAGAAGATCCCGCTCCCAGGCTCCCACTAGCTGGCAGGGTTTGATGTCACTCGAGAGAGTTTACCCCAGATCCCGAGAAGTTCCCGTTGCCAGGCTCCCACTAGCTTGCAGGGCTAAATGTCACTCGAGAGAGTCTGCTTAAGTCTCGAGCCTCTCTCGCTATCAGGCTCTAACCTAGCTGATATGGTAGGGGTCCTCAGTGGACGTTGATGCTTCCCTGAAGCTAAGTCCCGAGATTCTCCTGTTGTTAGGCCCTCATCAAGCTGATAGGGCAAGGGTCCTCGATGGATGTCATGGATGCTCTAAAACTGAGTCCCGGGTTGCTCTTGCTATTCAACATGAGGTATTCAAAGATGAACTTGGGGAAGAGGCTGAGGGCAAAAATCACATGAGAAACAAAATTTCAAATACAACAACCTCTAGATAAATAGGTAGTGACGAGCCGAGATCTCGATAACTACTAAGAGGCGACAATAACTCAGTAAAGCGATGCCAAAGGGGGCAAGCCGAGATCTCGGCAACCACTAAGGAAGGCGAGCCGGGGGTGTTCTCGGCAATCAAATTCCACCCCATCAGGTTTTTACTTGTGAAAATCCGGTCTTGAATAACCTTCTAAAGGGAAAGGGATCTATCGGACGAGCCAGGAGGTCGCGGTTCCCACTCGATGATTAGTCCAACTCCTACTTATACAGGGTGGCGAGATCCCGAGGTTTGCGAGCAGGCACATAATCTAAAATTAATCCGGTTGGGCACTCGCGGCGAGTCCTATCCGAGCGAGGTCGCACAGCAAGGGGGTTACACGTGCATGTGAGTGCAATGCATAAAATAAACACAGGACAGGGAAATTTGCTAAATATATTTTCATTAATATATTTTTGGTTACAAAAGCACTCGCCTCGCGGCAAGGTTACAAAATTAGGGGGGATCATTATAGGATAATAAAAGAAAAGTGCAGGTCAGCTCTCGCCCTCCCCCAGAAGGATCATCCTGAAAGCCCGACACTTCTTTGAAGAGCGAGTCGAAGCTGTCTTCTAGCTTGCCAGGAGTAGGGACAGGAAGGAACAGCTCTGGCACCAGGTCTATGGCGGTCACCTCTTCGCAGTCTGCCGTCAGCACTTGTAGATCTCGCATGACCTGCATGATATGATCAGTAGCTTTGGTAGAGTTGAACAACAACATTTCGTTGACCTCCTCCTGGCTAAAGATCTTCATGTCCTTTCCTTGGGCGCTCGGCTCGCCGCGAGCATGAGGGAGGAGAAAGCCCATCAGGCAGCTGACCTTACCATGAAGAAGCTTATTATGATCTTCTAGCCGTCTATTATTCTCCTCGAGGTCAGTCGCGCGAGTGCGCAGGCGGTCGGCAGTCTCGACATCCTGCGAGGCGAAAAGCATGAGCCAAAGAATTAAGCAAGCAAAATAAAAAGGTAGGGAATACACTAGCACTTACCACCCCGCCAACGCTCTTCTCGAGGAGGGACTCGACAACTACCAGCCTCTTCATCGAGTCCTCCACATCATCTCGGGCGAGGTCTAGGTCTTCCTCGGCACTCGCCAGCTTATGGTTGAGGGTGAAGCCGCTGCGAACGGACATGTTGGCGAGCTCCATGGAATGCATTTGGGCTCGTGTGCATTCATGAGCGAGTTGTTGGAGGGTTATTTTGTCGAAGGCCTCGGCGTCCTCGCATCCATAAAGGCTGAAGCCGAGGGCAAAGGCGTGCCCGCTGGGAGGGCGGTGCTCAGACCAAGTGGGGAGGAGTGATGAGATGAAGACTCTGTGGGCCCGTTCATCCCATTGGACCATCGGCTCGCCGAGCTGGTCCTTTGCCTTTCCTCCGAGACCGTAGTTCTGATGGTCCTTTGGCAGACCCTGCTCGCGGATCGCGAGCCCCTCGACAGTTGGGGAGGCAGGGTGGTCTCCGTCTCCCCGCTCCTTCTCTGGCGAGTCAAGCAGGGCCTGCATTTCCCTAGAGACCACCGCCTTCTTCAGCTTCTTTGGCGGTGGCAGTAGATGAGGCGAGCTGGAGCAGGCGAGCTCAGTCCGCTTCTTGCTGTAGGAGGGCTTAAAGGATTCCCGCTATATTCGGTGAGTCGCCGCAACCACTCTCTATCATGCGATCGGGTTAGGGTACAACCCTGAATCCGTAAAGGGAGGGTTCTCCGGGATCAACCGCTCCCCTGCAAAAAGCAACTTTGTTAGCAAAGGATCGTCTCGGCAAGCCTGCGGTAAAAATAATAACAAGTTATACCTTCGCCAGGTAGAACTAGCAGGAGCGAGTTGAGGCCCCTTTGCAGGAAGGTGACCTCGAAGTCTTTATACAAGAAGAATTGGTGGAGGTTGGCATCGTCGCCCGTCAGGGTCAGCGGCCTGTACACCTCCTCGCCCCGCTGGATTGGCAAGAAGGGTATGTTACCGAGTTTTCCCTTGATGATGACGAGCTTCGTGAACCAGTTGTGGTTCTTATTAGCCGTCTCGCGCACCTTGAGCTGCGAGCTGACAAAGAAGGCAACCCCGTCACTGGTGGCACGGTAGATGAAGAGTTTGCAGAAGACAGTAAGATTGAACTCAATCCGCTCCTTCTGAAGGAAGCTCGCGAAAGCCACAAGCATTGCGATCGCGTTGGGGTTCATTTGCGCGGGGATGGCCCCAAAGTACTGCAGCGCCTAGCGAACCTCCGACCAGAGGGGCAGGTGCAACCCCTCCTCAAAATGCGAGATGGGGAAGGCGATTTCATCGGTTTAGATGATGTTGATCGCCTCACCTCGCTTAGGCCGCCACGCGATGAACCCTAGCGGGACATAGTCCACCACAAAATCATTAATTTCCTCCTTTGTTGTATTCCCATCAAAGAAAGGGTATTCTGATAACTGTTTAGCGCACTTTGACTGTCCATCAGCGTCGGGTCGTGTCTTACCCATTTCTATAGATCTCGGCGCGAGTGCAAGTGGCGAGAAAAGCAACAAAAGGGGTATAAGTCGACAATAAATGTTATATGATAAGGGTAGGTAAGGGGTCCTATTTATAGAAAGCGAATTAAACCTGTCGAGCTTACTACTATAGTCCAGCTCGTGTGTCCCGACTCGCCAGACCCCGCGACCTGCTCTACCCTAATGCAAACCGAGTTTGAAGCACAACATAATTCGCGAGCAACAAATATTGGAAATCAGATTTTAAAATAGTTAAACTTATTACACATCAATGTCAAATGTTCATAAAATACAGCAACAAAGAAATTATTGTCTTAACATGCAAGAACTGGGGGTATAGGGGGCCAGTGTCGGTAGGCTAAGCTAGGGAGCCATTTCCATCTACCCCGGCCTCGCGTCCCCATCCTCGGTGGCCAGCAAGGGTTGTTGAACTCGTGGGCCAGCTCTAGGTCTTGATGAACAAAGCGCGGATCCTCCTGAATCCGATCTATGAGGGGTACTAGGGAAGTCATCCTATTTGTCGAGCCGTGCCTCACCTCATCCACCAACAGCACATAGTCCCGTTCCAGCGCGTGCAGCCGCTCCCCTCCAATAGCTCGCTCTTCTTGGATCTCGCACAGTGTGAGCCCGTGCTTCTTGAGAATCCCAATGGTTCTCCTCCTCATCTTAGCAGGCTCTAGGGAGGCATCTAGGAAGCCTTCCAGCACGTTGGGAGAAGGAGGTGGCGAGTAGCCCCTGGATCGGAGGATTCCTCAGCTTTAGATTGCCCAGGAAGGTCTGCGATGATAAACCAACTCAAGTAGGTAACCTGGGGTCCAAAATATGGCTAACACTCCAACTAACCATGCGAGGCGGATGCCCCCTAGAGGTGTGGCTAGTGAGAAGAACTCGGTTGTCCTTGAAATAACCGAGCAGGAGCATAGATGAGGGTCTTTCTACGACCCAGAAGGTAAGTTCCTGGGGAATTGACCAGTTCAAAGGTGGGGATGGGGATGTATTCAACCTCCTTCCCTTTGTGTTCGCGAGCCAGTGAGTTCTGCGGCGGCAAGCCCAGCCCGGTGGTCCCAAAGGTGGGCACCGGGATCTTCGCGCGAGAATTAGTGGCAGCTTGGAGCGTGAGCCCACCTGAGCGGAATCGACTCGCACCGGAGTGGTGCCAGCATCCCCTAGGTGGGTATTAGGATCAGCGGGGAGGTCTTCAACCCCCTTCCCTTTTGGTTCGGCAGCCGACTTGGAGGAGGAGGCGAGTCCATGATCCTACGTAGGGACCAAATTAGCATGGACGGCCTCGCTGACTTTGGGGTCAGGTTTGGACTTTTTTGCGGACTTATTTTGCGGTGACCTGCTCGGTGACAGGTTTGAGAGCCAGTATCACAACCTGTATTTTCTTCAAATTTAAATGTATATCAGAGTAAGAGAGAACACATGTCATGATGCCATGCCATGCAGAGGATAACTGCAGACATTCAGGCAAACACCAATACCAACACAATTTATGAAAATACTAAGTTATGATATGAGAAAATCATGTTTTAAGTTAAGTTTTGGATGACCATATCCCTCGGCTCAGTGGATTAACTAGTCCACATGTGAAATTATAGTTATACGCTGCGGAAATTAGTTTGTTTATATTATTTGACATCCTACATGAGCAAAAACATCCATATATTACAACTCATGGTATGCAAGACTCTAGATTTAGCATAAGTATAGAAATTAGTTTGTACGTTCAAAAATATATAGTTACCTTAAGCTTTTAGAAAATGATATGCATGATATAGAAGTAATATTTTTATAATTTAAAATATCTAACATCTAACCTAGCATAAAACCTTCCCAGAGAGCAGGTAAAAACCAACAAATCATATAAAAATGACTTAGCAGCTAGCAAGTACTTAACATTAAACAAAATCATGTGGGCGTCAACATCCTGACACGAACTCACCAAAATAATGTATGCTTGAACTAAAGGAAATACAACAACAACTACCTCACAACCGGTGAGGTAAATACAGCTACAGAACACCAGCCAAAAACTAAAACTCTTAGCCACTCAACCGGCTACTGCTCCAAACTTGAGGCATTCACAAGAAAAGAATACTTCAGCAAGATTATACAAGTGGTGATCAAAGATCAAAAGGTTAGCAATAAACCAAACAGGAATAAGGGTAACCAACCCAAATATAAGGAAGTTATCAGAACACAGCAAAATAGTTATAGACAGTGATAAAAGATTTAACTTATAAAGTCCAAGAGTAAGGAAATTGCACCAAGTGCGAAATGAAGTCATGCTTCGGGAATACCTGCCAGAGTAAGCATAACAACATATGTCTATATAATACAAGGAAAAATACTTAGCAATTCTACTCATATGAATCATTAACACTGGAAGGAAATGGTCATGAGTCAGTGGCCACATTATCCAACCCGAACTTACAGACCCAAAACATTTCAAGAAGGTACTGTGGTGGTGGCAACATTGTCCAACACAACTAGACAATCTAATTGCCTCAACAGGACACTAGGGTGGTGGCCTCAATATCCAACTCAACCCATCAATCCAAACATATTAACAAGGTTCTGGGGTGATGGCCACTTTGTCCAACTTAACCCCACAGTCCAAAAAAATATCTTCAGCAGTGTAATGATTCACAATTTGCCACTAGGTTGGGGGTCCTGTATCCACTACCAACCAAAGTCCACACTTATCACCCATAAACACCTATAACCTCAACTAAGCCATAGGAACTCTCCTTTGACTTAAAGGAAGAAAGTTTCCAAGTAAAATCATTCTAATTCATACCCGACAAATTCCACTTAATTCGGCGAGAAATTTCTAAGCTCAAGCTGATTCGTCGAGTATACTCGGCGAATACAATAGATACACAACAAATCGGCCTAAGATACTAAGTGTAGGGAAAAGCATCAAGTACACTCAACGCCGCGTTGAGTGCATTCAACACACTCGATGCCAAACAACTAAACTCAACGATTCTGCCTTCACTCAATGCCACGTTGAGTCCACTCAATGCTTTTGACTTAACTCTGAAACTACTCAATGCCAAGGTTACACTCAATGATGTCTCACTCAATGTCACATTGAGTGCATTCAGTGCACTCAACGCTTTATAATTAGTCTCACAGACACTCAACGCCAAGGCTATGCACTCAACGACACTGGCATTACTCGACGAATTCGTCCAGTTTACTCGACGAATTTAACTTAGGCTCAAGGATCACTCAACGCTCTCAGCACCATGCCTAATCCACTCAACGCCAAGCCTCATACTTGAAGAACTCAACGCCTGTTACTCGATGAATTGGACTTAACTCAACGCCAAGCATTACCCGACGAATTTACCTCAGATACTCGACAAATTTGACTTTGCTCCTACTGAAACTTGCAGAATTTTACTTGGACAGATCTCAGCCTATATTTGACGATTTTAATCACTCATAATCGATGAACTTTGGATTACAGCCACTAACTCGATGGATTTATTTTACTCAGAACCATAATTAGCAAATTTGAACTTAATTACTATCATATACGAGGAGTTTATACTTAGCCTATTAGTCTTTCATTTGACGGATTAACCTTGACCAGCAGTCCTGTGCACTCGACGAAATCTAAACTCTCATATACAATGAATTAGACTAGGTTTAACTGACATGAAATCATCGGGTTAGAACCTATTCACAACCAAAAACGATTAATCCAACTTAGCCAAACAATCAATGTACGACAATCTACCAAGAATAACAATCCAATTACGACGAATGGCCTTTGACCGGAAGTTTCACACCAAGCAGCAGGTCGATAAAGGCCAAACCCTACCCTAATCCTAATTTCTATACAGGGAGAGAATTAGGATAATAGGAAACAAAGAATAAGCAAGGAATGAAAAAATCACCACTTGCCTCAAACCTTGCCGAACATGGCAACACCAGCACTCCTCCTCACGGATCTAGCTGGAAAACACCTAAACAGCAATTCCTGAAACTTTTCAGGACGAAATAGGGTCAAAATCACATACCTTAATCTCTAAAAAACGATGAAACGGGAAAATCTCACCCTAGAAACATAGATCTTGGTGAGAGCTATTCAGATATACTCTTTGACGATGATTTTGAGCACCAAAGCTCCTATAATCGGCGGCCGAAAGCTTAGAAGTGTCCGCCATTCTCGCTCTTACGCAACAAGCCGACGATTTCAGGAAGGAGATGATGAATAAGGTTTACGTCTAATCGGAGGCTATTTATATGGAATAGATAATATAATATAATAATATAGTATTATTATAATTAAAACGTCCAAATGACCAAAAAAATCGTACTAACTCGGGTTTCTACGAAAATCGCACTGTTGCTAAATATCGACGCTACGAATCCAACGACGAAGTCAAAACTAATGTCTGACAAACCAAACTCGGGTAAAAATCCCCCAAAGTCAAAACACTAACATTCCCAAAAAGGCTCCACTGTATTCCAAAACGAACCCCGGGTACCAATGAGCAAAAAACCACGCTCCAACAACGGCACCCGTTAAACAAGCATCGAAGTAATGCCCTGACGTCAAAATACATCACTAAATGAATTAAATTAAACCTCGAAAAATCAGGGGCGTTACAGCTAGGGGCTTAGCTCGGTAGCACGGGAGGCATTGAGCGCCCTAGCGTGGTTGAGCCTCTCTTGGAACTCCTTTGAAAGAGGCGTGATGGTAAAAAGCAGGAAGAGAAGGGATTGGCGCCGCTCTCCCAGGCGAGCGAGCATATATATATATAGCAACTTGTGGATCCCACCAAAAGATTCCCTTGGGCTCGCTGACCCACTCATCGATCTCTTGGGGTTGGATGTTTCTTTTCGAGTTTGGGGTAACCTCGCAAAGAGCGGGAATTATGTACAACCCCGTATCCGGCGAGTGGAGTCAGCAGGATTCGATCTAGCGGAGGTCAACAGGTATGGGTCGAGTGGAGCAAGTAGGCTCGCACTCACCCCTGGTTCTCGGCAATGGCAGGCGAGTGGAATAGGTCAGGCCTGCACTCACCCAGGGCCATAGGGAGGTGGCGAGTGCCAGCCCATCCGAGCACTCGCCTCCCAGGCAAATGGAAGCTTCAAGAACCACTCACCCAATAACATGTGCAATCCAGTGTTCGGCGAGCAAGCCGTGTGAGCCCGTCATTTGGCATTGAGTGAGGCAAGTGTTGTCGACATCTTCTGCTATTGGTGTTGAGTGAGGCGAGTGCTGTCAATGCCTTTTGATCTTGACATTGAGTGAGGCGAGTGTTGTCGACGCATTTAATTCCTTGGAATTGAGGAGGTGGGTGATGTCAATGCCTTCTGCTCTCTTGGCGCTGAGTGAGGCGAGTGTTGTTGACGCCTTCTTCTCTAGGCATTGAGTGAGGCGAGTGTTGTCGACACCTTCAGCTGGATTGGCATTGAGTGAGATGCGCTCTATCGACGCCTTTAACTCGCTTGGCATTGAGTGAGGTGCGCTCTATCGACGCCTTTACTTCCTTGGCGTCAAGTGAAGTACTCTGTCGATGCCTTCTGCTCTTGGCATTGAGTGAGGCGAGCGACACCTTCAGTTCCTTGGCGTGGTGTGAGGCGAGTGTTGTTGATTGTGAAAGTTGCGAACAAACGACTAAAAACAAGCCAGAACTTTGAATAATTGAAAGTTTTATTATCCAAAAAGATATCATTTACAAAGGTATGACCTCCCTTTTATAAAATGGAGGAGAGAGGAGAGAGTACAAACTAATAATGTTGGACTAAAGCTATACAGAATCTGAGCGGCTAGAACAACAGACCAGAACAGGCCGCGCGGTTAGACAATATGCTAACCGCTCGACAATTCCAGAAGCAAGAGAGAGATGCGGTAGGAGACCGCTAGACTGCCCGGTTTCCAAGCCACCGGAGATAAACTGCCAGATCGCCCGAATACAAACAGCAACAGCCTGGATATCAAACTGCTGGAGAGTAACTGCCAGACCGCGCGGTTAACAACCCGCCAGACTCAAACCGCCAGACCGCCCGGTCTACAACTCGCCAGGCTCAAACCTTCAGACCGCCCGGTCTCATACTTCAACACTCCCCCTCAAGCTGGAGCATAAATATCAATCATGCCCAGGTTGTCACAAATGTGGAAGAAGGAAGTAGAAACCGGCTTGGTGAAGATATCTGCCAACTCTTTGTCAGAGGTGACGAACAGAGTGCAAATCTGTCTCTTCAAGACCTCTTCTCGGATGAAATGGCAGTCGACTTCTATATATTTTGTTCTCTCATGGAAGACCGGATTTTTGGATATGTATATAGCGGCCTTGTTGTCACAGAATATAGGCAGAGGATAGTCGTAGACCTCTCCTAGGTCAAGCATGAGAGCCCGCAACCATTTTAACTCACACGTGGTTGACGCCATATTCCGGTATTCCGCTTCTGCACTGGACCTTAAGACAACAGACTGCTTCTTTCTCTTCTAGCTCACAAGATTACATCCAATAAATGTGCAAAAATCTGATGTTGACTTACGGTCATCTTTATCATCCGCATAGCTTGAGTCTGAGTAGGCTTCAACTCTCAGATGACCATGCTTTTGAAAGAGTAGCCCTTTTCTCGGTGCTGCTTTGACGTACTCTAGTATCTTCAAGGCAGATTGAAGATGATATTCCCTGGGAGCTTGCATAAACTGATTGACCTTTCCTACAGCATAGGCGATGTCAGGTCTGGTCACCGTGAGATAAATGAGTTTACCCACCAGACGTCTATACCTCGTGGCATCGGATATAAGAGGTGAGTCATCTGTCCATGTTTTGTCCTCTCCAGTAGCCATTGGATACCGGGCCGGTTTGGCACCGGTCAATCCTGACTCTTGTAGAAGATCAAGAGCATACTTCTGTTGGGAGAGAACCAACGAGTCGGGCTTCTGAGAGATTTCTATCCCCAAGAAATATTTCGGGGAGCCCATATCCTTCGTGACGAGGTGTTGACGGAGGTGTTTCTTTGTCAAGTCCACCCCAGCCTGGTCATCGCCGATAAGAAGGATATCATCCACATACACCGCCAAAACCATAAGGCCCGATGCGGTTTTGTGAATAAACAATGAGTGATCGGCCGAACTTCTCGTAAAGCCAATGGCAGCCACAATGCCACTAAACTTGTCGAACCATGCCCGAGGGCTCTGTTTTAGGCCGTAGATGGCCTTCTTAAACTGGCATATTCGTGTCTCCCCCTGAGCAACATACCCAGGAGGTTGCTCCATGTAGACGTCTTCCTAAAGATCCCCATAGAGAAAGGCATTCTTGACATCAAGCTGGGAAATAGCCCACTCCCTATTGACGACCACAGAGAGAAGAACCCAGATGGTGCTGAGGCGAGCAACTGGGGAGAAAGTATCAAAATAGTCAACTTCATAAGTCTAAATAAATCCTTTGGCCACCAGCCAGGCTTTGTAACGATCCACAGTGCCGTCTTGGCGAAACTTCACAACGAACACCCAGCGACAGCCAACCACATCAGTACCTACCAGTGGAGGAACAAGGGTTCAGGTACCCCTTTCAGTAAGAGTGGCGATTTCCTCATCCATGGTAGATTTCCAATGAGGAATAACAAGAGCCTCCTGGTAAGTGCAGGGAGTGGTAATAGCCGAGATAGCCAAAGCAAAGCACCTGCGAGAAGGAGTAAGCCGATCATAGGAAACAACAGCTGCAAGCAGGAGTTGGGTACACGCCCGTACCCCTTTGCGAAGAGCAATGGGAAGATCCAGTTCGTCTCGTGCCTCAGGGACCGGAGCGTCCGTGGCGGAGAAAGCTGGCCCAGGACTAGAGAGAGATGACTGTGGAGAAGAGGGAGGGGGTATAATGGAGAGAGGAGGAGATGAAGGAGGAGATGATATAGGAGGGGAGACGCCGATATGCGTGGAAGGAACACAGAGAGATGGTGGAGAGTCAGAGACAGCAGGAGGAAGCGAGGATTGAGAAGAGAAGTAGGATACATTTTCGAAGAAGGTGACGTCCGCAGAAACAAACTGTTTGCGCAGAACGGGGTCAAAGCAATAATAGCCTTTTTGAGTGGTCGAGTACTCCAAAAAGACACATTTTGTGGAGCGTGGGGAAAGCTTGTCATGGGTAGCAGATGGAGCATGCACAAAGCCGTACACCGAAAGATACGGAGAGGAAGAGGAAAGGGTTCCTTGCCTAGGTAGAGAATGGAGAAGGGGGTTTTGTCGTGGAGAACCGAAGAGGGAATGTGATTGATGAGATAGCATGCGAGGAGAACAGCATAGCCCCAGTAGGATCGAGGCACCTGCATCTGCGTCATGAAAGTGCGAGCGATATCGAGGAGATGACGGTTTTTACGCCCCGCCACCCCATTTTGCTGGGAGGTGTAAACACAGCTGGTCTGATGAATAAGACCATGTTGCATACAAAAAGACGAAAACTAATGACTGAGATATTCTTTAGCATTATCAGAGCGCATTACTTTAATAGAAATAGCAAACTGAGTTTAATCATATTATAAAAGGATTGCCATATAGATAAGAGTTCAGAGCAATCTTTTAATAGATACACCCAGGTACATCTAGAGAAATCATCAATAAAAGTTACAAAGTAAGAACTACCCCGACCAATGCTGAGAGTAGGACCAGGACCCCATACATCAGAATGAATGAGATCAAAAGGGCAGGAGGAACCACAGCCTTGCTTCGGCGGGAAGGAGGAGCGGTGATGTTTGCCAAGCTGACACGCATCACAGTTGAGCGGAGGACTGGTCTGAGGTAAGTGGGGAATAAGCTGACAAAGAATCCGAGGAGGAGGATGTCCAAGGCGAAGATGTCATTGAAGCAGATCGGTAGACGAGGAAGAGAAGGCAGACAGAGCGGAAACATTATCGAGGAAGTAGAGGTCGCCACTCTTAGTCCTAGTAGCAATCGTCCGTTGGGTCCTCGGGTCCTAAAAACAACAAGAAGTATGAGTAAATAAGACAGAGCACTGAAGTTGCTTGCATAAAGTAGTAACGGATAGCAAATTGCAAGGGAACTTCGGGACATAGAGAGTGTCTGCTAAGCGAAGTGACGGGGTGACTTGAACCATGTCCATCCAATGAACCGGGGAAGGTGAACCATCCGCAACAAGAACCAGGGGTAACCGATCATGCGTTTCTAGGAGAGAGAAGCATTGAGGGTTTCCGGTCATGTGATTTATAGAACCAGAGTCAATCAGCCATTTACCTTGGGTAACGACGTGTGCACTACCTGAGGTCGTGGCCACAGAAGCAGATGGCCGAGAGGAGGTGGAGGTTGAGGAAGAAGTATCACTAGAGGTACGAAGATGAGGATGTTTCTGCCAGCAGCGGTCAATAGAGTGGTCGGTACGACCATAGTGAGAGCAGAGGAACCTTGACGGACCGCGCGTGCCTGACTGGCTGCGGCCACTAGTGCCACCCCACTGAACTTGGTGAGCATAGGAGTCCTGTGGAGGAGGGGAGGACAACATAGGACGCTAGAGCAGCGAAGTAACAGCGGTGATGCGAGCCACAGTGGCATTCAAAGTGGCAGACTCTGCTTCTCCCAAGATCTGCTGGCGGATCATATCAAAATACTCGGGGAGTCGTAGAAGATAACAAACAACCAGGAGTTCCTAGAAGTGTTTGTGCTGCTCGGCCAAGTCCGCGGAGAAGGGGAGATTAGGGAAGATTTTGGCGCCAAGAGCCTTAACTTGCTGATAAGCCACAGCAGGAGACATGGAAGGACGAGCGAAGAGATCCGCATAGAGAGTATAAATGCGGGATGTCTGGGCCCCCTTCGAGTAGAGAGCAGCAAGGTGAAGCCATGCGGTCTTGACCGTCTTATCATGGCGTATGATAGGAAGGCATTCATCGGAGAGGCTGTTAGCCAACCAAGAACGGACAAGCGCATCACTAGCATCCCAGTCATCAAATTGAGCAGAGTCTGGAGGAGGAGGGTCATCGGTGAGGTGATGACGTTTACGCTGAGAGCGAAGGAGAAAGGTGAAAGAAATGCTCCAATTCGGATAGTTGGAACCAACAAGTTTAGAAATCGTGCCAAGGTTTCCGGAAGGAGTAGGAGGCGGAGCCGGATTGGCGATAGGAGTGGTGGTAGTTGAGGTCTCAGAAAGGGTCATAGGAGAAATCAACGAGAAGTCGCGCGGTTAGGAAACAAGCCACGTAGATAGGAAGAAGAAGAGCTGTAGCGGTCACGATGTCAGACACCAGCGGCCAGAAAAGCCACGACCAAGCCGCGGAACCAAGCAGAGGGAAAGAAGTCGAACGGCTAGAAGACAGCCCGCGCGAACAGAAGTGAAGATCAAACAAGGCGAATAAGACAGCAGGTCGCGGCGAACAAAGTAGCAGGTCGCGGCAACTGAAAGGCAGGTAATAAAGAGGCTGCGCACACACGATAAAGATAAGGAGGAGAAATAAGCCGCGCGGACAGGGCGCAAGCAGGTGGAATAAACAAGCCGTGAGAACAGGTCGCAAGAGGAAGATGCAAGCCGCGCGGATAGGGCGCACAGAATCAGGAGGAGAAGATCGAGTCCTCTGATACCATGTGAAAGTTGCGAACAAACGACTAAAAACAAGCTGGAACTTTGAATAATTAAAAGTTTTATTATCCAAAAAGATATTATTTACAAAGGTATGACCTCCCTTTTAAAGAATGGAGGAGAGAGGAGAGAGTACAAACTAACAATGTGGGACTAAAGCTATACAGAATCTGAGCGGCTAGAACAACAGGCCGCGCGGTTAGACAATGTGCTAACCGCTCGGCAATACCAGAAGCAAGAGAGAGAGAGAGAGAGATGTGGTAGGAGATCGCTAGACCGCCCGATTTCCAAGCCATCGGAGATAAACCGCCAGACTGCCCGACTACAAACAACAATAGCCTGGATATCAAACCGTTGGAGAGTAACCGCCTGAACGCGCGGTTAACAACCTGCCAGACTCAAACCGCCAGATCGCCCGGTCTATAACCCGCTAGGCTCAAACCGCCAAACCGCCCGGTCTCATACTTCAACATTGATGCCTTCAGCTCGCTTGGCGTTGAGTGAGGCAAGTGTTGTCGACGCCTTCAGTTCCTTGGCATTGAGTGAGGCGTGCTCTGTCGCCACCTTCAGTTCCTTGGCATTGAGTTAGGTGAGTGGCCTTAAATATCACATTTACCCATAATGGGGTACCGCGGAGGCGAGTGTCTGACTTACCCCAGCACTCGTCCTTATAGACGAGTGGTGCATTCATGAGGAACTTGCCCAGTAGGGTCCAGAGGTAAAATTACCTAGATGCCCTTGTAGGGCTGTGAATAACCATTCAGAACAGCGGAGTTACGTTATTTGCCGACCAGGTTTTAAAAACTATAAATAGGCCCAAGGGGGTACCTCAGAAGGAAAGTTTTCTATTTCTCTTACTCTTGTCTTATAGCGCTTTCTGAGGTGCCCTTAGCTCAGCACAAGATAAGGAGAGGAAACACTCTAAGATCTTCTGGGTGTGTGGTGAGACCTCGAAGCTAGAGCCTTGGTTCAATTTCAAGTTCTAAGTCTTCGATCAACCAAGCTTGCTAGGAAAAGTAAGTGTGTAGTCACTCATTCCCCAAGGGTTCGGACTCCATAAGAAGTCGATTCCCGGTTTCAACAGTCATATCCACCATATGACCTCAGAACTCAACGAAACGAGTTCCAACGCACTGGTATTGATTATATGAGGCCATAGAAACTGGCGGAATTCAAATCGGAGTTCTCTAACTCAATATCAAAATTTATCGTATTTGCGACGTTCTATGATGAATGATCATATCCATCATATCACCTAGGATCTCAATAAAATGAGTTCCAATGCACTCGTATTGACTATATGAGGCCATAGGAACTGACGGAATTCAAATCGGAGTTCTCTAGCTCAATATTCCCCAAACAGGGTCATCTCCTACCCCTTATGAGTCTCGGGTAGAGGTTCAGATCACCTTTATTGGGTCTACTAGGGTTCTAGTGACCCAATAAAAATTGGGATGTTACAAGCTTAGGGTGGCAGAGACTTCATTTTCTACCGCGAAAGAGGAACATGTTCGAGATTTGTCTCGATTTTGGCAGATCGGATCTGAGTTGAAGCAGATTTGGAGGCAACCCATGCAATGATGCAGACGAAGAAGTCCCTGGTGGAGAATAGTTCTCAGTTGCTGAAGGCTTCTCAGGAGGAGACTTATCGCTTGGAGACAGAGATTGAGTCTTTGAAGGCTCATATAGAGCAACTTTCTTCTGATGATCAGGTATTAGAGCTGAAGGTTGCTGGGCTTGCCAAGTACAAGGATTCTTTGGACTATACGCGTGAACGCTGCTTGATTGACAAGGAGATCTGTGAAGACGTCTAGACTAGAGAGGTAGAGCCTCAAATGGAGGATGTTCGTGAAGTTGTACTTAGGCGCGAAGTGGCAAAGGCTTTTTGCCTGGTTGCAAGGATCCTAAAGTGTGACGTATCTAGCCTCGACTTTGATGATATTTCTGATGACGAGAGCTCGAATTCTGATTTTGATGTAGATGCAACCGGCAAGTAGCGACTTGCGCTTTTATCTTTGTATGCTTGTATATGTTTGCTTTTTCTCACTAAGTCTGATGTATGTTCGGCATCGCCCTTTGATGGTTTTGTGTAGCGCATTTGTGCTTATAGTGATATGATAGTATTGATCTCATTCTTCTCGCCTTTGTTGTACGGATCCCGGTAGCTGGCAGAATGTAAGTTTGTGGCAATTTTGGAGAGTGCGATGACACAATTCAAGGGCCAGAGAATGTAAGGATTCAATCTGAGGTTTGGAGAATGCGATGATTCAATCCGATTATGTGGCCTAGCCTGGCCATGGGTGGATTATCGAAGAATGTAAGTATTCGATCCGGGTGTCGGAGAATGTAAGGATTCGATCCGACTGCGGAGCTGAGCCTAACCAAGAAAAGATTGTCGGAGAATGTAAGTATTCAATCCGGGTGTCGGAGAATGTAAGGATTCGATCGCGCGGCCACGGTCGTGCGGCCACGAGGTACCTCAGCTGACCGGAAGCCAAAGCGGGTTGAGCCGGCCCGCCGGTGAAGGGAGAGAGGGGCCGACCCCGGTTGTAACGCCCTTGATTTTCAATATTTATTTTAAATTTCTATAGTGACGTAATAATGATGTTAGGGTGTTACGTTGACGCGTAGTTAACAGACACCGTTGTTGGAGCGTGATTTTGCTCATCAGAATCTGAGGTTTTGACTCAGTGGATTTTAGTAGGTTGATGTTGGTTGTAACTTCGGGGAATTTTAACCCGAGTTTGGTCTGTCGAATCTTAATTTTGACTTTGTCATTGGTTTTGTAGCATCGGTATTTAGCTTCAGTACGAATTTCGTGGAAATCCGAGTTGATTCGAGTTTTTGGTCGTTTGGACGTTTAATTATTAGTAATAATATAATATTATAATTATTTAAATTCTTATACATTATAGAGGAACCCTATTCATCGTTTTCTTCCCAAACCGTCAGACCGAAATCGCAAAAGAGAAAGCGGCGTACATCGTGAAGCTTTCGGTCGTCGACTGTAGGAGTTTCGGTGCACGAAATCGTCGGTAGAGGGTAGATTCAGAAAGCTCTCATCGAGATCTTCGCGTGCACTGTGAGTTTTCTTGTTTCATGGATTTTTGGGCGTTAGGTTATTTAGTTTTGACCCTTGTTTGCCTCGAAAAATTTCATGAAGTGTATTCAAGGTGTTCTTGTGGCCAAATCCTTGAGGAGGAGTGCTTGTGTGGTCGGGTTTCGGAAGGTTTGAGGCCAGTGGTGAATCTTCCCCTTGTTAAGTTCCTTGCTTTTATTTCTTTCCTCTTGTTTTTCCTCCTTAGAAGATAGGAGTAGCGTAGGGTTCGGCTAGGTCAAAGTCTGACTGGTAGTATAGAAGGTCGTTTGTCTCGTTTTCGTCGAGTATGAGTGAGCAAGGCAGAGTGAAATTCGCCAAGTATGGGATTTGGACCAAGTAAAATTCATCGAATGGATATGGCGTCGAGATTCGTCGGGTGAAATCGGTTAGCATCAAGTGAAGTCTAATTTGTCGAGTATTCTCAACGAATTCCTCGAGTGTGGTCAGGGCGTCGAAAGCGTCGAGTGATCCGGTGACTAAGTCTTTTTCATCGAGTATTGCCTTTGGCATTGAGTGCGTTGAGTGTAACTGTCTTGGCGTCGATTGCTTGAGTGTAACTGTCTCGGCGTCGAGTGCTTTGAGTGAAATTCCCTTTGAGTTTGAGTGCATCGAGTTCGTAGAGTATTCATGAGAAGCTAAGTCTTTTTCGTCGAGTATTGCCTTTGGCATCGAGTGCTTTGAGTGTAACTGTCTTTTCATCGAGTGCCTTGAGTGAAATTTCCTTTGGCGTCGAGTGCATTGAGTGAACTCAGTTAGGCGTTGAGTGAAGTAAAATTCATTGAGTTAAGTTCTGACATTGAGTGAAGTTCTTTTTCGTCGAGTATCTCAATTTATTGAGTCTGACTTGAATTCGTGGAGTATCTCTAAGCTAGCCAAATTTCGCTAAATATAATTCGTAGAGACAAGTAAAGTCTTATCTAGTCAGGCTATCTTATTTAAAGAAGCTAGTCTTACCTGTCAAGGGGTAAGTTTGTTGTGTGAACTCCCTTTCTACAAGACTATCATTTCAGTTAACCTTGTCGTTCTTAATACTTATGTTATTTACAGTATATACGATGGACTATTTGGGGATGTGGGTGTTAGTGGAATCTACCACCGCCACAGTAACCTATTTTGTGAATCATTACGCCTGGTGGGTTTCCCCGGTGTGGGTTTATGACTGGGTGTGGTAGGGAAGGTTACCACCACCACAGGTGCCGGTTTTCCCCGGTTTTGGGTGTGTCAAGAAATAAGACCACCTTCCTTGGGTCCTTGTGAAGTTTTCACTATTGGTGTGTAGGTGAAGGAAGCCACCGCCGCAGGTACAGGATTTTGCCGGTGTTTTTGCTCGCTAAATGATGAGCTGACTAATCTCTTATATATATACACTTACTCATATATATGTTTTATAAAGCTTAGATCTTTATCACACTTGATGCAACTTGGTATACCTAACCCCAAGTGAGTTCATTCTTACTTATTACATTGTGGTTTAGTGCAGAGGTTATCGAAGCGTGGCTTCGTTTTGCACTTGGTGCAATTCCTTACTCTTGAACTTTTTAACTTAATCATTTATTACTGGTTTATTGTTTATCTGTTGTGGCTTGACAGTACCCTTTGACTCCTTTGTTTCTTTCTTCTCGACTGTTAACCTTTTATTGCCACATGTATATTCTTGCTGAGGTATTCTTTTCTTTTGAATGTCTCAGGCTCGGAGCAGTAGCCGATCGAGCGGCTAGGGTTGGTGGTTGCTAGTGTTCTATAGGTTTTGTAGTTGTCCTTTCCTCGTCGTTGTGAGATAGTTTTGTTGTTATGTTTTTAGTTCAGATATACATGCTTTTTGGGTGGGTTCGTGTCAGGTTGTTGACGTCCAATGGAGTTTTTGTAGAATGTTTAGTTACTTACTACTGCTAAGTTACTTTCTAGATTATTTGTTGGTTTTATTTGCTCTCTGGAAAGGATTTATTATAGGATTGCATGTTAGTTATTTTCAAGTTATAAAAGTATCATTATGCTTATCTCATACTCATGACATTGTTTTAAATCCAAAGTCATTATATTTTAACGAACGTAAAAGTTTTTTTCATACTTATATTAAATCTAGAAGTAGACATATCATGAGTTGTCCTTTTGGATGTTTCTGCTCATGTAGGATAATAATTTAATTAAGTATTTTCTATAGCATATATCTATATTTTTATCTATGGACTAGTTGATCCACAGAGCCGAGGGATACGACCGTCAACACTTAACTAAAAACACATTTTCTTAATGATAAACTCGAGAATTCTTTGAAAAGTGTTAGGAATAGGTTCTTGCCCGAGCATCTGTAGTTATCCCCTGCACGGCGTGGCATCACGACATGTGTTTTATCTTACTTTAATATAATGTTTTATGTTGAGAAAATACGGGTTGTGACAGTTGGTATCAGAGGCTATAGTTTTAGTGGTCTAGTTTCATTTCATACACACACCGATGTGTCCTCAGTACGTCTTGGATGAAACATAAACACTACACTCATAAGCATGATAAGAAGTATATGAGGCATATTATGTAGTATGGGATGCATAATATGTGTTTGTATATGGATCCTCATAGAAAGCAACATGTGATTGTTATGTAGTATGGGATACATAACAATCATTATATGAATGCCTTTTAGATTTTGCCTTTTCGTTACATGAGATATTATGTATTATGGGATGCATAATATTTCATGTGTACGTCGCTCATAACATGCATTAAGACCTTTATTAGAATGCATAGCATAATATGCATAACATAGCATTAACATACATGCCAAGCTAAGATTTATATGATGACATACGTACACACATGGATTTAAACCGAAAAGAATAAGAATTCATGCATTCATAGTTTATGCACATAAGTCAATATGATGACGGTATATCATCATAAGTTAATCATATCATCATTTATGAAATCCCAGAGCAAGTTAGCAACATGAGCAAGTGTTTATACATGTATGGTCTGAACTAAGTTGGGTAGTTCTAGCATTAAGCTAGGTTTTGATTAGTTGTTCGCTGTGTTATTAGGATGCCGCCTAAGCGTGTTGAGACGAGGCTGACTCCCCTGTCTGAGGGTGAATCATCAGGTGCGCAAAGTGAGGTTATGATTGAAGGGCTGCGGTAGAGTAATGAGGCTCTGTCAAGGCAGATGGTTGAGATGCAATCGCAAATTCAAGCGTTGATGACTATCGTTTCGGGACAACAGCCTAGAGTGCAATACCCTGTAGTGGGTCAAGCTGTTCCTATTCCTCCTTATCCTTTGGTGCCTCCAATTTTGCTACCACCAGAGATGAATTTCATTTCGTATTTTCAGCGATTAGGACCTCCTACCTATGACGGTAGAGTCAATTTCATGGCATTAGATGACAGGGTTATTGTTATCGAGGAGATGTTCTCGTGTTCAGGAATTTTTGCTGACCAAAGAGTGATGGTCGCCCCTTACCAGCTGAAGGGCCTTGCGAAGGGCTGGTGGTTAAGGGAAAAAGAGAACCTTACAGATGGATGTTCATGAGAATCTTTCAAGGAGTTGTTGCTGAGTAATTTCTGTCGTCGGTCGAGCAAGACCGTTTGATGAACAACTTTCTATATCTGAAATAGAGACAACTCACAGTCAGTGAGTACGAGATAGAATTCAGTAAGTTGAGCAGGTTTGCTCCGGGTTTGGTAGCCTCTGAAGCAAGCAGAGTAAAGCGCTTTCTGGGTGGTCTTGGGAGCGACATCCAGCAATTGGCTAGTGCATATGGATCTGAGAATTATGTTGTGGCAGTAGAAATTGCTCTGAAAGTCGAAGCGATTGATAATGTCAAGAATCAAGGTATGCAAATGAGGAAGGATAAGAGAAAGTTTGACGATAGTAAAAGCTCTCGGGATTTTGGACCTGCTTCGAAGAAAGGAAGCAAGGAGGCGTGTAGTTTCTGTAGCCAGCCAGGCCATCCGTTCGAAAAGTGTTTAAAAAGGTTGGAAGTTCAGAAGCAGCATCATGTGCTTACAATTCAGAGAGCACCCAAAGGAGATCTAGTCTATACTTCATGTAAGCAGAAGGGACATGATGTTGCCCTTTGTTAGAGTGAAGATAAGGTATTCTTCCAGTGTGGATACAAAGGGCACTTGAAGTCTAAATGCCCGCAGTCTCAGTCCCCGCTTCAGCCAGTCCCATTTCAAGCCTTGTCACCGCCGCAACATTTGGATAAATGGAAGGGCAAGCTGAATGTGATGACTTTGGAAGAAGCACAGACGTCCACCCAAGTGATCTCAGGTTAGATTCCAATCTAGTTCTTAGCTCGTAGCTTTAGTTTCAATGTTGGTCGATTAGTTACGTATGAGATTTTATATGGAAGTTTAAGGTAAAGAATCATTGGGCACACGTTCTTTTTGATTTCGGTAATACCCACTCGTTCGTGGCTAGGACTTTCGTAGAACGTCATCGTCTGACTCTTGATCAAGTTGGTGATTCATTTCGCGTTAAGTTTCCCTCTGGTTACTCACTGGTGTCGGACCAGGGTATCTAGAGTTGTCCTATTCTTCTAGGCTATTTTCAGGCGATTTTCTAGCTTTTGCCGATCTAAAGGGGTTATACCTAGAGGAATTTGATGTGATTCTGGGCATGAACTGGTTGTCCAGATATGATGTGGTTATCTAATGCAAGGTAAAGCGCTTGAATTTCAAGATGGACAACGACCACCCCAGGAGTGTGTATGGCTTTCCGCGCCAGGATTCCTCGATTATTTTTGTGGTATGTGCTCAGAAGCTTTTAGATTCCGGTTGTTGTGCTTATTTGGTTTCTTTTTTGGAAGCCGTTGGTAGTTTGCCGCGTGTCGAGGATATTCCTGTGGTGCGAGAGTCTCCCGATGTTTTCTTAGATAGTCTTCCTGGTCTTCCGCCTGAGAGAGATGTGGAGTTTGTTATATATTTAGAGCCTGGAACTCGCCCTATTGCTAAGGCACCGTACCGTATGGACCCACGTGAGCTGGAAGAGTTGCATACCCAGCCAAATGAGTTGTTGCAGTGTGGATTCATTAGGCCAAGTTCTTCACCTTGGGGTGCTCCCGTCTTGTTTGTAAAGAAGAAGGATGGATCTATGAGGCTGTGCATTGACTATAGGGAATTAAATAAGGTAACTATCAAGAACATGTATCCCTTATCGCGGATTGATGATTTGCTTGATTAGTTGTATGGTAGTACGGTGTTTTTGAAGATTGACCTTCGTTCAAGCTTATATTAGTTGAGGATCCGTGAGACAGATGTTCTGCGGACCGCCTTTCGTTCTCGACATGGACATTTTGAGTTTTTGGTGATGTCTTTTGGACTGACGAATGCACCCTCTACCTTCATGGACATGATGAACAGAGTGTTTAAAGATTTTTTAGATCATTTTGTGGTCGATTTTATTAATGATGTTCTGGTTTATTCCCGAAGTGTTGAGGAGCATGCTCAGAATTTACGCCAAGTTCTGTCTATCTTAAGAGAGCATAAGCTTTATGCGAAGTTAAGTAAGTGTGAGTTTTGGCTACCTCAGGTGTCCTTTTTGGGTCATGTTGTGAATAAGGACGGAATTTCAGTTGACCCATAGAAGATAACCGTTGTTATGGATTGGAAAAGACCTACCACACCTAAAGAGATAAGAAGTTTCCTAGGGTTGGCAGGCTATTATAAAAGGTTTGTGGAAGGATTTTTCTTATTGTCTGCACATTTGACTAAGCTTACGCGGGAGAATGCTGCATTTGTGTGGAGCAATGTGTGCAAAGGAGCTTTTCAGGAATTGAAGATGAAATTGTGCACTGCTCCAGTATTGACCTTGCCTACCAAGGGAGTAGAGTATACAGTTTATGTGGATGCATCGCAAATCGGGCTTGGATGTGTCTTGATATAAGAAGGAAAAGTGATTGCGTATGGGTCGAGGCAATTAAAGATTCGTGAAAGGAACTACCCTACTCATAACTTGGAGTTTGTGGTAGTGATTTACGCCTTGAAGCTGTGGAGAAATTTGTTGTATGGCGCGTTATGCAAGATTTACACTGACCATAAGAGCTTGAAGTATGTCTTCACTCAGAAGGAATTGAATTTGCGCCAGTGTAGATGGTTGGAGTATGTCGCGGATTATGATGTTGATATCCTATATCATCGGGGCAAATCTAATGTGGTAGCCGACGCCTTGAGTAGGAAGACCGCGCAAATCTTTAACCTTTCTGTAGAATCTTTGGTGGAAGAGTTTTTATTTATGAACATTTCTGTTAGAAGTAGCGACTCGCCAAGCAGTTTGGAAGTGGTCGGTGAAAGATCATTGTTGGATCCGGAAGACTTGGAAGAGATGAGTACCTCTGTGTCGCATATTCGAGAGAAGCTTCGTATAAATCAGGAGTGTTATGAGAAGAACGCTAATCGACGAAGGATTGATCTGGAATTCGTAGTTAGGGACATGGTTTTTCTCAAGGTATCTCTGATGTTAGGTGTTAAGTGGTTCGAAAGGAACCACGAGTTGGATCCCAGGTATGTAGGACCTTTTCAGGTTGTTGAACGCATCAGAGTGTCAGCTTATAGGCTGTATTTGATCGCTAATTTTCCTGGTGCGCACGATGTGTTTCATGTGATCTAATTGTGAAAATGTCTGCTTAGTGGCTGACATGTTCTTAATTCGGTTCCCCAGTTGCAGCCTAATCTTTCTTATGTTGAGGTGCATGTTCGTATCCTAGATACTCAAGATCAGGTGTTGCGAAGGAAGACAAAACACATGGTCAAGGTTCTTTGGCGAAACTAAGGCGTTGAGAGCGCGACTTGGGAGTTGGAGTCAGCTATAAGAGAGGCTCATCCTCATCTATTCTCCTAGCTTTTTTGGTAAGTGTTTCTATTCGATAAACTTTGGTTATTTTTTCTGTAGTAGATTCGATTTTGTATCAAGTTTCGGGACAAAACTTTCTTTTAGGGGGAGTGGTTGTAACGTCCTTGATTTTCGATATTTATTTTAAATTTCTATAGTGACGTAATAATGATGTTAGGGTGTTATATTGACACGTAGTTAACGGACGTCGTTGTTGGTGCGTGATTTTGCTGATCGGAATCCGAGGTTTTGACTCGGTGGATTTTAATAGGTTGATGTTGGTTGTAACTTCGGGGAATTTTAACCCGAGTTTGGTTTGTCGAATTTAAATTTTGACTTCTCTGTTGGTTTTGTAGCATTGGTATTTAGCTTCGGTACGAATTTCATGAAAATCTGAGTTGATTCGAGTTTTTGGTCATTTGTACGTTTAATTATTATTAATAATATAATATTATAATTATATAAATACTTATACGTTATAGCGGAACCCTATTCATCGTCTTCTTCCCAAGCCGTCGGACTGAAATCGCGAAAGAGAAAGCGGCGGACATCGTGAAGCTTCCGGCCGTCGACTATAGGAGTTCCGGTGCACAAAATCGTCGGCAGAGGGTAGATTCGGAAAGCTCTCGCCAAGATCTTCGTGTGCACGGTGAGTTTTTCCCGTTTCTTGGATTTTTGGGCATTAGGTTTGTAAGACCCCATTTTTTTAAACCAACAGGGTCTTATGCCCAGAACCGCCGCTTTGCGGTGACACCAACACACCCGAGAAGGTCGTCACTACAAAACGTCGATCTTGCCGGTCATACTGATCGTAGAAGAGAAGAGTAAGTACAAAGAGTAAAGTAAACTCAAATACTGGTCCACCAAAAATCACATAAAATAAATCTCCACGAAGGGAGAGTCTACAGTAATGATAAATCAAAGTACTAAAGAGGGCTCCTGCTCGATACATCATGATCCTCACTACAAGTCACTTAATGAGGAAGCAAATCTATAGTAGCTACTAATGATCGGGACTCACTGTCCATGTTGCCTGAACTCCCGTGCTGGACTGTCCCGTCTCCAAGAGCACCAACCTCTGGGGCTGCATCTCCTGGTTTGGCTCCATAATCCCCTAAAATGATTTGGTCAATGACCTTTAGTCAAAAAGACTAAGTCCTATCATCCCCCATCCCTCCCCCAATGGCTCCTAGGCACCGAGCGGGGATAAGGAAATGGAAGGTAATGAAGGTGGAGAGTACAAAGAAAGCATGTGATGGCGGAACTAGTCTATCATGAGTATAAAACCACAGCAGGTGTAAGTAAGCAAATAGTAGGCAAGCAATATAAGTATACACATGAACAAGGCGAGCAAGTAAAAGTACAAGAAGGCAAACTAAGCAACCATGACCTATAGGAATGCCCATACAAACCTATAGACCAAGGGGTCGTTTGTAAGGCCTATTGTATAAAGTGTCTTATACTAATTTATACAATAGGTGTCAAGGATTATATGCAATGATTATACTCTGTCATGCAATTATGCTATTATAAGAACATGCAAGTGCAACACACACACACGGCTCTGTACACACAGACCTTTAGTTCCCCCTTTTTGGAGACTAACCTCCAAGGATACCTCCGTAGTGGCAAACGGAAGCGGTGGGTTGGGCCTCGCCCACCTCTAAATCGATATCAGCACTACCAATCTGACGTATCGTATGCCTCAACGCTGGTGCACTAAGCGGAGCTCCTGCGTACTCTTGCCGGCTGGCACACCCGACTTTATTTGGCTAAGTGATAAACCACACTTGCCGAGTCAACGTATTGGTGTCGGTGCGACGACCCTCCAATACCGAAGACTCACCACCTTGTATTCTTATGCATATGCAACATTAATGTAATCCCCCCACCCGAGCCAAAGCTCCTCGGACTAACTGGTCCGTAATAAATATCTACCGAGCCATCGGCTCGTCGGGCTAACCTGCCCATCACCAAAACCACCGAGTCTACCGCTCGTGAGACCCAACCTAGCTCCCACAACACCGTGGAGTTTGAGTGTAAGTGTAATCCTAGAGTATTTCTAATTACTCTTGTATTCCATTTAGTCTTACGGCTTACGTTAACCTTGGACTGTCCAGGGCATTCCCTGTGAAGGGCTCTCGAGGACACTAGGAACTACGATGGGCTGAAGCCCAAAGCTCCCTTTCGCAAGGTACTTAATATTATTGGTTTCTACCTATAGCCAACCTCATTTCAAGTTATACTTAATCTATCCCTAGTGTATTTTGACTCTTTCTCTCTCTATAGGAAAGACGATCCTTCGCCAATCCCGAACATCACTTTTACTAGTCAACTCATCACTTCTCCCCATGATGACTCCTAATGAAGCTAACCCTTTCATCCTACCAAATCAGCATACCATTACTCCCAACTTCCTAGGTCCTTCCCACATGCTAACACAATTCTGCAATTTTTACTATGTGTAGACCAACCGAGTTATATGGTATGCATGAATGGTGACCCCTTCAAATATTTTTCCAAATACCCCAAGATAATTATTGGGGGTCTATCATGGCATAATTAGACTAAATCCAGAAAATTGTAATTTTGCCTAATTAATTTGACATTTATTTAATTTTCCCAAAAATTAGGCCATAGGTGATTTTCAACATGAAGTACTAGATTTCCTTAAGTTATGACCATTCAAAAATTATAAGCACTATATGATGCCAAAATATCATAGAATATCAAGTTTCACAAATTTTCATAAATGTACTTGCCCCTAAATAATTAACTCAAGGTAATTCAAATAATTAGAGATAATGAAGGGAGTACCATAATTAATATCAAAAATTATAAAAAAAATTATCAGAGACTTATTATGATCATAAAACATTACTAACTAAGTTTCATGCAATTCCAAGATCAGTAAGCTATATAAAAAAATACCTCAAATAAATCCATGATAGTTCACTTTGTGAAGAAACATTCTTGTAAACTCATCCAAACAACATGTAATAATTTCCTAAGCTATATTATGCCCTAAAACGTTCTCTGGCCAAGTAACACAATTTTTCAGCAAGGTATAATATTTATTATCTATTCATCAAAGCAAGGTGCACTAGTTTACTTTACATATGAAGTACTATGGGAAAATGTCCAATCATTTCAAATAACTTACTAGTGCATTTAAATGTTTTTTAGTCAGCATTGCCAAAGTTTCATAACATTCTAAGTTAATTTAATCATAGTTACTTCAATATCATCACAAGGGGCAAGATGAAGATTATAAATACAAGTATGAGCTACTGTTTCCTAAACATCTTATAATAAATTTCAGATGTTAATATTTCTATAAAATTACTCCTACAAAAATCTAATGAAGATCCAAGATCATATGACCCTTCAATATTTCCATAAAAGGTATAGACCTAAACAATCCCTAATTGGTTTAAGTTGTGTGCCTAAGTTTAAATATCACCAAATTACTTCCTAGGGCTATTTACCATCCTAGGATTATATGGACTAAACCCCAAGTCCATACATGGACATATCACACTATGTCCTTCACCAATCCCTAAGGTTCAACCTTAGGGTTTAAACTAGGATCCTAGGGCAAAACCCACCTCAATCCATCTCCAACTCCATAAGGGGGTGTTTAAACCATCCTTGGGGCTTTGTCCAAGGTCCCCACCCCTTTGGGTGAGAATTGGCCCCACCATGCCCCAAGCTCACTCTTGCCCTAATTAACCCCTTAAAGGGCCACATTTTGGCCTCACCAAAACCTATTAAAATCAAACCCAATTGGTCTGAGATTTTTACCAGAATCATAATTTGACCCTAAGAGACAGCCACCAAAATTTTGGTGGGTTTAGATATCTTTAGACCCCTTAAATAATTCATACATGGATTATTAAATTTCTACAAAAAACTTTAGGAAAATGTTTCCAAAAAATTCCCATTTTTGTATATGTTATATAAATAGTTAGGAGTGGTCCCCATACAAAATATCAGGTCATTTGGATGAGTGATTTGATGAGGGCACTCAATTTAATTTCTGACCAGCCCTATATATAGGTTGCACTATTTGGTGTGTTGTGGTCAGACCACTGACCCAAATTGGTTGAAACTAATTTTAAAATAAGCTAGACATCAAGGGCTACAACTTTTATATAGACCTTATTTACTGTAGGTGACCCTAAGTATTTTTAATGTTTAATTCTATATACTGCAAAATCTGTGAAAGAAATCAATATAAAAATGAAGCACGAATCTTAAAGCAGATTCGATGGAATCGTTCGTCTTCCCCAACGCGCTGACAGCCCAGATTAGCCCGTCCTAGGCCATTTTGGCTGGCAATTTCCCGGACACCCACGCCTCTTCCCGTCCGACCACCGCCACCACCACCTTCGTTGAGGTGGGCTGGCGATTCACGGTGGTTGGTCGGCCGGTGGTGGCCGAAACAGTGTTTTGTGCATGGAAGAAAAAAGCCTGAAAGTCAAGCTTTCGACCATGCTGAACTTGGGATAATTGGCCTCAATTCTGGCAGCCATTAAGAGTGGATCTATCCACTGAATAAGGAAGTGAGGGAAGACCTTAGTGGAGGGTTGGTGTCGGGCCGATCGCCGGGTTGCCATGGACGGTGGTGTCGTCGTCGGGTGCTCTGCAACTGTACTACAAAGTGGCTCGATCTCTTCAAGTTAGTGGTGGGAAAGACTCCTCACAGTCCACTGATGGTTTTAAAAACCACAGTTGGGGAGGGGAAAGGCCAAGGCATCAATGACCATTAATGGCCATTGAAAGCTAATTTCGGCCATGGCAATTCTCCTCCCCTAGTCACTGCCATGGCCGGGAAAACCCTTGGCCTTCTCCTAACTGACCAGGGGAGATGATTCCAGCAAGATGCGAGGGGCTCTTAGCCTTCCAAGGCATGAATGACCTTCTCTCTCCTTTTCTCTCTCCTCCATTAAAGAGAAAGTGGAGCTTTTCTCTCTCCTAGTCATCATGGCCAAAATTGGTGATTATTTAAGCCTAAAGGCACCCCACTAAATCCATATTATTCATGAAAATAAGGTTATCCTAAAGGGAATTGGGCTTGAGCTTGAGTTAGCCCATTTGAGATAGTTTGACTTAATACTAGGGTAGAGTTGACCTTGGTCAAATTGACCATTTGGGTTGACCCCAATGAGTTCTTGTTGGGTATTGTATCCATAATGTACCTTGATTTGAAGAAGCCCCTGGACCAGTTAAGGTGAATTGACTGTGTATTTGATCATTTGGTTTCAAGTTGTGATTGCAGTTATTCCACGCTAAGTACACACCAATGTTAGGGTGCAGTGGGTCAATATACACGGGTCTGCGCAACGTAATCCCTCGTTGAGCAGATCAGTGTGTTGGCTTACGTGTACTCTCTCTATTGGAGTGTACTTATTTTCAAGTACAGGGCTGAGACAGATCAAGAGGAGACAAGGAGCAAGGATGGGTCAAAGAAACTCACGGGAAGAAAGATGAGAAATCGTCTAAGTTAGATTCGACGAGAATCACTAAGTGATTCTCTCCGATTCGACGAGAATCACTAGTGATTCTCGCCGAATCGTCGAGAATCACTCGTCGATTCCCGCCGACCGCATCTGGCTGACTCAACGCTTTCAACGCCTTCTAGGATTCAGGAAGCCTGGCTATCCCTGCAATGAACCGGACTTTGAGTCAACTTATGGCCACTTCTTCCGGCCCTTGGTTGAAAAGCCCAAAAGCCGGTATGAGGGGTGGGCCTTCCCCCGCAACTTTGGCGAGAGTGTCTTCAAGGCACCTTATGAGGAAGTTCAGATGGAGGATTATGGCCACTTCTCTAGCGGCCATAATAGGAAGCAGGGACCCAAGGCCAAGCCTGTTACACTGAGAAACCAGGAGGTGAAGAAATCATGCGACTGTTGTCATCTTGATGCCTCCACCTCCAGGTCCGAGGCCCCGGCTGAACCTTCCGTTCCAAGGGTGAAGCAGGTGCCTAGGAGAAAGTATAACAGATTTGACTGCTGGTGTTGTGGCAAAGTTGGTCACTTTGTCGTGGATTGCTGGTTTAATCCGAGGAATAACGAGACTCCTCATGTTGGCAATGCGAGGCAGACCACTCGTAGGGCTAACCATTCGAGGGGGAGCATGCTAACGAGGAATCTAGGACCCAAGTTCGATTGGGTTCCTAAGGGAAATTAATTCTGTTTTGCAGGAATGTCCAAAGGCCACCAAAACTCCCATATGGTACTTGGACAGTGGATGTTCCCGGCATATGACCGGGACAAGAAGCCTGCTGCGTGATTACTCTCCAGTCGAGAATGGACCCAAAGTCATCTTTGGGGGATCAGATCGAGGAGTCACCAGGGGTTACGGTATGATTTCCAACGGTATAATCTCTATCACCGACGTGGTTTACGTTGAAGGGTTAAATCATAACCTGATCAATGTAAGTCAGTTATGTGATAAAGGATATGACGTTAAGTTCTGCAAGGATAAATGCCTGATAATATCGTGTGCCTCTTCGGAGACGGTATTAATAGACATTAGGAGCAGAAATATCTTCTGCTTAGATTTTCTTAGTTTAGATTCATCTACCCCCGTATGCTTAGTAGCAACAGGCAGTGCATATCTTTGTGAACAATGGCACAAGAGATTGTCACATATTAATTTCAAGACAATTAGTATGCTGTTTTCTAAAAACTTAGTAAGGGATGCTCCCATCATTAAGTGCATCAAAGATAGCCCCTGTCCTGCATGCTAGAAGGGCAAACAGACTCGGGCTACCTTTAAGGGCATCGTTGACAAAGACTCCTCCAGCTGTCTTTACTTTCTACATATGGACTTGTTTGGTCCAATGCAAGTTCAAAGCTTGGGAGGCAAGTCTTATACGCTAGTGATTGTTGATGATCACTCTCAGTTTACTTGAGTGTTCTTCTTAAAATGCAAGTCAGATACGTTTGACATCTTCACCAATTTTGTTAGGCAGATTCAGAACGAACTTAACTGCTCGGTGGTCAAAATCAGAAGTGACCATGGAACAGAGTTCGAGTCTGGTGTTATGACAGAGTTCTGTGAAGAACATGGTATCTTTCATGAGTTTTCCTCCCCGCGTACTCCTCAGCAAAATGGGGTTGCGGAGAGGAGAAATAGAACTCTCATTGAAGCTTGCACGACAATGTTGAATGACGCTTCTCTCCCAGAATACTTCTGGGCAGAGGCTATCAATACGGCGTGTCATGTACAAAACCGGGCCTTGATCAACAAGAATCATCATAAGATGCCTTATGAGCTACTGAAAGGTAGGAAGCCAACTATGTCCTATTTTGGGATCTTTGGCTGCAGATGTTATGTACTGAATAACGGGAAGTACCCGCGTACTAAGTTTGGTGAAAAATGCTTTGAAGGCATATTCATGGGCTATAGTAGCCATAGTCGGGCATATAGGGTTTTCAATAAGAAAACCCTTGTGGTTGAAGAATCAATTAATGTTGTATTTGATGAAGGAAGCTTGCTTAATAGCAATTCTTCCAACGGTATTCTTGAAGATGCAGGTGCATGACTTGAATAGCTGAGTCTCGATGAGACTGCTAAAGATGTAACTCCTAAGTACGTCAAGGTTTCTACCTCAACGTCAACTGGAGAAGTTGAAGATCAGAATGGAGCAAACCTATTAGAAGAAGGAGAAGCTCAAGAAGATGTCTGTAATACCCCAAAACTTGGAAGGGGAATCGACGGCGTCGTTTTAGCCAAGTTTGGGTTTTGGAGCAGGCGACACGGGCGTGTCAAGGGCGTGACACGGGCGTATCAGGGCGTGGTCGACCGCGGAGCTTGTGGTCGACGGTTTGAGGGTCGACGTTCGTCGAGCTCAGGAACACGGCCTGGGATACGGGCGTGTCCCTGGCCGTGTCCTTCTCGGGCTATTTGCAGGATTTATTTTGCTAGGCGTGACACAGGTCATGACACTGCCGTGTCGGGTCTGACACGGGCGTGTCGAAGGCCGTGTCTTTGGCCTTGTCTTTGGCCGTGTCCTTCTCTGACTGGGAAGGTTGGTCGGTGGGGGGCGTGACACGGGTCTCGACACGGGCGTGTCAAAGGCGACACGGGCGTGTCGGAGGCCGTGTCAACGGCCGTGTGCTGGTTTTCGAATCGGTCGAGACGGCGAATGGTTGACACGGCCCTGCACACGGCCGTGTGCCAACCCGTGTTCGGCCCAATTTTTGTTATTTTGGGTTCCGATCGTGGCCGTCCGTTTCTTTGGTATGAGATCCAACGGTGGGGAGCCTCCCTAGGCAGTTTAAGGCCGGGAATAGGTTTCAAACCCTCATTTTCCATTTGGCTTTATCTCTCTTGATTCTAGAGAGAAGGGAGAGCAAGGAGGAGGAAGAAGGCCAAGTTCCTACCGCCGGCGAAGCTTCGGAGGTCCGTTTCGCGAGCGGAGTTCAGATCCGTGAAGGTGGGAGCGTTGCGGTGATTTTCAACCGAGCAAATCTTCTCCATGGCTAGGAAGAGGGGATGGAAGGTAACGACACTTCTCCTCTCGGTTTTTAGGATTTAGATGCATGAATAACATCCCCTTCCTTTCGTATTTTGAGCACCGAATCTCTCAAATGAGAGGGATTCGTGTAGCCTAGGTTCAAGAGGAACCTCCGGGTTGAGTATGTTCATCCCGACATGCTTTGTATTAGAGATCCGCTCCGTTAGCGGATTAGGCATTGTGGGTGAAGCCGTGGTCGCGACCGTTAGTCCGACCCAGTGATGTTGCATAGCGAGCTTCGGGGATTCGGTAGAAATCCGTTGCGGCAATACACCGTTGTATGTATGCGTTTTCCCCCTTATTTTGAGTGAGTACTCGTGGTCGGAACCGGACAAGGTTAGCTCCGCGTTGTGCGGTAGATGGTTTCCTTGGAGCACGGGAAAGACACGGTGCGAATGGTGATTGGGGTGGGGAAACCTTTATTTGTGTTGTGCAAAGGCGCGGCTATGTCTCCGTGGTCGGCTGGCTATCCCGTGACGCGCAAGTCATGTGGGGTAAGTGTCCCGGCGAGACTAGCCCCTTGTGTGGGACTGACGAGAATGTCGAGCGGAGGGCAAGCCCGGGCAATGTGGCCATGAGCGGGTGGGGTCCAGCAAGGCTTCTTAGAATCGGTCAGTGTGAGACGGAACCCTGACGTGCGAAGTCAGAATGTGCGGGCAAGCCCGATGTATATGACCCTTGTGCGGGTGGGGCCTTTGCGAGGTTCCGTGTGACGGCGTGTGTGTCGTTAGGGATATGGTGGTTCCCTTGTGTTTGCGGCTTTAAGCCAATGGGGAAATGGAAGTACCCAGTGTTTGATGTTGTGCTAGATGCATACGAGCTAGGGTGCCTTGGGTGAAACCCGGGTTGCATTCATGTTGCATAGTAGGCCCCTTTCACTTTGTACAAAACATAGAGAACATGTATGCTGTATGAGACATCTAAGCCTGCTTTACCGCTTTATTATATATACTCTTTTGGTATACGAAGTGCTAACTTGCAGGTGGAGTGGTACCCCGGGGTCCGTTAGGGATGGCCGGGAGGAGATGTGTTTGTTACACAGTAGAGGTCAGCCTTTGCTGACCCACGTTACTTCAAATCCTTACAGGGCAAGGATCGCATGCAGGAGCTAGCGCACCGGGCGAAAAGCCCTAAGCCTCATGAAGTGTTGTTGTGCTTGACTATTTTCTTTTCCTGGTTTTGTTGTTGTTGTTTGACTATGTCCGGCTTGCATGCCGAGGTAGCCTAGGGGTGCTTGGCACTTTTTATATTTGGACTTATATTGTGTAAGGCCTTAAGGCCATTTGATACTCTTCTGTTAGTGGATAACTTCTGTCTGTTAGTGTTCTATTTCCGCTGTGTTTGTCTGGAGTTTTGAGATTGGGTATTTTTATATCATCTTTTAATACTAAAGCTGTGGCGTCCGTATGTTATGGGGCCCCGGCCGGACCCATATTATATGGTCTTTATAGGGGAGGTGTTACAATTTGGTATCAGAGGGAGGTTCGCGTTCCAATGAGAAGTTTCGCGGTCGAAAGTATAAGTCGAGTCGCGTATAAGAAGTTATCCACATAGGAGTATCGCAGGACCATGAGTGTCCTTGTGTTCGAGTCTTGCGATTACAGACTGATTTGCATTTTCTTGCTGGTGTTTAGAGTGCAAGCAACGAAGCTGGGACCTCGAGGCCAAGAGAAGAGCTCTCGGCAAGTAGTGCGACTGCGCAAGGTCCGCTAGGGATGGGGGTCACACCGGCCGACTTCTGCTGTATGCTTGCAGAAGCGATGGTGGCGGCCCAAGCTACAGCGACAGCACAGGTAGCAGCTCCCGTTGCTCAAGTAGCAACTCCTGCTACCCCGGACACGACAGCGACCGTGCCGGTTGAGGAAGCCGGGCAGGCAGAGCCGCAGGCCGAGAGAGTGGTTGTCGGGCATGGGGACCGGCAAATGAAGTACTTTCTGAGTTTCCACCCTCCAACCTTCAAGGGAATCGACACGCCTACAGATGCAGAGGATTGGTGGGCTAGAATTCAAGAGCTTCTGAGGGCGGCAGAGGCGCTAGATGAGAAAAAGGCAGAGTTCGCAGCCTTTATGTTGGAGGGAGATGCCAAGTTATGGTGGATGAGCCACAGTGGCCGGCAGTTTCTAGGACGCACACCGTCCATCGAGGAGTTTGGGAATGCCTTCCTGAAGAAGTACATTCCCACCTCAACGAGGTTAGCCCTCCAGAGGCAGTTTCTACATCTGGTGCAGCGAGACAAGTCAGTGGATGAGTATGTTCAGAAATTTACTCGCTTGGGTCATTATGCAGGGACGACCATGGCAGACGATGAAGAGAGGGACAATCTCTTCTATCATGGATTGAGGGAGAATCTAAGACAATCCCTCATATCGATGAAACGTGCGGGTTTCAACGAATTGGTGGAGGCGGCCCGAATTTTGGAGAGTGACATGGAGCGATCCCAGCGTCGCAAGGGTTTCACACCCAAACAAGGGGAGGAGAAGAAGCCTACTCAGTCCCATGGAAAGGAGGAAGGGAGCCGATGGAAGAAGAAGCCCTCCCCATATAAGTCGGGCGAGAAAAGTAATTGGACGTCCGGAGGGTCACGCTCTAAGGGACCGCAGACGTGTTACAATTATGGCAAGCCAGGCCACATAGCAAGATTTTGTACCCAAGGGGGCGCTGAGCAAGAGCCAAGGCAGGAGCAGACTGTACGCTCCGGACCCAGTGCAGCAGAGAAGGGGAAGATGGCAGAGTCGAGTGCTTCCCAGTTTCAACCAGTACAGCCAAGGGCCTACAACCTTGGGCAGCAGGAAGCAATCCGCCAAATCGATGTGGTGACAGGTATGAGAGTTCAACCTGCACCGTAGATTTCTTCCTTTCAAGCCTTTTTATGTTTGTTGCATGTGTGTAGGCTTTGTAGTGGTATCTGGGTACCCCGCTAGAGTACTTTTTGATACGAGAGCGTCGCACTCCTTCCTTGCAGAAAGTTTCACCCGGAGGATTGGATTTGAGTCCTTCACAACGGACTCAGAGTTGAAAGTGCGCATGCCCAATGGGTCGTCTATGACAACCAGAGCTAAAGGGCGGATTTGTTGGAGTCTTGAGGGAGTCGACTTCATATTGGTAGCGGCGATCTTGCCGTTGTCCGAGTTCGATGTGATTTTGGGGATGGATTGGCTAGCAGAGCAGCGTGCCAGTATCGACTGTTTGTCCAAGGTGGTAACCCTGAGGGGCGTGGGGCAAGCGGAAGTCAAGTTTGAGGGCCTGCATGGAGTGGCCTGTTCCCTAGTTTCGGCACTTCAACTAGTGCGAGCTGTTAACCAGGGGGTGTAGCTCTAGTAGCGTTATTGGAGGTTAGCCTTTCCGGGCTGTCTCTAGGAGAAGTGCCCATGGTGGCGGAGTTTGGAGATGTTTTTCCTGAGGAGCTATTGGGAGCACCTCCTCGGCGGGATATTGATTTCTCCATCGAGTTAGTGCCCGAGGCTAGACCGGTGTCACGTCCACCCTTTAGGATGGCACCAAAGAAGTTGGCCGAGCTCAAGGTTCTGTTGCAGGAGCTTTTGGAGCAAGGGTATATCAGACACAGCTCTTCACCGTGGAGTGCGCCGGTGTTATTTATAAAGAAGAAGGACGGTAGTATGCGTCTGTGCATAGACTACCGAGAGTTGAACAGATTGACTGTCAAGAATAAGTATCTGATTCCTCAGATAAACGATCTCTTCGACCAGTTGGTGGGGTCAGTGGTGTACTCCAAGTTGGACTTGAAGTCCAGATATTATCAGTTGCGGATTCGTGACGAAGACATACCCAAGACCGCGTTTGGTACGAGGTATGGTCATTTTGAGTTCTCGGTGATGCCGTTCGGGCTGACGAACGCGCCGTCCGTGTTCATGGACTTGATGATCCGAGTGTTTCGCGAATATTTGGACTGGTTCGTAGTCGTCTTTATCGATGACATATTGGTGTATTCCAAGTCGGAAGCGGAGCACGAGTCGCACTTGCGGACAGTGTTGCAAGTATTGAGAGAGAACCAGCTTTATGCGAAGTTCTCCAAGTGCGAGTTCTGATTGGAGAAAGTGGCATTTCTAGGCCATGTGATTAGTGGGATGGGGTGGCGGTAGATCCAACGAAAGTAGAAGCCATCTGAGAGTGGCCAGTTTTGAGGACCGTGGCGGAAGTCCGAAGTTTTCTTGGACTAGCCGGGTACTACCGAAGGTTTGTGGAAAACTTTTCGCGGATAGCTCTACCCCTCACTTCACTAACTCGCAAGAATCACAAGTTCGTATGGACTCAAGAGTGCAATCAGGCATTTGAAACCCTGAAGGAAAGGCTAATGACGGCGCCGATCCTAAGTCTACCAAAGGGGACCGAAGGGTTCCAGATTTTCAGCGACGCATCCGGATGCGGTTTAGGGTGCGTGTTGGTGCAGCATGGTAGTGTGATAGCTTTTGGGTCGAGGCAGCTGAAGTCTCATGAGAGAAATTACCCCGTCCATGATTTGGAGTTGGCAGCGGTAATTTTTGCTTTGAAGTTGTGGAGGCACTACGTTTATGGTGTAAAGGTGGAGATCTTCACGAACCACAAGAGTCTGAAGTATCTCCTAGATCAGAAGGACCTAAATATGTGGCAGCGCAGGTGGGTCGAGTTCCTTGGGGACTACGAGGTGGCGATTCAGTACACGCCAGGGAAAGCCAATGTGGTGGCAGATGCTTTGAGTAGGAAATACTCGGGGCAAGGAAATTGGATTGAAGCTCACGATGAGCGGTTAAGGAGGGACTGGGAGTCCCTTGGTTTGGAATGTGTGGCAAGAGGCGAGTCTAGCGTGACTCGACTAAATTGGATTGAGATGCAGAGTGACTTATGCGATCGTATTCGGGAAGCGACCCGTGTAGATGCGGAGTTCCAACCTTTCGTGGAGGAAGCTCTAAAGGGCGAGGGTAGCGCCTGGGAGGTGGTTGATGGGATTCTGAGGAAGGGCGGAAGGATTTGTGTACCGCAGTTCGGCAAGCTCCGCGAGGAGTTGATGTTTGAGGCCCACTTCACTAAGTACTCCATTCACCCGGGTAGTACAAAGATGTACTTGGATTTGAAGAAGTCCTATTGGTGGCCTGGGATGAAGCGGGACGTAGCTTTGTGTGTGAGTCGGTGTCAAATATGTGCCTTGGTGAAGGCCGAGTGTCAGAAGCCGGGCGGGTTCTTGAAGCCTCTTCTAATCCCCGAATGGAAATTTGATGACATCTCCATGGATTTTGTGTATGGGTTGCCTAGATCCCAGCAGGGTAATGATGCCATTTGAGTGATTGTGGACCGCTTGACCAAAGTGGCACATTTCATCCCAAACCGGAAGGAGGACGGTGTGGAAAAGTTGGTGGAGTTGTACGTCCGCAATATTGTACGACTTCATGGGATTCCGAAGAGTATAGTCAGCGACCGGGATGGACGTTTCACGTCTAAGGATTGGCGATTGGTGCAGAAGAGCTTGGGCACAAAACTCAAGTTCAGTACGGCTTTTCATCCTCAAGCCGATGGGCAAACTGAGAGAACGAACCATACTTTGGAAGATATGCTAAGGATGTGTACTCTCGACTTAGGCAAGAAGTGGGAGGATCACCTCTTCATGGTGGAGTTTGCTTATAATAATAGTTACCAAGCTAGTATCAAGATGGCGCCATACGAAGCTCTGTATGGGAGGCGGTGTCGAACACCGATGTCTTGGACAGAGGCGGGAGACGCCAAGCTTTTGGGGAAAGAAGTGGTAGCCAACGCTAGTGAGCTAGTGCGGACCATCCAAGAGCGCATGAAGGTAGCTCAAGATCAGCAGTCGAAGTATTTCAATGCTCGTCACAGGCATGTGGAATTCGCTGTGGGTGACTGGGTGTATCTTAAGATCAAGCCGTTCAAAGGCGTTTCGCGAATTCGCTGACTCAAGAAGCTGAGTCCGAGATTTTTGGGACCATTCAAGGTCATCGAGCGAGTGGGAGAGGCAGCATGCCGGTTGGCATTGTCCACAGAGCTAAGTGGATTGCATGACGTTTTTCACGTCTCCGTCCTGAGGAAAGCTTTGTTAAAAGCCAGCGTGGTGATTGAGCCGACGGCGGTGCCGGTAGAGGAAGACTTGAGGACGCGAGTTCGTCTAATCGGGATAGAAGACTCAGAGGTTCGGCAATTGCGGAACAAGGAGGTCAGACTCGTAAAGGTCCGTTGGGACAACTGTGGCTGTGAGGAGCTCTCATGGGAGCGAGAGCAGGCCATGCTGGAGGAGTACCCCGAGCTTTTCTCCTCAGGTACCGTTTAGTTTTGTTTACCTTCCATGTTTTAAATTTCGGGATGAAATTCTTGTAAGGGGGGAGAATTGTAACACCCCAAAACTTGGAAGGGGAATCGACGGCGTCGTTTTAGCCAAGTTTGGGTTTTGGAGCAGGCGACACGGGCGTGTCAAGGGCGTGACACGGGCGTGTTAGGGCGTGGTCGACCGCGGAGCTTGTGGTCGACGGTTTGAGGGTCGACATTCGTCGAGCTCAGGAACACGGCCTGGGACACGGGCGTGTCCCTGGCCGTGTCCTTCTCGGGCTATTTGCAGGATTTATTCTGCTAGGCGTGACACGGGTCACGACACGGCCGTGTCGGGTCTGACACGGGCGTATCGAAGGCTGTGTCTTTGGACGTGTCTTTGGCCGTGTCCTTCTCTGACTGGGAAGGTTGGTCGGTGGGTGGCGTGACACGGGTCTCGACACGGGCGTGTCAAAGGCGACACGGGCGTGTCGGAGGCCTTGTCAACGGCCGTGTGCTGGTTTTTGAATCGGTCGAGACGGCGAATGGTTGACACGGCCCTGCACACGGTCGTGTGCCAACCCGTGTTCGGCCCAGTTTTTGTTATTTTGGGTTCCGATCGTGGCCGTCCGTTTCTTTGGTATGAGATCCAACGGTGGGGAGCCTCCCTGGGCGGTTTAAGGCCGGGAATAGGGTTTCAAACCCTCATTTTCCATTTGGCTTTATCTCTCTTGATTCTAGAGAGAAGGGAGAGCAAGGAGGAGGAAGAAGGCCAAGTTCCGGCCGCCGGCAAAGCTTCGGAGGTCCGTTTCGCGAGCGGAGTTCAGATCCGCGAAGGTGGGAGCGTTGCGGTGGTTTTCAATCGAGCAAATCTTCTCCATGGCTAGGAAGAGGGGACGGAAGGTAACGACACTTCTCCTCTCGGTTTTTAGGATTTAGGATGCATGAATAACATCCCCTTCCTTTCGTATTTTGAGCACCGAATCTCTCAAATGAGAGGGATTCGTGTAGCCTAGGTTCAAGAGGAACCTCCGGGTTGAGTATGTTCATCCCGGCATGCTTTGCATTAGAGATCCGCTCCGTTAGCGGATTAGGCATTGTGGGTGAAGCCGTGGTCGCGACCGTTAGTCCGACCCGGTGATGTTGCATAGCGAGCTTCGGGGATTCGGTAGAAATCCGTTGCGGCAATACGTCGTTGTATGTATGCGTTTTCCCCCTTATATTTGAGTGAGTACTCGTGGTCGGAACCGGACAAGGTTAGCTCTGCGTTGTGCGGTAGATGGTTTCCTTGGAGCACGGGAAAGACACGATGCGAATGGTGATTGGGGTGGGGAAACCTTTGTTTGTGCTGTGCAAAGGCGCGACTATGTCTCCGTGGTCGGCTGGCTATCCCGTGACGCGCAAGTCATGTGGGGTAAGTGTCCCGGCGAGACTAGCCCCTTGTGTGGGACTGACAAGAATGTCGAGCGGAGGGCAAGCCCGGGCAATGTGGCCATGAGCGGGTGGGGTCCAGCAAGGCTTCTTAGAATCGATCAGTGTGAGATGGAACCCTGACGTACGAAGTCAGAATGTGCGGGCAAGCCCGGGGTATATGACCCTTGTGTGGGTGAGGCCTTTGCGAGGTTCCGTGTGACGGCGTGTGTGCCGTTAGGGACATGGTGGTTCCCTTGTGTTTGCGGCTTTAAGCCAATGGGGAAATGGAAGTACCCAGTGTTTGATGTTGTGCTAGATGCATACGAGCTAGGGTGCCTTGGGTGAAACCCGGGTTGCATTCATGTTGCATAGTAGGCCCCTTTCACTTTGTATAAAACATAGAGAACATGTATGCTGTATGAGACATCCAAGCCTGTTTTACCGCTTTATTATATATACTCTTTTGGTATACGAAGTGCTAACTTGCAGGTGGAGTGGTACCCCGGGGTCCGTTAGGGATGGCCGGGAGGAGATGTATTTGTTATACAGTAGAGATCAGCCTTTGCTGACCCACGTTACTTCAAATCCTTACAGGGCAAGGATCGCATGCAGGAGCTAGCGCGCCGGGCGAAAAGCCCTAAGCCTCATGAAGTGTTGCTGTGCTTGACTATTTTCTTTTCCTGGTTTTGTTGCTGTTGTTTGACTATGTCCGGCTTGCATGCCGAGGTAGCCTAGGGGTGCTTGGCACTTTTTATATTTGGACTTATATTGTGTAAGGCCTTAAGGCCATTTGATACTCTTCTGTTAGTGGATAACTTCTGTCTGTTAGTGTTCTGTTTCCGCTGTGTTTGTCTGGAGTTTTGAGATTGGGTAGTTTTATATCATCTTTTAATACTAAAGCTGTGGCGTCCGTATGTTGTGGGGCCCCGGCCGGACCCATATTATATGGTCTTTACAGGGGAGGTGTTACAATGTCAGAGCTCCTGATGCCAGACTCCTAGAGCTTCGACATGTGAGGGATCATCCTAGAGATCAGATCATCGGAGATCCTCGTGACGGTGTCAGAACTCGAAGAGATGCTGATTTTGCAGGAAGCAGAGATGATCGGAAAAGCACTTCCGGGACGTGTCAATTCCTCGGAAGAAGGCTTATATCATGGAATAGTAAGAAGCAAAATTGTGTTGCAACCTCCATAGCTGAATCTGAGTATATCTCAGCAGGCAGCTGTTGCACACAACTACTATGGATCAAAAACCAGTTAGCAGACTATGACCTTCAGTTCAAGGAAGTACCAATGTACTGCGACTCCTCCAGTGCAATTGTCATTGCGAACAATCCGGTATCGCACAGCAGGACGAAGCATATTGAAGTGCACTACCACTTCATTAGGGAGCACGTGGAAAACAAGGACATCTCTCTCTGTTATGTCCCCACGGATAAGCAGATTGCAGATATTTTCACAAAGTCCCTAGATGAGGCCAAGTTCAGTCTCTTCAAAACTGAACTGGGGATGCTAAACTATGAGGAATAAAGACTACTGAAGCTCCAGGCTCGTGCATCTAGGGGAGCATTCGCAAGAAACTCAAACGTAAGCCCAAATGCAAGAACTGAGGGGGAGCATTGTGGCGAGTGCTCAAGTCCCAGATTTGTAGAAGCCGAAAAGGGGGAGATTTCCCTCTCGGCTAAGGCGCTAAGGGCTAAGGTGCTCTTGCAAAGTTGGATCCAAATGCTCTAAAGATAATGGTATGGAAATTCTTTCTCAATTGATTATTCAGTTTATGTTTTTCTTCCATCCGTTCTATTCACCTTAGCTTGTAGAGTTTAGGCTTCTTCAAATAGGGGGAGATTGTTGGGTATTGTATCCATAATGTACCTTGATTTGAAGAAGCCCCTGGACCAGTTAAGGTGAATTAACTGTGTATTTGATCATTTGGTTTCAAGTTGTGCTTGCAGTTATTCCACGCTAAGTACACACCAATGTCAGGGTGCAGTGGGTCAATATACATGGGTCTGCGCAACGTAATCCCTCATTGAGCAGATCAGTGTGTTGGCTTACGTGTACTCTCTCTATTGGAGTGTACTTATTTTCAAGTACAGGGCTGAGACAGATCAAGAGGAGACAAGGAGCAAGGATGGGTCAAAGCAACTCACGGGAAGAAAGATGAGAAATCGTCTAAGTTAGATTCGACGAGAATCACTAAGTGATTCTCGCCGATTCGACGAGAATCACTAGTGATTCTCGCTGAATCGTCGAGAATCACGTCGATTCCCGCCGACCGCATCTGGCTGACTCAACGCTTTCAACGCCTTCTAGGACTCTGCCAAGTCAGAATCGGCGAGAATCACCCGGCTGTCTCAGCGCCGTCCAGAATTCTGCTAAGGCAGAATCGGCGAGAATCACTAAGTGATTCTCGCCGAATCGTCGAGAATGACTTTGCATTCTCGCCGATCTGTCGAGAATGAATGTTGATTCTTTCCGATTCTCTCCGAATGGCAAGATCCTCAGCCAGAATTCTGCCAAGTAGAATTCGGCGAGAATCATAAGTGATTCTCGCCGATCCGTCGAGAATCACCTTTGTTTCTCGCCGAATTTGCCTTGGGTAAAATTTTGCCGCTCACTGGACCAGACCAAGTTCCAGGCGCTGTTTTGAAACCGGAGCTAGGGCTTCTTTTTGGTGGGGCCCACAACGGTCATTTTGGATGACCTAATGAATAAATACATCGGTATTGTTGAGCAACAGAGATATGAATACACGGATTCAAAAATACGAGCCGCCGACGTGACCTAGATCGTGAATCTCGCTCCGCCGCCGTCGCCGCTCGTGCCAGTTGATTGTGGTCGTTGATCGTGGTTTCTTCCAGATCTCCCGGCTACAGAAGCTCAGCCAAGCACAATGTCTCACGCGTCTAACCAGAGATCCTTTATCTCTTGATTCGTAGATCGGGAAAACCTTCCCCTTCCGAATCGATCAAGACGATCGATCCTAGTGTGACCGTTGGAAGACCTTGCTAGCTTTGCTACGAAGGTTGAATCTCCAAAGAATAGCCGCAGCACTCCGTTGTCGCCGCCAATCCCGAGAGCCAAGCCGCCGCCCTTCTTGCTGCCGCCGGTTTCGGGGAGATTCTCTCCAAGTGAGATCTAGGGTCGTGGACTCTTCGTCGACTTCAAGAACACGTCGTCGAACGAAGAGGGACACCTTATTCTCCATAAGTAGTTTGTATTTCTAATACACTCCATTTTCAATTTTTTTGTAAAGGAACGTTGGTTCCTAGTTGTAAGGGTTGGGTGCAACCCGTGGTGTAGGAGTGGTGACTCCTTCGTTTGGAAAGGTTCTTTCCGTTAGTGTGAGGATTGGATTTCAATCCTGTTGGTGAAGTGACCGAGTCGTCCCTGGTTGGGAGATAGGTCGAAGGGGGAGAGTGGACGTACCCAAATCGGGGAACCACTATAATTTGCCTGTGTCTTTCTGTGCTGTATTGTTTGGTTTATTTGTGCAGGTACAATTTTAATTCCGCAAAAACGTTGCAAGACACCTATTCCCCCCCCCCCATAGGTGAAGGTAGTTGGCACTAGGTGGACTTTCAGTTCTTGGTGACTCATTGGCATCCCCTAAGATTTAGGAATGCTTGGGTAGGGTTGGTTGGGCACCTTGGAGGATACTTGACCCTTAGTTAGGGTACGTTGACCTTTTTAGGGCTATGGTTGACTTGGGTCAACTTAGCCTCTTTGGTTGACTCCAATGGGTCCTTGGTGACCCATTGGCCTCCCTTAGGGCTTGGGATGGTCCAGGTAGGGTCATGAAGTCATGGTGAAGCCCTATGGTCATTCCTAAGCTAGTAATTGAAATTCTACTATTTGCAGACCAAGGTGGTCCACACTCTAATTCCCATGTTCACCCAAACCCTTTAGTGATTCCCAGGGTTTCGTCATGACCCAGTCATGGGTCATGACAAAACCATCCTAGGGGTCTAGAAATCTGAGGGATGTTACAAGGCTATTCGGTTTTAGCCCTTGTTTGTCCCGAAAATTTGCAGGAAGTGTAGCCAAGGTGTTTTTGCGGTCGAATCCTTGAGGAGGAGCGCTTGTGTGACCGGGTTTCGGAAGGTTTGAGGCAAGTGGTGAATCTTCTCTTTGCTAAGTTCCTTGCTTTTTTTTCTTTCCTCTTGTTTTTCCTCCTTAGAAGATAGGAATAGCGTAGGGTTCGGCTAGGTCGAAGTCCGCCAGGTAGTATAGAAGGACGCCTGTCTTGTTTTCGTCGAGTATGGATGAGTAAGCCGGAGTGAAATTCGCCAAATATGGGATTTGGACCAAGTAAAATTCGTCGAATGGATGTGGCGTCGAGATTCGTCGAGTGAAATCGGTTGGCATCGATTGAAGTCTAATTCGTCGAGTATTCTCGACGAATTCATCGAGTGTGGTCTGGGCATCAAAAGTGTCGAGTGATCTGGTGAATAACTCTTTTTCGTCGAGTATTGTCTTTGGCGTCGAGTGCATTGAGTGTAACTGCCTTGACATCGAGTGCTTTGAGTGTAACTGTCTTGGCGTCGAGTGCTTTGAGTGTAACTGTCTTGCGTCGAATGCTTTGAGTGAAATTGCCTTTGGCGTCGAGTTCGCCGAGTATTCATGAAAAGCTAAGTCTTTTTCGTCGAGTATTGCCTTTAACGTCGAGTGCTTCGAGTGTAACTGTCTTGGCGTCGAGTGCTTTGAGTGAAATTTCCTTTGGCGTCAAGTGCATTGAGTGAACTCAGCTAGACGTTGAGTGAAGTAAATGAGTTAAGTCCTGGCGTTGAGTGAAGTTCTTTTTCGTCGAGTATCTCAATTTATTGAGTCTGACTTGAATTCGTCGAGTATCGCTAAGTTAGCCAAATTTCGCTAAATACAATTCGTAGAGACAAGTAAAGTCTTATCTAGTCAGGCTATCTTATTTAAAGAAGCTAGTCTTACCCGTCAAGGGGTAAGTTTGTTGTATGAACTCCCTTTCTACAAGACTATCATTTCAGCTAACCTAGTCGTTCTTACTACTTATGCTATTTACAGTATATACTATAGACTATTTGGGGATGTGGGTGTTAGTGGAATGTACCACCGCCACAGTGACCTATTTTGTGAATCATTGCGCCTCGTGGGTTTCCCTGGGGTGGTTTTATGACTAGTGTGGTAGGGAAGGTTACCACAACCGCAGGTGCCGGTTTTCCCCAGTTTTGGGTGTGTCAAGTAATAAGACCACCTTCCTCGAGCCTTTGTGAAGTTTTCACTATTTGTGTGTAGGTGAAGGAAGCCACCACCGCAGGTACCGAATTTTATCGGTGTTTATGCTCGCTAAATGATGAACTGACTAATCTCTTATATATATATATATATATATATATATATATATATATATATATATATATATATATATACACACTTACTCATATATATGTTTTATAAAGCTTAGATCTTTATCGCACTTGGTGCAACTTGGTATACCTAACCCCATGTGAGTTCGATCATTCTTATTTATTACATTGTGGTTGAGTGCAGAGGTTATCGAAGCGTGGCTTCGTTTCGCACTTGGTGCAATTCCTTACTCTTGAACTTTTTAACTTAATCATTTATTACTATTTTATTGTTTATCTGTTGTGGCTTGACAGCTATTCTTGTTTTGAGTTGGTAACTCTTTGACTCCTTTGTTTCTTTCTTCTCGACTGTTGACCTTTTATTGCCACTTGTATATTCTTGCTGAGGTATTCTTTTTCTTTTGAATGTCTCAGGCTTAATGCAGTAGTCGATCGAGCGGCTATGGTCGGTGGTTGCTGGTGTTCTGTAGTTGTTTATCGCACTTGGTGCAACTTGGTATACGTAACCCCATGTGAGTTCATCCTTATTTATTACATTGTGGTTGAGTGCAGAGGTTATCGAAGCATGGTTTCGTTTCGTACTTGGTGCAATTCCTTACTCTTGAACTTTTTAACTTAATCATTTATTACTGTTTTATTGTTTATCTGCTGTGGCTTGACAGCTATTCCTGTTTTGGGTTGGTAATCCTTTGACTCTTTTATTTCTTTCTTCTCGACTGTTGACCTTTTATTACCACTTGTATATTCTTGCTGAGGTATTCTTTTCTTTTGAATGCCTCAGACTCGGAGCAGTAGCCGATCGAGCGGCTAGGGTTAGTGATTGCTGGTGTTCTATAGTTGTTGCAGTGTTCCTTTCCACACCATTGTGAGGTAGTTTTGTTGTTTTGTTTTTAGTTCAGACATACATGCTTTTTGGGCGGGTTCATGTCAGGTTGTTGACGCCCACTGGAGATTTTGTAGAATGTTAAGTTGTTTGCTAGCTGCTAAGTCACTTTTTAGATGATTTGTTGGTTTTACTTGCTCTCTGGGAAAGATTTATGATAAGATTGCATGTTAGTTATTTTCAAGCTATAAAAATATCATTATGTTTATCTGATACTCATGACATCGTTTTAAATCCAAAGTCATTATATTTTAACGAACGTAAAAGCTCTTTTCATACATATATTAAATCTAGAAGTAAGCATATCATGAGTTATCCTTTTGGATGTTTCTACTCATGTAGGATAATAATTGAATTAAGAAAAATATTTTTCGCAGCGTATATCTTTATTTTTATTTGTGAACTAGTTGATCCACTGAGCCGAGAAATACGGTCGTCAACAATTAACTAAAAATAAGTTTTCTTGATGATAAACTCGAGAATTCTTTGAAAAGTGTTAGGAGTAGGTTTTTGCCTGAGCGTCTGTAGTTATCCCCTGCACGGCGTGGCATCACGACACATGTTTACTCTTACTCTGATATAATGTTTTATGTTGAGAAAATACGGGTTGTGACACTGGTGGCCGTCCCCAGGCAGTTCGGGGAATGGTATCCCGCGCGCACGAATCGTGCGTTATTGCGTGTGTCGATCGCGCGCACGACAGTTCCTCGTGATGAGATCATGAGGAGTGAGCTAACCGCTACCTCAATAATTTATAAATAGTCTTGTCACCATCAGTACTACTCATGAAGGGAAAATATGGTAGTATAGGCTACCTGAAACATTTAAAAATATTAATTAGCTTTTATTTTTTAATGGTGTGAGAATAGTCATTTAAAAGTGTGCTAATATAAATCCCCTTATCTCTTTTCAAAATCAAAACATTAAGGCCCCGTTTGGGGGGACTTATTTTCACCGGTCAAGCGGTCACGACCGCATGAACTGGGACTTAATTAAGTCCCGGTTCATGCGGTCGTGACCGCTTGACCGGTGAAAATAAGTCCCCCCAAACGGGGCCTAAATACTTTTGTTTCATTTGAATTTTTTTTTGTCGCGGCCTTGTAGGAATTCTCACTATTTTTTGAACTGCGCGACCCGCTTTCCTCGCAGAAGAGGGAGTCTTCTCTTTCTGACTGAAGTCGTCGGTCGCACTAAACCCTTTGGCGATCGTCGTCGTCACTGAAGGCGCCTGGTGGCGGGTTGAAATTTGGAACCCTAATCTTCTGACGCATATAGGAATCTCGGAAATCTGTATTGCTGGGAGGATGACCGGGTACTGAATCCTCCCATCAGACTAGTTTTTCTACACTAATCTTGCCTATCTGCTTGATGATGCTTGAGAAACATTCTAACCGGAAATCTGAGTAACCTGCCTCTTTTATGCCCGGAAAGTTGTTTTAGTTGGTGGAAAAATTCCCGGTGATGTTGAATCCCTGAGCGTTCTGTTGGAAGGAAATGAGTCTTTGGGAATTGGTTTTGGGTATTGATGATTCTTGTGTAGGTGTTCGATTCGACGGAGTTAAACGAGGAATTGGAATTCCTCAAAACCATAGGTTTTCGTTTTAGGCATAGAGCTTTCGAGCGGACTCACAGGCGCGCCCCTTTCCGTCACCTCGTAACGCGAACCTCCTCACCTCGCGATGCCAACAATGGCTATCGCCATAGATTCATCTTCGCCAACACCGCCGCAGTTGGTCGCACTGTTTGCGTTTCCCTTCGGCACGCACTTGGCGCCGCTCCAAGCACTGGCGAGGGCTCTCGCCTCAGCCGTGCCAGAGGCGATCTCCTCCTTCGTCAGCACCCCAGAAACTGCTGACAATGAATCCCTAATTGGGTTTACATTGAAGTGCAATCTTATTGAAACACACTATTTTTAAGAATGTTTTGATGGAAGTAGGTTAATTTTTTAGGGTTAGTGTGGTGGTAAGTTTACAGAAGCATTATAGAGGTTAAAAACTGATTTTAAGATCAGTTTTGGAGTTTGACGGAAGGGAATAGACATTTTCTAGTTATTCAATGAGCCCTCTTTGTAAGTGTGTTACATTTGGCCTTGTCTTAGCTTCGTGTCCTGAAATAATGAGTTATGATTGTGCCTCTATTTTTTGTCCACCTAGACTATCCTCTCACACCTATAGTTGCGTGCACATAGTTTTCCATGTGGTGTTTGTGCTTTGTATCGCACCTACTCCACACATCCTTGCATGTGAGTCTCCACTCGATTCTATATGCATCTGGAACTCTACATCGCCCGCGCAAATCTATATCTATCGCATGTGTTCCCACACTTACTCTGCTTGTTGCACAAACATTCGGTTGAATGCGCGGTCTCCTTTTCTGGTACATGCAAATCATGCACCCTGCTTTGCCGCTGACGTAACTTCTATTAAACCATAAAAAGGCAGCCTGGTGCACAAAGCATCCCTGCGCTGCGAGGGTCCGGGGAAAGGTTCCACTACAAGGGTGAAATGTAGGCAAACCTTACCATGCATAATAATAATAATAATAATAACTTCTATTAAACCATAAAACTAAAAAATCTACTTAGTATTTTTTTTTGGTGATTTGGAATTATCCTCATTAGAAATTTATTTATAGAACTAAGGTCTGACAACCTCCAACTAATTGTATAGATTATTTGGCAACAAACATAGATTTGTTGGTTTTAGGACCAATTCCTTTAATCTAAAACTGATTGGTTTTAGGTGAATAAGTATTAAGTGCATAAGGCTACTTGAGTTTTATGATGTAAGATAAATTCTCAACGCGCCATTGCATGTGTATGATTTTTGGCTTCTAACACAGGATCTTTTTTGATTAGATAGCGTGTGAGGATGATGTTGGGCTAGCCTGTTCTGATCCTATGCTAGGACTTATGCATCCAACCTATAGGGGTAAAACCAATTGGTTATAGATGGAGGGGCCTATCATTTATATTGTATAAACCTACATGATTTTATCACATGGTGCTATATTATGAACAACTAGTAAAATGTTGAGTAATAGATTTTGACCTAATTTTCTAGACATTAATTAAATTTAGAATTTTGATTTAACTAATAGAATAAGATATCAAAATTTAAACATAATTTTCTTTCACCATGATTTAAAATCAAATTTAAATGTGTGCAGAATATTTGTCACACATCAACACTTATGTAGTTAAACCAAAATAGGCAGACATTTTGCACTATAGTTTATTTAAAACAACATAGCAATTAATTTCCTACTTCTGTAATCTGGTTTGATTTCCGCCTATGAGTTTGATGAAGAGCGAAGATGGTTCAAAATTGGATACCTTTTGACTCAGATTGAGCTTGGATAGATGCCAATGAGCTAACCGATGAGCCAACTTCAGCTCGAATCAAAATTGAAATGAACCGAACCTCTATTAGATCAAAAATATGATGCATGCATGTAAGCATGCTTTCACACATGTTTAACATAATGTTTAACATAATGCCTACATACTTCTATGCCTTTTTATATATGCATGAGTACACGCAATCGTAATACAAGCGGAATCGTATGGATTTTTGGCTTGAATGAATGTTAGCAGATCATGCTTGGCTTTAATTGTGATCAGATATATCCACCCTATATCCATACTTGGCTAGGATCAAGATTGACTCAAATGTCTCGAATCAATCTTGAGATGAGGTAGGATTAGCTTGTGATTAGATCATTAATAACTCTAGTTTCCATCTACATGGCGCACACCACATATGGCTTAAAAATATAGGATAACAGCTCCATTGTTTAATGTCCATTGCTCAAATTTTACGTGCTATACATGGAATTGCATTACTCTTTTCATGTGTCAGTTACTATGTTGCTATGCGTCCACTTAGTTATGCATTACATGCAGACCTTCATGGCTAGTTGATAGCAAAAGGATTGCTAAAAAGATTAAAAGTGCATCGGAGAGAGCAGATCCCAGGAACATCAAATGGATAGGCAACCCTTCTAGAGCTTGTCCAAAGTGCAACCATATTATTGATAATAGTGAGGTAAGCCTTCTTTATATGCTCTTCAATTGCTGGTAAATTCTGATTAACTTCGTATTTGCCTCAATCCTACATACACAATAAATAAATAAGTACGTCCAAGTGTAAAATACTTCGTTATAAAGTTATTTCCCTCTATTATTAAGGTCGTTCACATCGATTCTCGGGAATATTTTTTATGTCTTGATAATTGAATTAAAAGTACGGATTTTTTCATCAAGTTATTTTGCTAGCTTCATGGCTGGTAAATGTATTCAATTATTGTAGTAGCTCAAATCCTTTGATAGTTGGACTCCTAGAGTCCTAGGGTTTTAATTCAAGACTGGGAAGAATTCCTAACTTATTTGCATGCTCTTGAAATGTGTGATTTTAGAGCATGCTCAGTACAAACTTGTGTTAAGTGTGTGAATTATTTGACTGTTTGAATTCTTCATACAAGAGATGGTATTTAAGCCCTAATCGCTCCAAAAGCATGAGTTTTTTTTAGTACAAGAGATAGTATTTAAGGCCTAAGGCATGGAACCACTGCAAGTACGCGTGCAAATAAAAATGTGACAAAATAAAGGAAATAAAAGATAATGACACGGTGTCAAGCGGTGTTGCTTGAGGGTCTCATCTGTTTAGATTAAACTTGCCATGATCGTCTCGGCTTCGCCCTCTTGTCGATCATCCTCCGTAGTATCGAGGTTGAATCTTGAGGGTAATAATTCATGCAAGCTTGATGCATCACTTGAAGTTAACCTTGCTTTCTCATTTTTGGAAACCCTGGGTAACCGTTGTAAATTGTGGATTTAAAATAATATTATCTCCTCATCCCCTATTGAAAATTTGAAATCATGTTTGTTGGTCTAGAAATGTTATTCTGGCATTCATCTATTTTGATAACAGGTTGTTCAGGAATGGCCTGGTTTGCCTCACGGTGTGAAGTTTGATCCATCTGATCAAGAGTTGTTGTGGCATTTGATAGCGAAAACTGGGAAAGTAGGTGTAGATCCTCATCCTTTCATCAACGAGTTCATCCCTACTGTAGAAGAGGATGATGGAATATGTTATACACATCCTCAGAAATTACCAGGTGACTGATTATTGAGATTTCTCCATGAGTAAACTAGCAACCGTGTACAGGGTCTCCCCATATATTGTGTGCGACAACAGTACCAGAACGTCCTTTAGTGATGATAGAGTGCTATTGCCGCCAAACATTGCGCACATGGGGACTTTGTGCACGACGACTAGTATTTACAAACAACACATTTTTTTATGTTGGCCTGATGTATTAAAAAATCACATGTTCTGCTAGATCAAATGGATTGGAATTGAAGGGTTCGAATTATTTGATGGTCATATTTTAGGACCATGATCCACCCAATTTTTTTCTTTTAATATAGTATAGATATCACAATGTCTCTGAGCTTTTGATCGCTCTTCACATAGCCCACATTTTTTAAAATTTTATAATTTGCTTCATCACAATGAATGATCGTTCAAAAAGGTCCTTCAGTTGAGGGAACAATCAATTGAGCAACAAATGACACAAATATGCATATTTCTTTCATTTCCTATTGCTTTGATAGGTGGTATTTTGTTCATGAAGTTCAAATTTTTTGAACTACAAGCAGTTGTGCATGGGGTTCCCCGTCTCCCGCACGAACGTACATCCGCCATTCTTCTTCTCTATGAAATTTTTTGTTTCACCAAATACAAAACTTAATAGGAATTGAGGGGATGATGACACATTTTTTAAAATAAAAAAATACACAAATTAAAGCAGCTTATAAAAATGTAAAAGTTATAATAAAAAAGAGGTAAAATTGGAAAGATAAATGTTTCACCAAAGGGTGTTTTTCTCTTATATATATAGTATAGATAAGTAAAAGGTAATACTTCATTAATTTAATGAGCAGAAAAGTTAATGCTGTCATCAAATGACTTTTAGAAAGTGAAACAAATTTGGGGACTATTGAAATCTCAAAAGGCATGAGTTTTAAAAAATGATAACCTATGTGAAACACAGTCGGAATTCATGACCTAGTTTATACTCTCCTTTATTAGTAGTTGTATGTTTATGTTTCGTTAAACTGGGAGCTCCCTTTCTTTCAGGAGTTAAGCAGGATGGGAGTATTTGTCACTTTTTTCACAGAACATTCAAGGCTTACAACACTGGGACTCGTAAGCGTCGAAAGATAAACACTGATGACTTTGGGGATGTACGGTGGCACAAAACTGGAAAGACGAAACCAGTGGTTCTAGATGGAGAGCATTTGGGGTGTAAAAAAATAATGGTTCTCTATGTTAGTGCTGCCAAGGGTGGCAAATCGGAGAAGACGAATTGGGTGATGCACCAGTACCACCTTGGTTCTGGCGAGAATGAGAAAGACGGCGAATTTGTTGTATCAAAAATATTTTTTCAGCAACAGTTCAAGCCATGTGAACGAGGAATAGCAAATCCTATCATAAAGAGTAATATTACTGCGCAAACGGAAACTATTGCTTGTACTGGATCTGCAACTCCTGAATACCACGAGGAACATCAATATTTGATTCAAACCTCTGATGATATCTCTGATCAGGTAGATACTGTCCAACAGTCAAATTAAAAGTTTTATTAAACCAAAAGTTTCTTATGCTATATTTCTCTCTTGAAAAAAATTGGATCAGCTGCTAGTGCTGATACAATTTTGAGTCAGGTGTGTGTTGTTAGAACTTAAACATCCAATCTAAAATCAATTCATTTCATTTAGAGAGGCTTTGGATCTATAGTAAATTCATGAGGCTATGTTAGTTTCCTAATGTGGGACTATTCTCAACATGCCCCTCACATGTAGGGTCTTTGGCCTCCAACACATGGATTACTTTTTTTTATTTGGGTGACATGGAATGGGCCATTAGATGTAGCTTACTCTGATACCATGTTAAAACTCAAGAATCCAACCTAAAACCAATTGGTTTGAGGATGAGAGGCTCGAGATCTATAATAAGTTCACAAGGCTATGCAAATTTCCCAATGTGACTATGCGAGACTATTCTCAACACTTGTCAAATGATCAAAAGAGACATCTAATTAGAAATACTATAGTACATAATTAATTTTCTAATGAATACTTTTGAGTGTCATTCTGTAGTAGAAAGCATTTGTCTTTTAATCATACAATCAATATTTTGTCATATTTTATTTTGCATTCCCAAGGCAAATTGTGTTGGAGACCTCTTCCTGAAAATTTTTTCCCTCCACCTTTTTTCCCTTTTTACCTAGAAATTTGCCTTATTTGATGGAATGCTTAAATATATGTAGGTTCTCTCTAAAAAAATGAATAAGAAAACAAAAGACATACAATGTTCATCATAAGAAAGGTAAACTTTTGTAAGCTTATAGGAAGAGTTCGAGGCAGTTTAAGACATATAAAAACTTATAATAGTTTTTCACACAAAATGTTTAAAGTTCGCTCCATGATTATACTATATATGCGAGACACCGCACAAGGAAATTTCATTAGTTAGAAATATCGAATTCTGAAGGATGACAATAAACTATCTTTAGCTTGCTTCCATGGTTGAAATCTTTATATGAGTATTTAATTATCTAACTTCAATTCTATCTCTTCAACTTTTCCAACCATAACACAATACCTACTTATCACTTTTCGTTTGAATTAAGACATGTGTTAATAGGAATAAATATTTCTTCTGTTTTTTGGCATGAAACTTGTAAATGTGCAGGAAGTTGCCAAAATAATACTTAATGGAAGTTGATGTAAGGTAGGCTAGGTGCGAGTGAACTCGAAACATACAACCTTAAGTGTAGTGTCGGGGAAATAATTTGTCTAGCCTAGGGTGATGTATACATGCGAACAATGATCCTACATTAAATTACAAATAGGAATTAAAGCATAAAACTCAACCAGTTAACATAAATAGTTGCAAATAATTTTAAAAGACAAGCAAATTAGAATTTCCTCCGGTTGGAGGGTCAAAAGCTAACACACACAAGCGACAAAAATCATGCAAAGGTGATCAATCACAGAACGAGTATACTTGCGATACCAAACATCTATAATGATATAAGAGTCCAAATCCGCACAACAATGCTGAAATAAGTAACACAATACAATTAAGAAACTCACAAGTGAGGGGTTATGGGCGTATGAGTGGAGATCTTGTTATTGGAGGTGCAACAGTGTAGATCCGGAGTGGAAAGGAGTGTTGTAATGTGGTTACTCGGGGATGGAATTGGCTGTTGAGGACAGATTTGAGTGGGGAAATGGGTTTGTGGGCTCGACAATGTAGGATGAAGGGTTGGAGGGGTCGGGTGAGGCTTGGCAAAGGTTGGAGGTTACTGTACTAGAGATGTAGGGGGGACTATTAGAGGGGATTGGTGGTTGTTAAAGAGGGGAACTGATGGAGATCGACGCCTTTTGAGGCCATCGGATAGTCGATCAAAGACCGTGATCTCGACCGGCTCGATTTTTCCTATTTTTATGTATTTTATTTTTATTTTACTGATTTTTATTTTGAGAGTTAGGTTGATTTATTCGTTGGGCGATCGTAGCCGTCGAATAATATCAACCTAATTCCCCCCTCCTTTATATCTACCAGCGGCCGGATGAATGATTTTATCGAGGGATTATGTTTTGAGAAGAACCGCTCGGTCTAGGAGGTGTCGACTTCGGGAGTCTCTGCCTCCGTTGCTGGTTCCGACGCCAACCCCTCCATCAGCCGCCTCCGCCCTCCCGTGAGTCTTCCACATGCCTCCTTCGTTGCTCCCCATCCCGCTTCTACTCCAGGTTCGCTGCTCCCGATTTCGCTCGAGGTTCGCTGCTCCTTCCCGATTTCGCTCCATGATCACTGCCCCCGCCTGATTCCGCCCCAGGATCGCTGCGCCCTTTCGATCCTGCCCTAGATTCGTTACCCTCCTCCCGGTTCCTCCAACCAGTCCGCCTCTCCTATCTAAAATCCCATCGCCAATCCCTTTCCCGCCAGATCCCTCCAACCAACAGCTCCCTTCACTGTTTTCCATATCCAAACCTCCACCCTCCATGCCAAACCTAGTTCCCACTTTCCGTGGACCAACCGCAAGCCTCCCCACAGTCAGATCTATTCCCCACATCTTCTCCATCCCGTACAACCCTCTTCCAGCCCCTCCCCGCTCCAAAATCACTCCATTCAGCACTTCCCCACTGTTATGCTCTGCTGTCCAGCCCCTTTCCACTACCAAATTCACTCCCAAACACCTTCCTTAAGTCTCTCCAGCCCCCCTCCATTTCCACGGCAATACCCCTCCATATATCCGCTCCAGTGCTTCCCCAACATCATACCTGCATTTTCCCCTCTTCCAACAGCCCTCCCAGCCCACCAAATAGCCACCACACCTCCCTGAAACCCTCCACATAGCAGAATTCTCATTTTCGGACAGCCACCACCTCCACTGACATTCATTACTTGGTAAGCTTTTACTTTCTAGTGTTCTTTTTTTCATATTGTATGGATAGCTTGTATTATTAGTAATATTTAGCTTGAATTAATTTGATTTCCGTATCTCTTTATTGACGTGCAAAAATTATTCGCTTTGCATTTTAATTGCAGTGCACTCTCAACTAACTTGTAATTGTTGTTTACTTACTTTCATTGCAATATTTGTTATCTATTGTGACACTTGCACGAGATTTTAAAATTAATTTGTTTAATTAATTGTGCGTCGGAAAATACTTGCATGAGTGAGTCATCGCATGAGAATCGCATTAGGATTATCCTCCGTTAGTTCATTGGATTGTGTGCTTGTACTCATTTGTATCTTCATTTTAGGGTTCGTCGTTAATCAATTGCATTCATCACATGATCACGGGTGTTACATTTAGGGTTAGAGCTTCATAAGTCTGCATCCTATAGATTCGTCCTGCGTCAAGAACTAAGCTGTTGTGGGTTGCTTGGAGAGGGGTGGGCTGAGAGTTGGCAAGGGGAAGGAGTTATCGTTGTGCGGTGAGTTATGGGAGAGTTGTATATGTCTTGGATAGTGTTGTGGATATTGGCCGACATGTCGGACATGTCGGTCAACATAAATGTTTCATAGACAAAACAACATTTTTCATAATTTTATTTTGCAAAATATCATTTTGGAATATATATCTGTGGATATATTAGTTATCGGCCGATATATGGGCCGATGTATCCCGATTTTTTAAATTTGTTTTATTTAGCGTAAATGGTTTAGTAGACAACAAAACAAAATTATGTCGTTGCCTACGCTATTTTGTGACTTAGCTCTCGACCCACTTTCTGCTTCCTCTAACTTTCTTCCATATGCATGCACGTCGTCGACGTTGATTCAGCTTGACCTTTGAATTTTGGACTGGAGAATTCTTATCTTCGATTGTTGTCGACGACTTATAGGTTTCCTGCTTGTTCTAGCTTTCTTTCTCGTATTACATCATTATTACTTGTGTTACATAAAATGTTTATACGAATTTGATAGATTTATTATTTCAATAAATGTTAAATTATTAATATATTTACGTAAATATATTTTAAAAATGATTATATGTATATATATAAATATTTAAATATCGAAACCAGATATATAAAATATTTATGATATATCCCTTGACCTATTAAAACCAACATGAAAAACCCAAACCAACGTCCCCGACATCTTACATCTGCAACCTTGATTTGGATGGTGGCTAGAGCAGGTTGGGCATTAGGGCAGCAGGGGAATGATGTGGGGAAGGGATCGACTGGCTAGGGGGAAGGTTTAAAAGTGGTCGGTTAAAGGATGGTGTGGGCTGTTGTAACACCTAAAGGTACTAAATCATAATTTCGTACGAATGCTTTAAGAATTAAATACAAATCTACATGTAATTGTATGTGCAACTATAAGCAGAATTATTGTGGTGATACTATTCCCCGTGAACACATAAAGAGCCATCTAAATAAAAATACTATTAATTGTCCATCATCATCATAATTTAAGTTTGTGCATCACTTGCTTAAAAAAATATTACATGAGTTTAAAATTTGCATGTAGGCCACAAAATTTCTAATAGTGATATAAAGCAAAAATAGCTAATGGAAGCTGATATATCCGTCATTCCATGCATAGGCATACTTTTAATTCGACTCCTTGTGGGTTTCTGTAATCAAGAAGCTCCGGGGTACCTTCTAAGTCCTGCAGCTATTTAAAAAATAAAGGGTGAGTGTATATATACCCTATGAGTATTTCTCCTTACTCCAACGTCTATAATACCTTGGGTTTATGTTTGAATATTCGTTTTGTGTTTCTTATAATTTTCATCTTAGACTTTCTCTTCCTCTTGCTAAGTTTCTACCTTTCTGATGACTATACATTGTGAACATCTTTCTTAAAAATCTATCTTGGAAATCTCTCTTAAAGAACTTTTCTTTAATTAGTCCTACGTGAATTCCCTTAGAAGCAAAATCCAAGACTAACCCTTGCAGTTAGTTGAGAGTTTTATCATACGTGCATGATCTATAGCTATGGTAAGGAAATTTCTTACACCCTTATGGGAATAACTATGGTGAGGATAGCCTGATCCTCTTAGGGAATTTAACTATGGTGATACATAAAGCCTCACCACCCGAGGGTTTAACCCCTCTTGTGTAGTTGGATCATGACATAAACTGTGGTGGGTCTCCACCTAACTATGGCAAGGTACTAAGGTAGTTAACCTCGCCCTCAAGGATTTGCTTCTAAGTAGATTCATTGGTAAGCTTACCTTCTTCTTAACCACATTATTTCTTTATTCATATTCTTTAGTGTTACTAACATTAAGATGGATTTATGCATTACCAATTGAGATTTTGACTAATAATTAACCTTCTTAAGTGGGTCTTTACTGGTCCCTTACTAGAGTGTGCTAAAAGGAGTTATTCAAGAGGATTGGAGGCCCTTAAGTAGCTTAAATAAATCTCGAACAGCAATGGGGTTTTCTGGTTGGTATTTTAATTTATTTTTTTTACCCTATATTGAACTCATTTGGTGTCCCAAGACTTGAGAGACCTTCCAAACAGCAATAGGGACTGCTGATCGGTAGTTTAACTCATGTATTATCATATAAAATATCTTTACGGTGTATTTAATTCTTTTAAAAATTTCAAACGACAATGTAGATTGCGGTTTGGTCATTCATTTCGTATGAAACTCATAAAATAAATGGGCTTTTTTGCTTCTCGTTATCTAACATTAAAAGTTAACTAGACTCCATACCTATGTATATGTGTGAGCCGTATAAGGAATTACTAAGAAGGGTGTAGTACTGTCTTCACTTTCCTTTCTAACTTGGCATAGATTACTAAGAACATGAAAATCAATACGAAATCTTCCAAAAAATTCAGAAAAAAAATCTAATTAAATTACACTTTTACAGTTGAAGATATAATACAAAGTGTATATGGGTATGCCCTTCAAATCTGTACTATAAATCAACCTTGTAACTTCTTAAGGAATATAATTAAAGGCACGTTGACTTGCATGAAAATTATTCATGAAAATTAGTATGTTAGTTCCTCTCCAAAAATGTGTGCGTTTATTATAGAATGATAAATTTCTTTCTAAACATTGTTAGGTTATATGCATGCATTCAACGATTAGGATGAAGAAAACATTAGCATAAATGTTGATAACAACATTATAGGAAATTCTTAGCATAAATATTGATAAGAATTTGCACGACAGTAAAATATCTAAATAAAATTTCAGATTTTTTATAAATCAATACCTTTTTTACTTTTGACATTTCCTTTGTCATAACCCCCAAAAGAATAAGAAATTACATCAATACCAATTGGGAGTGAAACAATTTTGAGTAAAGCATACCAATTCAAATTTCTTGATGGAATAATATCATTGATAAGAGATTTGTAATTTTGGTTTAGGAATCAAGAACCTTAAACTTGATGATTATAGTTTTCCTCTACACAAAAAATTGATCTCTAGGGTAATTTTATGTTACAAAAAAAATATAAAGGAAGAGGTATTCTAAAAATTCATATTACACTAACTTAGAAGCAAACATTCATCACTATTCACTAATATTCCTAAGGATCCTTATTTTCTTTAATTTTGTATATTTCAAGATATTAGAAAACTAGGACAAGAAGAAAAACTCACCTCATCAACGATTTGAGTCTTTCCTTTCCTTCCATACTTTCTGGAATCCACGGAGAAGCTCTTGGAGGCAAGGAAAAAGTAAGGAGACCTCAGAATAGAGCCAAGGAACTCGAGGGAACTCACTATTTTAGGTAAAGAAACCCTTGAAAGGAGAAGAGGAGGCTTTAAAACGAGGTGGAGAAGCCTTGAGAGGGTCGTCCACCGCCATTGGAAGGATTTCCTTGCGTTGTCGAGTGGTGGAGTTGCAGGTTGGCTTCCATGCCGTTATTAAAGGTGCAAGGCGCACCAAGGAGCAAAGGGGCCTTGGAGCCTAGGCGCAGGCGCGCGCCTGACAAAGGCAATACGCAACCACATCCATTTTAAATAATCAGCATCAAATATCGTTTCAGCTTCTCGATTAAATTCATCTAGTTTACTAATTAATCATTCATTACTATCGTTTGTATCTTTTAAAAAATAGAATTAATGTGGTCACTTGCATCATATCTAAGTCTCAACGCACAATTATCTTTCATGAACACTAAATCAATAAAAAATTATTGAGTTCTTAAATTATTTTTTTCTTAATCTTTGAAGAAAAAAATTTACAACAAAAATCTCACTCAGGCGCACCTTTTATATTCTAAAGGCGCAAATAAGGCGCAAACCTCTGAGCCTGGTGAGCCTGGAGCCTGAGGCGCGCCTTTAATAACATAGGCGTCGGGCGAGGATGAAGCGTCAGTTTCTCATTCTCTCGTGAACCAAACTGAGAGCGTCGACTTACCCCTTTCATGTGACCGGCTAATGGTTTTGAGGGGTTTTATTAAGACCTAACTCATCTAAGCCTTAAATTTGAGGGAAATTGGATGGCTAGGATTGCTTTACTTAAGGGTTGGAGCCCACTCTTTAATATATGAAAGTGAATATTATTTTGTTTTTTAACTCTTGCTCTTATCATATAAAATTTTTGAAAATCTTTTTGATAAAAATATTAAAATGCTTTAAAAATTTGCTATAAAATTAAAGCAAACTTGTCATATTTAAAATGAAGTTTCCATAGTTAATTGGGTCATTAACTACTGAACTATTACTTGAGGTTCAAAAGATGTAGGGTGACAAAATTTTTGGATTTCACAGCTGTAACTAGGGGTGGATGTGGAAACAACAAGAGGCTGCTGTTTGGATGAGGATTTAGGGCTGGACAACGGTTATTTAAAGGGGATTTAGGGTTGGCCCCATGGAAAATGAAGGAAACAAAGCAAGGAACAAAGATACCATACCAAGGGGATTTAGAGTTTGCCCAAATATGCCTCTATTCAATCTCCCTCCTAAGATATTTGGATTTGTTGCATTTGTTCATATTGTGGGGCCTCATAAGTCATAAGGATAAATTAGGCCCGCAAGCTATAAAGTGTATCTTTATGGGATATGCAGCCAACCAAAAGGAATGTAAGTGTTCTTCTCCAGCTCTCCGGAGAAGGTTTATATCAAAATATGTTACCTTTTTTGAACACACTCCCTATTACTCTGATGAGGGAAAAACTGTTACATTTCAGGAGAAGTTCAAAGATGAGAGTGATACAATGACACCCCTACCTGTGATGGTTGATGTGCTTACTCCAGGCAGTGTGAATATTCCAGTTAGAAAGGAAGCTCCTACCAATGACTTATGTGTGTAAAAAAGAAGAAAGAATTTTCAAGTCTACCAAAGAAGGCAAAATCGAAATATTGGACAAGAATATCACACTCATGCTCTGCCACCCACCCCACGCTGCCAGATCCAAGTACCAGCATCACTCGGGAGACCACATCTGCTCTCCAAATTCATAATGGTCGTACTAGATATCTTATTGATAAGTATGTTGGGTATCACTCTATCTCTCACTCTTTGAAAGTACATCTTGCATCCATTTCTTCTATCTCAATTCCTAACAGTTTTTCCGAAACTAGCTTGAATCCCCACTAGATGAAGGCTATGGAGGAGGAGATGGATGCTTTCCAACATCAAAAGTCTTGGGAAATTGTATCTATCCCGCATGGGCGTCACCCTGTTGGATGCAAATGAATATATACTACTAAATTCCTTCAAGATGGAACTTTTGATAGATTCATAGATATAAAGATAGATTGGTTTACTAAAGGATTCACTCAGGTCGATGAAGTTGAATTCCAAGAGACATTACTCTCGTTGCCAAACTGAACTCAGTTAGAATCTTGTTGTCAATTGCGGCTCATAAGTCTTGGACTTTGCACTAGCTTGATGTAAAAAATGTATTTCTCCACGGTGAATTGGAGGAAGAGATCTATAGGACTTCTCCACCAGACATGGATATTCCTAAAGGTCATGAGTGCCTCCTTAAGAAAGCCTTGTATGGTCTCAAACAGTTATCTCGTGTCTGATTTGCCAAGCTAAGGTCTAAGTGACAAACTCTTGAAGCTAAATTTCACTCGTACCTCTGTTCACTCATTTTTTGTTTACAAAAATGAGAAATGTACCGCTATTGTCATAGTGTATGTGGATGATATAATTATTACAAGAACTCATGACCATCACATACCTCGGTCAAAGGGGAATTGACATCTGCCTTTGAAATCAATAATTTGGGCCTTCTTCGATACTTCCTTGGAATTGAGATCGCTCGATTTGCCGAGAAGATTATGATCTCCCAACGCAAATACGTCTTAGATCTTCTCAGTGACATTGGATATTTGGGAGTCAAACCTGTGGATAGTCCTGTGATCATTAATTTTGATATTTACAAGGAGACTTCTCTAGATCTTGAGAAGAAGTTAGAATTTCATCGTATTGTGGGAAAGTTGATTTATCTGACTATTACCAAACCCGATATCTCCTTTCTTGTTGGCTTAGTTAGTCAATTCATGCACAGTTCTAAAGTTCGTCACTATCAAGCAATTTTTCAGATTCTCAAATACTTAGAAAAGGACTCCGGAAAAGGCATTATCTATCAAGATCATGACCACCTTAAGGTCTACAGGTACTGTGATGTTGATTGGGCTGGTTCTTCCCTGGACAGAAGATCTAGGAGTGGATATTCTATCTTTGTTTGTGGCAATCTTATTTCCTGGAGAAGTAAGAAATAAAACGTGGTTGCTCGTTCCTCCACTGAAGCAGAAGTATCGTGTCGTTGCGGTGACTACCTGTGAACTCATTTGGTTAAATCTATCTGAGAGGACTTAGCGCTACCAACTGCACCAAAAGACCGGCCTGAAGGTCAAAGGCGCATACTAATCTTTATATCAAGATTTTGACCGGGGACGGGGCAGCCAGTTAAGCCATTACCTGTTCCGGACCGCAGCCCCAACAATTGAGGCCACCAACTGCACCACCTTCGCTGTGATAATCAAGTTGCGATTCATATCGCCAACAACCCTGTCTTTCATTAGAGGACAAAACACATTGAAATCGAGTGTCACTTTGTGCAGGACAAAATTTAGGATCAAACTATTATTATAGTGTTTGTGTCATCTGAAGATCAACTTGCTTGATATACTCACCAAAACTGCTTCTGGTAAATCTCTTCATTCATATTCCCTCAGGCTTGGGATGTGAATGCCTACGGTGTTAGTTTGAGGGGGGGGGGGGGGGGGGGGGGGGCTTGGTTCAGCGTGAAGGTGATAGCTAAGAAAGAGAGAAACCCTAAAGGTATGTTGTTCTCTCTCGACATAGGTTAACCATTTGTTTACAATAACTTATTAAGTTCTTAGTGATTTATTAATAGCTTGATATTTCTTTCGCTTATAACCTTAAACCCCAAAACCCTATATCAAGCTTAAAAATTCATCTTCATGTAAAAACTGTTCAATTTAAATTGGGAAAATTGTTTGGAAACCATGTGTTATGACTCGAATCCGCAATCAATCTTGGAGCAGTTGACAATGAAATTTAATTTTTACCATTATTTGACTATCCATGACATAATAGTGCGAATAAAAGGTCCGACTCCAAATTGTTCAAGAATAGTGATGTTTAGTTTATCGACCATTTACCTTAGGATTTGTTAGTTTTATTTCTCAATGGGACTGGGAAGGGATATAACTTAGCTGTGGAGTGTCACCTTGACGTGATGGAATTTGGAAGTCATCAATTTGAGTCTACTTATACCTAAACTCTTTTGCGAGTTTTTTTTATTTGGACTTGCTCCCCCACCATGATAAGAGACTTGTGGTAATGACTTAATATGGTAGGGATGACTATATTTTTTTGAACAAACTCTTGGCTAACATGAAGTGCATGAATACAAGCCTTCGACCTTGGAATGAAAGACAATTTCTAGCATCAAATAAAATTCCTAATGTGGATGTGAAGCTTTCTTTTTTTGGTGATTATTTTTCTTATTCTTTGTACTCTTCTTCTTTTTCATTATTGGTTTGAACGTGGGATTCCATTAGTTGGATTTATCATAATCTAGGTTTCTGACATGAGCGTGGTTTCATATGATGCGCCTTACTTGATCCTTATTATAGGTTTCTGTTACGAGTGTGGTTTCATATGGTGTGGCCTTTTGTCTAATTTGATTTTTCTTGTGTCTTCGCTTTTCATCAATGCGGCCTTTAGGGGTTTCAGATTATTAGCTTTTGTTGAACGAATTGTATGTTTGTTGCACATCCCCTTTTAAGATTCCTATACCCGCATATACTTCTAACTTGAACATGGTATAATTAGAATGTTGGGATAAATTTATGATTCAACTAGAAATGGTAAATTATGTAAGCATATTGGACGAATAGTTAGAGTGATTTTTATCAAATATAAGATGATCGAAAATATACTTAGGCGTTTGTTATTTTCAGGTCAAGCGGTTAAGGTCAGATTCATGCGATCGTAACCGCTTGACCGGTGAAAATAAGTCCCCCCAAACGGAGCCTTAGTGGTTTGCTAGATGAATATATAAAATAATGTAGAATGATTAGGAAGAAGGGCTTGATAGAGCTTATATAACATGGATAAAAACTATTCAAGAAAATACTTAAATGGAAAAAGTGTATTAATACAGATGAACCCAAATAGTTGGGATGATGCTATTGATGATGTCAGCGATGGTTATGTTAGACCATATGAACCAAACTCAAAACCAATTGTTTTTTGATAGAAAGGTCTTAAGATCAAAACCAATTGGTTTTTGGTGGAAAGGTCCCAGGGTCTATATTAATTGGATGATGTGTGAGCGGATCGTTGGGCCTAACCTACTCTGTTCTATGTTAGAACATATATACATCTAACCCAAAACCAACTTATTTTACGCGGACAGCCCAAGATCTATATTAAGCGCACAAAGCTACATGAGCTTATCTGTCGGACTATATTCTCAACAAATTATTTATCAAAATTGCAGTTAAAAGTATATCAAGACACCACAGACGAGAACAATGGTGTTTACCTTGAGGTTGAAAAACATCATGATCAATATTTGGCAGCTAATGATGAGCCTGAAAAACACGATAATGAGGACTCCAAATGGTGGGAGGGCGAATCACAATTCCTTCTGGATTCACAGCAACTCGCCGAAGGCATTGCAGCGTGTGAGGAGTTCCTTCAGAGCCAGTCGTCTTATCCTGAGGATGGCGAAAAGCCTAGTAATAAATCCTGCTTGTCAGATTACGCTTCCATAGGGGCCGAAGATTTTAAACGGGACTTGGAAGAGTGTCAGAAGCTCGCCCTAGGCGATGACCACTCTATCAATGAAGCTGACCCAGCTCCTGAAATGAGACTCAGCCAACTTGTATGATCATTCAAGAAACCTCTATCATTTTTCTTTAAAAAATACTTTCCATATTCCTAATGAAGCTTCTATTGCAGGAATTTGGCTCTCAGGATAGCTTTATGGGGTGGGCAGCAAGTAAACTTGCTGACTACTGAGGAGGTCAGTTGTGTTGTTGAGTATGAAATTATAAACCCTAATGTTTTGCGTGCGCAGTTATTCGTAGTTTTTGGCACACGTTTCTTTTGGTTAACTACTTGAACACTGCACACGATTCCTTTGTTGGTGCTCTTGAAGTTGTAAATTTTTGGATTGAGTTTCAGGGCATGGATATATACAACTGGGAGATCTGTTTATATGTATAAATATATGGGTTTTGTTGGTTAAATATTCTCTCTAGTTTGAATTTTGGTGCTGCAGGTTTTTATTGTGATTTGTGTTTTCATGCTCTTGAGTGGACTTCAGAAAGAAAAAAATTGTTTATAATTGTCAAGAAGAATGAATGCTTTATTTATGTAGGATGTTTTTTTTTACATACAAGCAGTCTTGCATGAGATTTTTCCATGCTTTAGCAGGAAAAGTATCATTGTTTTACCCAGTACAAAATGGATGATGTAGAGACGCTGGGTAATGTTGCTGCTGGGCACGGGAAACCACATGTAAGGTTACATGCACGGGAAAGTTGCGTGCCGGTGATCGTCGAGCAGCCTGCCCGCTCGACGATCGTAGTGGGGCCCATATGTCAGGGCAACCACTTGGATCAATTCTCTTGCAAGTTAAGACTCTGTTTTAAAAAAAAAATTGATTTGGAAATAAAACTGCATATCAAAGTTTTCCTTCATATATGGTTTAGATAAAGGTGACGTTTGGTTAAGTTTTTAGGCTGCGGCGTGGCGGAAACGCATCGAAATTTTAGTAATAAGCGGCCTTTGGTTCAATTTTTTTGGAAATCTCTGTTTATTAATAGCCGCACTTTTCTTTAGAAGCACAGTCACTACTACTTGCGGTGAACCGCAAAAGCAGCGCCTTTCTAAAACCCTACCATCCATGCGCGTCAACCAATCCCCCCTTGGATAGTGTGAGAGGCTCCCGATCCCTCATTCGCAGTCGACGACGACGGCGAAATACCCCTTCCTGTTTCTTCTCTGCATTGTTCTCTCCGATGGTGGTATCATACGCAGATTTCGGCTCCGACTTGTTTGGAGGCGGCGAGGCCTAAAAGCTACAAGCCCTTTTCTTCTTCTACGTTGTGAGCTTCTCCATCTTCACATTTCTTTCTTTTCTACGGTCTTCCTCCACCCCTTTCACCACTTTTTGAAATAGGATTTGTAAGTAGCCAGTTATAAGTGTTAGATATGATGTACTTTATGTGTAGTCGTGTTAGCCTACAGTCATCTTGGGTGTTAAGATCACTCTCTTTTGTACATATATATGTATTATGATTGTTTCAAGTGTTAATACATAAATTCATTCTATCAGAGGGAGGTTAGGCCTTCGCCGCTCTCTCCCTTCTCTAGATCCCGATTCATCTTGCCCAGCCCTCATCGATCCCGATCGACCCAGTGTCGATCGCTCCAGGGTCCTCGTCGATCTTCTCCAGAGCAGCCGCAGGGTCCTCCTCCCGTCCCAATCGATCCTGCGTCGTTCTTCCGCAACCCGATCGATCCCGATCGATCTTGTGCTGATCGATCTTGTGCCGATCGATCTTGTGTCGATCGATTCCGCCATTTTTCCGCGCCCATCGTTGCGGTCCTCACAATCCGTCGCAGAGATCCCGACCGATCCCCCGGCCTGTCGCTGAGGTCTTCGTCGTCGCACACAACCTGCTTCCCGCGTCCTCTCCACCTGCTCAGTTTCCGTCGACCTTAGTACTAACTCCGGCGACCCTTCCAGCTTCCCTCTATTCTGATTTATTGTTGCTCCGCTCTGTCCGGTCGATCTCGTGCTTCCTCGCCCGCGCCTGCACCTATTTTCTGCGATTCAGTGCTTCTTTTCAACCGCTGCCATTGTCTCACTCCCGCTCGTTTCGCCGAGCTCGTCGACTGCCTCCTGTAGCCTGCCGGACCCCGCCGGCCTTCTCCGTCTTCTTTTGCTTCGATGGCGCCATCTCACATCGCCTCTGCCTCTCAGTCAGCTGCCTCCGTCCCTGCAGGTATCTCCACCTCCGACTGGTTGCTTGACTCTAGAGTGTCCTTTCATATGACTTATGATGTTACACACCTTTTGTCTTGTCAGCTCATTTGCTCTGCCCTTAATATCATGGTAGCATATGACACCATTCACCCCATCTACCAGTCTTGACCTCCTTCATACCAGTCATTTTCATATTCTCATTGTTGCTTACATACCTAAGTTATCCATGGACCTTATATCCGCCAGTCAGCTCACATCTCACGGTTGCCTGATTACCTTTGATGAGTTTACATGTAATGTACAGGATCGTCTGATCAGGGCACTCCTTGGGTCGGGGTTGGTCGTCGTCGTTGCGGGTTGTACGTACTTGATCGTCTCCACATTCCATCCACTTCATCGTTACCTACAGTTTTCTTCCTTTGTCTTCCTTTAGTGGGTTTCCGTCAGTGACATCACTGCCTTGGTCATCCCAATGGTTCACGTCTAGCTTCTCTCATCAGTCATGGCTTCCTTAATCATGTTGTTGTTGATCGGTCCCACTCTTGTACGGGTTGTAAGCTTAGTAAATAGCTACAACTCCCATATTCGTCCGGTGAGTCTAGGTCTCAGCATCCTTTTGACCTAGTTCATTCTGATATTTGGGGTCCCACACTTTTGTATCCAAGGGTGGACACCGGTATTATGTTATTTTTGTTGATGATTATTCACGTTATTATTGTGTGTACTTTATGCATTCTCGCTCCGAGTTCTTTCATATTTATGTCATATTTTCTACTATGGCGCGCACACAATTTTCCGCTTCCATACATATTTTTCGTTCTAATTCAGGGGGTACCTTTCTCGTGCTTTTAGAGATCTGTTAGCTACCCATGACACTCTTCCCCAGCTTGCCTGTCCTGGTGTTTATGCTCAGAATGGCACCGCTGAAAGGAAGCATCACCACATCATTGAGACAACCCACACCCTTCTTATCTCCTCCCACGTTCCTCCTCATTTTTGGGATGAGGTGTTTCCACCGCTATCTATCTCATTAACCTGCAGGCTTCCACTTTCCTTCAGGGACAGAGTCCCGGTGAGTGTATGTAATCTCGACCCTCACATTACACTCATCTTCGTGTTTTTGACTGTCGGTATTATGTTCTTCTACTGCCACATGAGTGTACCAAGCTCTTTGCTCACTTCGTTCCTTGTGCCTTTCTTGGGTACAATGTTGAACACAAGGGCTATTGATGTTATGATCATGTTGCACGTCGACTTCGCATCTCACGTGATGTCACATTTGATGAGTCTCACCCTTTCTTCGTGTCCTCTATTTCCTCGACCTCACACTCATCCGTCACTCTCTATAACGTGCAGTTTCTCACTCTTCCCATCTCTTCACGTCATGCATCCCCCTCCGATATGTCCACCTCCTCTTCCCCTTCCCCAGTCTACTCTGTCACCTTCTTCTCCCTTGCTGTAATCTACTTCGTCTCCTCCTATTTCCTTATCGCAGTCTACTCCATCACTTCCTCACTCCTTTCCTCTGTCACACACTTCTCCCTCTAATGAGTTGTCCACTAGGGACCATGTCTCTTCTCTTCCTTATCACTATACTCGTCCTCCTCCTCCTATCTCCTCACCTCCAGTGCCCTCAAACTCAGTACCTACCTCCTCCAGCGAGTGCCTTGCAGATCATCCTCCTGTAGGTCGCAACCCACCTCGTGAGAGGCGTCCTCCCGACCACCTTAGCCTTGCTACCCTACCGCTGGACCTACCTGCCCTTCCTATTATTGCCTGCAGTACTCCAGAGCCGACTTCCTATCGTGAGGCTGTCCAGATACCTGAATGGCAGGTTACTATGTCTGCTGAGTTGGAGGCGCTTGAGCACACTTATACATGGGAGCTTGTTTATCTTCCAACTAGTGTTGTTCCTATTACTTGCAAGTGGGTCTTTTAGGTCAAGAGTCGCTCTGATGGTTCTGTGAAGAGGTACGAGGCTCGGCTTGTTGCCCGTGGTCTTCAGCAGGAGCAAGGGAGATATTATGACGAGACCTTTGCTCTAGTTGCTCACATGACCACAGTCCGGACTCTTATTACTGTTGCAGTTATTCGCCACTAGTCCCTATCACAGCTCGACGTGAAGAATGCTTTTCTTCACGGTGATCTTCAACAGGAGGTATACATGCTTCCTCCTCAGGGTCTATCCTCTCCTCCATGCCTTATCTACCGCTTAAGGCGAGCTCTTTATGGGCTCAAGCAGGTGCCCCGTTCTTGGTTTGCACGTTTCAGTTCAGCCATTACAGCTGTCGGGTTCCAGCCATGTCCACATGATCCAACTCTGTTCACACACTCCTCCTCCCGTGGTCGGACCCTTTTGTTACTAGATGAGGACCCTTGGGTGTTTGGCAAGACAAAGGTTATGACTGCTACTAAGAAAATAAACTTGTTTTGAGCATAAAATGCATGAATTTTGTTAGGTGATGCCGGACGTTCATGAACAACGGTTCATGACCACCGCATTCACGACCGTCACCACCACACCAAACGAAGCCTAGATAAGATGATGTGAACTAAGTTCTAGATCAAAAATGTGCAAGTTGAGAAACTATGAAGATTGTATGCCCAAATACTCAAACAAAAGGGTAATAGTATGATAGTTATCTAATAATACACCATCGCTTGCGCCCCTTGGAAGGGACATTTTTTCGCATGACCATCGGCTTTTTAGTCTTCATTAATGGATTTGCTTTTCACAAATTTCATCTGGATCGAGCCTAACAAGATATTTTAAATCATTGTGCGGGTAGCACCTTAGTTTGTTCTTATAGAAGATAAGAATACGAGTCAATAACTTCACATGGCGTTGCTTAATTCTAGATTTTGAGAGCCAATGAGGCTTGACTCAGATGGGTAAGCTGAGGCCCCATGACAAGGAGGTCATGAGTTCGATTCTCATCATGTATGTGTTTTGTCTACTTATTTAGTACTTTGTTGTTTGATTGATAATTGTTTAATGATGTAGCCAGTACTGATGTTTAATATTCTCAATTTAATGATGCTTTTACATTTATCACTCAAAAAAATAATTCTAGATTTTGAGAATTAGCATTCTGTTGAAGCCAAAATTTGACCTCAACGAAAGTTTGAAACCCGGGGTGTAACAAACGTCTACTTCTCCCAAGCCCAGCCCCCTGACTAGCAACGAAGAACCAGAACCTGACCCTAAGCCTCAGCTAGAAGGTCCCTCCACTAACCCGGAAGATCTCTGAGCGCTTCCCCTCCAAAGCCAAAAGCTGGGCTAGGAGAACCTCAGAAAACACTAGATGATTTTTTGAGTGATGAAAAGCTTGCCTTCTGAAGAACTCCATGGGTCTATTTATAGGTTTTCCTAGTCAGGTCTGCAAAAAGCGTACTTTTGTTATCCTAAAATTACTAAAATGACATTGGGCTGGTCTGCCAATAGCCAAACTCCGCTGTTGTGAGGAGCTAAATGCAGACCCAGGGGTATTTAGGTAATTTCAGGTCTGGGTCCCACCTAGCAAAAGCTCTTCCTGCTGAGCTCTGTTGGGAACCCTGCTTGCTCTGAGCACGAGCCTTCCCGCCTACCCCAAGCGGGAATAAAGGACAAAAGAGGCGTTAAGCTTCCGCCAGAGAGAGGCGCGAGCCCTTTTGCCTGACCATGGCGGGAGCCTTCCCGCCGGCCTAGGGCGGGAGCCCTTTCGCCTGCCCGACGAACTATCGTTCTCAGCTCGACGATCTGAGCTCGACGAACCGACGCTCTCAGCTCGACGATCTGAGCTTGACGAACCAACGCTCTAAAACCCCCGGGCGAGAGCCTTCCCGCCTGCTCCCGGCGAGAGCCTTCCCGCCCAGTCCTCTTGCCCGACCCAACATGCTCAACGCTAGCCCACGGCTAGTCCAGCCCGGGTCCTTGGGAGATCTTGGTCCTACCCAACGAATATGGGGTTGTACACAATCCCCGCTCTTTGCGAGCTAGCCTTGCGCTCGAAAAAACACGTCCAACCCCTAATATTCGGTGGGTACGTGCTGATCTGGCAGGGAATCTCTTGGTGGGCCACACCATGGCTCTATATATATCCCGGGCTTTCCCTAGCTCTTCCTCGTTGCTCCTATCCTTCCACGGCTCGTCTCCTTTGCTGCCCGCCGCAACTCGAGGGGAGTGAACATCAAACTCCACAGGAAGGACTGCCTCACAACCATGCGAGAGCTTGAAGGGGGTCTCTCCAGTGGCTGTGTTTGGGGTTGTCCGCAGGGCCCATAATATCGAGGGGAGTTGCTCCACCCAACTCCCCCTCAAATTCTCCACCTTCTTCCTGAGCAGGTTCACTATGATCTTGTTCGCCACCTCCACTTGGCCGTTACTCCCGGGGTGGTGGACGGAGGCGAACCTGAGGTCTATCCCTAGTTGGGTGCAGAAGTTGATGAACTCATCACTAGCAAACTGGGGGGCATTGTCCGTGACTATGGCCTGGGGCAACCCGTAACTACAGATGATCTCCCCCCAGACAAAGTTCCTGATGACCTGAGAGGTTACTTTGGCCAACGCCTTGACTTCCAGCCACTTTGAGAAGTAATCGATCATGACTAGGAGGAACCTCCTCTGTCCGCTTGCCGGAGGGAAAAGTCCAACTAAGTCCATCCCCCAGATGGCGAAAGGCCACTACGCCGTGATGCTTCGGAGCCTTTGAGCAGGCAAGAGCTGAAGGGGGCGTAGAGCTGGCACTTTTGGCACCTCCTCGCAAACTTTGTTGTATCCTTCCTCAGGGTGGGCCAGAAATACCCCTGCCTGACCACCCTTGCCTCCAACGTTCTACCTCCCGAATGGCTGCCACATTCTCCAGAGTGCACTTCCTCCAAAATCCTTGGAACCTCTTCTTCCACCACACACCGCGCTAAAAGGCCCGATAACATATTTCAGTGTAGTCCCCCTTCATGCATAAGATAGTGAGCCGCTTTATGCTGAAAACCCTTTGCCTCCTTGACTCATTCGGGGAGGTTTCCCGTGGCAAAAAAAGGTCACGAAGGGATCCACCCACGAGGGTCGCTGATCCACTTCCATCAACTCTCTTTCCTCAATTGCTGGATGAAAAAGTTCGGTCAAGGTTCCACCCACCCGGGGCCCGAACTTGGCCAATCGGTCAGCCGCTTCATTCTCCTCCCTTGGGACATGTTGTATTGAGAATGCTCGACCCCCCCCCCCCGATCATCCTCACCTTGGACAAATACTTCTTGAGGGTGGGCTCCCGAGCTTCATATTCTTGCCTGATCTGTGACGCTACCACCAGTGAATCTGTGAGCACTTCCACGTCCTGAACCCCGAGCTCCTTGGCCAACCTTAACCCGACGATGACAGCCTCATACTCCGTCTGATTGTTTGTGATCGGGAAGTGCAACGCCACTTCTTGCTCTATGGTGACCCCCTGAGGGCTTACTAGTACTACCCCTCCCCCTAAGGAATGCTTCCCCGAGGCTCCGTCGACGTACATCTTCCATGCTTCCCTTGGTAGTGCCTCATCCTCCAGCTCTATAACATAGTCAGCTAAGAAATCGGCCACAGCCTGTGCCTTGATGAAGAGCCTTGGCATGAAGAAGACATCAAATTCGCTGAGTTCAATAGACCACTTGGCCAACCGCCCTGAGTGTTCGACCCCCTCAAAGATCTTACGCAATGGATGATCAGTCACTACCTTGATTGAGTGAACTTGAAAGTATGGCCTGAGCTTCCTGGCTGAGACGATCAGGGCGAAAGCCAACTTCTCTAGGATGGGGTAACGCAGCTCCGCCTTCTTCAAGATTCTGCTAACGTAGTAGATGGGAAGCTGCTTCTTCCCTTCCTTCCTCACCAAAACGGAGCTCAGAGCCTCTGCTCCTACCCCAAGATACAAGGCTAGGTCCTCCCCTTCCTTTGGGCTCTGAAGGAGCGGTGCTTGGGACAGTTGAGCCTTCAATGCTTGGAAAGTCTCCTCACATTCCTCTGTCCACTCAAACTGCTTGTTCCCCCGGAGCGTTTTGAAGAAGAGAGAGCACTTATCCCCGACTCGGGAGAGAAAACGGCTCAACCCGGCCAGCTTACCTGTCAAGCGATGAACCTCCTTGGCGTTGCGAGGCGACTCCAATTCCACGATGACCTTCACCTTATCCGGGTTAGGCTCGACCCCCGTCGTGGTTAGAAGGTGCCCAAGAAACTTGCCTCGGCTTTCCCCGAAGACACACTTATGGGGATTTAGCTTCATTTTGAACTTTCGCAGGGCCGCGAACGTCTACTCTAAATCAAATATGTACGAGTCCACCCCCCTTCTCTTTACCATAAGATCGTCAACGTAGGCTTCCAGGTTCCTGCCCCTTTGGTATTGGAAGACCCGGTCCATCATACGCTGGTTGGTTGCCCCTGCATTTCTAAGCCCAAAGGGCATCATTTTATAGCTGAAGCATCCCTCCCTTGTGATGAAGGAGACGTCCTTGATGTCGGGGGGATGCATGCGGATCTGGTGATAACCTGAAAAAGCATCCAAAAAACTCATAATAGAAAAACCGACGGCTGAATCAACCAGCGCGTCGATCCGAGGCAGGGGATAGTAATCCTTAGGGCACGATTTATTTAATAATGAAAAGTCCACACACATGCATCATTTCCCACTCCCTTTTTTACCATTACCACGTTGGAGACCCAGCCTGGATACTGGATCTCCAAGATGAAACCTTCCTCCAGAAGCTTCTTGACTTCCTCACGGATGGGTTCTTCCAGCTTGGTGGCGATGGTCCTCATCTTCTGGCGGATGGGCGAGCCTTCGGGTCCAGGTTCAGATGGTGGCAAGCTACATCGACGTCGATGCCCGACATGTCCGCCGTACTCCAGGCAAAGATGTCAACATTCTTCTGGATGCACTCCCGCATCCTGGCCCAGTCTTCTGGGCGCAAAACTCCGCTGATCCTGATCCTCTCCATCCTCCATTCCTTGTTGATCACCTCCAGCTCCACGACTTCCTCTGCTGGCTCTAGCCGGGCTTGCTCCCTGCCGGCTCTCTCCTCCTTTTCTCCTGACTCCTCTCCACCTTCTAGCCTCTCCACCTCCATTGCTTCTATCAAGCCTTCCCCGAACAACTCCACTTCCCCACCTCTCTAGGTCTCACCCCCAATTTCTTCCCTCTACCCCTGCTCCTTCGCAGCGTGCTCTCCAGCCTCTCCTCGGCTCATCACTCCTTCCTTTGCAGCTTCCTCACCAGCCTCACCTAGGCTCTCCACTCCTTCTCCTGCAGCTTCCTCCTCTCTTGCCATCTCCCTCAAAAGCTCTTCCGCGTTCGCTATCCAAGATATGGTATTGACGGCAGTCACGTAGCACTGCCTTACCACCTTCGGATCTCCCCCGATCCTGACCTGCACTCCTACGCTACTAAACTTTAGGCACTGGTGAAACGAGGAGGGGACGTAATGAAAGGCGCTGATAAGAGGCCGCCCAAAGATTGCGTTGTAGTTGCTCGGAGCGTCAACAATGACGAACCGACAATTCCTCGACACCCCCCCCCCCAACGTCACATGCAGCCCTACCCCTCCCTCAACTTCCTTACGCTCTCCCGAGAACCCAAACAGCAGTCCATCTGAGGCTAGGACTCTTCGGGCTTCTACCTTCATCTCGTTAAAGGCTTTCTTAAAGATCACGTTCATGGAGCTCCCATTGTCCACCAAGATCCGGGAGACTGTGAAGTTTTCCACCGCCGTATGGATCACCAAGGCGTCGCAGAACGGGTCTTCATAGTCTGGCATATCCTTTGATGAGAAAGTGATCCTCTCATCTTCCTGGGGGGGGGGGGGTCTGGGAGGTCGAGGTGACACTCCTTCGGTACATGGTATAGAAGCTCCCCTTGCGGGTGGCTTCAATCCCCACACCCCCATGGATCACCCTGAGCCCTCCTCGGGCCCCTACATCTGCCCGGTCCTCGCATCTATCCTCCCCTCCTCCTGGCAGAACTTCTTCAATCCTGGCGGGGGTCTGCTGTTGGACCTGCCCCCTGGCCCCTCTCATCTCCAGAAACTCCGGGCAGGTGGCCGTTGCGTTGCCCTCCTCCTGGTGGAAGCCACAAAAAAGCAACGCCACCTTGCCCTCCCTTCTCCTTGCTCCCGCTCGAGCTCCTCTCCTTCCTCCTCTTCCTATCACGATCTCTATCGCCTCCTGCTGCAGTGGGAGGGGTCCTTTTATCTTTGCCTCCCGGCTGGATGATTTAAACTCCTTTGCTCATGGAAGTTGTCTCCGCCCTGCCATCCTCCCCCCTGCCCGTGGGGTGACCTTCTTGGGGCCTCCAGCCCAAACGATTGTTAGGCTCCCTACGCCACCACCCTTGGGGCTTCCCCTGATTCCCTTGACCCCTAGGCTCTTCTCTCCTCCTCTCCTCCCTCTGCTTTCTCTGCCTCCCAGCTCTTGGTTCCTTCACCTCCTCCTCCACCAATTTGGCCAACTTTTTCGCGAACGCCGGATATGCCGCCTCGATCTCGATCTCCTTTGTCGCCCTCTCCATCAACTCCTCGTAGGAGAGGGGGGAACCCTCTTCAGCTCCATGCTAAAGAAGCTGAGCCTCAAACCCAAAGTGAAGGCAAGCATTACTTGTGCATCCTGACATCTCCTGGACTTGCATGATTTCCTCTTGGAACCTATCAACATAGCGTCCCAATTTTTCCTCCGGCTTTTGCTTGATCGCGAACAAGCACTCCGCCTCCTTCTTCCTCTTCTTCGATGTCGAGAACCTCAACAGGAACCCTCGATGCAAATCCTCAAAGTAGTATATCGAACTCACAGGCAACTGGTGGAACCATTCCCTCACCGGCACTTGAAGGCATCCGACATTTGCCTTATGGAAACAACATCTTCGAACCAATGCACATGCTGTGTAGGGTTGTCCCTCCCTGTGTAGTATGATATGTCCGGCTCTCTGAACCCCTCTAGAACCGGAGCTGAGATGATGAGTTCACTGAAGGGGCTCCCGCCCACAGCTGACCGAGAAGGCTCTTCCTGCTACCTCGGCTCACTAGCCCTATCGGCGCTGGCCTGCATAGGGAACAACTCTCGCCCGACGAGATTCCTCTCGACACCCTCCGCCGGAACCTCCTTCCCTGGACGCTGCCCGGGAGCGTTCCCTCCAAGGGACGGAATGACAGCCACTGGGACTTGAGGTGTGGCCTACTCGCTCCTTGCCGAGAAGGCCAGGTGGATGGTTTGGAGGAATTCTTGCCTGAAGTCTTCTAGCATCCCTAACGTCACCCCGCTTCCCTGAGGGGGGAAACCTCCCGAACCAGCTCCTTCTCCTTCGCCTCCGGCCATGAGACTTGACTTGAGATTTTCTTGTGTCGGCTACCTTCCACGCTCACCGCACCAGAACTGTTGAAGCCAAAATTTGACCTCAACGAAAGTTCGAAACCCGGGGTGTAACCAATGCCTACTTCTCCCAAGCCCAGCCCCCTGACTAGCAACGAAGAACCAGAACTTGACCCTAAGCCTCAGCTGGGAGGTCCCTCCACTAACCCGGAAGATCTTGAGCGCTTCCCCTCCAAAGCCAAAAGCTGGGCTAGGAGAACCTCAGAAAGCACTAGATGAATTTTTGAGTGATGAAAAACTTGTCTTCAGAAGAACTCCATTGGTCTATTTATAGGTTTTCCTAGTCAGGTCAGCAAAAAGTGTACTTTTGCTACCCTAAAATTACTAAAATGCCCCTTGGGCTGGTCTGCCAATAGCCAAACTCCGCTATTATGAGGAGCAAAATGCAGACCCAGAGGTATTTAGGTAATTTTAGGTCTGGGTCCCACTTGGGTTCCACCCGCGGAAGCTCTTCCTACTGAGCTCTGTGGGGAACCCTGCTTGCTTTGAGCGCGAGCCTTCTCGCCTACCCCCAAGCGGGAACAAAAGACAAAAGAGGTGTTGAGCTTGTTGGATCCCTAGTTTGGATTTGGGCTAAGGTTTACTATTAGGATGTTTGACCCACCATGTATAGCCAGGGTCAAGTTTGTCAGTCCTAGAGTTTAGGCTAGTCATTAAAATCAAATTTCATGGACCAGCCTGTAGCGGACTTCAGGAGACTCAAGACTTAGAAGAATTCAGAGTTCAGATTATTAGTTCGAAGTTCTTCGAAATCAGCTCGACGATCGTCGATCTCAGATCGAATGAACTCAGAGTTCCTTCTCTGAGTTGAGCTCGACGATATTCGAGCTCAGGTCGACGAATTCTTCCCTCAAGACAGATTCTCTGATCGACGAACTTGGAGCACAGAATTGACAAGATACTTCCAGATTGATGTTCGCTGAGCTCAGGACGACGAATAGGATTTCTCAACTCGACGAACTTGAAACTCCGGTCGATGAAATCTACCCAGAGGTCGACGAACTCTATTCTGAGTTAGAATGATAAGTTCTCCTTATCCATGTCCCTAATTCATTCTATTATTTGGCAGTAATTCTCTGAGTAATTAATGCTCATATTCTCAAGAATATAGCCGTTCATGGCAGCATTAATTATGGATTTCATCAGAGTTAATTACTTGCTTATTTTACTAGGACAGTTGGGGAAACTCATTAAATACTATATTCCAGCCGTTTCAATCTACAGAATCTAATCAGCAATTAATGCTTATAATTCAAAATTTAAAAGCAGAATTAGATAGAAGGATACAAAAGAGATTTCTCAGACGGCTATAAAAAAAAGACAGATATACAGAACAAGATATAGAAAAACACCAGCTCCTTCTCTGTGTAGAAAAACAAGCTGTTTTCCCCTTGCACATTCAAGAAGACTGAAGAAGAACATCATCTATAAAATCAAGAGTCTTCTTCAACTTCTAATCCAGGAATCTTCAGAGACAATCATTCAACATCTGTCTACAAGTTCCTGGACATCTTCAAGACAAGGCTGAATACCTACACCCTGAGCAAAGCTCCAGTCTTCCTGAACATATCAACATCTCAGGGGGAGCTTTGACACCAGCAATCCACTAAGTCTTCTCTGTTGTTTAGAGAAAGAGAAGACAACATCACCTTCTTAACTCACTGTACAAAAGGTTTATTAACTCCCTTCAAAAGTTTCTTATTGGTTTTTGGGCACCTGATTAAAAGCCTAAAGGGTTGTGAGATCTCCCTGCAAATAGATCTTGTGGTGACAGGGCACCTGAGCAAAAACTTATGGTGGCAGTCACCTGATCAAAAACCTTTTAGTGGATTCCTACCATGGTGGTAGAAGAGTGGATGTACCCAGATTTGGAGAACCACTATAAAATTTCTTGTGTTGTCTGTGTGTTCATTTTTCCTTTGCTCTGATGTGATGTGGTTGTGTAGTTTAGCTTAGTTCCTTTTTCATTTTGTATAACTACTACTATCACTACTTTTACTGATAGATTTTAAAAAACAGTAAAAGTTTTAAATCACTTTATTCACCCCCCTCTAGAGTAAATCAGATCTATCCTCTAACTTTCAATTGATATCAGAGGATTATCAATTGCCTAAGTTAACTTTCAATTGGTATCAGAGCAAAGTCTATTTGGTTGTAAGAGGTAACACTTGAACTAACATATCCTTCTAAGATCTAAATTTTTCTAGCATATTACTTATACCTTAACACAGAACAAGGACTATGCAAGCATCAGACCTCTAGTTTGCAACCTGAACAAGTTTGTTATCTGGAAGGCAAGAATTAAATTATATATGAACTCCATTGATGAAGATATTTTTAATTCTATCTTGATAGGTCCACCAGCTCCAGTGGCTACATCTACTACAACTTCCAGCACTCATGTTGTTCCACCACCTGAGTGGACAGATGCACAGAAGAAGGCCAAGATAGCAGATACCAAGGCCATGAACATCTTAGCACAGACTATGTCAGATGACATATTCCAGAAAGTTGCTGAATGCACCTCAGCTAAAGCCATCTGGGATTCCCTAAACTAGATGGTTGCTGGATCTACATATGAGAGAAAGGACAGGAGATCAAATCTCATCTCCCAATATGAAAACTTCAAGAAAGAAGAGTTAGAGTCAGTGAGTGATATGTACAATAGACTCAGCTCAATTGTCAATGAGCTGAAAACCTTGGACAAGGACATAACCCTAACTGAGATCAATGACAAGATTCTCATGTGCTTCCCCAGCTCATGGGATTCCAGGATCTGGACAATCAAGGAGGCCAGAAGTATGAATAAGATTTCCACTGAATCTCTACTAGAAAAGCTCAAATCCTATGAGCAATTAATGAAGACTAGAGAAGCTGCTGAGCAGAAGACTCCCTCATCAGCTAGAAAGGAGCAAAACATAACATTCAAAGCATCTGAAGAAACAGAAGCTCCATTAGCTAATAAAGAACTTATGAGTCTCCTAGCTAAGAGATTCTACAAAATGGGCAAGAAGGATTTCAGAAGAAAGTCATCCAGACAGGATGACAAACCAAGGTATGACAAAACACCTACTAAATAGATTGTTTTCTTTGGATGCAGGAAACCTGAACATATCATTTAGAAGTGTCCAGAGAATCAGAATAAGGAGAAAAGAAGAGAAAAGGAATTCAGAAGGCATTACAACAAGCCCTCCTCCAGCAAGTACAAAAGAAAGGATAAGGGTTTTGTTGCTGAAACCTGGAGTGATTCAGAAGAAGAATCCTCATCTTCCAGCACAAGTGAAGATGAAGAGGAAGCAAAAGCAAGAGAAGTTTGCTTGATGGCTATCAATGCATCAAGCAGCCTCTCAGAAGCTGAGCAGTCAGACAATAAAGAACCTCAATCAAATGAAGATCAGGTACTATCCTCTTTTTATTTCAATTCAGATGGTTTTAGAACTAAATTTAAATCATTATGTATTGATTTAATAAACTCTGAGAAGGAAATCAAACTCCTTAGAGAAAAACTAACTGAACAAGATAACATCCTTTCTGAAAACATTAAATTGAAAGATGAACTAACTTTAGCTAATGAACTAATCATCTCTCTAAAAACTGAATTAGCTGAGGCAAGGCAACTTGAATAATCCCTAAATGGGAGAAGCATCAAGTTGATGAACATCACAAGCACAGTAAATGCCAGACTTAATGACAAGCTGGACTTAGGTGCTTCATCAAGCCAACCCTCATTAATTCAAAAAAACATACTGTCAACTCCAATCAAATTTGTTTCTGAAAAAGGCAAAGAAAAGGTAGATGATCATAGTACTAAGCAAATAGAATTAAAACAGAAAAATAAGAAAAAGAGAAAGAACAAGAAAATTTTTAACTATAACAATGTTCAGTAGATTTCGTCGAACTCAGATTGACGAAATGTGTACAGTTCATCGAACTCAAGTCGACGAACTCCGAACGCAGATTTTTATTATAATTATTCTTTGAACTGCGATCGACGAAACCAGTATGGTTCTTCGAGCCGAGATCGATAATATTGGGGCACAGAGAATGAATATTTTTATTCTCTGAGCAGAGTTCGACGAACTCATCCCCATTCGTCGACCTCAGATCGACGAACTCACCCGAATTCGTCGAACCCAGTTCAAGATAACAGAAATTTTAATTCTTTCTGAACCTTTAATCAACCTAGGAAATATCTCAATCCATTCACCCAGTGGATAATTCCACCAAGAAAATTTCATCCCCTAGGGTAAAAAAATCAACCTGAATGTTCTTTATTTTCAGTTTTAAGTATGAAAAGAAACAAGGACCCAAGGTAATCTTGGTCAAGAACATCTAATCTGTTCTTATGCAGGTGAACTCCTATCCTACCACAGAGGAACAATGGTACTTGGATAGTGGCTTCTCAAGGCACATGACTGGCAGCAAGGAAAATCTAACCAATTATAAGTCCAAGCTAGGTCCAAAAGTGATCTTTGGTGACTCCAACCGTGGTCAGACTAAAGGCTATGGGAAAGTAAATATTGGAGCTGTCACCTTCAAAAATGTAGCTTTTGTAAGTGGACTGAAGAACAACCTAATCTCCATAAGTCAATTATGTGATGAAGGGTTTCAGGTATCATTTAATAACTCTTCCTGCATTATCATTTCTGTAGAAAATAAAGTAGTTTTAACTGAAACTAGAATAGGAAATATTTACATAGTAAATTTTAAGTCTGCTAGGTCTGAGATATGCCTATTCAACCAGGTTAGTAATAATAATGAACTATGACATAAGAGATTAGGAAATGTTAACTTAAAGAACATTGTTAAACTATCTAGGGACAACCTTGTAAGAGGATTGCCTTCTTACCCCCTACAAGAAGGAAATCCTGTGCAGGGCTTGTCAATTAGGCAAGCAAACTAAAAATAGTTTTAAAGCCATTAATAAGAGTGATTCACCTAGGATTCTGTATTTTCTCCACATGGATCTTTTTGGACCCATTGTTGTACAGAGCCTAGGAGGGAAATCTTATACCTTAGTGATTGTAGATGACTTCTCAAGGTTCACTTGGGTGTTCTTCTTGAGAAACAAGTCTGATAACTTTAAAGTTCTTACAGATTTTATTAAGAGCATAAGGATTGAGTATTCTACTCCAGTTGCATTGATCAGAAGTGATCATGGTACTGAGTTTGAGTCTCTTCCCATGCAAGAATTCTGTGAGAAGGAAGGTATCAGACATTGCTTCTCTGCTCCTAGAACTCCTCAACAAAATGTGGTAGCTGAAAGGAAAAAACAGGACCTTGATTGAAGTTGCAGGCACATTACTTGCAGATGCTTACTTGCCACTATCTTTTTGGGCAGAGGTTGTAAGCACAACAAATTATATACTGAATAGGAGCCTGATACATAAGCTTAAGGGCAAGACTCCCTATGAATTACTTAAAGGAAAACAACCTAAAGTAGATTACTTTAGAATTTTTGGTTGTTTATGCTACATTCATAACAATGACAAGAAATATCTTAGAAAATTTGAAGTCAAGACTGCAATGGAAATTTTTTTAGGATACTCCAAAGTCAGTAAGACATATAGGGTATATAATAAATCTACTATGAAAATGGAAGAAACTTTACATATTTCATTTGATGAAACTAACATGTCTTACAAGGAGAAGAATCCTTCTGCCAGTGAAACTTTGTAGGTATCCCTCCTCACATATAAATGAAGATAGTGAAGATGAATCCACTGAAGTGGATGTTGAACCAACAACAGCTCCCATAATTCCACAAGAGGAATTAATTTCACAAGCTGTTGCTGAACCAACTCCACCTACTGAGTTTGTCATACTTAGAGATCATCATATATCTCAGGTGATTGGAGACATATCAGTGGGTGTGCAAACAAGGCTTCAACTCTATCAAGACTTGATGCATGCATGCTTCATATCTCAAACTGAGCCCCAATCCATTAAAGATGTTGAGCAAGATCCACACTGGATTATTACAATGCAAGAGGAGCTCAACCAGTTTGAGAGATGTAGAGTTAGGGATTTAGTTCCAAGGCCAAAAGACTACTTAGTCATTGGAACTAAATGAGTATTCAAGAACAAACTAGATGCCCAGGGAGTTATTGTCAGAAATAAGGTAAGGCTAGTTGCTCAATGCTATAGACAAGAGGAAGGCATTGACTATGACTAAACATTTACACATGTTACAAGGCTGGAAGCAATCAGAATCTTCCTTGCTTATGCTGACTACAAGAAGTTCAAAGTATATCAAATGGATGTCAAGAGTGCATTCTTAAATGGTGAACTTAAAGAAGAGGTTTATGTGAAGCAACCACTTGGTTTCATTTCTCCAACCCATCCTTCTTATGTCTTTAAATTGCATAAGGCTCTATATGGTCTAAAGCAAGCTCCAAGAGCTCGGTATGAAACCTTAGCTAGCTTTCTTCTAGAGCATAATTTCTCTAGGGGCATAGTAGATAGGACATTGTTCACTAGACATCATAAGGATCAAATCTTATTAGTACAAATTTATGTAGATGACATTATTTTTGGCTCTACTGATTCCAAATTATGCAAGAGGTTCTCTGAACTAATGCATTCTAAGTTTGAAATGAGTAGCATGAGTGAGCTCTCTTACTTTCTTGGCCTCCAAGTAAAGCAACTGCCTGATGACATCTTTATATCCCAGTCCAAGTATGTTAAGGAGCTAATCAAAAAGTTTGGGATGTCAGATGCCTCAGCAAAGACAACACCCATGGCTTTTAATGCTGTGATTGACTCTGATGAACATGGCAAGCCTGTTGATCAGAAACTATATAGGGACATTGTTGGGTCCCTGTTATATCTCATAGCAAGTAGGTCATACATAATGTTTGATACATATCTTTATGCTAGGTTCCAGGTGAACTCTAAAGAATCTCACCTTACTTTTCTAAAAAAGGATTTTAAGATATATAAAGGGTTGTCCTAATTTAGGACTCTGGTATCCAACTGAGTCAAAGTTTGAGTTGACTAGATACTCAAATGCTAACTTTGCTGGATGTAGAGTGGACAGAAAAAGCACCTCAGGGACATGCCAGTTCCTTGGTGCTAGACTAGTGTACTGGTTTTGCAAAAAGCAGACATCTGTGTCTACTTCAACTACAGAAGCTGAATACATAGCAGCTGGCAGTTGTTGTTCCCAGATACTGTGGATTCAGAACTAACTCATAGATTATGGTATCAACTTAAATAATTCAACCTTACTATGTGATAATACAAGTGCAATTTCTATTGCACAAAATCCAGTGCATCATAGTAGAACTAAGCATATAGAATTAAGACATTATTTCATTAGAGATTGTGTGGACAAAAATAAAATTAAGCTTGTCTACATCTACACTGATTTGCAAAGAGCAGACATCTTCACCAAACACTTGGATGAAAGGAACCATCTATTCTTTATGAATCAGCTAGGTATGATTAATAGAGAGGCTTTAATTTAATTTCTGTTTGTGGTCGAAGAATTTATCAAAGTTCGTCGACCGGAGATCGACGATCTGAGAACAATTCTTGAGAAAGTTCGTCGACCTAAGATCGACGAACTCTCTGTGTAAAGTCATTTTCGTCGACCTGAGAACGACGAACTTGCATCAGAGAATACTTCGTCAACCTAAGATCGACGAACTATTTTCCCTTCTCTTCAGACTGAGATCGACGAACTTTCAGCATTCGTCGACCTGAGATCGAAGAATATTTTTCTTCTCGCAGGACAGAGCCCGTCGCTTCATATTCTGAAAACCTTATAATCTAGTTTTCTTCGAGCTCCATCTCGCGCTTTCATATTTCTCTTGCACTTGATCTTTCCCGTTTTTGCAGGAAAGCCATGGCCCCTGTACAAGCTTAAATAGACAATGTATTTGATGAAATATTTCAGTTGTGCGATTTCTGCTAAGTACACACCAATGTCAGGGTGCAGTGGGTCAATATACACGGGTCTGTGCAAGTACCCTCGTTGACAGATCAGTGTGTTGGCAGTGTATTCTCTATTGATATTAATTTCAAGACAGGGCTTGATAAAGCTAGACAGACATGGAGCAAGGATGGGCCAAAGACCATTCAGGGTTGAAAGACGAGAATCGTCTAAGTTAAATCTGAGAATCACTAGTGATCTCACCGATTCGTCGAGAATCCAGTTGACTTGCCGGGTTGGGCCGGCTGTCTCGACGCAGTAGAAAAATCTCTAAGGCAAATCTCGAGAATCACCAAGTGATTCTCGCCGATTCGTCGAGAATACTTTGCATTCTCGACGAGTCGGCGAGAATAAGGTATTCCCACCGATTCTCCCCGGCCTCTATAACCTGTGCAGCCAGAATCTCTAAGTGAATTCCAGAATCGTAAGGATTCTCGCCGATTCGTCGAGAATCACCCACGATTCTCGCCGAATTTGACTTGGGTATTTTTCTAACTCTGTCTGCTCCACGATCTACGGGATTTTGAAACTTTGGTCTTATTATGGGGGCCCACAACGGTATCTCTTGATATTGTATAAATACTTGGTATTTGTGTACAACCACAGACGATATACGAAAAAGAGCGGCCGACTAACCCTAATCTCGACGCTCCGCCTCCGTCGCCGCTGCCGATCACCGACAATCTCGACTCTTCCAGATCCTCGAAGAATCAATCCTGCACAGCGTCTCAGGTCTACAAGATCTTTTGTCTCTCGATTTGAGATAGGGAAATCTTTCCCCGTCCGATTCGAGACAATTACTCTTATTGGTAGACCTTGCCGATTCTAAGAAGATTGGATCTCCAGTGCTTTGCTGCTGTTGTCAGTTGCCTCCGCCAACACCGAGAGCCTCGCCGCCGCTCGTCGCCGCTGCCGGTTCGGGGATTTCTAATAATCTAGGGTTGTGGACTCTTCGTTGACTTCAAGAACACGTCGTCGAACGAAGAGGGACACCTATCTCCATACGTTGTTTGTATTTCTTAAAGCTATTTTCAATTCTTTGAAAGGACCGTTTGATTTAGTTGTAGGGTTGGGTGCAACCCGGTTGTGGGAGTGTTGATCCTACGTGTGGAAGGGTTCCTTCCGTTATGCAAGGATGGATTTCAATCCTTTTGGTGAAGTGACCGAGTCGTCTCTGGTTGGGAGAAGGTCGAAGGGGGAAAGTGGACGTCCCAAATCGGGGAACCACTATAAATTGCTTGTGTATTTTTTGTGCGTGTTGTTTTGTTTTCTTGTGCAGGTAAAACCTTAATTCCGAAATACCTGCAAAGACACCTATCCCCCCCCCCCCATAGGTGTAATTAGTTGACACTAGGTGGATTATGGCGATTCCAGCGATTTCTCTTTCAGACTGAAAACACCAGATTCGATATTGACTGCTCCTTCAGATTCTGTAAGATCTTTAACATACTGTAACTTTTGAAGAATAGCTGAAATTCATGACCACAAGGATTGACGGCGGCTGAAATAAAGGAAAATACTTCAACCACACCTGACGCAAAGACAATGAAAGGAACAATAGCAGGACAACGAGTTATTCTTACTCTTATCATTCTATCTGAAATTTTTGATTTTAATAATGGAGACGAAGATATAGAAATAGACATTTCGGAGTATAATGATATGCTGCTAAAAATGGGTCATCCGAGGGAAACTAACAAATTATTAAAGAAAAATTTATCTCTGATATAAGTTTTTGGCTGATGTTGTGGGAAAAGTCTTGTTGGGCAAGCATACTGCTCATGACCATATTAACAGGCACCAGTTCTTGGTGATGTGTACTTTAGTAAATAAGAAGCAGGTGAACTGGGGAAAGGTTTTCTTTGAGTTGATTAAAACGAAAAACAATAAGAAAGAGGTGTGCCTTGCAAGGATTCTTGGGATCTTCCTGCAAGAAAAGGCTCATGAACTACTTGTCACCCCAACAATGTTCATCAATGCCTCTAAGAGGTTAACTTTTGCCCTGTTTGGCAGATGGGAGAGGACAATCACTAAGCCATCCAGGGATTCATCCTCTTCTAGAATTTCTGAGGACACATGGGCATTAATAGCCACTCCTCCCCCTCTAGAATAAATTCCCTTCATCAGGATTCCATCACCTCCCTCTCAACAACAATCTCTTCCTTCACAGATTTCACTTCCTTCATCAACTCCCCTCCAACAACCATCCACTACCTCAACATCATAACTTCAATCTCCAACACCACCTACCTCACCAGTGCATCAACCATCATCCCCTGTATCTCCAAAACACTTCACACCTCCTTCATCCACATTACCACCTCACCTTGATAACATACCACTGCACAATCTTATATCCCTTCCATCATTTGACTTATTAACATCATCTCCAAACCACACTCCATCATCCCCAGATGAAATAATGACAGATACTACACCTCTCACTTCATCCTCCATCATCCATCCATCTGTATCTACTCAGACACCTCCTGAGTTTATGCAATTGGATTCTCCATCCATCTCCAATATCCTGGAGCTCATCACTCCAATCTTCAGGAATCTCATAGTAGAGGCAATTGTACCTCTTGCTGATTCTATCTCCTCCCTCTCTGCTCTCTTTGTTGCTGCCCCTCTGTCCCTTCTTCTTCTAGGGGCCAGGCTTCAGGACCCTCTGAAACCAGGCAGGGGGAGATGTCCTGTGAAGAAGTTCCAGTTCTTTGTCCTCCAGCAGCAGTAGCAGCAACAACAACAACAGATGTACATATGGATATAGTAGTTACAGAAAGTATAAATACAGATACAGAGCTATTAGATTTTCTTGAGGCAGATCCTTTAGAATTTGATATTGAGCTCACTGATATTGAGATTGCAGAACCTTTAGCAGCTGCACAATTCTTTTACCTAGTCCCTTCTGTGGACTTAGCTGATTTATTAAGAAAGTTTGATACTCTTTATCATTCTCTTCCTCTTCCTGAGCAAGTTTTCTTCAAAGCCATTGTATGTTATTCTGCTCCAGTAAGTCCAGAAGTTATGGACCAAATAAGGGCAAGTTTGGCAGCCCCTGTGATCTCAGAAATACTAGTTGTTGAAGAGGTGTGCAGTCCTCCTCCTCGCATGTGGGTTGAGTCCCCAATGCCAAACTTGGATGACATCATGTTTACAGATATGGAAAAAGAAGATGAAAATCAAATTGTTGCTGAAAGTGTTGCTGAGTCAGAAGTTCCAGAATTTCAAGTGCTACCTCAAGCTGAGAAGCAGATTTCCAAGGAAATTCAAAAAGAGATTGATGATTTATATGATAACCCTATTGAATCATCTGATGATGATGATGATTCATCCACCAAGAAGAGCAAAGCTAAGAAAAGGAAAGCACCTCCCACGGCCACACCTAAACCAAACCCCAATACAGATACTTCTTACTATATTTTAAACAACATAACTCCATATAAAGGAATGCCCAACTGGATGTGGCAATCAAAGAATGAACAAAAAGAAAGGAAGAAGTGCAGAAGGTACTCTCCTCCTCCTCCTTCTAAAAGGAACTGGAGAGGTCCTCCTCCTCCTCCTCTAGCAGTAGGTGCTTCAGGAAATGTATCACAAAGATCTACCTCATACACCCAAACATACCAAAGGCAAGACAGATCTTCAAGATCTTATTTTCAAGGAAGCAATCAGCATCAACATCATAAATCTTCAAGAAGCAGTTCTCATCTTCCTCCAAGACCAGCAAGTCCTCCAAAAGCTCCAGTTGAACCTGAAAAAGAGAATAGTCCTAAAAGGCCTGAATCTTCACCAATTCCCTTTATTAATCCTGAACAGGAGAACACTGCTAAAATGGCCAGATTTCAAGAACTAATTGGACTATCTTTGATTAACAAAGCTAAAGCAGAAAACAAAGATCTCTCTCAATATTCTACCATGTCTTCCTATAGAAAAGATGAATAAAAAAGGTATGATAAAGCTAATCAGTTCTTCAATGTTGATGCTTACATGAGTCTTCACCCAGAAGCTGTTGTCCCAAGAGCAACTTCATGCAACATTATTGGAGCAACTGATATGACAATGTCCAAGAGAAAATCTGTCAATCCTAACAGGGAAATCATATTCAAACAACCTTCTAACAAAGACAATTCCAAGAAACCTAAATAACTTTTTGATTAGTTTATTTTTTGAATTATTTATGTTAATTTGTCACAAAACACTTGTTGTATATATCTGCTAGATTTTTATTTTTCTGCTAGATATTTGTTGTTTTGCTTTGTGATTATATTTTATATTTTGTCTAGTGACCTCACCCAAATAGGGGGAGATTGTTGGATCCCTAGTTTGGATTTGGGATAAGGTTCACTATTATGATGTTTGACCCACCATGTATAGCCAAGGTCAAGTTTGTCAGTCCTAGAGTTTAGGCTTGTCATTAGAATCAAATTTCATGGACCATCCTGCAGTGGACTTCAGGAGACTCAAGACTTAGAAGAATTCAGAGTTCAGATTATTAGTTCAAAGTTCTTCAAACTCAGCTCGACGATCGTCGATCTCAGATCGACGAACTCAGAGTTCCTTCTCTGAGTTGAGCTCGACGATATGCGAGCTCAGGTCGACGAATTCTTCCCTCAAGATAGATTCTCTGATCGACGAACTTGGAGCACATAATTGACAAGATACTTCCAGATTGATGTTTGCTGAGCTCAGGACGACGAATAGGATTTCTCAGCTCGACGAACTTGGAACTCCGGTCGACGAAATCTACCCAGAGGTCGACGAACTCTATTCTGAGTCAGAATGATAAGTTCTCCCTATCTCTATCCCTAATTCATTCTATTATTTGGCAATAATTCTCTGAGTAATTAATGCTCATATTCTCAAGAATATAGCCGTTCATGGCAGCATTAATTATGGATTTCATCAGAGTTAATTACTTGCTTATTTTATTGGGACAATTGGGGAAACTCATTAAATACTATATTCCAGCCGTTTCAATCTCCAGAATCTTATCAGCAATTAATGCTTATAATTTAAAATTCAAAATCAGAATTAGATAGCAGGATACAAAAGAGATTTCTCATACGGCCATAAAAAAAGACAGATACACAGAACAAGATACAAAAAAAGACCATCTCCTTCTCTGTGTAGAAAAACAAGTTGTTTTCCCCTTGCACATTCAAGAAGACTGAAGAAGAACATCATCTACAAAATCAAGAGTCTTCTTCAACTTTTGATCTAGGAATCTTCAGAGACAATCATTCAACATCTATCTACAAGTTCCTGGATATCTTCAAGACAAGGCTGAAGACCTACACCCTGAGCAAAGCTCTAGTCTTCCTGAACATTTCAACATCTCAGGGGGAGCTTTGACACCAGCAATCCACCAAGTCTTCTCTGTTGTTTATAGAAAGAGAAGACAACATCACCTTATTAACTCACTGTACAAAGGGTTTATTAACTCTCTTCAAAAGTTTCTTGTTGATTTTTGGGCACCTAATCAAAAGCCTAAAGGGTTGTGAGATCTCCCTGCAAATAGATCTTCTGGTGACAGGGCACCTGAGCAAAAACCTGTGGTGGCAGTCACCTGATAAAAAACCTGCTAGTGGATTCCTACCAGAGTGGTAGAAGAGTGGATGTACCCAGATTTGGGGAACCACTATAAAATTTCTTGTGTTGTCTATGTGTTCATTTTTTCTTTGCTCTGCTCTACTGTGGTTGTGTAGTTTAGCTTTGTTCCTTTTTCATTTTATATAACTACTACTATCACTACTTTTACTGATAGATTTTAAAAAACAACAAAAGTTTTAAATCACTCTATTCACCCCCCTCTAGAGTAAATCAGATCTATCCCCTCACTTTCAATTGATATCAGAGGATTATCAATTACCTAAGTTAACTTTTAGAGCTTCCGCCAGAGAGAGGCGCGAGCCCTTTCGCCAGACCAAGACGGGAGACTTCCCGCCGGCCTAGGGCGGGAGCCCTTTCGCCTGCCCGACGAACTATCGTTCTCAGCTGGACGATCTTAGCTCGACGAACCGACGATCTGAGCTCGACGATCTGAGCTCGAAGAACCGACGCTCTAAAACCTCTGGACGAGAGCCTTCCCGCGTGCTCCCGACGAGAGCCTTCCTGCCCAGTCCTCTTATCTAACCCAACATGCTCAACGCTAGCCCACGGCTAGTCCAGCCCGAGTCCTTAGAAGATCTTGGTCTTACCCGGCGAATATGGGGTTGTACACATTCACTAAAACTTCATTTAATTAAGTTGATGCTTGTATTCGTAATTTGAAATATCTTTGGATGGAATACTGCACTTGCATATGAGTAAAACTACTAGAAATATATGCCATATGGACTCAATATCAGCTCAACTTCATCATTTAAAAGTCAAGTTTACATCAAACTTCATCATTATTTTAGAGCATTTATATTGGCAGCTCGATTATTGATATTAGCAGCCCATTCAAACCTAAAAAAAGTCATTTAAAACACTCTCTAATAGTAGCCTTAAATACTCTCTTTTTCTTTCTCCCAAACCCAGCGTCGCTCCGCGCGATACCCTGTTAAACCCTGACTGCAGCTTCCGCTCCCGTTGAACACCGCCAGTGGAGTCCTCTGTGTAGTCCGGCAAATTCCTCTGTGTATTCCGACGAAGTCCTCTGTGTAGTTTGAAGTTCTCCTCTGCGAAGTTCGGCGAAATCTGTCATGAAGTTTGGCAAAATCCACCTGCCTTTTCCCGTCCAAACTGCTGACTTCATTTTGCTAGAAGGTATACCTACATCTTCCTTCTCCAAACCTTCCACATCTTCCATTTTTTTGATTTGGAAGGTATATTTTCAAACTTTTCATTCCCCCTCTTTCTGATCTAGAGTATCATTTGGAGAGTATATCGCATTTTGCTGCAGGGGAGGTCACTGCATTTTGCACCAAGGCTCTATATTCTGGCTCTTACCTGATGTTTTAGGACATCAAACAGAATATCTTCTCGGCATTTTTTTGAAGGTATGCCTACAAACTTGGCTCTATATCTTGGCTCTTACCTGAAATCAGGGGCATGTGTAGCCCAGTTTTAGTATATCTCATGGCATGTGTAATCAAGTTTAGGTCTTCAATTTTTTGCATGTTTGATGGTTTACATTTCTTAACCTAGGATTATTCATCTATTATTTAGATTACAATGAGTTCCGAAGGAGAAATGAAATTATTGATGTATGGTAATTGCTCTGAACAAACTTCCATCAATGTCAGTTCGCATTTCATTACAAATAGGTCTTTTTGTAGCAAAGAGGATAGATTTGTAGAAAGGGTCAAAGAAAAAATGCTCTCTTACATCTCTCAACACATTTTAGATGTCATTGTTGTGATGAGTGATGACCATTGCGGATATAGAGTCATTAGTGCTTCATTTTACATGAATGATAATTGGAATCAAATCCAACATGATCTTTATCAGGAGATAGAACAACAAAAGGAGTTGTACACTGCTATCTTTGGAATGGTTAGGAGAGGTGAATTGTTGAGTTCACTATATTGTCAAATTGTTCCGGCGCCGGTGGAGAAGTGGATGTCTATGCCGGACATGAGTTTGGTAATTGCTTCTTGCTATAACGTGCAACTTGTGCATGTCTCGTGCGAGCAATTATTTACTTTCCTTCTGCTACATTCAACTCCTAGTAAATTTTGAAAGATTATTTTCATTGGTTTTATAAATGGAAATCACTACATACAATTGAAATTGAGTGAAGAATGTTTACTACTGTCGGTATTCCCTGTTTGGGCAAGATTTCATATGGTGGTTGTGGAGCAATGAGACATAACATACATAACGCGTCTACAAGATTAGAATGGTATGCATATTTATCTATTTTTTTAATATTTGTTGACAATTCATTTGATTGTAACAAAAAATTTATATCACATTGCAGATTACAAGCTTTTTGGAGGCCTTTCAAACTACAAAAATTACTTAAAATTGTGCAAGCCATGGTAGGTTCTATAACATTTGATGAATTTGAAAGTTCTGTTTTAATAAATTATTATTTACAATATTTTCTTAATTGCATTGTGATGTGCTAATTTGATCACCATGAAGGCATGAATTTTAACTATTTTGTGTTTAAAAAAACAATGGACTCTTGCATTATATTTTGATCGATTATATTGTTTTAACTATTTTGTGTTTTAAAAAACAAAGGATTGTTGTTACATTCATTTGTTTTGCTTAATCTAAAATGATTACATGGCTTTTTAAAATAATAAAAATTAGGCTGTCAATAACCAATGGGCAGACACTATCGATTTGATGTGTTGCAATTATAATTGAGCTGCCAATATCCAAATATGGGTTGTCAATATAAATGCTCTTCTTTTATCTTATATTGTCGTACTTGGGGTTCGTTTGGTTCAGTGTTTGGAGTCGCCAGCGGGAGGAGAAGGATTGTTGATCGAAACGGATGGGGGGAGGTCGCGGTTTGAATAGGGCCGTTTTCTTCCGTTTCCCACGGCACTGTGGGCTCAAACGCGGCAAACACCGCTGATGGACATTTGTTTACCCGCCGTCCGGCGGCATTTGCCCCAGAACGGCCGACGAAAATGCCGCGCCAAACAAATCCTTGATAAACTATAACTTATTATGCATCGGATACTTGGATGCGATAAACTTGTTATCAAATATCACATCATGAAATGCGTACGATACGATGTTGCATTTAAAAATATAATATTGTTAGTAACATGTAACGAAATAGTTCTTTCATTTTTGAAAAAAAAAGAGCATAAGAAATTTAACCGTACATTTTTTAAAAATTTAATCATATCTTATAATCATTAATTTTCAAATTTACTGCATCATTTTCATTTTGTTCGTCGCATTGCTCCTCATTTTTCTAAAGAGATAATGTTGAAGACAATTTGAAACTGTCACGCATTAACAATTCAAAAAAATAGTTCTCATTTACAAATCTGATGTGTACGGTCACAAAAATTAAATCCATTATTCAACGAACTAACATAAAAATTCAACTAAAAGTAAATCTGCATGCAAATGTAACATGAAATTTTCAGATTATAATCATTAGAGAGGGCAATACCATGAGTTTGAGCGGATGAAGCTGGGGTGACTTAACATTCGTGTTTATTCATTTTCATGCAAGTATAAGATCAAAACAATATTATGTTAGAGGATGGAAACAGAGGATGAAATTTGATGAGATTTCTCTTGAATTTTTCAAATCAAATCAGAAAGGGTTTCGGCCAAAGACATTGGGGGAAAGCAAATTCGGCAAGACGAGCCGCACGCAAAAAGCCACGCACACCCAAAAGGCCAAAAAAATACTCGAGAAGGGGATAAAACCGCAAGCACCCCCGCCAGAGCGTCGGGACAGGGTGCGCAGAGAAGCGCAGCGCGCGGCCTACGTGTAACGTGTGTGCGCGGCCTGCACCCACTCGGCCTGTGCGCATACAGCCACGTGCGGCGCGAGGCAAGCGCGCCGCGCAACCGCGCAAGGCGCCCCGCATGGCAACACGGTCGCTCCCTGCGCGCAGCCATAGTCGCGCCCAGCGTGCATGCACGCTCCGACGGTGGCCGCCGGCGGCGGCTGCGACAATCGCCGTCTCCGACCGCCTCCGTCGCCGGCCGTCTCCACCTCTGGTCACCTTTCCCGGGCCGCCCGAACTGTCCGGGGGGCACTTCCGTCATTTCGGCGAAATTGATGATTCAGGTGATCGAAACGGAACGACGTCATTCGCCAACACAAATCACTCTTCGGCACAATTATCACCAAAACCCTCCAGAAAACTATAAATAGGCCTTCATTTGAAGACAAACAACTCCAGAGGTAAGAGAGATCTCTGAGATTTTCCGGCGAGATCGTGGACTTAGGCCGATTCTCCGCTCAGGAATCCTCTCCACTTTTCTCCTTGCGCTAAGGCTTCCACACGCTCCAAGTCACACCAACCGTCTCCGCGAGAGTGCTCCCATCAAGGGTTCACATCAACGAGAGTGCTCCCTCAAGAAGCTTCATGGGCTTAGAAAATTTTCCAATCGAAACACTCTCACCGAGGTTCCGCGACTCAGCAACATTCCAAGGCCAGAGCGCTTCTATCAAAGCTCCGAGAACTTAGTCGTTTTTCCTCATTCTCTGTAATTTGCACCTGTAACAAAGTTGCGGTTTGTCTCCCTCCGAGATCAAATCAATCTTTGTAAAACTCTGAGAAGCTAATGGATTTTGGCTCGACACAGTTCCAGCCACATGATTTTTCACCCTTTCTGGATTTTCCACGTACAAATTTCCCCTTGTCATTTGTTGCGGTTCACTTCGATTATTTGCGTGCCCAGTCCGATTCTGAGCTAAGGTGGTCTGACGTCTCCAGACCGGGGAAAGACCGGGCGACCCGCAACAGTTTTGCTCCGTCTGTGGGAAGGTGTTCCCAGAAGCTCTAACAAGTCTCAAAATTCCTCGACCAGCAACAATGATAAAAGGAAGCGCGCACTGCGCCGTCCAACCAGCTCACAGAGAGTCTAGTGATCAAGTATCCAATAAATCGCCCATTAGCCTCAAGCCACTTCTCGAGGATATTGTTATCACACTGGCACCATCAATGGAGGAGCGAATGCATTAGATGGAGGAGCGTCGGGCTTGAACGCTCGCCATACTAAGGTGCTCAGAGAATCCTAACCCCTTAGGGGCACCTGCCATGCTTACAAATCGAGGATCGCCCCCTTCAGGCTTCCACTCGCTTGGCAAAGTCGCTCGCATCACATGTCATGCACGGACCGGGGAGGCACGGGTTGATGGAAGCAACTCACCCCAGGAATCCCTTCTCTAGCCAGAGCAAAAGGACCAAGCGAAGAATAAGCTGAGTTTGAGCCTGACGTCCAAAGAAAGGGACAGACGCCTCAATGACACTTCAAGGACTAGAAGGCAACACAATAACCTACACTTCTCTCCGCTCACCCACGCGGACGTGCCAATCGCCAATCAAGCCTCCAACACAGTCATCATTCAAGGAGGTCAGCCACCAACAATCCCAAACCAAATGATGACTTAAGGCGTCACCAGCTCTGGGAACTCAATCATAGGCAATTTACCAGGCGCTAACTGTCCAGCACGCCTCGCATTTCTCGATGGGCTCTCCAGGTAAATGCTAGAAGAAGTTCATACAATGATAGAAGTCATCGCTCCAATTGACAGAAAGCTTGTTCAAGAGGCAGCAGGACACGTGGTCGAGGAAGAGTACGGGCACGGGGGGCACCTTGGCCCAGATGTGGAACACCCCATTCACCTTATCTCTCCTTTATCCCCGCAAATCCTGGCGCATCCCATTCTACCTAGGATCAAACCCTGCAACCTCAATACTTTTGATGAGATAGATGACTCGATGGCACACGTCCAACACTTTGCCACTGTCACGAAAATCTACAATGCCTCGGACCCATATCTGTGTCAAGTGTTTCTAGCAACTCTAAAAGGAGAGTCTCTCGCTTGGTTTTACTCCTTAAAGGAAGGGGAAATCAAGGAATTCACAAATCTGGCTCAACTTTTCACAAATCTGTTCGCCGCCAACCGGCGACTCATACGCCTTGCAAGGATCCAACAGACTCGAGGAAATTTGCTCAAGGATTTTTTTCACCGCTTCACCATAGAGGCACAACAGGTCCCAAAATTTAACCATGAGCTTCTAAAAAGTCTTTTTTTCGGGGAATTCAGCACGGAAAGCTCCACACAAGGCTAGGAAGTGAAGCAGGGCCCAACTACATTAGCTTTGTCCGCCAAGTCGAGGATCAAATCACAACAGAGGCGGCAGCTGAGGAACATCGACCGCCACTCAAAGGAGGATTGAAAAGGAAGAAGAATCACAAGTCACCACGGAATCCCGGAGGGAACAACAAGCACCACGTTAGCCCTCACCGAGCTGGGGGGCACTGCCAGCACCCGACTTTCCCTGGAACATCACAAGCGAAAGTTTTGCTCCCCATCTACAAAAATCAAACCCTTCAGAAGCCAGGGGCTCTCGCACCAAACTCTGGAGACCAATCCAAGTACTTCACCTATCATCGAGGACGAGGGAACGCCGCAGAAGATTACGTATGCCTGAAAGAGAAACTCAGACAAATTGTGCACGCTGGTCTACTCAAACAATCTCAAGGGAAAAAGACAGTGACCCAGTCAGCCTAAACCGCATCATGGCTAAGCTAGTCTCGTCTAGAATGTAAGGGGCCACGCAAGGCTTGGACCGGTCTTGGGGGGGGGAAATGAAGAGCTCCCCGTGCTATCAGTTTGCTTCTTAAAGAATAAGCCGCGAGAATATATTCGTGAGCACCTATATCTTTCTTTTTAGCAATGCAACGTATGTTTATCCTTCTACCACAGCCGGGTCATCGCAAAGCGAGATTGGCGAAAGCCTTTCTGCATCTCCCAAGAGAGATCGACGAAAGCCTTTCTACACCTCCTAGGCAAGATAAGCGAAAGCCTTTCTGCACCTCCCAGGCGAGATCGGCGAAAGCCTTTCTGCACCTCCCAGGCGAGATCGGCAAAAGCCTTTCTTCACCTCCCAGGTGAGATCGGTGAAAACATTTTCGCACCTCCCAAGCGAGATCGGCAAAATCCTTTTTGTACCTCTCAGGCGAGATCGGCGAAATCCTTTCTGCACTTCAGTCGAGATCGGCGAAAGCCTTTCTGCAACTTAGGCAAGATCGGCGAAAGCCCTTCTGCACCTTAGGCGAGACGAACAAAGTCTGTCTGCACCTCCTAGACGAGATAGACAAATGTTCATTTGCACCTTCACCTGAGGCGCGAACAAACAAAGGTTTTTTGCCACCTCCACCTGGACGGACCCCGGTCCTCTTGAGGCGCAAACGAACAAAGGTTCTTTGCCACCGCCACTTGAACAAACCCCAGTTCTCCTGAGGCGCGAACGAACAAAGGTTCTTCGCCGCCTCCACCCAGACAGACCCCAGTTCTCCTAAGGCAGAAAAAAACAAAGGTTCTTTGTCACCTCCACCCAGACTGACCCCGGTCCTCCTAAGGCGCGAACGAATAAAGGTTCTTTGCCACCTCCAATCGGATGAACCCCGATTCTCTTAAAGTACGAACAAAGGTTCTCTGCCATCTCCATTCAAGGCATGAGGAAATAAGGGCTCATTACCCCCAAATCCAAGGCAACTTACGGCTCTCCCAAAAATGCGAGTAAACAAACATCCACCACCACTCGGACGAACCTTAGCCCTCCTGAGACATAAACAAACAAAGGTTCTTTGCCACTTCCACTTGGATGGACTTCGGTCCTCCCAAAATGCAAGCGAACGAATATATCCCACTAGCAACCTGTTCAAAATGTCGGCACTCTACCAAAGGTGTGCGCATACCAAAGCACAACCAGAATACGGGAGATCTGAAAAGAGGGTCTCCGTTCAAACAAAGTTTCCACACGAGCTACATCATCATGTGATGGTGCAAATGGGCACTCGCAAGATAAAGCAAAGGCAAAGCAAACAGACAAAAAAAGGACACAATGAGATCGTCCCTCAACATCGATGTTAGCATCGTCATCCGAGGCATCCTCCACGCCCAGATCACCATGCTCCAGCAATCTCCGAGCAGCCTAAAACCCCTTGCTAAAGCTCATGTGGTATGTGACATCGCACCCAAGCAGGTCAATCTGAATTGTTATCATCCCAGAGCTGACCTCCTCTAAGATACGGGATCACACCATCTTAAAGTCATGAGACCCGATGTACTCAGCCACCGCGGACGCTTGCATAACCTTGACATCTTCCAGCTCCACAGTCAATTGAGTCTTCTATTTCTTTAGCTTCTTCACCTCCATCCATATGGACTCAGGTCATCCTAAAAGAGCGATCAAACAAAGGTTCTTCACCATTACAGCACGGACGGATTCTGGTCCTCTTCAGGCAAAAGCGAGCCAAGTCTCTTTGCCAAATCCTGGGCACTCTCAAAGAACACACGAACCAAAGTCCGTCACCACCTCCCGAAACAAAAAAATTTGAAAGTATTTAATTTCAAGGTAGCTTACAACCTAAAGGGGGGAGGGTGAATAGGTTGTCTCACTGATATTATTATCTTTTCAATTTATTTTCCTTTAGTACTTAGTGTGTTGGTAGTTATTAGCTTTCAAGTACCTGCACAAAGAAAACAACACAAAAAAGCACACATAGATTTATAGTGGTTCCCTAACTTATGGTTACATCCACTCTCCTCCCACCTTGCCAATTTCATGTTAGTCAAGGCACTTCTCTAAACCACTACTCCAAAGAGCTTACACCTCAGGACCTCTCAGTCTCCTCCAAGACTTACAACTCAGCCACAAGGGCCTACAACTCAGTGATCACCTACCTCGGGCCAAATGCCCTACACTCAGGCTGGGAGGACATCCCTACCTCAGATCCACTAGGGATCCTACCTCAGAGAGAATGACTCTCCTACTGCTCAGGCTGTTAAGCCCTACCTCAGAACCACTAGGGATCCTACAGCTCAGGCACAAGTGCCCTACAACTCAGTGAGAATGACTCACCTACCTCATACTTGATCTCAAGTCCTACAGCTCAGATCCAGCAGGATCCTACAACTCAGAGAGTTTAACTCTCCTACAGCTCAGGCATGTTTGCCCTACCTCAGGCTTGAAAATCCCTACACTTAGATCCAATTGGATCCTACATGGATAAAGGTGATTTAATTTATTTGACATAGAAATGTTTTTCTGTGTCAACAATTAGGGCTGAGATGACTCAGTACTATCTTACTTCACAGCAGCAGGAAGAAGTTTTGCCTCTGCTGGAAGAGTTTCAGAATGAAGATTCTGATCTTACTGAAGAAGAAGATGAATCGCTCGATCTTGAATTCTTCAATCAGCCAACTGAGCCCACTGGAGAATGATGGCTCTACTCTCTTTCTCTATCAGAAAACTTTCTGATTATGCTGTAGTAGATGAAAATGCCACAGCTCACTGAACTTCTAGTTCTTGCAGAAAGACTTCAAGCTTTTTCTCGACATCAATGGCGAGAGGATTAAGTTCAGCCACAACTTTTAAAATCAATAAATCCCTAAAAGTTGTTTTCGTCTTGTCCAATCTCTTCCTTTTGTAGTTCACCGATCAACGACTCAAGGAATCAGCCTGCCACTTCCAGCTGCACCTTACTTTAACAGAAGAAGACGTACAGTAGATTCTCGGCAGAGTTTTTCGTGTTTTGTAGCTTCTCCGTACTTGATTTGAAATTTGTTGACTCTGTCGACTTTGCTGACTTTGATGTCGTCAGTACTTGTGGACTTAGCTAAAATCGAACATCAGTAGAATAGGCGTTGAGTGAGTAAGCATCACTCAACGCCAAAATACTTAGATAAAAATCTGTTTCTAGGCATCGAGTGATTCAACTTCACTCAACGCCAAACTGCTTTACCAGTTTTTTGTTGCTTGACGTTGAGTGATTAAGCATCATTCAAAGCCAAACTACTTAGACAGAATTTTATCTTATCAAGGCGTTGAGAGCGTTGAGTGAGCACTCCTCACTCAACGCTTCCTGCCTTAAACAATTCCTGCTTCTTCAGCATCTTAAGCATTGAGAGCGTTGAGTGAGCACGCCTCACTCAACGCTTTTTTTCTTTAGCCAGATTTTTTGAATTATGGCGTTGAGACCGTTGAGTGAGCATGTCACACTCAACACTTTCTGTCTTAGCCAGATTTTTCTGCTCCTTGGCGTTAGGTGAGTAAGCTCCACTCAATGCATTTGGATTTAGCCAAATTTTTGTGTCTGAAAACACAGGTTCTGACTGAATGATGGTCAGTCAATGCTTTATCATATGACGTTGAGTGAGCTTGTCTCACTCAACGCCTGTGGACTTAGTCAAATATAAGCACACATTTTCTGTGGCTTTGACTTACAAGGCAATACTCAACGAATATAGAGTATGGCGTTGAGTGAGTGATACTCACTCAATGCCTGTGGAATTAGCCACTTTTCTGCCCATTTCTTCTTAGGCTTTTACTGCATTAGCCTGTCTCATAACATTTTACTATGTGGCGTTGAGTGAGTCGACTTCACTCAACGTCTGTAGACTTAGCCACTTTCTCAGCTTGTCACTACTTTTGCTATGACTGTATAAGCTCCACTCAGCGCTATAAGTCATCTGGTGTTGAGTGAGTAATTCTCACTCAACGCATGTGGACTTAGACAGATTTCTGTCTATCCATAACTTAGGTTAGTGTTTACCTGACCTACCCACTTAGGCTACCTGTCCCATCATTATTTTTAGGACATTCCTGCATGCATGAACTCAAGCACTCATCAAATACAACTTTATGTATATCATTGATAATATTGACTTCCTCAAATCTAAGACATTGTGGGCAATGGACCCAACAATCTCCCCCTATTTGAGGAAGTCAAAACCCTTAAGCAAATGAGTCAATAACGAGTCAATGATATACACAGCAATATGCAACAATAAGAATTTTAAAAACATATAACTGGAGAATGATCTATAGTTACCACACTTCCTTGCCTGCAGGGTGAACATTACCACACCTGCTCCCCCTGAATTGCTGCTACCATTCTTGATCATACACCTGATCATCTTTTCCTCCCCCTTTTTTACTTCAGCAAATAGCCAGAAAGGTTCTGATCATCTGCTCCCCCTTTTTGATTACAAATAGGTAGCAGTTGATCCTCATGAGAGTGTTAGAGCAGTGCTGGACATACTCCCCCTCAACCGATACACATCTGTCATATTTCTTGGTAGACAAACTAGTATATACAAGTCTGGACAGTAGTTGACCATGATGCCACTGAAGGTATATCACTTGAAGAGTCTTCATTTTATTGAAGAACAATTCCATCTGCAAGATACAAAATAACCTGCAATGAGGAATATGGTCTTGTCTATCTTCCCCCTTGAGTATTTGTTCTCAATGAGGAAGCTAGAAAAAGTCGCATACCATGCTCTAGGGGCTTGCTTTAGCCCATATAGAGCTTTCATAAGTCTATAAATAGAATTAGGTGAGTTAGAAACTACAAAACCTGGAGGCTGCTCAACATAGACTTCATCTTTTAAGTCACCATTCAGGAAGTCTGACATTATATCCATCTGGTAGACCTTGAATCCCTTGTGTACAGCATATGCAAGGAACAATCTTATGGCCTCCATCCTTGCTACAGGGGCATATATTTGATCAAAATCGATGCCTTCTTCCTGCCTATTACCCTTAGCTACTAATCTTGTTTTGTTCTTAATTATAATGTCATTTTCATCAAGGCTGTTTCTATAAATCCACTTGACTCCAATGGCATTATGTCCATGAGGTCTGAGAACCAGCTTTCAGACTTTGCATCTTTTGAATTGGTTCAGTTCCTCTTGCATAACCACTATCCAGAATTGATCTATGTTGGCCTCTTTAAACTTCGTTGGCTCCACTTGTGATAGGAAGCTGACATGCATAGCTGTATTCAGATTTCTGCTTCTTGACACTACTCCATGACTTGGTTCACCAATGATTTGGTGAACAGGATGGTCTCTTAAATGTCTATTTGCTAGAGGCAATCTTCTTTCAGCAACATCTTCAGGTACAACCTCTTGCTGATCATCCTCTACTCTAAGTGTGTCTGGTAGACCTTCTGGAGTATCCACTTCATCTTGGATAACTGGTGCAACTTCCTTGATGGTCAGATTGTCCATCATCTGTTCGGTACCTGCAATACTGTAAGAGGAGCTTGGCAGCTCCCTGTTAATCATATTAGACTCATCAAAGACTACATGCACAGACTCTTCTACAGCTTGGATTTTCAAGTTATATATCCTATAGGCTTTACTATGATTGTTGTACCCAACAAAAATCTCATCAAAGGACTTGGCATCAAACTTAGTCACATAGAACTTTCCATTATGGAGCACATAACATTTACTACCAAATATTCTGAGATAGCCCAGATTTGGTTTTCTGTCCTTCAAGATCTCATAGGGAGTCATCTTGTGGCTTTTGGTGATAGAGCCCCTGTTGAGGACATGTCATGCGGTATTTACTACCTCAGCCCAGAAATATTCTGGGAGAGATTTGTCATACAACAAGGTTCTTCCAGCCTCTATGAGAGTTCTATTTTTCCTCTCAACAATCCCATTTTGCTGGGGAGTTCTAGGAGAAGAAAATTCTTGATAAATCCCTTGCTCTTCACAGAACTCTGTCATGCCTTCAGACTGGAATTCAGTTCCATGGTCACTTCTGATTTTGACCACAAGACTGTTAAACTTATTCTAAACTTGCTTTACAAACTTGATGAATATATCAAGGGTCTCATTCTTTTTCTTGAGAAAGAACATCCAAGTAAACTTGGAATAGTCATCAACCACCACAAGGGTGTAGACTTTCCTACCAAGACTATGAACATGCATATGACCCAATAGGTCCATATGCAAGAGGTATAAGCACCTCACAGAGTCTTTGGAACTAATGCCTTTGAAGGAAGCTTTGGTCTGCTTACCCTTTTGGAAAGCTGAGCAAATGCTGTCCTTGGTGCATTTCACATTTGGACCATTCCTAACTAGCTCTTGATTAAAGAGCTTGCCAATAGTCTTGTAATTCAAGTGAGCTAGTCTCTTATGCCACTGGACACAATATGAGACCTTTTCATTTGCTACAAGACAAATAAGTGAATCTAAGTCCAGACATAGAAAGTTTAAACAGTAAACATTTCCACTCCTAGTGTCTGTCAATATGACCTCTTGATCACTTGACCTCCTAATCAGGCACTCGTCCTTGTGGAAAACAATAACATAGCCAAGATCATAAAGTTGGCTTATGCTTATAAGGTTGTGTTGCAACCCTTCAACATAAGTCACTTTTGTGATAGTGACTATGCCATTGGAAATCTTACCATAGCCTCTAGTTACCCCTCTATCAAAACCACCAAAGATTACCTTGGGTCCATTTTTCACTAGGGTGAACTCCTTCAAGTTTCTCCTTGTCCCAGTCATGTTCCTAGAACAACCACTGTCCAAGTACCATATTGGGGTATGACCACTTGAACTAACCTGCATTAAGAAATTTACTTTACCTTAGGATCCCAATTTCTATTGGGTCCTAGGTACGCATTAGTTTGAAACTGAATATGTCCACCAGCAAGTTTTCTGACTGGTGGACTGACTCTATCTCTGACCACATTAGGATTGTGCCAGCAGTCAATTTCATAATGACCTACCTTGCCACAACACCAACAATTATGTATGTTGTATCTTCTTTTCTGTGTAGGCCTTGCAGTTGGTTTGACTGCAGTCTTGACAGAAGGAAGAGGTGCAGCAGCCATTTTCTGATTCCTTTTAGCATGGATTTGACTGAAGGTTAGTTTGCTTGCTGGCTTGTGTGGCCTATTCTAAGTCCCATCAACAACACATTTCTTTTCAGACAGCATGCTCTTGATATTATCAGAAACAGTCATATCAGGCAAGCTAACAGGCTGACCCTTAGTCAGATTCTGTGCTGACAAGTTCTGAAAATTGGCTGCAGCCATCTTTTTGAGAGGGGGGCTGTAGCACCAAAAACAAATGGTCCATGATGGGCTATTTGAATTTCTTCATGGGTAGCCTTAAAGGCACTTACCCTGATATACCTTCCATAATGGTTGAGAATATCTTTTGTTCCACTTGTGGAAGCACCATTCATATAGTGACCATATATACTTTCCTGGTCATACCTATTTGAAGGGAAAATCACCTTCTTGAATGGGATAGGTGGCCTAGATGTCATAGGTACAATTGGAACTTTCCCTTTCCCTTTGGGATGGGGTAGGTATTTTGTTATCATTGAAGCCCAACCCCTTCTTATCCTTCTGTGAGGAGAAGGAGTCTATCAAGGGAAACACTTTATTGGGCTGAGAGAAACTGACCACAATACCTTTTTCCCTCTAGAGCTTTTCTTCAAGATCTCTAATGAGACTATTTTTTCTCTTGATAGTCTCCATCTGGATGCCTGATAGGGCTTTCAGTTGACTGAGTTCCCTCATTGTCTGATTCAACACAGAAGCTGTTTAAGTAAGCTGAGAAGCAGCAGGCTGAAGAGACAAAATCTCCTTAGCATGCTTCTTAAATGCATCCAGAAGTTCACTATATCTGTCAATCAAATGATTGACATCACCTTCTGAGCAAGAATCATCTTTACCATTAGATGAAGAGGCTTCTGCATAGGGACTTGTCTCATACCAAGACATAGAACTAGATAGGGAATATACCTTACTTTGACAAGGCTGATCCTGGCTTCCCTCTTCATCAGTCATTGCCATCAGCCCATGGCATCTGTAGGCATCTTCTTCATCATCATCCACCTTTGAGTCATTATCCAACAATGTCAGAGGGGCCTTGACTCATATCCTTGCAGTAGGATAGTCTTCATCTGCTGAAATAGTTTCCTATTCAGCAGCAATAGCAACTAGCCCAATGTAGGCTTCCTGTTCTTAAGACTCTGATGATGATGAGTCTGTCCAGCTCTTCTATTTCCTAGCCACAAGGGACTTTTCTATCTTGCCCTTGTGTTTTGGTGAGATTTCTTCTCACCATCCCCCCTTCTCTTCACAGGGCAATTGTTTGGTCCGGCGTTCCTTCACTTGACCCGTCCGGGCTTTTGGTGCAGTTGGGTATGCGCTTGATCCTTCAGCAATTATCAATGACATGCCCTGGCTTGTTGCAGCAGTAACAGACAATATTAGGAGAATTCTGTTTACTGGGTTTAGAGCCATACATGTCCTTCTTAGAGGTTTTGATCCAGTGATGAGATGAGGTGGAGGGCCTGCTCTTCCAGTTCTTTTTCTTCATCAGCCTATGGAGCTGCCTGGAGAAAATAGCAAAGTCCTCATCAAACATGATGCTGTCTGATTCCTCTTATTCAGAGCAGTCTGAATTTGCTGGTCTTCTTGGAGGAGAAGGGGTCTTTTTCCTTTTTTTTCCTTGTGGCTTCAGCTTTGAAAGCCACCGACTTGTCTTTGACTTGAGAATTACAGTTGGTCTCTTCTTCTTTCCTGACTGTTAGTTGCATATCATAAGAGAGCAGTTTTCCAAATAGGGTGTGAGGTGGAGTGTCACCCAGCTTAGCCATTTCTCTGATGACACATATCTTTGTGTCCTAGTATCTGTTGAAAGACCTGAGGAGCTAATCATTTAGCTCATAATGACTAAAGACCCTTCCATAGGTCCTTAGCTCGTTTACTATCCTGAAGAATTTTTCATAGTAGGTGAATATGTTCTCTCCCTTGGACTGTCTGAAGGCCTCATACTCTTAGTTGAGCATAAACTTTCTATCATTCCAGACCTCCTCTAGGCCTTTCATGTAGATCGCACAGTGTCCCACATCTCCTTTGCAGTTGTGCAGCGAATCAGATTCTGAAGGGTAGAATCATCAATTGCACTGACAATGCCATTCTGATCCCTCTTGTCCATGGTGGCAAGAATGAATTCATCCTTTTTCATCTCATCATAAGTCTTGGATGTCTGGATGTTTGCATTCAGGACAGACACTTTCATGGGGATGAAAGGTCCTTCTTTAAGAGTTATAAAGATTCTAGGGACAGCTGCTTCCATGAACAGCCTGACCCTCTCCTTACAGATTCCAAATCCCTCCTTCCTACAGATAGGAAGCTTCATGACACCCAGCTTCTTATAGTTTACTCTTGAACCCATAAGGACAGTCTGTAGCTATCTTGGAAGATGACTCAGATGGTTAGATCCTTTTTTGAGCAACCTCTCTCTGATACTAATTGAAAGTCTTTAATTTTAAGGTAGCTTACAACCTAAATGGGGGTGAATAGGTTATCTCACTGATATTATTATCTTTTCAATTTATTTTCCTTTAGTACTTAGTGTGTTGACAGTTATTAGCTTTCAAGTACCTGAACAAAGAAAACAAAATAGAAAAATACACACAGATTTATAGTGGTTCCCCTACTTGTGGGTACATCCACTCTCATCCCACCTTGCCAACTTCATGTTAGTCAAGGCACTTATCCAAACCACTACTCCAAAGAGCTTATACCTCAGATCCCTCAGGACCTCTCAGTCTCCTCCAAGACTTATAACTCAGCCACAAGGGCCTACAACTCAGTGATTAGTAGATCACCTACCTCAGGCCAAAGGCCCTACACTTAGGCTGGGAGGACAGCCCTACCTAAGATCCACTAAGGATCTTACCTCAGATAGAATGACTCTCCTACTACTCAGGTTGTTAAGCCCTACCTAAGATCCACTATGGATCCTACAACTCAGGCACAAGTGTCCTACAACTTTGTGAGAATGACTCACCTACCTCAGACTTGATCCCAAGTACTACAACTCAGATCCAGCATGATCGTATAACTCAGAGAGTTTAACTCTCCTACAGCTCAGGTAAGTTTGCCCTACCTCAGGCTTGAAAAGCCCTACACTCAGATCCAATTGGATCCTACAAGGAGAAATGTGATTTAATTTATTTGACACAGAAATGTTTTTTTGTATCAACAACTAGGGCTGAGATGACTAAGCACTATCTTACTTCACAACAGCAGGAAGAAGTTTTGCCTCTACTAGAAGAGTTTCAAAATGAAGATTCTGATCTTGCTGAAGAAGAAGAAAAACCGCTCAATCTTGAGTTCTTCAATCAGCCAACTGAGCGCATTGGAGAATGATGGCTCTACCCTCTTTCTCTATCAGAAAACTTTCTGATTATGTTGTAGCAGATGAAGATGCAACAACTCACTGAACTTTTGGTTCTTGCAGGAAGACTTCAAGCTTTTTCTCGGCAGCAATGACGAGAGGATGAAGTCCAGCCACAACTTTTGAAATCAATAAACCCTAAAAGTTGTTTTCGTCTTGGCCAATCTCTTCCTTTTGTAGTTCGCCGATCAACAGCTCTAGGAATCAGTGGGGCCCACCCGCTGCTTCCAGCTGCACCTTGCTTTAATGGAAGAAGAAGTACAGTAGTTTCTCAGCAGAGTTTGTCGTATTCTATAGCTTATCCGAACTTGATTTGAAAATAGTTGACTTTGTGGATTTTGTTGACTTTGATGATGTCAGCATTTGTGTACTTAGCCAAAATCGAACATCAGTAGAATAGGCGTTGAGTGAGTAAGCATCACTCAACGCCAAAACACTTAGATAAAAATCTGTTTCTAGGCATCGAATGATTCAACTTCACTCAACACCAAACTGTTTTACCAGCTTTCTGCTGCTTGGAGTTGAGTGAGTAAGCATCACTCAACGCCAAACTACTTAGACGGAATTTTGTCTTATCAAGGGGTTGAGAGCATTGAGTGAGCACTCCTCACTCAATGCTTTCTGCCTTAAACAATTCCTACTTCTTCAACATCTTAAGCGTTGAGAGCATTGAGTGAGCACACCTCACTCAACGCTTTTTTGCTTTGGCCTAATTTTCTGAATTATGACGTTGAGAGCGTTGAGTGAGCATGTCTCACTCAACGCTTTTTGCCTTAGCCAGATTTTTTTACTCCTTGGCATTGAGTGAGTAAGCTCCACTCAACACATTTGGACTTAGCCAAATTTCTGTGTCTGAAAACACAGGTTCTGACTGAATGATGGTCATTAAATACTTTATCATATGACGACGCTTGAGGACCTAGTCAAATATCAGCACAGATTTTTTGTGGCTTTGACTTACAAGGCAATACTCAATGAATATAGAGTATGGCGTTGAGTGAGTGATACTCACTCAATGCCTGTGGACTTAACCACTTTTCTGCCAATTTCTTCTTAGGCTTTTACTGCATTAGCCTGTCTCATAGCCTTTTGTTATATGACATTGAGTGAGTTGACTTCACTCAACGCCTGTGGACTTAGCCACTTTCTCAGCTTGCCATTATTTTGGCAATGACTGTATAGGCTCCACTCAGTGTTATAAGTCATCTGGTATTGAGTGAGTAATTATCACTCAACGCTTGTGGACTTAGACAGATTTCTGTCTATCCACATCTTAGGTTAGTGTTTACCTGACCTAGCCACTTTGGCTACCTATCCCATCATTATTGTTAGGACATACCTGTATGCATGAACTCAAGCACTCATCAAATAAAACTTTATGTATATCATTGACAAGATTGACTTCCTCAAATCTAGGACATTGTATGCAATGGACCCAACAAAATCACTGAACTACCAAGGCAAGGGGTAAAGTGTCCTCCCCATCGCACTTAGGTAAAAGGCTCTCGCCACTAACACTCAGCTATAATCGCCAGTGATAGTGCCCTGCGGACAGGGAACATAAAAGCACCTGGTGCTCCCAGACTGCCGCAATGCATATCACAACACCAAGATGCTACAATAAGGACAACAACGGGAATGGTTTGACAACCTCTAAGGTTCCCCACCTATTGACGATGGCGGTATCATCACCACACAAGTCTGACACCCTAGGGAATTCACAAGCTCAACATGTCACACGAAAACTCGTGTGACCGAGCAAAGGAAGTAACAAAGGCGATAAAAAAACCATCCATACCAAGCATGTATACGACATGAATACAATCAAGTGCTCCCTCGTCGCCAACACCATCTTTCAAGGCAGCACCTGCTCAGGGGACGGAACGCCCACAACCTTTGCGATATGTGAAGCCTCAACCAAATACAAGGCAGAGTCCAATAACATGCAACTATAACAAGCCTACCTTCATAGCCATCATCTCAGGGTCCGCTCAGCTATCCGCCCTCGCCCCACTCCAAGGCCCCAGGGCTCCCTGTATTTTGCAAACGCAATAGCTTGTGTCATTACAACATCCCGAGTATAGATGCCATTGATGGCCTCCACCCTTAGAAGCTCCATCATAGCTCCTGATAGGAACGAACGTCGAATCATTCTAAGCTGCAACATCGAAATAGACACCACATCATTCCACATCTTCTAGTGGAGATAAGCCCGCAAGTCCATCCGCGACGCTGAGGCAAGGGGGCAGCATATTCCTCCACGTCATGTACAAGGATCGCCACCAATGCAAACATGATGTGGCAACCACGCAATATCATACTCGCGCATTCATATAAAAGGGAATGTGAAAAGCGACGTGCGTCCACACCAATGTAGCATGCAAAACACAAAGTGGGAGAAAATTACCATGACGTGCTACAAGCTCCGCACAGCAAGAAAGGGCCAAGACCTCCCAAGCATTCCTCATGGAACCTTCAACCTACGAAGCAGGCACAGAAGGTTTCGTGCCCACACCAAGGCCTGAACAAGGGAACATTTCACGCCACAAATGAAAATAACTTGTGACGCCCGCAAACTGAGGCAATTCTAATTCCGTGACTCCTGAGGCAAGCGATCGAGGCTAAAAATTTTGGGGCTCGATGCTTCGCGAGTCACAACCCACGAAAATTTGGGGGCATTTGATGGCGTTCCCCCTGAATTTTCCAATTCTAACGAAAAAGGGTTTCGGTCAAAGACATGGGGGTAAGCAAACCTGACCAGACGAGTTGTATGCAAAAATCCGCACTCACCCAAAAGGCTCAAAAACATCCAAGAATGGGACAAAATCACACGCACCCTCGTCAGAGCACCGGAACAGCGCACACGGAGAAGGGCCCCGCGCGGCCTGCGTGCGCGCGATGTAACACCTCCCCTGTAATGACCATTTGATATGGGTCCGATAGGGCCCCACAACATGTAGACGTCATAGCTTGAACATTATAAAGTGATATAAAAACTACGCATCTCAAAACATGGACAACAAGATAGCGAAAACACACAACCAACCTAGAAGTTATCCACAATCATAGGATTCCAACATGGCCTTAAGGCCTTATAACATTCAAATGTCAAAATTGTACCAACAACCAACATATCAACGTGCTTTAGCACTCCTAGGGTACCTGGACGTGCAAGTCAGACTACAATTCACGGAACAAAACATTCAACAAATCATAAACTAATAGAAGAGAGAACACTTCGTGAAGCTTAGCCCTTTTTAGGCGGCGAGCTTGCTCCAGCGTGCGATCCTTGCCTTGTAAAAGTTTTGTTGTAACGTGGGTCAGCAAAAGCTAACCTCAACTATGTAACCAATACATCTCCTCCCGACCATCCATAGCGGACCCCGGGGCACTCCATCACCCTGCAGGTCAGCACTTCGCATGCATATGCCATAAAACATGAATAAACAGGTTTGGATGTCTCACACATCAAACACTTTTCTAAGTTGAGCATTTAAATAAAAGAGGCCTACAATGCAACATGTATGCAAACCTGGGTTTCACCCAAGGCACCCTATAATGCGAATGAATCTAACACATCATGACGCATAACACTCCACAATAATCCATACGAGTACTTCTAACTTCCCCTAATAGCATTCAAGTCGCAATACAGAACTCTTGCCTAGGCCCCACCCGCTCATGGGTCTCAAAACTCGGGATTGCCTGCAAGCTCTGACTCACACGTCAGTTCTGCCACACAAATAAACCAATGCTAAGAACCCTTGCTTGAATCCACCCGCTCGTGGGCTTCATCGCTCGGGCTTGTCCAAAGCTTGGCGTTCTCATCAATTTCACATAAGGGGACTTGTCTCGCCAGGACACTCTCGCTATGGCATTTGAGTGAATGAACTTCACTCAATGCCTGTGGACTTAGCCACTTTTCTGCCTCTTAAACCTTAGGTTTTAACTGTTCAGCCTGCCTCACTCAACTCTGAACTGAGTTCGATGAATGCTGAACTGAGCTCGACGAACGGTGAGATCAGCTCGACAAACTCTGAACTTAGTTTGACGAATTCAGAATCCAGTTCAACTCACAGCCTTTTTGTTGTATGGCGTTGAGTGTGTCTTTATCACCTAACGTCAAACTACTTAGCCATATTTCTACCGATAGCTGTATGGCGTTGAGTGAGTAAACTCCACTCAACGCCTGTCGATATAGCCACATTTTCAGCTTTCCAACAGTTAGGCTTAGACTAACTAAGCTATATTCAATGCTTTTGCTTACCTAGCGTTGAGTGAATAGTCTTCACTCAACGCCTGTGGAGTTAGCTGCATTTTCAACATCTCCTTGACTTCTGGCATTGAGTGAGCTTACCTCACTCAAAGCCTGTGGACTTAGGCAAATTCCTGCCTTTCCAGCATCTTCTCTTGGTGTCCACCTTTCTGCCTTATTACCACATGTCACATCACTTAGACAGTCTGTTTAGACTTGTTCCATGGAACATCCTGCACATGATGAGCTTAAATAACTTCAAATACAACTATGCTCTTAATGTTGATGGTGATGTCTCTTCAAATCTACTCTAGGAAATATTGTGGGCAATGGACCCAACAATTACATGCGATATTTTGTAGTATGGGATGATAATACTTCATGTGTACGCCGCTCATAACAAGCATTAAGGCATGTATTAGATTGCATAGCACAACATGCATGACATAACATAGCATTAGCACACGTACCAAGCTAAAGATCTACATGATGACATACGTACATACATGGATTTAAAACAAAAAAAATGATAATTCCTGCATTCATAAGTTTATACACATGAGTCAATAGGATGACGGTATATCATCCTAAGTTTAAGCATGACATCATTATGAAAATTCTAGAGCAAGTTAGCAGCATAAGCAAGTATCTATATATGTATGGACTGAACTAAGTTGTGTAGTTCTAGCGGTTAAGCTAGATTTTGATTGGTTGTTCGTTGTATTCTTAAGATTTCTCCTAAGCGTATTGCGATGAGGTAGACTCCCCAGTCTGAGGTCGAGTTGTATGGTGCACAGAGTGAGGCTGTGATTGAGAGAATGTGACAGAGCAATGAGGCTCTATCAAGGCAGATGGTGGAGATGCAATCGTAGATCCAGGTGTTGTTGACTATCGTTTCAGGGCAGCAGCCGAGAGTACATGACCCTGCTGTAGGTCAAGTCGTACTCGTTCCTCCTGCTCCTTTGGTGCCTCAAGTTCTACTGCCACTAGAGATGAATTTTATCTCGCATTTTCAGCGATTAGGACCTCCTACCTATAATGGTAGAGCTGATTTCATGGCGTTGGACGATTGGATTATCGCGATCGAGGAGATGTTCTCGTATTCAGGAATTTTTATGAACCAGAGAGTGATGGTTACCGCTTACCAACTTAAGGGTATTGTAAAGAGCTGGTGGTTGAAAGAGAAGGAGAACCTCACAGATGGACGCTTGTGGGAATCCTTCAAGGAGTTATTGCTGAAGAAATTTCTACCGTCGGTCGAGCGAGACCGCTTAATGAACAACTTTCTGCATCTGAAGCAAAGACAACTCACGGTCAGTAAGTATGAGGTAGAGTTCAGCAAGTTGAGTCAGTTTGCCCCGGATTTTGTTGTTTCTGAAGCTAGCAAAGTCAAGTGATTTTTGGGTGGTCTTAGGAGTGACATCCAACACCTGGATATCACTTATGGATCTGAAAACTATGTTGAGGCAGTACAAGCTGCTCTTAAAGTCAAAGCGATAGATAATGCTAAGAATCGAGGCATGCAAATGAGAAAGGAAAAGATAAAGTCTGATGATGGTAATAGCTCTTAGAGATCTGGTCATGCTTCGAGCAAAAGAATCTAGGAGGTGTGCAGTTTCTGTGATCAGTCAGACCATCCGTTCGAGAAGTGTTTCAAGAGGTTAGGAGCTCAAAAGCAATAGCAAGTGCATGCAATTCAGAGCGCTCCTAAAGGAGATCTGATTTGTGCTTCGTGTACGCGGAAAAGGGCACGATGCTGCCAATTGTTGGGGTAAGGATAAGGTCTGTTTCCAGTGCGGAAAGAAAGGGAATTTTAACTCAAGTTTCCCGTAGTCTCAGCCCCAACTGCAGCCAGTTCCACTTCAAGCATTGTCGCTGCCGCAATATTTGGATAAAGGGAAGAGTAAGTTAAATGTGGTGACTTTGGAAGAAGCGCGGACGTCCACCTAAGTGATCTCAGGTTAGATTCTAATCTAGTTTCTAGCTTTCAGCTTTAGTTTCGATGTTTGTTCGTCTAGTTACGTATGCGAATTTATAGAGAAATTTAAGGTAAAGAACCATTGGGCACGTGTTCTTTTTGATTCTGGTGCTACCCACTCATTCGTGGCTAGGACTTTTGTAGAGCGTCATCATCTAACTCTCAATCTAGTTGGCAATTTGTTTCGCGTGAATTTTCCTTCCGGTGATTCGGTGGTGTCGGACTAAGGTATCCAGAGTTGTCTGATCCTTTTAGGTGATTTCCTAGCATTTACTGATTTGAAGGTGTTAGACCTGGAGGACTTTGATACTATCTTGGGCATAGACTGATTGTCCAGATATGATGTGGTTATCCAATGCAAGGTTAAGCATTTGGACTTCAAGATGGACAACAGCCACCCCAAGAGTTTGTATGGTTTTCCGAGCTTGGATTCCCTGATTATTTCTGCGACATGTGCTCGGAAATTTTTGAATTATGGTTGTTTTGCTTGTTTGGTTTCTATTTATTAACCGATAGCAGTTTGTCACGTGTCGAGGATGTTCCTGTAGTGTGAGGGTTTCCTGATGTCTTCCCAGATAGTCTTCCTAGTCTTCCGCCTGAGAGAGATGTGGAGTTTTTTTATAGATTTGGAGCTGTGTACTTGCCCTATTGTTAAGGCACCGTACTAAAAACCCCGCGTGAGCTGGAAGAGTTGCGTACCCAGTTGGATGAGTTGATGTAGTGTGGATTCATTATGTCCAAGTTCTTTGTCTTGGGGTTCTCTCGTGTTGTTTGTTAAGAAGAAGGATGGATATATGAGGTTGTGCATCGATTATAGGGAACTGAATAAGGTAACTATCAAGAACAGGTATCCCTTGCCGTAAATAGATGAGTTGTTTGATCAGTTGCATGGTAGTACAGTGTTTTCGAAGATTGACCTTCGTTTAGGCTACCATCAATTGAGAATCCGTGAGTCGGATGTTCTGCGGACTACTTTTCGTTCCCGACATGGACATTTTGAGTTATTGGTAATGTCCTTTGGATTGACAAATGCACCCTCTGCCTTCATGGACATGATGAATAGAGTGTTCAAAGATTTTCTGGACCGTTTTATGGTCGTGTTTATTAATGATGGTGTAGTTTATTCCCGGAGTGCCGAGGAGCATGCCCAACACTTGCGTTTAGTTCTATCTACTTTAAGAGAATATAAGTTGTATGCAACATTGAGTAAGTGCGAGTTTTGGCTACCTCAGGTTTCCTTTTTGGGTCATGTTGTGAATAAGGATGTAATTTCTATTGACCCAAAAAAGATAGCTGTCGTAGTGGATTGGAAAAGACCTACCACACTCAAATAGATAAGAAGCTTCCTAGGGTTGGCAGACTATTATATGAGGTTTATGGAAGGATTTTCTACGTTGTCTGCACCGCTGACTAAGCTTACGCAGAAGAACGCATCGTTCATTTGGAGCGACAAGTGCGATGAAGCTTTTCAGGAATTGAAAAAGAGATTGTGCACTGCTCCAGTGTTGACTTTGTCTGCCGAAGGATTGGAGTATGTTGTTTATGTGGATGTATCGCACATTGGGCTTGGATGTGTCTTGATGCAAGAAGGCAAGATAATTGTGTATGGGTCGAGGAAATTAAAGATACATGAAAGGAACTACCCAACTCATGATTTGGAGTTTGCGGCAGTTATTTATGCCTTGAAGTTGTGGAGACATTTTTTGTATGGCGTATTGTGTAAGATTTATACATACCATAAGAGTTCTAAGTATGTCTTCACTCAGAAGGAATTAAATTTGCGCCAGTGTAGATGGTTAGAATATGTCACGGATTATGATGTCGAGATCCAATATCATTCGGGCCAAGCTAATGTGGTAGCTGATGCTTTGAGTAGAAATACCCCGCAGATCTTTGGGCTTTCGGTGGAATCCTTGGTGGAAGAGTTTCTGTTAATGAGTATCTCGGTCGGAAGTAGCGACTCGCCAAGCAGCTTGGAAGTAGCAGAGCCTTCATGGATTACACTTACAATAGGTACATCAAAAGCACGATCCTTATTTGCAACACCTTTATAGCAGAACTGAGAAAGGGGAATTACCGGACTTTTCAGTTGATGATGCGGGTACTTTGAAATACCACGGTAGATATTGTATCCCCACAGTTGAGGATATTCGAGCTAAGTTGTGCAATGAGGCATATGGTTCTAGTGTTTCCTATCACCTTGGTTCTGCTAAGATGTATAGAGATCTGAAGCAAATTGTTTGGTGGCATGGAATGAAGAATGATATAGACAAGTTTGTGTCTGAGTGTTTTACTTGCAAGCGAGTTAAAGCAGATCATAGAAGGCATGGTGGCAAGTTGACGTCTTTGGATATTCTAAGTTGGAAGTGGGAGAGTATTTTGATGGACTTTATTACTGGTTTACCAAGATCTCCCAGAGGGCATGATTCTGTGTGGGTCATAATTGATAGATTGACGAAGTGTACTCACTTCATGCCGTTCAAGATCGATTACTCCATGAAGAAAATAACAGAGTTATATTTGGATGAGGTCAACAGACTACATGGAGTACCTGTAAGTATCATATCAGATTGAGATTCCAGGTTTACATCTCATTTTTGGAAGAGTTTACAAGAAGGGTTGGGTACCGACCTCAGATATTCAACCGCTTATCATCTGCAGACCAATGGTCAGACGGAGAGAGTAAATCAGTTTGTGGAAGATATGATAAGATGTTATATCTTGGACCATGGTAGAGCGTAGGATGAGCGGCTGAGATTGATGGAATTCGCCTATAATAACAGTTAATAGGAGAGCTTACAGATGGCCCAGTTTGAGGCTTTGTATGGGAGACATTGCAGAACTCCCTTATTTTGGGCTGAAGTTGGTGAAGGACCGTTGTTGTGTCCGGAAGCCTTAGAAGAAATGAATACTTCTGTGACGCATATTCGAGAGAAGCTTCGAATAGCTCAGGAGCGTTATGAGAAGAGCACTAATCGGGAAAGGATTGATCTGGAATTTGCAGTTGGGGACATGGTTTTTCTCAAGGTTTCTCCGATGTCTGGAGTTAAGAGGTTTGGAAGGAACCGCAAGTTGGATCCTAGGTATGTGAGACCTTTCCAAGTTGTTGAACGCAATAGAGTGTCAACTTATAGGCTGAGTTTTCCCGCAAATTTTCCTGGTGTACACGATGTATTTCATGTGAGCCAGTTGCGGAAGTGTGTGCTTAGTGACCGGCATGTTCTAGATTCGGTGCCCCAGTTGCAGCCTAACCTTTCTTATGTTGAAGTGCCTATTCGCATTCTGGATACTCAGGATCAGGTGTTGTGAAGAAAGACAATACCCATGATCAAAGTTTTGTGGCGAAACCAAGACGTGGAGAGCGCGACTTGGGAGTTGGAGTCAGCTATGAGGGAGGCTCATCCTCATCTGTTATCCTAGTTTCTTTTGGAAAGTGTTTCTATTCAATACCCCATGGTTATTTTCCTTCTTTAGTGGATTCAGTTGTGTATCAAGTTTCGGGACGAAACTTTCTTTTAGGGGGAGTGGATGTAATGCCCCTGATTTTTCGATGTTTAATTTAATTCCTTTAGTGGCGTATTTTTTACATTAGGGCATTACGTTGACGCGTAGTTGATAGGTAGCGTTGCTGGAGCGTGACTTTTGCTCATTTGGTATCTGAGGTTTTGGCTTAGAATATTAGCATGACTAAATTATAGTGTGTTTTTGAGTTTTCCCTCCCGAGCCGGGTTTGTTTTGGAGCTCGGTGGAGCCTTTTTGGGATATTTGGTGTTTTGACTTCGAGAGTTTTTACCTGTGTTTAGTTTTTTGGATTTTGATTTTGACTTCGTTGTTGGATTCGTAGCATCGATATTTAGTTTCGGTGCGAATTTGTGGAAATCTGAGATGATTTGGAACTTCTGGTCGTTTTGACGTTTAATGTAATAATAATATATTATATTATTTATGTATTATAAGTATAAATACCCTTACAATTTAGACGAAATCCTATTCATTGTCTTCTTCCCTAGTCGTCAGATCGATTCACGGAAAAGGGAGAGCGACGGACTTCGCAAGCTTTCGGTCGTCGATTGTAGGAGCTCCTGTGCACGAAATAGTCGTCGGAGGGTAGATTCGGAAAGCTCTCGTCGAGATCTACGTGTGAGCGGTGAGTTTTTCCCATTTCTTGGATTTTTGGGCGATAGGTTATTCGCTTTTGACCCTTGATTGCCCCGAAAAGTTTTAGGAAGTGTAGTCAAGGTGTCCTTGCGACCGGATCCATGAGGAGGTGCGCTCGTAAGGCCGGATTCCTAAAGCTTCCCCTTGCTATTTGTTCTTGCTTTGCATTCCTTTCATTTCCTTCCCTCCTTAGAATGTAGGGGTAGTGAAAGGGTCGGCCAAGATCGATTTGTTGAGTAGTGTAGGATTTTCGACCAAGGTAATTTTGTCAGAGGGTTCTGTCCGGTTAGAAGTAATTCGTCAATTTATGGTGAAGTCAACCTAAGTGTAATTCGTCGATTTTGGTGGAGCCAACCTAAGTGTAACCTGTCGATTAGGTGACAGTTAGCCTTAGTAAAATTCGTTGTATATGACCATTAGCTTAATTTTAAATTCGTCGAATATGGTGGGGTCAGCCTGAGTGAGACTCGTCAAGTATGGGTTTTGGACTAAGTCAAAATCGTCGAATAGGCTAGGCGTTGAGTTAAGTCAGATTCGTCGAGTAATCTTGACGAATTCGTCGAGTATCAGTCTCGGCGTTGGGTGAATCTACATTAGTTGAGTTTTAGGCGTCGAGTTTGTCGAGTATTAGCCTTGGCGTTGATTGAATTTGACTTGGCGTCGAGAGCGTCAAGTGATCTGTGAGTCTAAGTCAGATTCGTCGAGCATCAGCCTTGGCGTTGAGTGATTTCGTCTTGACGTCGAGAGCATCTAGTGCTAGTGAGGCTTAGTCTAATTCGTCGTGTAATCTCAATGAATTTGTCAAGTATTGTTAGTTTGGCGTCAAGGGCTTCGAGTGAACCAAATGGCGTTGAGTACTTTGAGTGTTACTGCCTTTGGCATCGAGTGCACTGAGTGAACTCGGCTAGACATCGAGTGAAGGCGTTGAGTGAAGTAAAACCATGGAGTTAAGTCCATGCGTCGATTGAGACTTCTTTGGCGTCAAGTGCGTCGAGTACACTTGACGAATTTCCCGTGGACTTAGGTAATTTCGGCGATTCATCGAGTATCATGGTTATGTTAGCCGAATCATCGAGTATCATTAAGTTAGTTAATTTTGCTAAGTATAATTCGTCGAGTGTCTACTGTATTCGTCGAGTATACTCGACGAATCAGTATGGACCTTAGGGTGAATTTCAGAATTTTTTCTTTCTTCTTGTCATTGGAGAAGCCCAGTGTTTTGGTTGGGGTTTTATAGGCGTTTATGGATGTTTAGGTATGGCACATGGTTGGTAGTGGATAAAGGACCACCAACCTAGTGCCGACTCGTGTATCATTGCACTTGGTGGGTTTTTTTTGGTGTTTTCTCTTGGACTGTTGGGTTGCGTTGGACATTGTGGCCACCAACACAGTTCCTTTTTTAGATGTTTGGACTGTTGGGTTGTGTTGGACATTGTGGCCACCACCGCAGTGCCTTTTGGAGATGTTTGGGTCTGTTAGTTCGTGTTGGACATTGTGGCCACCGACTCAGATCCTTTTTTACCGATGTTGATGATTCACGGGTTTAGAGCAGTTCAGTATCTTCATTCTTATTGTTTAGACATATGTCTTTATGCTTACTCTTGCAGATATTCTCGAAGCATGACTTCGTTTCGCACTTGGTGCAATTTCCTTACTCTTGGACTTTATAAGTTAATAATTTATTATTGTTTTATTTCTCATCTTCTGAGGTTTGCCAACCTTTCCTGTTTGGGGTTGGTAACCCTTACACTCCTTTGCTTTCATCTACTGATGATCTTTTTACTACTTATATTTTCTTGCTGAGGTATTCTTTTCTTTTGAATGCCTCAAGTTTGGAGCAGTAGCCGGTTGAGCGGCTAGGGTTGGTTGTGGCTAGTGTTCTGCAGCTGTTGCAATCGTCTTTTCCTCACCATCGTGAGTTAGTTTTGTTGTTTATTTTTAGTTCAAACATACATGTCTTTTAGTGGGTTCGTGTCAGGTAAATGATGCCCACTGAAGATTTTTTTGTAGAATGTTAAGTACTTGCTAGCTGCTAAGTAAATTTCTGATTGAATTGTTAGTTTTACTTACTCTCTGGGAAGGTTTTATGCAAGGATTGCATGTTAGTTATTTTAAAGTATAAAACTATCATTTTGACTATCTCATGCATATCATCGTTTAACCCAAGCCATTATATTTTAACGAACGTAAAAGTTATTTCTATACTTATATTAATTCTAGAGGTATGCATAACATGGGTTGTCCTATTTGGATGTTTATGCTCATATAGGATGTTAATCAATATTAACAAAGTATTTTCTGCAGCGTATATTCATGTTTTCACTTATGTGCTAGTTGATCCACTGAGCCGAGGGATACGACTATCAAAACTTAACTTAAATTACAGTTTCTTCATAATAACTTGAGGATTTCATATAAAGTGTTAGGTTCGGGTTCTTGCATGAGCGTCTACAGTTATCCCCTATACGGCGTGGCATCATAACGTATGTTTTCTCTTACTCTGATATATCGTTTAAATGCGAAAAAATGTGGGTTGTGACGATTGTGATTAAGAAGGCTTTCCTTCTTCCTGTTTTATTGTATGACCCTTGCGTCGTTGGGTTTGCTCTATATCACTTTCCAATGTCCTAGCGGCCTCAACCAACTCATTGAAGCCCGTATTCTTGAGAGTTATTAGGGGTTGTCTCAGATTCTCTCTCAAACCATGATAGAAGAGGTTATCCCTCTCATCATCATCAGTCATGGTCGTTCCTGCATAACGCCCTAAACGAGTAAATTTATGTACGTACTCATCTACGGTTTTGTCTCACTGCACCAAGTGCAAAAACTGCCTCTAAAGAGCTAGCCTTGTCGATGATGGAATATACTTTCTTAAGAAAGCATTCGCAAACTCATTCATGGACGGGGTGCGTCCAAGAAATTGACGGTCGCTATGGCTCACCCACCACAGTTTTGTGTCACCTTCTAGCATGAAGGTCATGAATTGAGACTGCTTATCCTCTAGTGTTTCTGCCGCTCGTAGGAGTTCCTGAATCCTTCCCAACTAGTCATCGGCATCAGTCGGTGTGCCGACTCCCTTGAACGTTGGAGGATGGAAACTTAGGAAATACTTTATCTGCCGGTCTCCTTGCCCAACGACAACTCTCTCAGCCAATGACTCTGTCAGCCTGGCTCCTCCGCCTGGTGTGACCGGTGTCACTTCCGGGGTAACGAGAGTCATTACCTGAGCAACATGGGTCACAACTTGTGTTGCCGCCGCAGCTTGGGCCGCTATCATTACTTCTTCTAGCATACGATAGAAATCGGCTTGGGATACACCCATGCCTATGGGACCCAAAGCAGTAGCACTGCTCGTCGAAGGCTCCTCTCGTGGCATCAACGTCCCCGCCTCGTCGCTAGTACCCTTAGCAAAAGCAAGGTAAAACAGGAATCAGGTTCCATTCGCAAAACTAAAACACATAGACACTCATGGTCCCGCAATACTCCTATGTGGATAACTTCTTTACGTGATCCGATTGTGTCAAACCGACCACTAAAACTTACCTTGGACACTAACCTCGCTCTGATACCAAATTGTAACACCTCCCCTATAATGACCATATGATATGGGTCCGGTCGGGGCCCCACAACATGTAGACGTCACAACTTGAGTATTATAAAGTGATATAAAGAACTATGCATCTCAAAACACAGACAACAAGACATTGGAAACACACAACCAACCCAGAAGTTATCCACAACCATAGGAGTCCAACATGACCTTAAGGCCTTATAACATTCAAATGTCAAAACTATATCAACAACCAACATAGCAATGCGCCTTAGTACTCCTAGGCTACCTCGACGTGCAAGCCGAATTACAATTCACGGAACAAAACATTCAACAAATCATAAACTAATAGAAGAGAGAACACTTCGTGAGGCTTAGCCCTTTTTAGACGATGAGCTTGCTCTAGCGTGTGATCCTTGCCCTGTAAAAGTTTTGTTGTAACGCGGGTCAGTAAAGGTTGACCTCAACTATGTAACCAACACATCTCCTCCTTGTCGTCCCTAGTGAAACCTGGGTCACTCCATCACCCTACAGGTCAGCACTTCATATGCATATGCCATAAAACATGAATAAACAGGTTTGGATGTCTCACACATCAAACACGTTTCTAAGTTGAGCATTTAAATAAAAGAGGCTTATAATGCAGCATGTATGCAAACCTGAGTTTCATCCAAGGCACCCTATAGCGTAAATGAATCTAACACATCATCACGTATATCACTCCACAATCATCCATACGGGTACTTCCAACTTCCCCTAACGGCATTCAAGCCACAACACAGAACTTTTGCATAGGCCCCAGCCGCTCATAGGTCTCAAAACCCAGGCTTGTCTGCAAGCTCTGACTCATACATTAGTTTTGTCATACAAACAAATCGATGCTAAGAACCCTTGCTAGACCCCGCTCGCTCGTGGGCTTCATCGCCCAGGTTTGTCCAAAGCTTGGCATTCTCGTCAGTTTCACAGAATGGGACTTGTCTCGCCGGGGCACTCTCCACACATGACTTGCAACATCACGGGCCAGCCAGCCAACCACAGAGACAAATTCAAGCCTTCATAATCAACCATATCAATTCCGCCCTAAATCACCATTCATTTTCACATAAAAAAGAGGGCAAACATCACAAACGACGTCTTCGCCGCAATCGGATTTCTAGCAAAATCCCTTGTGCTTGTTATACAACACCACCGCATTGGACAATCGGTCGCGATTACGGCTTTGCCTATAATGCCTAATACACTAACGGAGCGGATTTTTAGTGTAACAACATGTCGGGGGCGGACTCAATCGACCCGATGACTCCTCTTGAACCATGGCGACCCAAACCCCTGTCATTTGAGAGATCCGGTGCCTAAATGCTTGAAAGAAAGCAAAAACGCAACGGATGTCATGCACACATCCTAAAACCGAGAGGAGAAATGTCGTTAGCCTACGACTCCTCTTCCTAGCCATGGCGATCTTGATTTGCACAGATGAAAGTGTGCGCCTTCAAGCCCTCTCTGCGAATCCGGCCTCAGATCGACGAATGGAGCTCGGAAGCTTCGTCAATGGCGGAAGATGCTCCTCTTCTCCCTCCTCCAAGCTCTCGCTCAAAACCCTAACGATGAGAAAAAAATGGGGAAGATGAACCCTTTAGCCCTACTTAAGGCTCAAGGACATATGATTCTGGGCCATAGGATCGAACTTCTAAGAAGATCGGACAGACAAAAATCAGAAATTTCTGAACTGCTTCTGCCTGCTACCGCCGTGTAGTAGCTACCCACCGCATCGCGGTAGCTCACAAAAAGGCTAGCCACTACATAACTCCCCACTACCGCCAACGGTAGAAATACCGTCGCGCGGTAGCCTCTCAACGCTTTTGACTCAACAATTCATCTCGTCGCTTTTGCCAGGACGAAAAGGAGCTACTGCCGGGTGGTAGCTACCGCCGGGTGGTAGCTACCTGATGCAGCGTGCTACCACTCGAGACCGGGGAAAGATCGAGGCGACCCATAACAAAATCAATTACAGAAAAGGAATGCAATATTTACCTAACTGGAATGAAAGTAAACTGGCGGCGATCAAGACAAGAGAACTATAAGGAGAGTTAGCTAGCCGCTGGAGAGGACGTCGGCCGCTGGAGAAGACGTCAACCACTAGAGAGGTCACTGACTACGATTAGTATAAGGGTCGTCGGCCGTTGGAGAGGACGTCACCGCTTGAGAGGTCACTGACCACAATTAGCATAAGATTTGTCCGGCTGTTGGAGAGGATGCTAATAGCAAGAGACTTCGCCTATAACTAGAGAGGACACAGGCTGCGTTCAAGACAAGTTTCGTCAGAGGCTCGAGAGTTCATCGGTAGCAGGTGGTATCGCCTTCCCAAGGAGTTTCAGCCATCTCCCATAAGAAACGGAAGACGGCTCGCAAGATTAGGTTTCGTGGAAGAGAAATTGTATGCAAGGAAATTATTGAGACTAAGTCCAACACTAGAGTATTTTGATGTTTCAAACATGGAATCAGTGCACAAATAATTTGAGTGTTCGTGACACCACTTTGTCGCTATTATTGATTCTACTGATGAGCGTGAGCTTGGGTATGAAGTTTACTTTAATGAATCTCACCATGAGCCTGAGTTTGAGGATGCCATAAAAGTAGAAGGCGAACATGTTGAACACTTAATCTGTGTCTTACATTTTGGATGACAATCATTTTGGATATATTGACCCCCTTAAGGGGGGGGGGGGATTAGTGTTTGTTATGATTTATTAGAAAACGTTATAAAAATATTTTTCCTTAATGATTTAAAATAAGATTTTTCAAAATATTTTAGAGAAAAAGAAATAAAATCAAGTTAACAAAAGAATGAAAAGACATAATTTTATCTCATAAGAAATTTGATTACAAAAATATTGATTTCTATAACGATAGAAATCAATGCGAAAATTTGAAAAACCTTTTCATTTTCTATACAGATCATTCTCCTAAGTACCGATTGACTCTAAAGGTAACAAAAGATAGAAGATAATACAAGATAGAATTTCTCTACCTGTTTGTATTGGTAACAAATTTCTCTACTGATACAAACGTGTAATAAAAGATGAAAGATAATACAAGATAGAATATGCAAAATCAGAATATAAACTCCATATATGAAAACTCTAAAGGTGATGGCAAAGGCACACTTTAGATCATAGTTGTTGTTGTGTTCTTCCTTTACATAGAATATGCATTTTTTGAAACCAACTCCCAAAGTCAAGTTTCTCTTTTGATCTTCAAGGCTTTCCCAAGAGAGTGCTCTGTTCTTTTGTGATGAGGGCTCTCACGAAAGATTCAGGGTTGAGTTTTGGTGGAAGAGAGAGTGATACATTGGAAGGAATGGATCTGACCTTTATATAGAACAAAAGTGTTGCAGGCAAACTCGGCGTCCCGGTCGGACCAGAATAAACTGGACCGCCTTAGCTCTCGGGACGGTCGAGCGCGCACACAGTCAGTGAAATAAACGAATTGACACAAGATGTTTTTACGTGAAAAAACCCCTCAACTAAGTAAAAAACCACGTGATCGGATCTGTGCCGATCAAATTCCACTATCTGCTTGTGGTTACAGGGCATTTGGGGAATCGAGGGCGACAGACAACTCCTCGTTACAACTTAGAGGTGAGATAGAGTTTCCTGACTCGCAACAGGCAACAGGCTGCGCTAAAGGAGTGTTGAATGCTAACTTGGTTGCCGGTGTGCTTGTGCGCTGGCGGTGGTCGTCTTCTTCCCTTCACCGCACACTTAGGAACCTGACTTGTAGGCGGCTTGAAGATAACCCGAGGGAGGAGTTCAGCAGAGCTCTGGCTTGAGGAAGAAGAAGACTCTAGAGCCAAAATGGTGAGAAATGAGGAGGCCTGGAGCTCCTTTTATAGCCTCCAGGAGGTGGTTATGACCGACCCCCACTAACTTGATGGTTTAGTGGGTGGTTACCTGTAGATCGGACGGCGACGGATGCTCAGTAATGATCGGACGGTGGATAACCTGCAAGCGGCGACATTTGGCGGAGACGGTGGGCGGCGGCGGCGACCGACGATAGTTGTTGAGTGGGAGGCCACCATGATCTCTCCTATTGTGGTGGAAATCATGGGGGAGTGGGTTGACCAGTCAAACCCATGATCTCCACAATAGGAGGGATCATGAGGGGAGATGGTTAAGTGCACAACCAAGCCTATAAATGGGATTTCATCCACATTAATTGTCCCCCAAATCCTTTGTTGTCGGAGGTTGGTACGAGCGAGAGAACAAGGATTTTTTCCTCCTTCTCTTCGACTATGACGTCGTCCAACGACAGGCCAGAAACATCCGCGAGTGACGCGCGGCGAGCCCAGATAACGACATGTTAAAATATCTCTGCGAGAGAGGGGGGACGACGCGCCCATGGTCGGACGGCGTGACGACGGCCAACGCGCGGGCACGTACGGACCGAGTTGTGTGGGGCGCGCATCCGGTCGTGTGTGTGCCCTTGACCGCTCGCAACAGTGCGCGCGCTACAGTGCGCGGAGCAGCACTGCGCGAGCACAGTGCACATACTGCGCGAGATTTAATCTCGCGCGGGGGCGAGATTAATCCTGCGCTGGATTAATCCTAGATAGGCGGGATTAATCCCAGGCGGGATTACTCCCGCGCAGGATTACTCCTGCGCAGGATTAATCTCGCTAGCGGGATTAATCCCAATCCCGCTGGCGAGATTAATCCCGCCAATCCCGCGCGCACTGCGCGGGATTAATCTCGCACGCACTGTGTGCGGGATTAATCCCGCTTACGCACGGTGCTCGGGATTAATCCCGCATGCGCACGGTGCCCGGGATTTATCCCACATGCGCACTGTGCCCGGGATTAATCCTGCATGTGCACGGTGCCCGAGATTAATCCCGCATGCGCATGGTGCCCGGGATTAATCCCATGCTCGGGAGGGAAACTCCCATGCGCTACCTTTGTCGTGTAGGGCGATTGCCGCGCGGGAAGCCTCTATGGAGCGGCTCCGGCGGTTGTGTCGCGGGGTCGCTCTTTGCGGAAGATTACTGCGGTTGCACTCACTGGACCCACAGTTCAGTCGAACCCGTTCATGGGACTTTTACTCAGAAGTTTGTTTTGGTGTGTAATAGTTGACGGTGGCATTCACATGACAAGACGCGCTTGAGATGTGAAGGGTAGAATGTGAATAGTGAGTGTTATGTGTTGATATGTGTGGTGGGCGCAGTGGGCGCGAGGTGCAAATTTAGACTTCATGCGCGCATGTCGTGATACACACAATCGTGTCTTGTATGTACACAAGGCGCAATGTGTGTGAAATGTGCACGAGGTATGATGTGCGCGGTGCGTAATGCGTGCAACGTGTAACAAGTGTTGGATGCGCGATGCGTGCGGCGTGAACGATGTACGCAAGATGTAATATGTATGGCGCATTGAGTGTTGTTTTGCGGAAGGGAAGAGGTTGCCTAGACATGGAGTTTCTTGTGCCCATGAGTGTGCCATCGGGGTACCTTGTGCACATGGCTGGAAGAGGGGGTATGTTGTTTCTCTCGACGTTGTTGCCCCCACTGACCCAAGTGTGATGGCATTGGGATCTCCTGTCGCTCGAGCTTTCTCTTCCGGAGACTACTACCCCACGGATGTCTGCTTCTTTAAAGGCAATGAACGGCGTAGTACATGTGCCTGCTTGTGTTGAGTCTGTTGTAAGTTTGACTTGTGGCGTTACTTTGTCTGGGTTGTAATCCTAGCTTAGTTTGCATGAGGCTAACTCATGGCTTGGTTTGCGCGGGTTGTAATCCCGACTTTGCCGTAAGGGGGGCAGGCCCCTAAGGGGAGTTTGCGCGAGTGTTGCTTGCAGCTTAGTTGGCTATATATGGACCAATTGTCGGAGAATGTAAATACTCAATCCGGGTATAATAAGGAACGCACTCCTCGGAGGAAGATGTGGTGAAGAGCGCGTTGTTGGGAGGCATGTTACTTGTGAGGAGTGCGCTGCCTGGAGGCAGTTGCTGTGAGGAGCGCGCTGCCTGGAGGCAGTTGTTGTGTGGAGCGCGCTGACCGGAGAGGCAGTTGCTGAGAGGAGCGCGCTGCACGGAGGCAGTTGTTGTGTGGAGCGCGCTGCCCGAAGGCAGTTGCTGTGAGGAGCGTGATGCCCGGAGGCAATTGTTGTGAGGAGCGCGCTGCCCGGAGGCAGTTGCTGTGAGGAGCGCGCTGCCCGGAGGCAGTTGCTGTGTGGAGCGTGCTACCCGGAGGCAGTTGCTGTTATGAGCACGCCGATCGGAGGCAGTTGTAGTGAGGAGCGTGCCGCCCAGAGGCAGTTGCTGTGAGGAGCGCGCTGCCTGGAGGCAGTTTCTGTGAGGAACACGCTGTCTGGAGGCAGTTGCTGTGAGGAGCGCGCTGCCCGAAGGCAGTTGTTGTGAGGAGCGCGCTGCCCGAAGGCAGTTGTTGTGAGGAGCGCGCTGCCCTGAGGCAGTTGCTGTGAGGAGCGCGCCGCCCGGAGGCAGTTGCTGTGAGGAGCGCGCCGTCCGGAGGCAATTGTTGTGAGGAGCGCGCCGCCTGGAGGTAGTTGTTGTGAGGAGCGTATTGCCCAGAGGCAGTTGTTGTGTGGAGCGCGCCGCCCGGAGGCAGTTGCTGTGAGGAGTGCATTGCCTGGAGGCAGTGGTTGTGTGGAGCACGCCGCCCGGAGGCAGTTGTTGTAAGGAGCACGCTGCCCGGAGGCAGTTGTTGTGTGGAGCGCGCTGCCCGGAGGCAGTTGCTGTGAGGAGCGCACAACCTAGAGGCGGTTGCTGTGTGGAGCACGCTGCCCGGAGGCAGTTACTGTGAGGAGTGCGCCGCTCGGAGGCTGTTACTGTGAAGGTAAATTGACACCTTCGCACTTGGGCGAAGTGAGTGCGCATTTCAAACTGCACGGATGATGCTCGCCATCTACAGGCCTGAAATGAATTTTTTAAAAAAATTTTAGAGTTACAGTCATGAGACTGTTCTTGTGAAAATTTACATGAAAAATTCATAGGAAAGTAAAATTTATAAACACTCCAATGGGTAGAGCCCCACTGATAGGTATGAAGCCCTCTCTTGGGTTAGACGACTTAGGGGTTGCCCCCCACTCCATCCTAGCGAGCAGTTAGACAATTTCCTGTCAGGGGACTTGGTGCTTAGCCCCGTAAGAATATACACCAGAAGTTCTTATCAGTGGACTCATTGTCATGACAGAAGAAGAAGAATCCTGCCAGGATCAGCCTGGTCCAGATCAGGTACAATATCTATCAAGTTCTTCTTATTGCTTAGGTCATGTGACCAGTCCAGATTCTGATGCATCCTCATTCAGGGATGAAGATGACTCTGAATTTAAGGTAGATGTCAATCAATTGATTGACAAGCATGGTAAAATCTTGGATGCTTTGAGAAGAAGCAAGAAGTTGGACAAGATGCAGGCTGAGGAGATTATCTCCCTACAGCTAGTTGCTGCCCATCAGTCTAAGACAACATCCTTCTGGATTAGAAAGTGAGGGAAGTCAAGCCAACTGAAGGTCATATCAATCATCCATATTGAGACCATAAGCCAGAAGGACAAGATCATTTTGGATCTTGAAGAGAAACTCCTAATGGAGAGAATGTCTGTGGCTGAATTCAGTAAACCTAAAGCTGTGTTGCCCTTGATAAATTCCTTCTCCTGCCAAAAGGGTAAGAAGGAGTTAGCAGTCAAGGGAAGCACAAGAGTTGATCTTTCCAAAGGGAAAGGAAAAGCTCCTGTAGTGCCACAGTAAACCTTTCACAAGGTAATCCTCCCTTCTCATAGGTATGACCAAGGCTGCATGCATGGTCACTAGGAGAATGGGAATCTTTCTTGTAAGAATATAAATGGTTCTTACAATAAAAGAAGAAAGGGTAGGAGAATGAGTTCCTGTAAGGCTCCCCATGAAGAAATTCAATTGGCCCATCCTGGATCATTTGTATTTAGTGCACCAGCCCCCACACTCATGAGTAAGGCAGTGGCCTTTTCTTAAGATCTCCCAGCACACTCTCAGACCAAGGGAAAGTCTGTCAGGAAGCCAGACTTGGGCATTTCTAGAGCCATCAATAGTGTGTCTTCCATAAAGAAGACCACTGCTGGTAGACTTCAAGAAAATCCAAGTTCTTCTACTGCAAAACCTACCTTCAGTCAGACTGTGGCTGTGAGAAATAAGAACAAGGAAGCTGCTCTTCCTTTTGTTCAGTTTGCAGTCAACCATGCTGTCAGACCTTACTCAGAAGAGAAGGTATAATATCCATGAGTGTTGGTGCTGTGGCAAAGTGGGCCACTTTGCCATAGATTGTTGGTATAACCATAGTGTGCCAAGGGCAAGGGCGAGTCTTCCTAACAAGCCTGCCGTAGGTAGACAAGTCTATATTTATGCTAACAGGAACCTAGGACCCAATACCTATTGGGGTCCTAAGGTAAGGTAATCTGTTTTGCAGGTTAGTCTAAGTGTCTATCCCCATGTGGTACTTGGACAGTAAATGTTCCAGAATCTGTACTAGAACAAGGAAGTTATCCTATAGATCATACTCCAAGGATAAGGATGTTGTGTGCATTCCTAAAGAAGGATAAAGTGCACAAGTCTTGGGAAAAGACCAGCAGGATCCAGCCAGCAGGAGTGTCTGGTTGGACAAAGCTTTGCTGCCACTCCAGCAAACTAGGAGAAGAACAAGTAGGGTGTACTCATCACTAAGGAAAATCACTAGGAGTAGCTCCTCTGTGAGCAGCAAGGAAGAGGCACACTGTGCTCAGCTGATAAGACTCACTATACATATGGGACAAGCTGTCAAGTGATACATATTAGAGACTTTCAAGTCAAGTGATATCATCAGCTGAAATAATGACTGATAGTCATAAGGACAGGATCTGTGCAAATGTTGAGGGGGGGGGGACTGTCAAGCTAAGATACTCCTGCCAATGGGGAGCATGTTCAGTCAAGGTTGCTGGTCAAGCTTGAATCTTACCCAAAGTTCTCCCAACACAGAATAGATCAGCATTACTGTTGAGGATTAGCTTATCCCCATGGACATTGCAGAGGCTGAGAGGGAAACTACCCAGGTGATGGCACCTGCTTGGAAGATCGCAAGCAAATCAGCTTACAAGAACAGCTGGATTGCTCCAGCTATTGATGATACAAGTCAGCACATTTCTATTGGAATAGCAGTGTAAAGAAAGACTTGGTATCAAAATGAAAGGATGGTTCATAGAAAGATCATTCAAGGCTCAAGTGGTCTTAAAGTCCAGCAGTTGCAGGAGAAAATTTAGCCACATGAGAAGAGAAAGCTGACAGCTACACCAATGGTATCATCTGCAATCAGCTAGAGGGAGAAGAGAATCACACCAGTTTGTCCTAAGGACAATGCACAGACTAAGGGGGAGATCATGAAAAGAGAGACAGCTACCAACCAGCTCAAGTGGATCCATGGTTCACTCAAGTACAAAGGGGCTGCAGTGATGCGATGTATCAATGATATCACCAAGTGGATGCTGATTCTATAGATACATCATCAACAAGTGGAACTATGTCTACAACAAGTTCAAATGATGCAGTGTTGTGTTATTTCAATGTATCAACACAAAAGGTATGACCCCTAATCAAGTGGTGTGGTTACTAGACTAATTTCCCCAGTAGTATCAGCATAGGACTTTGGCTAGGATCAAGGTTAATCTCTCCCATGATCCTTTATCTGACCTTAATAAACATACCTATTGAAGAAGACAGAAAGGGGGAGATATAGAGCAATACTTGACATGACTAGGTCATGTTGAGTCGGTTCATATTACTTAAAAACATTCTAGTAGTATGAGAAATGCAATGACTGACCACATGTTGTGCCATATTTGTGTCAGTGCATATTTTAAGATAAGTGCTTCTAGTGGCGCTCCACTTAAATTTTAAGTGGTATAAAAGAGAGTGCACATTACTTGAGCAATTGCTCAAGTAGTATGAGGATGCATTGACTTAACTTATTGAGTCAATACAATTAATTGGAGCACGTTGAATTAATATAACATAAGCTAGCAGTTGTAGCAAATTATAATCTACATCTGCATGGATTTATTCTGCCTATTATGTTAATGCCTCTTAGTATTACTGGGTGTTCTGCCTTCTTCAAATATGGGGAGATTGTTGGGTCCATTGCCCACAATGTTCTCTAAATTGGATTTGAATAGGCATCACCAGTAACACTAAGAGCATAGTTGTATTTGATGTTGTTTAAGCTCATCATATGCAGGATGTTCCATGGAACAAATCTAGACAGATTGTCTAAGTGATGTGATAGGTTGTCATAAGGCAAAAAGGTGGACACCAAGAGAAGATGCTGGAAAGGCAGGATTTTGCCTAAGTTCACATGCGTTGAGTGAGGTAAACTCACTCAACGCCAAAAGTCAAGGAGCAATTAAAAATGCAGCCAAGTCCACGGGCGTTGAGTGGATCAAGCTCACTCAACGCCAGAGGTAAGGAAAAATGTTGGCAAGCTAGAAATATGGCTATGTTCACAGTCGTTGAGTGAAGGTCATTCACTCAACATCATACATCTATAGGCAGAAATATGGCTAAGTAGTTTGGCGTTGAGTGATGAAGACACACTCAACGCCATACAACAAAAAGCTGTGAGTTGAACTGAGTTTAGAGTTCGTCGAGCTGAGCTCACCATTCGTCGAGCTAAATTTAGAGCTTGAGATTCTGAGTTCGTCGAACTGCAGTTCAGAATTCGTCGAACTGAGTTCAGAGTTCATCGAGCTGAGCTCACCATTCGCCGAACTCAGTTCAAAGTAAGACAGTCTAAGCCAGTGTTTTTAAACACAGAATTTTTGTTAAGGCAGAAAGCGTTGAGTGAGGTGTGCTCACTCAACCCTCTCAACGCCTAAGATACTGCAGAGGCAAAAACATGGTTAAGGCAAAGAGCATTGAGTGGAGGTTGCTTACTCAACGCTGTCAACGCCTAATGGAGACAAAATTTTGTCTAAGTGTTTTGGCGTTGAGTGATGCTCACTCACTCAACGCCAAGCAGCAGAAAGCTGATAAAGCAAGTTTGGCGTTGAGTGAAGCTGAATCACTCAACGCCTAGAAACAAAATTATATTCTAAGTATTTTGGCGTTGAGTGAAGATTACTCACTCAATGCCAAGAAACAACAAATCTGTCTAAGTGTTTTGGCGTTGAGTGATGCTCACTCAACGCCAAGCAGCAGAAAGTTGATAAAGAAAGTTTGGCGTTGAGTGAAGCTGAATCACTCAACGCCTAGAAACAGAATTATATTCTAAGTAGTTTGGCGTTGAGTGAAGATTACTCACTCAACGCCAAGAGACATCAAATCTGTCTAAGTGTTTTGGCGTTGAGTGATGCTTACTCACTCAACGCTTATGTCAATGTTGCTTTATTTTTGGCTAAGTCCACAGCTGATGACGTCATCAAGTCAACATATTTCAAATTAGTGGCGGGATGGCTACAGTACGCGACAAATGTTGTCGCAGACCTACTGTATGACAGTTGGTGTTAAAGCAAAGTTGCTGCTGACCATTAATGATGTGGGGCTCACTGCTCAAGAGCCGTTGGGACAAATCAATAAAAGAAAAAGGCCTTTACAGGAGAAGGAAGCTTTTTGAGGAAAAAACATCAAACAGTTCTTCTTCTCCGCCATTATTGTGGAGCTGAAGAACATGAAGCTCAAGTAAGCAAGACAAAGAGCAAATGTAGTTGTTGGCATCAACATCTTCAACAGCTAGTTAGTTGTTGTCATCTTCACCGACTTCAGCAGTTCAGAGTATTTCTCTGAGGAAAGAGGAAGAAGCCAAAGGCCGACCCTTGTTGCAAGTTCTTCACAGTTCCAGTTGTACAAGCAATATTCTGAAGATCTTAAATCTGGAAGCTGTGAAGAGAAGAAGCTTGAAGAAGCAGAAATCTAAAAGAAGGCTTAGAGGACTATTCCTCAGGAGTCAAAGATAGGGCTGAATCACCTCAACCCAAGAAAAGGAAGAAAAGGAAGAGTTATCTTAGTCTACAAAGGTTGAGCTGAGATTTTCTCAGCTCAGGTAGCAGCAATTAGCTGCAGTAACTTCTCAGTTCCAGCAGGAAAAATCCATGGTTCTGTGAAGTAGTAGTTAGGACTGAGCTTTAGGCTCAGTTCAAGAAGAAGAAAAATATTGTTCTGCAAGTCACTTCCAACTCAAGTAAATATACACTTGTTGTGTGGAAGGAGTTAAGACTAAGTACTTCTTAGTTCAGTAAAAGTAGACTCAGGAACTAATTTCCTATAGTCAAAAGTTGGGCTGAGGTTATCTCAGTTAAGAAGCTTGACATAGAGAAACATCTCTTGTGTTAAGAGTTACCACCAACCCACATTCATCCTGTAGGATCCAAGTTTGGATCTGAGTGTAGGGATTTTTGGCCTGAGGTAGGTGACAAGCTTGTCACTAAGCTGTAGGTGTCTGGAAGGACACTGAGGTAGGTACCTGTTGGGTACTGAGCTGTAGGAGTGCTGCAACACTCTGAGAGTAGGGCCTTGTGCCTAAAGTTGTAGGGATGAAAAGCCTGAGTTGTAGGCCTTATAGATAAGGCTGAGATAGGTGGCTTGGGGTCACTGAGTGTAGGAGCATTGCAGAGCTCTGAGGTAGGATCCTTTGTGGATCTGAGGTAGGGCTGTCCTCCCAGCCTGAGTGTAGGGCTTAACAGCCTGAGGTAGGTGGTTTGCTGACCACTGAGTTGTAAGCCCTTGTGGCAGAAGAAGTAAGTCTTGGAGGAGACTTAGAGATCCTGAGGGATCTGAGGAGCAAGCTCTTTGGAGCAGGTTTTGGAGAAGTGTCTAGTCCAACAAGTTAGATGGATAGGTGAGAGGAAAAATGGATGTATCCCATTTGGGGAACCACTATAAATATCTGTGTGTTGTGCAGTGTTATTTGTTCTTCTTGTATAGTACATGTACTAAGGACAACTCTAGATCACTTAATAAAGAAACAACAAAAAGAACTCAAAAGAGACCAATAACCTATTCACCCCTCTCTAGGTGATTTAGCTATCCTTGAATTAAAGACTTTCAAATGGAACCATGTTCGGGCCTGTCCTTTGAGAGTGGCTGGAAACACTTGGCAGAGCAACTGGTCTGGAGCATTATAAATTCTCATAATGGTGGTGAAGTGGTTAACATGTTCTAGCGGATCGTCTGTCCCGTTGAATATCTCAATGTTGGGGAGCTTGAATCCGTACGGGATTGGATGGTCGAGGATTTGTATTGCCAAAGGGGAGCCTTGGAAGAGCGGTCGGCGGGCGTGAATATCTCTTCTACCTGCCTGACGATATTCTTCAGCAATGACTTCTCGAATTTCCTCCCGAGTAAATCTTTCAAGCAGGAGGAAGGCGGGCGTCATCGACGGGGTTGTGATGAAGATGGTCTGCTCTCACCCCTCTCTGGGTCGGGTGTGCGAAACTGGCGGCTTTGGAATATTCTTCGGGTCCTTCCTTCCTTGAAGGAATTTCTTGGGCCCTGCGCTGATTTGGCTGTGGCGGAAGGTTAGCTGGTGCTGGCGGCAGCGGGGGAGCAGGAGGTGCTCCTAGGTTTCGGAGTAGGGTGAGCATTTCAGTTTGTTGCTCTTCCATCTGGCAAACACGCCCCTATAGGGTGGTGACGAGGGCGAAAGCGGCCTCTGCGGTCAATGACACGTCCATCAGAGAGTGAGAGTGTGTTGGTTTAGTGTGTCCTTCTGGGATGGATCCTTCAGCCGTGCGAGCGCTTCTTTTCGCCATTGAAGCGAAACTTAAATGTTGCAAGGAAGGAGGTCTTAGTTTTTGAAGGATGTTGGGAATTGTGGTTCCCACAGACGGTGCCAAACAATTGCGGGCAAACTCGGCGTCCCGGTCAGACCGGAATAAACTGGACCGCCTTAGCTCTCGGGACGGTCGAGTGCGCACACAGTTAGTGAAAAGAACGAATTGACACAAGATGTTTTTACGTGGAAAAACCCCTCAACTGGGTACAAAATCACGTGACCGGATCTGTGCCGATCAAAGTCCACTATCTGTTTGCGGTTACAGGGCGTTTGGAAAATCGAGGGCGATAGACCGCTCCTCGTTACAACTTAAAGGTGAGAGAGTTTCCTAACTCGCAACGGGCAATAGGCTGCGCCAAAGGAGTGATGAATGCTAACTTGGTTGCTGGTGTGCTTGTGCGCTGGCGGTGGTCGTCTTCTTCCCTTCTCCGCGCACTTTAGGAACCTGGCTCGTAGGCGGCTTGAAGATGACTCGAGGGAGGAGTTTGACAGAGCTCTTGCTTGAGGAAGAAGAAGACTCTGGACCCAAAAGGTGAGAAATAAGGAGGCCTGGAGCTCCTTTTATAGCCTCCAGGAGGTGGTTATGACGGCCCCCCACTAACTTGGTGGTTATTGGGTGGTTACTTGTAGACCGGACGACGACGAATGCTCAGTAATGATCGGATGGTGGCCAACCTGCAAGCGGCGACGGTTGACGGCGGCGGGCGGTGACGAGCGGGCGGCGGCGGCGGGCGGCGATCGGCGGGCGGCAGCGGGCGGCGACGGCGACCGATGGTAGTTGTTGAGTGGGAGGCCACCATGATCTCTCCTATTGTGGTGGAGATCATGGGAGAGTGGGTTGACCAGTCAAACCCAAGATCTCGACAATAGGAGGGATCATGAGAGGAGATGGTTAAGTGCACACCTAAGCCTATAAATGAGGGTTTCATCACCATCAAAAAGAGATACTGTCGACGACAGTGCTACTGTCCCGCGGTAACCTATATGAAAATTGTGATGGCACACGGATCGCGACAGACATGATATGTGTTTTTCTTCATTTTAGGCATTGTCATTTTAAGCAACACCTACAACGCCACGTTAGTACTACACACCGCGTTAGCTTCATATATGTTGCTCCGTTGGTTTCCTACTCCATTTGATTCCTCATTTCAGTTGTTAATTGCCGGACATTCCAAATGTTACTGCCAGACGTTAGCGCTTGCACGCCACGAAAACTTATTATAGATGGACTTTCTCCTGCCAATTCTTGCGTTCAAATCCATTTTGTCAGCTGCCCTTCAATATCAAGACCAACCACCAGCGGTAGGTGCTACTGCCCCACTATAGCTTTCAATTTTGAGCTTCTTCTTCTGTCACTTCTGTTCATATTAATTTTTTAAGAACACTGCATAAAATTTATAGCTAATAATCTGTGATCAATCTTTGAAAATTATAAATTCATGATTAGTTGTTATCGCCGTGAATTATAATTTTCAAAGGGAGATTGAATGTTTGCTTACTACATGAATTGTACAATTACTCTGAAACATATCATAAACTACCATCAAGGTAGTTTGGTCGATTTCAAATTCGAAAGTGCAATGAACCACTAGCTGTGGCCCCAGACAAACTATCCGACACAACACCAATGACGATATCTGGTCTCTATTTTACTAGTTTTTGTGATTTCTCACAGACGTCAAGCTCTACCAATCTCGGGGCAATTGATGCAACCGTCTTCACATCCAGATATGCGTGATATCACCACACAACAATTGTTATTTTTTTTTATTATTTTATGTTATTTTTTTATTTTTCTGTCATTTTATTTTCATGCACCAAGCTATTTTTAGTTCCAACTCATCAATTTGATCACCTGTGAGACCCTAAATAAATATTCCGGCAATCTTAATATCTTTGACGTAAGAGACAAACTTAATTCATTTAAAGGACGTATAAGATTAAATTGGAGAATTAGAGTAGAGAATAATTCAAATAATTACAAATTATCAATTAGAGAGCAAAAGAGTTTAAGAAATAATTCAACCCGAAAAGATCAGTATTTGAAAATAATCAAAATAAAAAAAAGTATATGATTAAGAAAATAAAATTATTTTCTCCTCTTTATAATTAGCTGAAAATATTCAGGAAAATGAACCCTGATTCGTTTCCCTTGCTCGTCTTCCCGATCGGCGCTTCTGTCGGGCGACATCCCCTCCGCGCATCCATCTCACGGCGACAACAGGGAAAGGTCCTCTCCATACTGACGACACTGTGCTGAGCTTTGCCAGCCAGTAACTCGCGCCACCTCCTCCCTGACGGGTTCCCGTCGCCCTCACCCTCCAGATCTATAGCGTCCGCCTGCATCCAAGGGTCTCCATCGTCTCTTTCTCCGGCGACCCCCTCCCCACCTCTGGAGGCCGTTTCTGGCCGCGATTGACGTCGACTACAGCGCCATCCTCCGTCAATTGTCCGCATGACGCCCTCACTGAGTGCACTGAGATTGAAGGACCCCTTCCTAGCCGTAACTTTGGATATGCTTGGGTAAATTCCACCTTAACTATCTTGCTCCACATAATTAAAATAAGGCTCTGTTCGTTTGCTTGGTTTACAGTGCTGTTTTCGTTTTGGGTTTTTTAAAACCAAATTTTGCTGTTCGTTAAGCCATATTTTAGGCTGTTTTGGTTTTGGGATGAAGACGCACCGTTTTCAATTCCTTCTAAAATCCCCCTTGATGGAGACGACGACCCCGACTTGATGATGATGGTGCCGGCATGCTTACGGAAGATCCCTCGTCCTCTCCAATCAAAGACTTGCGGCGCCACAAAAACATTGTTGATCGACGCTACAACCTCAGCCCTCGGCGCAAGACTTCCTTTTGATAATTATCTTGCTTATGTTATATTTATTTTCCTTGTTTTATTGTTTTAAAATCTGGACTGTATTTATCCAGATTCTTATTTTTAAGTTTGGCTTGCATTTAGCCAGTTGGTGTTTTAAGTGGGGCTGCATATAGCCCGAATTTTTGTTACCCTTATATAAGGCTATGTGTTGTTGAATTATTTAGTATTGAATGAGCAAGAAAACCCTAAATCTGAAATCTAATTTCCCTCCCTCTCTTGCTCCCCTCCTTGGCCGCCGACCTCTCTCCCCCTCCCCTTTGTGGTTCGGCCACCTCTCCTCCCCTCTCTAGGCCCAAACGAGTCCTCGAGTCTCATCTCCACCCTAACACCGCCCTTCTCCTCTCGTCTACTGCGAGCTTACGACAACGAAGGCTTTCCCCTAGAAGGATTCAACCACACCAAGGATCTCACATAGAGATTTTCGGCCAACCTAAATCTCGCCCTCTTGGTGGATTTTTGGCCAAGGGCAACTCTCTTGCAACGAAGAACCTTCTCCGGCGTGAAGCGAGGAAGGCAGACGTGTTTCTCTCCGTTCGGTGCGACTCCGGCGGAACCGTAGTAGAGTGATCCTCTTCAAAGGAATCATCTTCCGAGTGGGGTAACAAAAATCTCTACTCTTGTGTGTTCCCTCCTAGATAAATCTTGTGGTGGTTAACTTTTGCGTTGTTTGCGAATCTTGATTTCATCGTGGTTTTGATCCAATCGTTTATTGTTGTTTTCTTTTGATCTATTTAAGTTCGTGAGGATTGACGGACCTCGTTTTCTTTTGTTGGGAGAGATCTACCTTTTTTGAATCGTTATTTTTCGGTGTCGAACGGATCGGGTAGATCCTTTTCGCTTGAGAGAATATTGGCTCATAGCTTTTATTTGATCTCTAAGGGTGTGACGAACCCGTACGTTAGCATCAGATTAATGATATTGCAAATCGAGTGTGCTGCGTTTTACTTGTGCGAGCATAGAATTGGAGCATGAGAGAGTAGTTTGGTGTCGTTTGTCCGTCTCGATCCGTCGGGTGACGAACCCCTTCATCAATTTGGTATCAGAGCCAGGTTCGTGTCAATTTCCTAATTGACACCATCCAAATATTCATAGGACGCCGACACGCACTTGTCTAGCACGTTTTGTTGATCGAAATAACAATTTTTTTTGGTCTGCAAATAGCGGTCTAAAATTCTCATTTTTTGCGAAATCCCAAAATTTTTTTCTGAAAAATCTCCTTACTCTTCGCAGTGAGAAATTTAAAAAATATTTTATTTTTACTTAGTTATTATTAGTAAAAAATATCTTTTATAAAATTTCATCAAGTTAGGGTCAAACTTCTTTCATTACATGCGCACTAGACTAGGCACGGAGTATACCCCTTCTTCCTCCAATATGGCGGATGACCGGGTTACGGATCACGGTACGACAACGATAGAGGAACTCGGCCAGGAGTTCACTGATTAGCTGACGGATATCAGGGAGATGCTTCATGAGATGAGATTAAACTAAGCGGCTCCCCCTAATCAGGCGGCCCGCCAACGTGACGAGGGGAATAACAATAACAATAATAATAACGATTATGTCCCACGTGCACCTAATCATAATAATCAGGCACCGTACGAGTTTGATATCACCAGGGCTGTCCGGATCAAACCCCCATCGTACGACGGACTAGGTGAACCCCAAGTTTTCTTAGATTGGGTTATGGAAATAGAGTGCTATTTCGAGTGGCACAATCTGACCGATGTGCACAAGGTGCGAGTTGCGAGGATGAAGCTGTTAGGCAGGGCAAAAATATTTTGGCTGAATGAGGAACGACGTCTAGGTGCGGTGAACGGTTTACCACCTATTGGTTGGGCTGGCATGAAAGCCATGTTGATTGATCAGTACATTCCTGCGTACCATCGGACGCAGATGTTTGATGAGTTAGCTACCTTGAAACAAGGGAATAGGTCGGTCGCAGATTACATGAGCCTTCTTAAGGACATGATGGTCAGGTGCGATGTTAGGGAGATGTCAGAGATCACCCTCTCTAGGTTTCGTAAGGGGCTCAACCCCGACATTCAGGGTAAGCTCCTACGCTATGGTCATACCGACTTGAACACCACCTTTAACGCCACCTTGGATATTGAGAAGCACAATGCTTTCAAGTCCAAATCTCGCCCCTTTCAGAAAGGAAAGTCCATCTTAGGACCACCCCCCCATCCACCCATAAAGATAAAGGTAAGTTTTGGTTCGCTGACCCGAACTCTATTGTCATTATGGCTAGGAATCTGAGAAGCCCGACCGGTGAGAAAGTGCCCGTCGGTAGGATTAGCAAGACGAATGCTACTTGTTTTGCTTGTGGCATTCAGGGACATTATGCTAGCGAGTGTCCAACCAAGCCCAAACCCATAGCCCTTTTATATGCCTCGCCTGAATCCGCCGAGCTCATATATGAGGCCGGTGTAGAATCTGAGTTTGAATCAGAAGGAGTACCTAGCGATATAGAGGATGATGTTAACATGATGGTGATGAGGTGTATTTTGGCTACTCCGCGAGCATCGAATGATTGGAATAGGACAAATATTTTCTCGTTAAATTTTAAGAGCAGAGAGAAGTGGTGTAAATTGATTATCGATAGTGGAAGCTGTATGAATGTGATTTCAGAAAATGCGGTGTCGCGAATGTTGTTAACCACCGAACCTCACCCTCACCCCTACAAGGTTGCTTGGGTTAACAAGACATCTCTTCCGCGTTGCTTGGTTCTCCTTACCATCAAGGCTTATACGGAGAAAATTTGGTGTGACGTCATCCCCATGGATGCTTGTCATGTTCTATTAGGACGTCCGTGGCTTTACGACCATGATGTTACTCACCTGGGACGTGCTAATACCTATGAGTTCAAATTTAATGGCAAGACCATTATTTTGAAGCCCACTCCGCCTAAGGATCCTACTGCCCATTCTAAAGACACGATTATTCTGGTAGAGAAGAAAACATTAAGTTTGATAGGTAAGGATTTTGCGCGTGATACTTTTATGGATGGTGTCATGTATGCGTTAGTTTGTTTGCAAATGCAGGAAGATGTTTCCTCTTTTGATAATTTACCTCTAGCGTTGAAGAACCTTTTAGAAGAGTTTAAGTATGTATATCCGGACGAGCTACCGCCCATGTTTCCCCCATGCGGGACATTCAACATGCGATAGATTTCATTCCGGGTTCCTCTTTACCCAACCTTACCCACTACCGGCTAAACCCTTCCGCACACCTAGAGTTGCAAGTCCAAATTTCAGATTTGTTAAGTAAGGGACTCATCCGCCATAGCATGAGTTCGTGTGCCGTACCCGCCTTACTTGCCCCTAAGAAAGACGGCTCTTGGAGGATATGTGTGGATAGTCGGACAATTAATAAAATTACTATTAAATATCGATTCCCCATCTCTCGTTTGGACGATTTATTGGACATGTTAGCTGGGGCCACAATCTTTTCGAAATTGGACCTTAGGAGTGACTACCACCAGATCCGGATTAGGGAGGGAGACGAATGGAAGACCGCTTTCAAGTCAAAGGATGGGGTTTACGAATGGTTAGTGATGCCATTTGGGCTTTCCAATGCCCCAAGTACTTTCTCTAGGATGATGACTCATGTCTTCCAACCATTTATGGGAAAATTCATAGTGGTGTATTTTGATGATATCCTCGTTTTTAGTACTTCTTCGAGCGATCATGAGTCACATTTGAGAACTATCCTTACCACGCTGAGGACGGAAGAATTATTTGTCAATATCAAGAAGTGTACATTTTATGTGGCGTCCGTAGAATTCCTTGGGTATATTGTGAGTTCAGAAGACATACATGTGGATCCTAAGAAGGTGCCATTAAGGACTGGCCGGAACCCACCGACATTCGAGATGTTAGGAGTTTTCACGGACTAGCTACCTTTTACAGTCGATTCATTCGAGATTTTAGTAGTATCATGGTGCCGATAACAGAATGTTTGAAGAAGGGTGATTTCACCTGGACCAAATCGACTACTAAAGCATTCCAAACAATTAAATCACGGATGTTGGAAGCTCCACTTTTGAGGTTGCCGGATTTTAATAAGGTTTTTGAGTTGTCTTGTGATGCGTCTGGGGTCGGCATAGGCGGTGTATTAAGTCAGGAGGGTCATCCGATTGAGTATTTTAGTGAGAAACTCGCGGGTCCGAAGTTGAATTATTCCAATTATGATAGGGAGTTTTACGCTGTTATTCGCTGCCTCCAACATTGTCGGCACTATCTACTCCCAAAGGAGTTTGTTATCCAATCCGATCATGACGCCTTGAGATTTGTCAATTCTCAAAGCAAGGTCAGCCCCCGGCATGCCAAGTGGGTCTCCTATCTTCAGGAATACATATTTATAATAAAACATCTTAAGGGGACTCTAAATCGTGTGGCTGACGCCCTTAGTCGTGTTTCTTTATTATTTTCTACGCTAGAAATGAAAGTCATTGGGTTCGATAGGATTAAAGATGAGTATGTCCATTGTCCGGATTTCAAGGAAATCTATTTATCCGCTCAAAGCGACTCTCCCACTACCATTTCAGCCTATTATATTCGAGGCGGTTATCTATTTAAGCACTCGAAGCTATGTATCCCTCATTCTTCCCTACGTCATTTCATCGTTTGGGAATTGCATAGCAGTGGGTTAGGTGGTCATTTTGGTCATGACAAGACCATTACGTTAGTGGAGGACAAGTTTTATTGGCCCGGTCTCAAATCAACGGTAAATAAAATTGTGGGGAGTTGTCGTGTGTGCCAATTAGCTAAAGGTAATAAGACGAATGCCGGTCTTTACACTCCTCTTCCGATTCCCTCCATTCCTTGGGTGGACGTTAGTATGGATTTCATTTTGGGTCTACCCCTCACTATTAGACGCCATGATTCCATCCTGGTAGTAGTAGATCGGTTTTCGAAAATGGCTTATTTTATTGCTTGTAATAAGACCGACGATGCGTCGCATATTGCGAAATTATATTTTAAGGAAGTCGTTGGGCATCGGGGCATTCCCAAGACAATAGTAACTGATAGAGATGTGAAATATATTAGTTATTTTTGGAAGACCCTTTTGAAGCTTATGGGTACCAAACTCTTATTTTCTTCGGCCTACCATCCCCAAACGGATGGACAAACAGAAGTGGTAAACAGAAGTTTGGGTAGTTTACTACGTTGTCTAGTGGGTGACCACAAGGGTACCTGGGACTTGATCCCTCCCCATGCTCAGCTTGCGTACAATAATTCTAAAAATAGATCCACGGGTTTATCCCCCAATGAAATCGTGCACGACTATAAGGCACCGGTGTCACTTGATTTAGTTCCGTTACCTCCATCTTATAAATCAAGTAATTTTGCACAAGAGTTCGCTCTTCATGTTCACAATTTACATAAACACATTCATGAAACGTTAACCACCCAATATGCATCTTATCAATCTCATGCTAACGCACATAGGAGAGCGTCTCACTTTAATGTTGATGATTTAGTCTTGGTGCGTCTCATCTCTGAGCGGATGCCTTTGGGCTCCATAAAAAAGTTGGCGAATCGGCGAGCCGGTCCTTTTCGAATTTTAAAGAAGTTAGGAGAAACACATATCTTTTGGACTTACCCACTGATTGAGGTATATCCCCTATTTTCAATATTTCGGATTTAACGTCATATGTTTCTCCACCACTTGAATTATCTGCTTCTCCGTTTATTCCGTCCACTGAGTCCTCTAATGGGTTGGGGGGTGAGCTTGTCCCGGGATCGCTCTCTCCTACGGTTTCCACTGGAGGTACGTTGAATGTTAATGCCGAAACTTTTTCTCCTTCTTTGACTAATGTTTTCCAAGGTTCCCCAAGACCACCCTTTTGCCTGACAGGATCCTCAAGGATGAAGTGCTCACATCTCCAAGTGGCGACATTCGCCGCTACTTGATCCGGTGGCGTGATCGTCCGGCTTCCGATGACTCTTGGCTACTTGAATCAGAGGTGGCTCTTTTGGGTGATTCTCTTCTGCGCCGGTACATTCAAGCCAACTCATCGGTGATGAGTACTTTTGAGCGGGGGAGGATTGATGGAGACGACGACCCCCGACTTGATGATGATGATGCCGACATGCTTACGGAAGATCCCTTGCCCTCTCCAACCAAAGACTTGCGGCACCGCGGAAACATTGTTGATCGACGCTACAACCTCCGCCCTCGGCGCAAGAATTCCTTTTGATAATTATCTTGCTTATGTTATATTTATTTTCCTTGTTTTATTGTTCTAAAATCTAGAATGTATTTATCCAGATTCTTATTTTTAAGTTTGGCCTGCGTTTAACCAGTTGATGTTTTAAGTTGGGCTGCATATAGCCCGGATTTTTGTTAGCCTTATATATGGCTATGTGTTGTTGAATTATTTAGTATTGAATGAGCAATAAAACCCTAATTCTGAAATCTAATTTCCCTCCCTCTCTTGCTCCCCTCCTTGGCCGCCGGCCTCTCTCCCCCTCCCCTTTGTGGTTCGGCCACCTCTCCTCCCCTCTCCCCTCTCCCCTCCTCTCTTCTCCACCCTAACACCGCCCTTCTCCTCTCCTACTGCTTACGACAATGAAGGCTTTCCCCTAGAAGGATTCAGCCACACCAAGGATCTCACATAAAGATTTTCGGCCAACCTAAATCTCTCCCTCTTGGTGGATTTTTGGCCAAGGGCAACTCTCTTGCAACGAAGAACCTTCTCCGGCATGAAGTGAGGAAGGCGGACGTGTTTATCTCCGTTTGGTGTGACTCCGGTGGAACCGTAGAAGAACGATCCTCTTCCAAGGAATCATCTTCCTAGTGGGGTAACGAAAATCTCTACTCTTGTGTGTTCCCTCCTAGATAAATCTTGTGGTGGTTAACTTTTGCGTTGTTTGCGAATCTTGATTTCATCGTGGTTTTGATCCAATCGTTTATTGTTGTTTTCTCTTGATCTATTTAAGTTCGTGAGGATTGACGAACCTCGTTTTCTTTTGTTGGGAGAGATCTACCTTTTCCGAATCATTATTTTTCGGTGAATCTCTTTTGATACAACACACGCTCGAACGGATCGGGTAGATCCTTTTCGCTTGAGAGAATATTGGCTCATAGCTTTCATTTGATCTCTAAGGGTGTGGCGAACCCGTACGTTAGCATCAAATTAATAATATTGCAAATCAAGTGTGCTGCGTTTTACTTTGCGAGCGTAGAATTGGAGCGTGAGAGAGTAGTTTGGTGTCGTTTGTCTGTCTCGATTCGTCAGGTGACGAACCCTACATCACCCCTGCCCCAAAACAGACTCTGCTAGGTCTGTTTTCGCTGGTTTTGAGAATAGACGAGCTCCCCCTCTTCTGGGATTTCGTGATGGTGAGGGGTGTTTCCGCCGGCAGCTTCTGCAGGAATGGCGGAGGAAGAAGAAGGGAAAATGTTGTGGTTGGTGAAGTCGAGCAGGTCCTTGAGCAGGTTTTCGTTTTGCGCGGTTTTGAGAATATGCAAAGTCGTGGAAGTGGCCGAAGGCGCCGCGGATCGTTCTAACCGTCAATCTGTTTGTTGCCCATCTTCATGCTCGCCCATCTTCATGCTCGCTGGACGATCCATTCACCGCCTCCCTTTTCAAGGAAGGTTTTGATTTAGAAGAAAAGGAGAACAAAGAAGGAGGCTAGATTCACTGCCTGCCTTTTCATGAAATTTTATTTTTATTTATTATTTTAGGAGTTAGTTTCTTCCTCCCTTCCTTATATTGGTCAAAGATGTAAATTGATCTCAAGTGCTATTTATCTCTCCTTGTATAAACATCTGAGCTGTGCTACTTGCACAGTGCGAGTTGATTAGTTTTTATCCCTACTATAAGAATTCATGGGCTGATGACAGTTATTATCATGCCTCTTCTTTGCTAAAACTCGTCTCTATCCAGTTTTGGCTTGTACAAAAATATTCAACTTGAGTTGAGTAAACAAACATAAGTTTTCGTTTTTGTCCAAAACGAACCTGAAAAACATGTTGTAAACGAATATAAGTTTTTGTTTTGCCCCAAAACGAAAACGCATGGTTTTTTCATTTTGGACCAAAACTCACCGAAAACACTGCAAACGAACGCGGCCTAATTTTATGCAATCCATTTAAATATTTCTAAGTTGGACGTTAATATTGCTATTTATTGCCGTTATTTCATAAATTATTGTATACGAATATGCTTGTGAAAATCTGCAAATGCCGCCTCGATTCGAAACTTTAGAATGCTTGAGATTTTTTCTGAATAACGGTTAACTAAGCCCAAAATTTGATTGGACCCTTTTGGCCTATAAAAACTATCTTATTTTTTAAAAACAAATTTTCATCTGAGTATCAACATCATTAGGAATCAAAATCAATTTACTGCAATCATCACAGCCGCTTGTACTACATAAAAAATTTCACTCATCTAATCTGACCAACTTGTACAACCATATCATGCAAATCCTTCAAAGACATCTTAATGCAATCACAGTAATCAAAGAAACTGATTTCATTTGGGAAGTAAGACACACTAGAAGAACCAATGAATGACCATGAATAATGCATTCTGATAGTGAACATAGAAACTTCAAATGACATGTTAAATGCACCCTCTCTTGAATCTTTAGCTCTCATGATTCACACCATTCTATAAAATGCGACAAACAATTAAACATTCTAATCAGAACAACTGATTAAAGTCATTTTATCCTAAATAATAATCAGCTTGTCTTCCAGGACGGCGCTTTTGTCGAGCGACATCCCTCCCGTGCATCCATCTCACTGCGCCAACGACTCCTCTCGACAACAGGGAATGGTCCTCCCAAAACTGACGACACTGTGCTGAACTTTGCCAGCCAGTAACTCGCGCGACCTTCACCCTGACCGGTTCCTGTCGCCCTCACCCTCCTGTTCTACAGTGCCGCCTGCATCCAAGGGTCTCCATCGACTATTTCTCCGGCGACCCCCCCTTTTGAGGCCGTTTCCCGCAGCAATTGACGTCGACTACAGTCGACTACAACACCATCCTCTGTCAATTGTCCGCACGACGCCCTCACTGAGTGCCTGAACTCTCTTTCTCCACTTAATTAAAATAATTTTATGCGATCCATTTAAATATTTTTAAGCTTGTCTTGGACGTTTGCTATTTATTGCCGTTATTCCATAAATTATTGAATGCGAATATGCTTGTGAAAACTTGCAAATTTCACCATGATTCGAACCGTAAGAATGCCTGAGAATTTCTTCTGAATAACGGTTAACGAAGCGCAAAATTTGATTTGTCCCTTTTGACCTATAAAAAATATCTTATTTTTCATAACCAATTTTTGATCTTTGAGTATCAACATCATTAGGAATCAAAATCAATTTACTGCAATTATCACATCCACTTATACTACATTAAAAATTTCACTTATCTCATCTGACCAATTTGTATAGCCATATCATGCAAATCCTTCAAAGACATCTCAATGCAATCACAATAATCAAAGAAGCTGATTTCATTAGGGAAGTAAGACACACCAGAAGTACCAATGAATGACCATGAATGATGCCTTCTGATAGTAAACACAGAAACTTCAAAATGACATGTTAAATGCACACTCTCTTGAATCTTTAGCTCTCATGATTCACACCATTCTATATAATGCGACAAACAATTAAAATTCTAATTAGAACAAACCGAATAAAGTCATTTTATCCTAAATAATAATCAGCTCGTCTTTCAGAATGACGCTTGTGTCGGGCGACATCCCTCCCATGCATCCATCTCACTGCGCCAACGAGTCTCCTCTCGACAACAGGGAAAGGTCCTCCCAAAACTAACGACACTGTGCTGAACTTTGCCAGTCAGTAACTCGCGCGACCTTCACCCTGACCGGTTCCTGTCGCCCTCACCCTCCTGTTCTACAACGCTGCCTGCATCCAAGGGTCTCCATCGACTCTTTCTCCGGCGACTCCCCTTTTGAGGCCGTTTCCCGCTGCAATTGACGTCGACTACAGTCGACTACAACACCATCCTCTGTCAATTGTCCGCACGACGCCCTCACTGAGTGCACTGAGATTGAAGAACCCCTTCCTAGCCGTAGCTTTTGATATGCTTGGGTAAACTCCGCCTCAACTCTCTTGCTCCACTTAATTAAAATAATTTTATGCGATCCATTTAAATATTTCTAAGCTTTTCTTGGACGTTTGCTATTTATTGTCGTTATTCCATAAATTATTGAATGTGAATATGCTTGTGAAAACTTGCAAATGTCACCATGATTCGAACCGTAAGAATGCCTGAGAATTTCTTCTGAATAACAGTTAACGAAGTGCAAAATTTGATTTTTTTCCTTTTGGCCTATAAAAAATGTCTTATTTTTCATAACCAATTTTTGATCTTTGAGTATCAACATCATTATGAATCAAAATCAATTTACCCCAATCATCACATCCGCTTATACTACATAAAAAATTTCACCCATCTCACATGACCAACTTGTACAGCCATATCATGCAAATCCTTCGAAGACACTCAATGCAATCACAGTAATCAAAGAAACTGATTTCATTAGGGAAGTAACACTAGAAGAACCAATGAATGACCATGAATGATGCATTCTGATAGTAAACATAGAAACTTCAAATGATATGTAAAATGCACCCTCTCTTGAATCTTTAGCTCTCATGATTCACACCATTCTATAAAATGCGACAAACAATCAAGCATTCTAATTAGAACAACTCTTGATTGATCAAAAGAAGTTAGATTTAACATTGCAACTGACATGAGAATTGAACATGACTGAACTCCTAACAAAGCATGACTGATCTCCTAGTAGATTAAAATCATTATTGACATCCTAGAAGATCATTTTGATCTCCTAGGAGATCATTTCAAACTGCTAGGAGGTCATTTCAATCTCCTGGGAGATCATTTTAATCTCCTAGGAGTTCATTAAATCTCATAGGAGATCATGTTCTGTGCTAAATTTGAACACCGCTAATGTGAAAGATCATGCAACCTTACTGGATAAACCCTAAAAATGATGAATAATTACTATTGAAGTAGACCTAATACCGAAGAAAATCAACTATTGACCTAAACCAATAACCCTAAAATAATGGAAAATCCTTTCAAAAAATGCAACTTGTAGGAGTTTGAACCACATATTTGAGTGTAGATAGAAGGAGAATGGAGTTTTCAGAAGAGTTATACCTGACCTAGAGATGCGCTGCCCGATCAAAGAATAGATCCCGTCAGTGACGCTTGGTAGTCGTTGGAAGGTGAGAACGCTGGAGCAGGTTTGCCGGGGAGAGAGCTCGTCAGGAGAGAGGTCGTCGGGGCAAGAGATCGCCGGAGAGAAGCTTCGCCTGGAGATCGCGAGAGACGGAGGCTGGAGCACTCGTACTTGGGAGAGAGCTAGAGAGAGAGATTGGGAGAAAGGAGGGATATATTATTACACATACTTAAACTACCATAGTCGTCAAATGACAAAGGTTTTTTAAATTTTGAAAATAAGTGGAAAGTATATTAGTTGGTTTGTGGGGGTGTAAAGTGCAAAAACCAAAATGAAGGGTGCAATCTGCCAAAATCCCGTAATTGGTGGGTGTTAAGTGCCAAAGAATCCTTCAAAAATGCTTATTCAGTGTATTTGTATATTCAAAACTGATTGACAATCCAGTATTTGTGTTTTTCAACACCTGTATCCACAAAATTTAAAGTTAAAAAATAGATTTTGACATTCTCTGCAAATAATTCTTTGATCATAATTTTTTTTCTTCATACACGTATTACTAAAAATGCTTTGTGCATGGACAGAAAATAGATGTGGCATTCTGAGACTTCATGATGCTACCTCAATGCAAGAAAAGAAGAATGTGTAATGAAAATGGTAAAGCATTCTTACCTACATCACTCTCTCCTGAATATTTTGTGGAGCCTTCACTTGCTGAGTTGGCTGCCAGAGAGTCAATCGATCCTGGTTACTGCAGTAGAGTTCTGAATTTTGTGATTGGAAGAGCGGGCTATGGCTACATTAAATTTCTTGGTGAGACCGATGTCAGATGGTTGAATTTGCAGAAAATTGTGAAAATTGATAGAAACTCTGTAACAGTATATGAAAACGAAGTAGATAAGCCGCCAATTGGCGAGGGACTCAACAAAACCGCTGAAGTAACACTAATCCTTCAGTTGAGATTAGCCAATTCACATGATTTGGAATCTAGTGAAATCACAGCCAAGTTGAAAAAATGTTCAGATAGACAAGGGGCTAAGTTTCTTTCATTCGACCATTCAAGTGGTGAGTGGAAATTTCTTGTTCACCATTTCAGTAGATTTGGGTTGGGGGATGAAGAAGAAGATGTTATGGACATTCAGCCTACTGGAGATGACCATGAACGACTTTCTGGTGAAATTGTACTGTCTCATTCTCTTCCTGCTCATCTTGGGCTTGATCCTATAAAAATGCAAGAAATGAGGATGTTGATGTTTCCAGTAGAAGAGGAGGATGAACTTATTGATGGTTCATTTTTTTTGGGTAAAAGATCTTCTGGAAGGGAATTTGTGAGAGAAAAATCTCCTAGTTCTAGTGCTAGAGGTTCTGTTTATAGATCTTCTTTAGAAGGTTCTGCTAAGAAAGCAGGTAATAGAATTAGTACTTCCCCTTTGAAGAACCCACCATTACCATTGCTTGAGTACAATATAGGTACCTCTGACGGAAGTCTATCTAGAGACATTCTCATGACAGGTCAGAACAAGGGATTGCCACTCAGAATAAAGAAGGCAGAAGGCTTTAAACTGGACGAAAAATTTGCAACCCCTTTGTCTGGAAAATTTTCTAATTACATTGTTGACGCGGCACTGTTTATGGGGAGATCATTTAGAGTTGGATGGGGACCAAATGGAGTACTTGTCCATACTGGTACCCCAGTTGGCAAAACTAGAACTGGGTTGTCTTCTATTATTCATGTAGAAAAAATTGCGATAGATGGAGTTGTGAGAGATGAGCAGAATAAAGTCAAACAAGAACTAGTTGATTTCTGCTTTTCTTTTCCATTAAATTTGCACAAGTCATTGGACCATGAAACAGTGGAAGTTAAGGTTGACACACACACACTAAAGCTTCATAAAATCATATCCAATCGCGCAATGCTTCCCGAGATTTGCCGCGCCTATATTGGTATTATCGAAAAGCAGCTTGAGCTGCCTGGTCTATCGATGTCTACTCGTGTACTTCTGATGCATCAAGTGACAGTGTGGGAGCTGATGAAGGTTTTGTTTTCAGAAAGGGAGACTAATGGAAATTTTAGATCTTCGTCTGATGATGTTGGCGAGGACATGGTGCTCGATAAGAAGGATTTTTCTCTTAATATTGATGTGAAGGCAAACCCTTTACTCCGAAGAGCTGAATTCAGCTACTGGTTGCAAGACAGTGTTTGCCACCGGATACAAGTAGATATAAGCTCTTTGAATGATTCCAAATATTTAGAGAACATCCTTGTACTTTTAACCGGAAGGCAGCTGGATGAAGCAGTAAAACTTGCCGCTTCTAAAGGAGATGTTCGCCTGGCTATCTTGCTGAGTCAAGCTGGTGGATCGGTGGTCAGTAGGGCCGATATGGCTCGACAATTAGATCTGTGGAAAGTTAACGGAATGGATTTTCATTTTATTGAGAAAGAGCGGTTAAAGCTGTATGAATTACTCGCTGGAAACATTCTTGGCGCTCTACAGGATTCAACTGTTGACTGGAAGAGACATCTGGGTTTGGTGATGTGGTATCAGTTACCACCTGATACTCAACTTCCTGTAGTTATAAACACATATGAACAACTTATTAAGGAAGGAAGAGCCCCACATCCAGTTCCAGTTTATGTTGATGAGGGTCCTATTATCGATGGAGTGGACTGGAACAGTGGTGACCGTTATGATATAGCATATTATTTCATGCTTCTTCATGCTAATGTAGAAAAGGACTCAGGTTTTCTAAAATCTATGTTTAGCGCCTTCTCTTCTACATTTGATCCACTTGATTACCACATGATTTGGCATCAGCGTGTCATATTGGAATCAATAGGTGCTTTCAGTTCGAATGATCTTCATTTGGTTGACTTAAGTTTTGTTTCACAGCTGCTATGTGTAGGGTTATGCCATTGGGCAATTTATGTGGTTGTTCACATGCCTTATTATAATGAATCTCCACATATACATGCCAGTCTCATCAAGGAAATTTTATTACAGTACTGTGAGATATGGAGCACGAAGGAAGCACAACAGCAGTTTATTGCAGACCTTGGTGTTCCATCAGCATGGATGCACGAGGCTTTGGTAGGCGTCAACTCTTATTTCCACATACAATCACCAATAATTATAGCATCATTTCAGTGTATATTTCTTTTGTTTACCTTTTCAAGTTGGAATTCACTTAGACCTGTATTCATTCTTTATTTCTTCTTCAGTAATGGGTAGCTCAATACAATTGTTGCAGGCAACATACCATCAATATTATGGGAATCTTCAAGAGTCCCTTGAACATTTTCTAGAATGTGCTATGTGGCAAAAAGCTCATACGGTATTCATGACATCTGTAGTGCATCCATTGTTTTTATCTTGTAAGTATGTAATGACATGTTTTCTTTGTTCCAATTTCAAGTTTGTTAATGACACCTCCATTGGTGTCCAAATTGTGTCTTTCATGTCATCGGAGTTATCAAGAGAGATGTGAGTTGAGTTTTCAAGTTTAAGAGTAATCAAGAGGAGAATTTTTTGGTAATTCTTCACAATATTAAAGTTAATATTCAGTAGAAGATGATTTGCTTGCTTATTTACATATATTAATTCTCCTTAAAGCAATGAATGAAGAAATAGTATTACTTGGTACATTCATGCTTTCTAAGTGAGTGCATTACTCGGCTGTGCACTAAAATGAACTTTGTTTGGCCGGTTGGCTCACACTTTACTTTAGTTTTGCATTTTGTATTTAATTCACCACCATCACCACCATCATCATCATCATTAGTCTTATGGCATTTATTTAAAGTCGCGATCCGAGTTATTTTGGGGATTGAAATTTATGAATCCTCAGTTTTCATTCATTTCCACCAAGTGTTTTATGGGTTAATAGAACTATTTTTTGAATCAACAACTACTACACATTTTACATCAGGTCCCCCTTTTCTTCTAATACTTTGACCATTAGTTTATCATCTTATCTAGCTTTTGTACCCTTTGTCGTACACATCCAACCACCTAAGTTAGTCTTTTCAACTATCTTATCTTCAGTAGTCATGACTCCGGAAGCTCTTCTAATATAATTATTCTCAATCTAACCTGTCTTGTTTTCCACGTGTTAAGACTCATTTTGCCACAGTTTAGCTATTAATGATATTTGTATATTGCCCAATATTTGGATCCAAAAAATAATTGATGTTAGAGAATGTGAGAGATGTTAGAGAATGTGAGAGAAAATCATGTAAAAGCCCAATAAGTGTGGCCCAATTATAAGCCCACTTAGTCTTCTTGTCTTGTCCCACATCTTTTGATTGAGAATTCCTCTCTCTCTTCCTATATATATGTACACGTACTTGGAGTTGATAATTAATAAAATTGTGATTATTTTCGCCCTGTTTATGTGCTTCTCTACATGGTATCCGAGCGAAAAATTCAGCCCTGCTCCATGCTCTAGGCGGTTATATTTAATCTAACCGCCTTTTTGTTTGGGTCTTCCTTGCTCCTAACCTTGGGCGGTTAGTTTTATCTTACCTCCTCTCTTTATACTAGTCTCTCCGGGGCACACTTGGTGGCTGTTTCTCCTGTCTACCTGCCTGCCCTTGCCGCCTATCCGTTGTTCTCCTGCTTCCCGCTGCACCGTGCTTCTAGTTGCAGACGTCTTTGTTGCCTCTTCTAGCCGCAACCTGCCGTGGCTAGAGGTGTTCACGAGCCGAATCGAATAACTGTTCAATTGAATCCAAATTTGATATAAAATGCATAGATTCGGATTCAGATTCAAATTCGATCGAATATTCACTGTCCAGATTCGTATTCGTCATGAAATGTTTGATTCGAATTTCGATTCGAACATGGATTCAAATTCGAATTTTATAATATTTAATTTATTATCATATTCAAATATAATTATATTTTATATTACTTACATATATTAATTTTTTAAATATATATTCCAGTATTCGCAAACTATTCGCGAATCCTTCGAATAAGAATAAAACTATTCGTATTTGGATTCAAAGACTATTCGAATCCGGAAAATCCGGATCCGAATTCAAAAATATGAATTTTCACGAATCGAATCCTGAATTATCACGAAATATACTATTTGTGAACATCCCTAGCCGCGACTTCCTCACCGCCGGTCTGCTCTGTCCGCAGGGATAAGTCCGCTACTTTCTCTCCGCTGGTCTGCTCGCGGCGGCCTCGTTTGCGTTCTGTCTGTGCTCTGCTCGCTGCCAGCTCCTTGCAGCCTAGCCGCTATTTATTGCCGCAGCTGCTCAAGTTGCCGCTGCCCCTTGCCGACCTTACGGTCTCTGGTGCCTTGCCGCAAGGCTTTCCTCTTGCCGCTAGTTCTTAACCGCCAAGTTTAAAAGATGTCGTGCTGTTTGCCCCTTGCCGCTGCCGCTGTTGCTCTGTCGTGCTGTGTGCTCCTTGTCGCAACTAGTTTTCTCTTGCCGCTGGCCTCTTGCCGCAGGTGTCTGTCCCTTGCCGCAATCTCTACCTACCTAGCCGCAAGGCGTGCTGCTGTTCTCTACTCTCCTAGTCGCCTTCTCTACTCGCCTCAGCCGTGTTGTGTGCTCCTTGTCGCCGCTAGTTTCTCTTTCCGCTGGCCTCTTGCCCTTGCCGCCATCTCGCCCTACCTAGCCGCAAGGCATGCTGCTATTCTCTACTCGCCTAGCCGCTTTCTCTATTCGCCAGAACTGCTTGTCTTGGTTGCTCCATGGATTCAACTGCTGCCTTATCTCATCTAGCTCGGGCTAGGGGTGTGCGCGGTGCGGTTTGGTGCGGTTTTGGCCCAAACCGCAACCGCACCACAAGGGTGCGGTTTTGGCCCAAACAAAACCGCACCGCACCGAAAATTAAGTGGTGCGGTTTCGGTTTGGTGCGGTTTTTTGCGGTGCGGTTGCGGTTTAGGCATTGTTGATTTTATATTTGTTTATGCATTGAAATTAGTAAAACATATTTGAAATCTAGCAAAAATTAGTACTAACAAAAGTCTAAGAGATTGAGTAAACCGCACTGATATAAAACCTAAAAGTGTAATAGCTTTTGTTATTATGCTTCAGCTTCACATTCAAGTTCGTCATCATCATCAACTTGTATTGTATTTTCCAACTCTAAAAATTAAAATTATCAATAATCAAACATAAGTTTAAAATTTTTTTATTAAACACATTACTTTTTAAAAAAATAGTTTCAAACCTCTATCAAGCTCATCGGACTTCTCAACATCAATCAACATATCTTCAATGTCATTGACATTCTTCACGCAGGATAACCAATCTCGAGCACAAATGACAGCTTCAACTATCCTCGGTGCCAAAGAACTTCTGAACTGTCATATGCGCTCTCAATGCACTAGTACCATTCTTTCTAGGGTCGGCTGCATATATTTTGGAACAATATTTACATTTTGCACGATCTTTTCCATCACTGTCCTTGTACTTCGTAAACCATTCCCACACTTGAGACTTAAACTTACTACCATCATGAATTTCTTCTTTCTGTTTCTTATTTAGATGTTGCGAAGCCTCATCGTCACATGATAATGCTCTCTCCCCTATACTTTCAACTTGTATCGCTTGTTGCACTTGCACCAGATCAATGTCCCCGGGTACTTTCTCTTTGCCTTTAGCATTTTTAGAAGCCATGATCGCAAGCTTCAAGCTTGTAATGACTCAATTACAATAACTGTAAAACAATTATAACGTGTAAAACAACAAACTATCATGTTTAGAATGATGCTAAATTCAAGTTTAACAGATCAAACTATAACCTAGAATAATGAGTATACCTCAGTCAGAGAAGAATCTGCAAGATCCAACTTGTTTAGAACTATCATGCATTCATGTGCTTACTGGAATCTGCACATATATTGGGTGAAAATTACTTTGTGAGAAATGTTTTCAATACAAGGAGAAAATAAAATCAACAATGAGCTCCCTTAATCCAAACAGGTAATAAAAAAATCTAATATGTATATAAACTTGAGTTGGAGTAAAAAAATTGAGGCAGCAATGTATATAAAATCAACAATAAACTCACGTTCATGCTACAGGTTTTGGCAATCCAATATCTGATATCACTCTACAAATCATATGACATATTGTTCCATCTACACATTAGACTCCCAGTCTAAAGCCTCGAAGAACCGAGATGTTGTTTGAACTTAAGTGAGAGTCGAGAGACCTGTGAAGCACATTTCTTGCATACCTTACTAAATCTGTTGATACTAAAAAAAATCCAAAGTGGTCTCCTTTATCTAAATGATGCATCTGTCTATGGCAGTTAGCAAAAGGGCATCATCCAATTTGCAGTTCTTATAATAGAGGCGGACAAGGACATGAGAAGGCACTTGAGATCATACACAACAAATCATCTAAATAAAACCCCACCGGACCAAGAAGGCGTGAAAACTGAGGCAGCAGTTCACTGACCTTTTCAGAGCAAAGTCGAAGGAGACGATGGCGGCGGCGGGCGATGAAGTGGAGGCGACGGAGCAAAGTCGAAGGAGACGACCCCACCGGACCCTAAACACGGTGTAGTTTCTGGAGAGTGGAGGCAACGGCGGAGGGCGATGAAGTTTCCGGAGTCGACGGCTGCGGTGAGAAGAAGAGCGAGGGAGCTAGGGTAAATTGGAAAAGGGAGCAGAGCGACGGTGAGAAGAGAACTGTGATTTTTTTTAATAATATAGAGCATCTGAATCGGGTTTAATACTTAATAGTTAATAGGTGTGGTGCTTTTTTAATAATATAGGGAACTGCTACGGTGAGAAGAAGAGCGGCTTTTTCAACAGCCTCGGATGGAGCTGGAGCGGCCACTCAAATAAGTGTGGTGTTTTCACTTTTACCGGGTTTAATACTTAATAGGTGCGGTGCGGGCAGTGTCGTGTTGCAAAATTGTAAAAAAATTCAAATACCCAATCGGTGCGGTGCGGTGTTTGCGGTTTTTAAGATTTAAAAACCGCACCGCACCGCACGCGGTTTACAAAATTTCAAAAGCGCACCGCATCTATGCTACGCGGTGCGGTTTAAAATTCGGTGCGGTTTTTGCGGTGCGGGCGGTTCTTGCGGTTTGCGGTTTTTTGTGCTCACCCCTAACTCGGGTTGCTGCTCCCGTCCCTGAACTTCGTGATGAACTCCGGATCACCACCATCTCTCTCAGCGGAAAGCGGAACTTTGTGGAATGGGTGCACTCTGTTCGTGTGTTGCAGACGAAAGGACTTCTTCATCATCTGACACAGGCTCCGCCTACCGAACCTACCGACGAGTGGTTTCGTGATGACGGTCGTGTCCAATCGTAGCTTCTCAACTCCACAAACACCGAGCCATACATGATGACCATGTATCATGAAACGGCCAAGGCCATGTGAGAGGAGCTCCACTCTATTTTGGCCAGCAGTCTTCAGCCCTTGTTCGACATCATTACTGATCTTCAAACCCTTGATCCAAGGGCACCCGGTGATATGACCTTCTTTGTTGTCAGGGCCAAGACTCTTGTTGAAGTATGGATACAACATCAGCTCCCCACCACAGATTTAGGTGCACAATGAGCACAAAAAGAAGCGGTCGGTATTGTCATGATGATGGCTCGTGTTCTTTCTCATCTGCACAGTGTTCGGGCTCAGATCCCTTCCTCCTCTACACCTCCCTCTCTATCAGATGTTTTCTCTATGCTTCTGAAGGTTACACCGCCACCGGAGGCCCCTGTGAATCTGTCTCCGGCTCTCCTCCAGCACTCTATACCAGTTCCTTCGGCTTGTGGTTCTTCAGCCCGTGGAGGTCGCAACACGTCTCGGGGATGAGGACGTACTGGGAGATCCTCCTTTAAATGCACTTATTGCAGTCGGGATGGTCACCTTGAGGCCACCCGCTATTTCAAACATGGTTTGCCTCTACATCTTGCTGCGCTACGACAGCCGAGCCTCCACTCACTATAACTGTAACGGAGTCTCCCTCCTCCACTCGTAATGACATCAATGCTCTACGCACCCAGCTCCAACATCTCCAAGGGGTGCTTACTCGCTCATCTGGATCCGTGGCGTCGATCTCCATTGAAGGTATATCCTGTCTATCCCGGAGCTCCAACTGGATTGTGGACTTGGGTGCCACACACCATATTACTTCGCAGAAACCACCGCAATACTTGCTGTTTGCACATGCCAAGTTCATCACCGTGGCCAATGGTGATACTACCCCGGTCTCCGGCGCTACTGATTTGCCTCACACCCACCCTCTCTCTGTCTTCGGTCCTTCATGTTCCGGGATCACCATTTAACCTGCTATCTGTTAGCCGGCTTACTCAAGACATTGATTATTGTGTTACATTCTCACCCTCTTCCTTTGTTGTGCAGGATCGACAAACACAAAATATCATTGGTAAAGAGCGGTTGTCTAATTGGCTCTATCTCCTGGACAGTGGCGGACCCAGGATTTTTGCCTAACCCGGGCACTAATTTACAAGTTCTAGGACGTACTATGAAAATGTCAAATGATATACTCAACATCGATATATTTTACTCGATCCAAAATGAAAAGAGCCATTAATTTCGTTAAGTTACTGATAGTGAGCATGAATATGTTGAATTATTTACTATAAATCAGGTAAAATGAATCAGATTTTACAATACTATCATGAAATTTATTTTGAGTGGATTCAGTATTAAATCTTGAGCGTTATTTTGAAAATTTTACTTCAAAAAAATAAAGTATGTCTGGCCCTCCATGAATGAAATCACATTGTCCAGAATACTAAGAGAACGTATGATCACTGATCAGAATATAAATTCACAGCAAACACAAGATTATAGATAATTCGAACAGTAATTTTTGTGAATCTCTTTTTCTAAGCACAGAGTTTGTTGTCTGATTATAAAAAAACTAGGAAATGGAAGAAGGCAGAGGAAATCGGGTTTACTAGGTTAAAAACTGAATGAATAGCATGAAATTGAATCAATGTCTGAACCAAAAATGAAATAGCTACCTCCCCTGGTTTCACGAAACAGAGTCCCGGTCTCGCAGTCAAACGAAGTCGCGGCCTCATCAAAGAGTCGCAGGAAAATGGAGACGCTCAATTGCAGACTAGTCATCTTCGTCATCGTCGTGGTTCTGGACGAAGGAGGTAGCTGCTCGACTCGAGGGAGGATGCTCCTCTTTGTCGTCGACGCGCCGTCAAGGAAGATGGATGGGAAGGCGGAAGGCGGGAGTTAGGGCATGCTCTATTTTTCCATAATAAAACCGCACAAGAAAACATGCCAGCAGGAAGCCTTTTCCAAAAATCAAGAAATCATACCCGGGCACGTGCCCGGGTATGCCTGCATGTGGGTCCGCCCCTGCTCCTGGATGTTTTCCCTCTGTTCTCTCCGCCGTCTCCTCTGCTGATTGGCATCGTCGCCTTAGGCATGCTCCCCTCCAGATTCTCAAGAAAGCTCTTTCGAATGTCTCCTTGCATGAGTTTACTTGTGAATCATGTATCTTTGACAAACAACATCGTACCTCTTTTATTCATGCTTGTACTCGGAGTGATACTCTTTTATCTTTAGTGCATTCTGATGTTTGGGGACCCTATAAAAACCCCAGTGTGTTTGGTTATCGGTACTTTGTTACCTTTATTGACAATTATTCTAGTTTAACTTGGTTATATTTACTTCGCGATTGTGCCGAACTTACCTCTATTTTTCGTTCTTTTATTACTGAAACACGTACTCAGTTCTCATCTACCTTAAAAATCATTTGAACTGATAATGCACGCGAATATACGAGCCGGACATTCTCTAATTTGTGTAATGAGTTTGGCATTATCCATCAAACATCGTGTGCTTATACTCAACAGAATGACGTGGCCGAGCGGAAAAATCGTCATCTACTTGATGTTGTTCGGTCTCACATGATTCAAATGCCGGCCCCACACTATACTGGAACTTCGTTGTGTCTGCAACCTGTCATCTCATCAATCGCATGTCTTCCTCCATACTCGACTTTGCCACTTCATTTAGTCTCCCGTTTCCTTCACAATCTCCGTTCAACCTTACGCCTCGAGTGTTTGGTTGCGCCTGTTATGTCCATAATCTTGGTCTACCCACAGATAAATTTGCCCCCCGTGCAACAAAATGTATGTTCGTGGGATACTCTCGCACTCAAAAAGGTTATGTGTGTTATTCTCTCATTAATGGCAAAGTGGCCGTCTCAATGGATGTCACCTTTCTTAAAGACCAACCGTTTCGCTCCTCTCCTTCTGCTCCTCCACTCCCTCCTCCCTTATCTCGTCCTACTGTTCCCGTCACGTCTTCTCTACCGCCTCTCTTTCCCACCCACACCCTGAACCAATCCCACTCTATGTGTTTACACTCACCGTAATCCGAAATCTGGTGCACTACAATAGCTCCCTTCTACCAGTGCTATCTCGCAACCTGTCGATCCAGCATCCACCTCTACGGCTCATCCGCTGGAAAATTATGTGTCTCTACATTGGCTATCCCCACCTCTCCTCAAGTTTGCTCTCACTCTATCCTCCATCTCTATACCTAATTTTGTGCAGGTGGCTCTTCAACATCCAGGGTGGCGTGCGGCTATGGCTGACGAGATAACTGCCCTTTGGGTAAACCGGACCTGGGATCTGGTCCCCCTTCCTCTAGGACAGTCTTGTGTTGGCTGTAAATGGATCTTTGCAATCAAACATGCTCCAGATAGAACCGTTGAACGCCTAAAAGCTCGGCTTGTGGCCCGGGGGTTCACTCAACAACAAGGTCTTGATTATGATGAAACTTTCTCCCCAGTCGCCAAACTAAACTCTGTTCGGGTCCTGATTTCCTTAGCTGTTCATCGCCACTGGCCCCGACATCAGTGAGATATCAAAAAAAGCTTTTCTAAATGGCGATCTTCTTGAGACAGTCTACATGCACCAATTTCCCGGGTTTGAGATCACGGGGGAGTCTCGTGTATGTCTTCTCCGAAAATCTATCTATGGTCTCAAGCAGTCTTCTCGAGCTTGGTTTGAAAACTTTAGTAAGGCCGTTAGTGAAGTTGGATTCAAGCGAAGTTCGACTGACTTCTCCCTTTTCACTCGTCATCAATCAACCGTGACTGTCATTCTCCTGGTCTATGTAGTTGATATTCTGATAACTGGTGATGACTCTACGGTATTTCCTTGGACTTGAGGTAGCAAGACGACCCGATGACCTTGTCCTATCACAACGGAAGTACTGTCTTGACCTTCTTCAAGATGCTGGCTACTCAGGGTGCAAACCTGCGGAAACCCCTATGGATGTCAACCACAAGTTGTGTGCTCATGAATCTGTCTCCGATTCACTGCTTACGAATCCAAAGTACTATGATCAGCTTTTAGGAAAACTGATATATTTAACAGTTACAAGACCTGATATCTCATTTGTTGTTGGAGTGGTTAGTCGTTTTATGCATGCTTTACAGATCTCTCATCTCCAGACAGTTGAACGCATCCTCAAGTACTTGAAGTTTTCTCCTGGACAAAGACTCGTATATAAGTCATCCTCCTCTTTGTCTCTTATTGCATATTCTGATGTTCATTATGCGGGCTCTCTTGATGAATCAACGTTCCACTACTTTGGATGAAATCTTATCACCTGACGTAGCAAGAAGCAATCGGTTGTTGCTCGCTTTTCTGCTGAAGCCGAGTATCATGCAATGACGGCTGTTGTGCCAGAACTTACCTGGCTTGAGAGTATTCTTGGTGATTTGGGAGTCAAACTATCATCACCAGCTACTCTGTTTTGCAGCAGTCAGGCTGTTATACATATTGCCAAGAATCCCGTGTTCCATGAGCGAGCCAAACACATTGAAGTTGACCGCCACTTCTTTCGGGAGAAGGTTCAATTGAAGAAATTAGAATTAGAGCATGTTCCTGCTTTTGGGCAAGTTGTTGACTTTTTCACCAAGGCATTACCATGACCAATGTATCACCAGTTTTTGTCCAAGTTTGGTGCTTACGATTTGTATGCTCAAGCTTGCAGGGGAGTGTTAGAGAATGTGAGAGAAAATCATGTAAAAACCCAATAAGTGTGACCCAATTATAAGCCCACTTAGTTTTCTTGTTTTGTCCTACATCTTTGGATTGAGAATTCTTCTCTCTCTCTTCCTATATATATGTACTAGGGCTGAGCATATTATTCGAAACTCGAAAATCGCTCGAAAATCGTTCAAAAATTGAGCCGAATCGGAATCGGTTAAAATTGATTCGACTCAATTTGAGTCGATTCAATTTGACTCGAATCTGATTTCGAGTTGATTTCCAGCCATCCCTGAATCGCTCGAAATATGATTTGAATCAACTCGAATTAATTAAAAAAATTATGTATTTATTAATATATTTTTATTTTAAGATTAAAAACAACAAAATTTAAATCTAAATAAAAAAAATGAAGGCTTTAAGTGTTTCATTTGCTAAATTTATAGGTTGCCCAATTTTATTTTGAGCAAACTAGGAATAAAATGAAAAATTGCTAAATTTCGAGCCGACTTGATTCGATTTCGAGTCGACTCGATTCTATTTTTAGCCGACTAGATTCGATTTCGAGCCGACTCGAAATCGAGCCATTTCTAGTCGAGCCGACTCGACTCGAAATCAATTTCGATTTTGAGTCAATTTTGAGCCGAGTTCGAGTCAAAAATTTCGATTTCGAGCCGAGCCAAAATCGCTCGAATTCGACTCGATATCAGCCCTTATTATGTACATATACTTGGAGTTTAATAATTAATAAAATTGTGATTATTTTCGTCCCGTTTCTGTGCTTCTCTACAATTGACATAATTGAAATTGATATGTTGTCTTTTAGTCTCCATGGTATCTTTTTATTGCATAATACTCTTATATAGTTATTGCACAATACTCCTTGGGGGCCTCACAGCTCACCCAGCCTTAACTCCTGGAGTCTTTGTTTTTTATGTAATATATATATATATAATATAGTTATTTAATTTATATTTTATTAGCTAGTTAAAAATAAATTTTGTACAACTCCTCAAGCCCATCCCCCCTTGATACTTTTTACTTTTCAGTTGCTCTGATGTTTCAGATTTGTCCATGAATTGTCGCCTGACTACTCAATCTAACTGTTTCAGCCAAAGATTCTGAGATTTGGAGGATTACAAGCATCATGGAACAACACAAGTCAGAAATTGCTGATTGGGACATTGGAGCTGGTATTTTTATTGATTTCTATGTCATTAGAAGCTCTTTACAGGAGGATATCACTCTTTCCGAATCAGTAAGAAGCTTGATAGCTTAAATTGCCCTTGATTTTTTTGGAAAATGAGCTTACTCACTAACTCAAATTCATCATTTCAACACATAAAAGTTCTGATCCAAAAATGATAATTTGTCATATCATGCACATAACTACTTGAAATGTTTCTTCTGGGTACAAGGATTCACTTCTCCAAACATTTACTGATGCAGTGATTTGTGGTTTACTTTCATAACTTTAAAAGGACATGATTGTAGGGATGAATAAACTGCATGGAGAACTATAACTAAATAGGCCAAACCATGTGCAAATTTTATTCAATGAGACATGCTCCAAAAACCTTGATGAGATGCAAATTATTATTCAATAAAGTGAATACAATGATTTAGTCCTCTAAACATTTACTGATCAGTAATTTAGGGCTTACTTCCGTAAGCTAAGAAGGATAGGAAGGGAGTGATAGTTGGAGTGATTGGAGGACTTTAGCCAGATAGATCAAACCATGACATTTTTTATTTCATATGAGACCTGCTTTAGAAACTTATTTGGGATGTGAATTAGTATTGGATTTCTTCTAATTAAATGGGGTCATATAATTAGCTGTTTTATTCACCATTTACATTTTTAGTTACTTGGTCAATATCTCCTTTTTATGAAGCATTTTTTGGTAATAATTTCTTGTTTGAGAAGTAAAATGATCAAGTTTTTTGTTTTTATTATGTTCTTGTTAATGAAGATCTTTGAGTCTAGCCTTAGTTTGTGTTATGCTAGAGTAAGTGTTTTTTTAATTAATGTATCAAGAATGATATGATAATGAATGATATCTTCTATCATGAAGGGACAATTTTGATTTCTCTAAAATGTGGTTTTGAGGGATAGATGTAATCATCCTTGCAGATTCTATTCATTTTCCTTTTGTTTCTTTATTTTAATCCATGTTTTTTGTTTTCTCATGCTGGTCTCACCCCACAGTTAACAGGCATTTTGATTGTTTCTGTGGAGAAAACTCAAACTTGTAAATACTTTCTCTATATTCAAATACAAAGTATGAATACATATTTATAGGAGGGAAAAAGAGAGAAGAGAGTCCTATACATGATGTGGGACTAAAAAAGAGAGAGAAAAATAAACAAATACACGGGCTCTATGGACCCCTTTACATGGGCTTTTCTAAGACTCCCCCGCAAGCTGGAGCGTACAAGTCGTATGCACCAAGCTTGGACAAAAACTGATAGAATAGGGTATTTGGTAGAGCCTTTGTGAGGATATCAGCAACTTGTTCAGTGCCCGGAACATGCTTTCATTCTATCTTCTTCATTTGAACTTTTTCCCGGATAAAATGACAGTCTACTTCAATATGCTTCGTTCTCTCATGGAAGACTGGATTCTTTGCAATATGTATGCCTGCTTGGCTGTCACATAGCAGGAGGGCAGGCGAGGGAAGTTTTACCCCGAGGTCGACCAGAAGACTTTCAAGCCAAGTTAGCTCAGAGACAACCGACGCCATTGATCGGTATTCTGCTTCTGCTGAGGATCGAGCCACAACTGCTTGCTTCTTACTTCGCCAGGTAATGAGATGACCTCCAAAGTAGGTTCAGAAACCATTGGTTGATCGACGAACATCCAAGGAACCAGCATAATCAGCATCAGAATATGCAACTAATCTTGGAGTAGAAGATGAGGTCTTGTAGACCAATCCTTGACCCGGAGCTGTTTTAAGGTATCTGAGGATGCGCTCAACGGCTTGAAGGTGAGAAATTCGCGGGGCATGCATAAACCTGCTAACCACTCCAACAGCGAAGGATATATCCGGTCTTGTAACTGTTAGGTAGATCAATTTCCCAACAAGTCGTTGATAGTATTCTGGATTTTGAAGAGGAAGATCTGCGTCGGAAGCGTGAGCACACAGTTTATGATTTGCATCCATTGGAGTAGTAGTAGGCTTGCATCCAGAGTAACCAGCATCTTGAAGGAGGTCCAGACAGTACTTTCTCTGGGACAGGATAAGACCATCTGGTCGCCTTGCGATCTCAAGGCCAAGGAAGTACCGAAGGTGACCAGATCTTTTGTTTGGAAGACCGAGCTAAGTTGTTGTTTAACCGCATAGATGCCCTTTGAATCGTCTCCAGTGATCAGGATGTCATCAACATATACCAGCAGAAGAACCGTTCCCGTTGCTCGGTGCCGCGTAAAGAGGGAAAAATCTGCTGAACTTCGAGTAAAACCGACTTCCCGAACATCCTTACAGAACTTGTCAAACCATGCGCGAGGAGATTGTTTGAGACCATAGATGGACTTCTTCAGATGACAAACTCGGGACTCCCCCGTGGTCTCAAACTCGGGAGGTTGCTGCATGCATACTGTTTCCTGGAGGTCGCCGTTCAGAAAAGCATTTTTGATGTCCAGTTGGTGTAATGTCCATTGGCGATGAACCGCCACTGAGAGAAGGACACGAACGGTGTTAACCTTTGCGACCGGAGAGAAGGTTTCCTCGTAATCAAGACCGTGTTGTTGGGTGAAGCCACGAGCCACCAGATGGGCCTTTAGATGGTCAATCGTCCCATCCTGAGCATGTTTGATTACAAAGACCCACTTACACCCAACGGGTTTCTGACCGGGGGGAAGAGGTACCAGGTGTCAGGTCTGGTTCGCCCAAAGAGCCGTCATTTCTTCTTCCATGACCGCTCGCCAGGCAGGATGTTGGAGAGCCTCCTGCACAGTGTTAGGGACAGAAATAGAGGATAATGAAGTGACAAAAGTGTGGAGTGGTGGAGATAGGCGATGTAAGGATACATAGTTCGTCATGGGATGAGCGGTAGAGTCTGGTGCCAGATCAGCAGAACGCAGAGCGTCAGAGGTCGAAGCCGACTACAGTGGGGAAACAGAGGCAGGAGGACAGCGAGTGTAAACACGTATAACAGGTGGCTTGGAAATAGAGGGAGCCTTGTCAGGAACTCGTGGTGATGAAGGAGCGGTAACGAGAATGGCAGGACGTACGACTATTGGTGGTAGAGGTGTAGGATCTGAGGCAGAGAAGAAAGGGAGATCCTCCCAAAAGGTCACATCAGCAGATACAGTCACTTTTCAGGTGGCCGGAGAGTAACATACGTGACCTTTTTGGGTTCGGGAATAGCCAACAAAGATATGTTTGGCCGCCCGGGGATCCAACTTGTCCATGGAGGGACCAAGAGTGTGGACATAGCAGACACATCCAAAGATGCGGGGGGTAAGGGAGAATGGCGGAGTAGAAGGGAACATGAGGCTGAATGAAGTGGTATTGTGGATAACAGGGGAAGGAAGACGGTTGATCAAGTAACAGGCCGTGGAGAGAGTGACGTTCCAATAAGATTTGGGAATTTGCATCTGAAGCATGATAGAGCGAGCCATATCGAGGAGATGTCGATTCTTACGTTCAGCGGTTCCGTTTTGTTGCGGGATATAGACACATGAAGTTTGGTGAATAACCCCGAATTCCGAGCAGAGATTTGCAAATTTATGGCCAGTGTATTTGCGGACATTGTCTGTGCGAATAGTTTTGATAGTGGTGGAGAATTGCGTGCGGGTCTCAAGGAGGAAAGCCCGAAAGACCCGGGGAAGCTCGGAGCGATCACGAAGTAAGTAGAGCCATGTCATTCGGGAGTAATCATCAATAAAAGTTAGGAAATAACGATAACCAAAAATACTAGTAACTTTGTACGGTTTCCAAATATCGGAGTGTACTAAAATAAAAGGAGCAGCGCTCCGGGTACAATGAGACGAAAAAGATGAACGCGGCTGCTTGCCGTAAATACATGCTTCACACTGAAAAGACGGTAAAGATACATCGGGAAGAGTCTTCTGGAGGACAGGTAAAGGGGCATGCCCAAGACGGCGATGCCAATCGACGAAGGAGACGGAAGACAGGATAGATGGAGGGTCATGAAGGAGGTAGAGCCCGTTTTGCAGTCGTCCTTTACCAATGATAGTCCGTGTCCGTTGATCCTGTATTAGAAAAGAAGAAGAAGTAAAGGTTACTGAGCAGTTTAAATCAGTAATAAGGCGACCAACAGAAAGCAAATTAAATGGGGGAGCCCGGAACGTGAAGAGCCGAACGAAGAGAGAGAGAGGAAGTGAGAGGGATGTCAGCCGAGCTGGAGACAGGAACAGTGTCCCCATTCGCCACTGTAATACACTTGGGATGAGGAGAAGTCAGGTATTGTTGTGGTCGCAGAGAAGTGATGTGATGAGTAGCACCAGAATCCACTATCCAATGTGGACTAGTGGAGAGATAAGCGATACCTTCATGGGAGATGGAGGAAGCAGAAGCAACCGAGGCAGGTGGGCGACTGAGCAGGCCATGGAGTTGTTGCAGCTGAAGGCGGACCTCTTCAAGGTCAGTACGAGCGGAGGAGTCTGTGGTAGCAACAGTGGCCTGCGGGCGAGGAGGAAACCATGCTTCCGAAAGCAAACAACCTCAAGGTGTCCGTCCTTCCCACAGAAGGAACACTTTGGTCGAGATCGAGCTCCCCGACCTCGGCCCCGGGAGCCAGAACGTCCCCCACGAGCTGGAGGGGGAAGAGGTAGTAAGGGCGCAGAAGCCTGTTGTAGGAGAGTCGGTGACGGAGGAGCAGAACAATCAGGAGGAGGCGAAACCTTGAGTAACATGGCACACACATCAGATAGGGATGGGGTAGCCGCAGAGGAGAGAATATGTGCCCGAATGCTTTGAAAATGATGTGGTACACGAGCCATCATCATGGCCACACCGACAGCTTCTTTCTGAGCACGTTGTGCAGCGAGATCCAGTGTGGGAGGTTGATGCTGAATCCATGCTTCGACCAGAGTCTTGGCGCGAGCAACAAACGACGTGAGGTCGGAGGCCCCGCCAACCTCGAGATTCTGAAGATCAGTGATGATTTCGTAGAGGTGTTGGAGGCTATCTTTGCCAGAATAGAGGGCCTGGAGCTCATCCCACACGGCCTTGGCGGTTTCATGATACATGACCATGCGGTATGGTTCACTATCCAGAGAGTTGAGGAGCCACGTCTGGACCCGACCGTCGTTGCGTAGCCAATCATCAGTGGGAGGAACGGGAGCGGTCTGGGTCAGATGATGAAGAAAACCTTTCGATTGAAGCACACGACGAACCGAGTGCACCCACTCCGTAAAGTTCTTCTTCCCGGTCAAAGAGATAGTAGTAATCCGCAATTCATCACGGATTTCGGGGGCAAGAACTGGGCGGTCAGCCGATGAAGCCGTCGGTTCGGCAGAGTTAATAGAGGACCCCATGATCAGGTGGGCAGAGGACTAGACCGCCAAGAGGTCAAGCAGCGGATAGATGGGGAGACCGCACGGGAAGACCAGAAGCAGACAACAGGCAGGCCGTACGAGAAGACGTACAGGACCAAGGCAGCGGCTAGAGCAGAAGAGGCAGCGTCCAGAAAAGGTCGAGCGGACAGAAAGCGTACTGGGGAGGCCGCACGGTCTCGGTGATAAGTCACCAACGGCAAGAAGCCGCGACCACGATGCTAAGCCCGGAGCGGTTAGGGAGACCGCGACGACCAACCGACCCGAAGGATGCACGAGAAATAGAAGCCGGACACACGAAGGACGCACGAGAAATAGATGCCGGACACACGAAGTCCGCATGGTCAAAGTGAGTACACCAGCGGCAGGGGAAGATGCCACGACCAAGTGCAGAGATCGCCGCGGATAGAGAAGAAGTTGCGCGGTTAGGGAGGAAGCTGTCCGGGAGAAGAAGAACAAAAGACAGGGAGATGCCGCGAGGCAAGAGTGGAGCTCGCTGCGGGAAGAGAGAAACAACTTGCGCGGGTAGAGAGGAAACCGCGCGGGTAGGGACGGCCGCGAGCTAAGAGCGGAGCTCGCTGCGGGAAGAGAAAAGCAAACTGCGCGGGTAGAGAGGAAACCGCGCGGGGAGAGAAAGTGGAGGGAGGGGCCACTAGCGAGAGAAACTCCTATAAAAGGAGAGAGAGTAGAGAGAAACGAAGGTGGAGGCCACGGGATAGGAGGGGAAGAGAGAGGCGGGTAGAGAGATCCTAGCCGCGCGCCTTGCGCGAGAGGAGAAGGCCGTCCGGTTAGAAGAACACAGACCGCGCGTAGCGCAAACAGAGGAGGGTCGGGCGGTTAGCAGAAAACTAGCCGCAAGGAGAGACCGAGTCCCTCTGATACCATGTGGAGAAAACTCAAACTTGTAAATACTTTCTCTATATTCAAATACAAAGTATGAATATATATTTATAGGAGGAAAAAAGAGAGAAGAGAGTCCTATACATGATGTGAGACTAAAGAAGAGAGAAAAATAAACAAATACATGGGCTCTATGGGTCCCTTTACATGAGCTTTTCTAACAGTTTCCACTGTTAATTGAAAACAATGTCTTTATTATTCCATGCTTTCTACTTTCTTCCACTTCGTAGAGAGTTTTTCATTGGCCTGGGAGTACACATAAGAACAAGGTTGCTTGGTCCAGATCTGCCCTGGTAATGGGTGGACCTGGTCAGTTTGACCTGTTAACTGGATGATCTAATTTATTGGCGGACCTAAATTAACTATTGCTCTTTTCTTGGAAAATCTCGGCATCTAAAAATGGAAATTTTAGGTTATGCATGTATATCATTACTGAAGAAGATTTTTAATAGTAATTTTGACCGTTGCATTTTTATTGTCTATTTTATTTCTAACTTTCCCTTCTTGACTGTCTTTGACTGAATGAATTAGTTATGAACTCTTGTTTCTATTTTTTACAATCTTAAGATTAATATGCCTCTGCTTCTAGTTCCTATGAAGATGGTTTATAAAATCCTTCAATTTTGTATTCGAACCTTGTCAATGTCTTCAAAGGAACTTTACTTTTGGATCGTGCGGCTTTCTTAGAGAGGGGGTGTGGGTGGGGGTGAATAAGGATTATTACAAAAACTTGTCTTTTCTGTTTGCTAATGATTTTTTTTATAAATGTGCACAGTGTTAATTAGAGATTTACAACAACATGATCAACAAAATTGAAAACTTTATCATTGAAATAAAAATCTTAATACATACAATGATTTCGATTTTTTAACGCAAAGGTCGGTAGGCGATAAAAATAATGTTCTTTTACTTACTATACCGACTCACTACTCGAACCGATTGACCGTAACTAATCCGCCCCTGGATTATTCTCAAGCCTATCCTTTGAATCACTTAGAGTTGAAGGATGGGGGTGTTGGAGTGCTCTGGGACAGCTAGGTCGACCTCTCCTCTCCAAAATATCGTGTTGAAAGTACGTCCCAAGAGAATGAAATGAGTTTTTATTTCTCTACGAGCTACCGCCGGGCAGTAACGTTAAATTTCGAATATCTTGCGCTCTTTTTCGTCATCTGTACGACAAAGGTTTTCATATGGAGATTTGAGCTAGCATTGAGTGATATCGGCTACCGCAGGGCGATAGTAAATTTGAATTTTCCGCGCTCCTTTCTCCTCTGTGCCGCGAGGTTTCCATACGAAGGTTAACGCTATTGTTGGGCTATAGCCATTACGTCGGGCATTAGTGTACTTTGAAATGAATCTTTCAAACTCCGTTTTTATATCGCCGATGCTATCTACTACCGTGTGGCTGTAGTGGGATGTCTTCATGTTTATCCATGTTGCCATATATCTGTCCAGGGACTGCCCCAGGTGCTGAAATGAGCTATCCCCACTAGGAGATAGCTGCTACCGCTGGCGGTAGCGTCCTTCATGAAAATGCTCTAGGCAGCCCCAAAACTCTTCCTAGTCCATAATTGATCGTTGACTACTGGTCGACCGAGTACTACCACGAGGCAATACCAGCCACTGGCGGTAGGTAGCATTTGTGGACTTGGCCTTTTCATTTTAGCCGGATTCGTGTCGGAGCATCCATTACTTGTATCAATAATAATTTATGCTCCTGCACACTATGAAACACCTGCGAATATAGATTAGATATTTATCATAATTTGTTATTTTCAAACCAGGAGTGTCGAACTATATTCCAACATCTACATGGTATGTTTGCTTCGGTGTTACAATTCTTTTCACCTTCCTTGTCCAATTGCACATGTTCAGGTGTATTAGAAAAGCCCATGTGTAAAGGCCCAAAATAGGCCCTAGTATTCTCTCTTCTTTAGTCCTACATCTTGTATAGGATTTTTCCTCTCTTCTCATCTCCTATATATTTGTATTCCCTCCTTGTATTTACATACACAAGCAATACAAGTTTTGACTTCTCTCAACATGGTATTAGAGGCAGGTTACGATCTACCCGCCCTGTGCAATTTTTAAACCGCATCTACCCGCCGCCTTCTGGCGGACTCCGCGGTCTCCTCGCGGATTGTTTGCGGTCTCCAGCGGTCTGCCTCCTTTTCTATCCGCCGCTTCTCGCTCACTGTCCGCGGCCTCGACGGACAGTCCGCTGCCTCTCCCCGTGGATCCAGGTTCTCTCCTCCTCCCACCCCTTTTTATAGTTTCTCTCCTTTCTCTCGTGGACCCCACCTCCCGTGCCCCTCGCGCGGTCTCTAGTTCTATCCGCGCGGCTTCCCCTCCTATCCGCTCGGCGTCTGCTCCTTGCGGTTTCCTTCTCGCCGCTCGAGTTCTTCAACTCGCGGTCTCTTTTCTTCCTCCCGCTCGAGTTCGTCAACTCGCGGCTTCACTCTCTCCTATCCGCTCGAGTTTGATAACTCGCAGTCTCTCTCCTATCCGCTCGAGTTTGGTAACTTGCGGTCTCTCTCCTATCCGCTCGAGTTTTGTAACTCGCGGTCTTTTTTTCTTCTCGCCGCCTTCTCGCGGCCTCCAGACCGTGCGGTCTGCCTCTTACCCGCTCTGGTCGTGGCCTGTCTGGCCGCTGGTGTTCGCATCATGACCGTGCGGGTTCGTTCTCCCGGCCTTTTCTGCTCGCTGTTTGTCGCTGCGGCCTGTTCCTAGTCGCGGCGATCTCCTCCCCTCTCTGCGGCCTGCCTCTCCAGCGGACTCCTGCCTGGTTGCTGCGGTCTTCGTCAACATCGCTGCGGCCTCCTTCCAAGTCGGTGCGGCTTTTCTTTCAGGACTATGGACTCCTCTGTTGACTCCACCGGCCCGGCGGCTAGTCCGCCCGCTGACCGCCCGACTTGTCCAACCGACCTGCGCGATGAATTACGCATCACTACCATCTCTCTCTCCGGGAAGAAAATTTTTCTCCCTTGGGCGCATTCTGTGCGCCGGGTTCTCCAGGCCAAGGGTCTCCTGCCTTACCTCACACAGGCTCCTCCGGTTCCCCCTACGGACGATTGGCTCCGCAACGATGGTCGTGTGCAGACTTGGCTCCTCAACTCCTTGGATGGTGAGCCGTATCAGATGGCCATGTATCACGAGACGGCCAAGTCTATATGGGATGAGCTGCACTCCCTATACTCCGGCAAGGACAACCTTCAACACCTCTACGACATCCTCACCGATCTCGTTGCTCTCGACACCGGTGGCGCCCCGGACATGACGTCGTTTGTCGCTCGGGCTAAGACTCTGGCCGAGGCCTGGATACTGCATCAGCCTTCTACCAGTGATCATGCTGCCCAGCGCGCTCAGAAGGAGGCGGTTTGCATTACTATTATGATGGCCCGTCTTTCGCCTCACCTTCAGACTATCCAGACTCAGGTTCTGGTATCTTCCACCGTTCCATCCCTTTCTGAGATCTGTTCCATGCTCCTCCGCGTGATGCCTCCTCCGGATGCTCCTGTGCCGACTTCCTCGGCCTTTCTTCAACAGGCCCCTCCGCCCCTGCTTCCCTCGCCTCCCTCTGCTCGTGGTGGCCGCTCCGGCTCTCGGGGCCGCGGGCGTGGTGGCAGGGGGCGGCCGAAGTGTTCCTACTGCGGCAAGGACGGACACCTTGAAGCGACCTGCTACCGCAAGAATGGATATCCTCCTCGACCGACGGCTTCGGTGGCCGCAGATGCCTCCTCTCCTGCCTCTCCGGACCTTGAAGCTGTCCGCCTCCAGCTCCAGCACCTCCAGGGACTGCTCATCCCGCCTCCTGCTTCCCTGGCCTCCACCTTCGTCTCCCAAGCAGGTACAGCCTGTCTCTCCACCGGTCCGTCCTGGATCATGGACTCCGGTGCCACTCATCACATTACGTCCCAGCGGCCTGCCACATACTCCGACTCTCCTCATCCGCGGTCTATCACCGTGGCTAATGGGGCTCTTGTTCCCGTCTCCGGATCGGCGGACATCTCTCTCAGCCCGTCGTTTCCTCTCCGCTCGGCTCTTCATGTTCTGAGTTCCCCCTTCTATTTACTTTCTGTTGGTCGCCTTACTGCTGATCTGGATTGCTCTGTTATATTCACTTCCTCTTCCTTTGTCATACAGGATCGCCGGACGCGGACTACCATTGGTAAAGGCGGATTGCGGAACGGGCTCTACCTTCTCGACACACCTCCTATCATCCTCTCCCCCGTCTCCTCCACCGAGTGGCATCGCCGTCTTGGCCACGCTCCTCTACCTGTTCTCCAGCGGGCTCTCCCTGATATCTCTCTCCATCCGTTTCAGTGTGAGTCTTGTATCCTCGGCAAGCAGCCGCGTTTATCTTATCCTGCTCATTGTACCCGAAGCTCTGCTCCGTTTGATTTATTGCATTCTGATGTATGGGGACCGTATAAAATTACTAGTATTTCTGGTTTCCGGTATTTTATTACTTTCATTGATGATTATTCTCGCATGACGTGGTTGTACTTACTTCGTGATCGCTCCGAGCTTTCTCGCATTTTTCGAGCCTTTGTCGTTGAAACTCGTACCCAATTTCACACCACTATCAAAACTGTGCGCACGGATAATGCTCGTGAGTACACTGGCCACGACTTCGCTACTTTATGCTCTGAGTTCGGGATTATCCACCAAACCTCTTGTGCCTACACGCCTCAACAAAACGGCGTTGCCGAACGTAAAAACCGCCACTTTCTTGATGTGGCTCGCTCTCTCATGCTTCAAATGCATGTGCCCAAGCATTACTGGAACTTTGCGGTCTCCACGGCTTGTTTTCTCATCAACCGTCTCCCTTCCTCCGTCCTCCACTTTGCTACTCCGTTCAGCCTGTTGTTTCCCTCGACTCCGGCTTTCCCTCTTCCGCCCCGTATCTTTGGTAGCTCTTGTTACGTCCACCATCTGGGCCCGCCCTCGGACAAATTGGATCCCCGGGCGGCTAAACACATATTCGTGGGCTATTCCCGTACTCAGAAGGGGTATCTCTGTTATTCTCCCGCCACTCGGAAGCTCTCTGTCTCTGCGGATGTCACCTTCCGCGAGACTCAACCTTTTTTTTCGGATTCTCTCACTACTCCTATCCCTTCGGCTCCTTTACCTCCATCCATCCCACGACCAGTTCTCCCCGTTACAACGCCGCTGCTACCGGTTCCACCAGCTCTACCTCCTTTTCCCCCCGCACCACCCATCATCCAGGTCTATACTCGTCGCCCCCGTTGCTCTATGGCCCCACTGCAGTCCGCCTCAACCACGGTTACTCCGCGCCCGACAGATCAGGTACAGACATCCACCGCTCATCCTCTCGCTCATTACATCTCTCTACATCGCCTCTCTCCTCATCTTCACACTTTTGCTACTTCTCTTTCCTCGGTTTCTGTTCCTAATTCTGTGCAGGAGGCGCTCCAACATCCTGGCTGGCGGGCTGCCATGGAGGAGGAAATGGCTGCTCTCTGGACTAACCAGACCTGGACTCTCGTCCCTCTTCCTCCCGGTCAGAAACCCGTTGGGTGTAAATGGGTCTTTGTTATTAAACATGTTGCTGATGGCACTATTGACCGCCTAAAGGCCCGCCTTGTGGCTCGTGGCTTCACCCAGCAGCAGGGGCTCGACTACGAGGAGACTTTTTCCCCGGTGGCCAAACTCAATACAGTCCGGGTTCTCCTCTCTGTTGCGGTACATCGCCAGTGGCCCCTACTCCAACTGGATGTCAAAAATGCGTTTCTGAACGGTGATCTCCAGGAAACTGTGTATATGCAACAACCTCCCGGGTTTGAGACCACGGGGGAGTCTCAAGTCTGCCATCTTCGAAAGGCTCTTTATGGTCTCAAACAGTCTCCCCGGGCATGGTTTGACAAGTTCAGTAAGGCCCTCCGGGAAATTGGTTTTACTCGAAGCTCCGCCGACTTCTCGCTCTTCACTCTCCACCGATCTACCGGGACCGTCCTTCTGCTAGTCTATGTGGACGACATCATTATTACTGGGAACGACTCGAATGGAATACTGGCGGTGAAACTTCATCTGAGCACCGTTTTTCAAACAAAAGATCTGGGGCCCCTTCGGTACTTCTTGGGCCTAGAAGTCGCCAGACGGCCAGATGGTTTGATCCTTTCTCAGCGAAAGTACTGTACTGACCTTCTTCATGATGCGGGTTACTCAGGCTGTAAGCCAATTGACACCCCAATGGATGTCAATCACAAGTTATGCGCGCAGGCCTCTGACTCCGATATCCTACTGGACAATCCAGAATATTACCGTCGCCTAGTTGGAAAATTGATATACCTCACAGTAACCAGACCAGATATCTCCTTCGCTGTTGGTATCGTCAGTCGATATATGCATTCCCCCAGAAGCTCTCATCTTCAGGCGGTTGAACGTATTCTCAGATACCTCAAAACGGCTCCTGGACAAGGACTGGTGTACAAAGTCTCTTCCTCCACTCCTACTCTGGTAGCATACTCTGATGCTGACTATGCTGGGTCCCTCGATGATCGAAGGTCCACCAGTGGCTTCTGCACGTACTTTGGAGGACATCTGATTACCTGGCGGAGCAAGAAACAAGCGGTCGTTGCTCGATCATCAGCTGAGGTAGAATACCGGGCGATGGCATCAGTGGTGTCGGAACTAACGTGGCTTGAAAGCCTTCTCACCGATCTGGGTGTAAAGCTTCCTTCACCGGCTCTTCTCCTCTGTGACAGTCAAGCCGCTATACACATTGCCAAGAACCCAGTCTTTCACGAGAGAACTAAACATATTGAAGTCGACTGTCATTTTATCCGGGAAAAGGTTCAACTAAAGAAGATCGACCTCAGACATGTTCCTGGTACTGAACAAGTTTCGGATGTCCTCACAAAGGCCTTGTCAAGTACCCTCTTCTATCAATGCCTGTCCAAGCTTGGCGCATACGATTTGTACGCTCCAGCTTGCGGGGGAGTATTAGAAAAGCCCATGTGTAAAGGCCCAAAATAGGCCCTAGTATTCTCTCTTCTTTAGTCCCACATCTTGTATAGGATTTTTCCTCTCTTCTCATCTCCTATATATTTGTATTCCTTCCTTGTATTTACATACACAAGCAATACATACAAGTTTTGACTTCTCTCAACAAGGTGAAAGTGATTTTAATCAAACATATGATTATTATACATTTAAATATCAGATCTGTTTGTAAGATTGATGCAACCATCTTAGCCATCATATTAATGGTGTTACTCGAGCTGGCCATCACCTTGATCAGGCCAGCCATTACCTTACCCCGTTCGGTCACCACCTCTCCTCCACCCCTCCCTACTTCTTATAACCACCATAACTACCTCCACTACAAATACACCTTAACTGCCCACTTGCCCCCACTTAACTACCCATTACCACTTCCTGTAACTACTCCTTCCATCAAATAACTACCCACTTCTCTCCACGACCTGCCCTTTCTGCTGTCTCCTAACCGCCAGCATCTATTAACTCCTCAAAATAACCACCCCACCTCTACTAAGCCTCCTCCTCTAACTACCCAACTACCACCTCTCCCCCCAGTTAATCTCAACCGGCCACTTCACTGTACATTCCAACACCGAGTCCTTAAATCCCCTATCCCATCCGACTATCTAATATGGCCGACCCATTCCAGCATTCAGCCCACTGTTCCTATAGAAACATTTCACTTTTTTCTGCCCAAAACATCCAGAAACTCACACAACCACCGCCAGAGTCCCCCTTTCCTGAACTCTATGCACCAACAACTCTTTCTCCCTACAGGCTGCCTATTCATGTCTCCTGGAAAACTGTTTCCAGGCCCTTGCACCATTTTGGCCTCTTCCTAACTTGTCCGGAAGCCTTCCAGGACCAAGGACAACCAGCCAGAATCTACCCTGCCTCCTCCCATTTGGGAGTCCTCCAACCCCCTCCCAAAGCCTGCAGTAGCTCTCACCAGCTCCTCCACAACTTCCAACCACCCCCGTGGTCTCAACAAGTCCACCATAACTTCTATTACTGGCAGATCTTCCACTTGTCCCCTCCACCCAACTAAATTCGCTCAACTTCGCCCACAACCCTTTCCAAAGCCCAATCGAGCTGTTCTAGCCTTCCTTGAACTCCGAAATATCATCACCTCCTTCCTCGGTCTCCTATGCTTATGTAGTTTCTTATTTGAAGTTTATTTCTCGTTCATTTTGTATGAATTGATGCCACATTATTACAAATGTGTATTCATAGTTGTTTTTCATCATAAAATTGTGTGACTTACAAGGTTTATTCATTATGTATTTAATTTAAGCACTCTTGCTTTCCACGAATTTGAGATCAAAAGCTTTCTTCATTGCTTTGCAATTAATTGTGATATTCATGTACTAGCCTAAAATATTATTTATTAATTGCAATCTATCATCAAAATTGTTATCAAGTGCATGTACATCATTACTATATTCTAATTGAGTTTCCCTATTACTACACCACTAGGATTTCCATAATTTACTGCCAAACCTCTTCCTCATTTTGTGTCAATCCCCATCCTCTCTTCCTTTTTGTTGGAACTTGTAAGCCTCCTTATTTTTGCCATGAGATTCCTATCTTTCCATGTCGGTGCTGACCGTTCCTTCACTACCATTTCTTTTTTCTAGTTAGTTTTTAAGATTTCGTCCTTTCATTTGTCTTTCTCGTTGTTATTGCTACAATAAAAAAAGCCCATGTATTTAGGCCCACAAGGCCTCTCTTCACTAGCTCCTCTTTTAGTCCCACATCTTTAGTTTGTATTTAGCTCTCTCTTTATAAAAATGGAGACTCATTGTACAATGTAAATGCATGAAATTATTATGAGAATGATAAAATATAAGCCTATTTTATTCTCTATTTCAACATGGTAACAAAGCTAGATTCCGATCCTAGAACATATTCTCGAACAAAATGACAATCAACTTCAATATGTTTTGTACGCTCATAAAACATAGGTTTCTCGATGCTGTGAATACCAGTTTGACTATCACAAAAGAGAACAACTGGTGATGGAAGTTTGACATCTAAATCAGTGAGGAGACTTTCTAACCATGTAAGTTTTGAGACAACGGTACATGGAGCAATACTTCGCTTCTGCCGAGCTTCTGTGCGGAGCACTTCTTGCCAAGATCCCGTGCTGAGCGCTTCTTGCCGAGCTCCTCTCATGTTGAGCTTTTCTTCTTCCAAGCTCCATCTCCCGATCTTGCCAAGCTTTTCTTGCTTGGCGCTTATTCCGAGCTTTTCTGCGGCACGCTTTAGTCGTGCTCCTGTGCTGAGCTTCTGTGTCGATCTGCTATATCGAGCTCCTGTGCCGAGCTCTTGTATCGAGCTCCTCTTGTCGAGTTCCTTCATGTCGAGCTTCTGCTTGCCTTGTTTCCCTGTGGTCTGTTCGTATTGCCATCCAGTCATGAGAACACCTGCGACTCCTTATCCCCCACGCAATGGTCTGAATTCTGTGGCAGTTCGCCCTCCCTTGAATGTTTTTAGTGGTTGTCGATGCACTGACCGCCCCTGTTCCCGCACTAAACTTAACATTCTGCGAGGTAAACTCTGACACCTGCGGGAGCTGATTGCTTATAACTCTTGCCCCGTGGCCTCCTTCCATGTCAGTCTCTCTACCTTTCCTCTTGGCTCCTCCTGGATTGTGGACTCTAGAGCCACCAATCACGTCTCTCCACAACAGCCCTTTCGGTACTTGTACTCTCAGTGTCCAAAGTTCATTAAGATGGAAAACGACGACACCACTCTCGTTGCCGGCTCTGGCGATGTGTTGCTCACCCCTTCTCTACCTCTTGGTTCCGTTTTACATATCCCTGACTCTTAATTCGATTTGCTCTCTGTTAGCCTCCTTACTCATGATCATGATTGCCCAGTTACCTTCTCTTCCTCTTCTTTTGTTGTGCAGGATCGACAAACACAAAATATTGGTACGGGGCGGCTTTGCAATGGGCTATACACTCTGTATCTTCCTTCCTCCATTCTCTCTTTTGTTATCTCTGTTGATTGACACCGACGTCTCAGTCATGCTCCACTTCCCATTCTCCAAAAGGCTCTCCCCGCTGTATCTTTTTCTCCTTTTAATTGTGAATCATGTATCTATGGGAAACAACATCGCTTTGTTTTCGCTCCTCATTGTACTCGGTGCGCTGCTCCTTTTGATTTAGTACATTCTGGTATCTGGGGCCCATACAAAACCGCTAGTATATCAGGTCATCGCTACATGTTACGTTTATCGATGATTATTCATACAAGAGTTGTTATATATGATGCGTGATCGCTCTGAGCTTCTATCCATTTTTCGCTCCTTTATTGCAGAAACCCAAACACAATTTACTCATGCCATCAAAATTTTTCGTACTGATAATGCGTGCGAATACACTGGACATACTTTCCAGCACCTCGTTGGGCATTGTACACCAAACATCTTGTGCGTATACTCCACAACAGAATGACGTTGCTGAGCGGAAGAACCACCATCTTCTCGACTCAGTCTCTATTATTCAAGGTTGCAGATGTCGGATGTCGGGTTCATATCGGTTTGAATTTGAAATGTCGTATGTTGGATTGCGGGGGATATATCGGGGATGTTTTACAATGTCAGCTTTTAATATTTAAATAAATTTATTCATATATATAAACATTTTAAATCAACCTATGCCGGTCCCAAACCCAGATAAAAAATGGTCAGGGTTGTGCTATGTAGACGACCAACATAAAATGTAGTCACCCTTATGAATTTGGATCATTTGAGAAATTGTGCAAAAGATAGGTTGTTCCCCCTAAGGAACGCGTCGCATGGTCTGAATGCGACGTCTCGCCAAAGACCGCTGCATCTCTAGAACTTGAGTGTAGTTTGTTAAATATGCAAAGTGTTCTCGTCGTATGGTCCGAATGCGACATCTTGGCAAGGACTGTTGCACCTCCAAGAGGATTTGAGTGTAGTGTTAAATAGATAAAATTTCTCACATATTAGATGTCCTAGGGAAGTATGTCGTAGGAATTATGACTGACTTAGGTTTAGTAGTTGGAATATAGGTACGCTAACGGGGAAACGATGAAAGTAGTTGATACGATGATTAGGAGAATGATAAATATTTTATGCCTTCAAGAGACTAGATGAGTGAGTGAAAAAGTTAAATTTTTAGATAATTCATGTTTTAAATTATGACACAGGAAAAAATAAAACAAGCAGTGAAGTTGATATTATTGTGGATACTATTTGGAGAGAGAGTTGTTGTGATAAGTAGAAAATATGATAGAATCTTAGCTCTTAAATTCGTCATAAGAAAAAAAATATTAATGTGATCAGTGCTTACGCGTCATAAGTAGGATTAAATGAAGCTATTGAAGTGCAATTTTGTTAAGACTTAGATGATTTAGTAAGAGAAATCTCACAAAGAGAGAAGATTTTCATTGAAGGACACTTAAATGGACATATATGGAAGAAAAATGTAGATTATACAACCGTTCGTGAAGGATTTGGATATGAAGAAAGACGAACCTTTTTTTACTTTGCCGTATCACATGAGCTAATTGTGACAAATATACTTTTCATAAAGAGGGAAGAACATTTAATTACGTTTTAAAGTGAATCAAATAAATCACAAATTGATTATTTATGACTCGCAAAATGGATAAAATGATTTGTAAGGATTGCAAAGTCATAGCAGGAGAAAGGTTGACAACACAACATAGACTAGTGTGTTAGACGTACATTTTAAATATAATAATTTTAAGACTAGAAAAAAAGTTGCCAAAAATTCAGTGGTGGAACTTGAAGATGAAAAAACAGATTGCTTTCAAGACAACAGTTATATAACTAGTTGATGACCAGTATGTTGATTTTAATATCTCATGAGAAGTTATATCTTCACATTTAAGGATAAGTGGAAAGATCGTACTTGGAGTATCAAAAGGTCCTGCGCTCCCAAATAAAGAATCTTGGTGGTGGAAAGAAGAAGTGCAAGACAAAGTGAGGGCAAATAAGAACAGCTATAAATCATTCTACGTTTGTAGGAATGATGAAAACTTAGTCAGATATACAGTCGTAAAAAAGGAGCTAAACATACAGTAAGGTAAGAAGTCAAGCTTATGAAGAATTTTATAAGCAATTAGATACCGAATAAGGAGAGCGTGACATATATAAAATTGCTCGAGCTAAAGAAATGAAGACAAAAGATTTAAGTCAAGTAAAATGCATAAAGGATAGAAAAAATACAGTTTTGACGTAAAATATGGATATTAAAGAGAAATAAAAAAGATACATTTATCAACTTTATAATGAAACAAAAGATAATGAATTGAACTTGAAAGAGTTAAGTAAATCAGATGAGTATAAGAACATAACGTTTTATCGTAAAATTCAAGTATCTGAGATAAATGATGCTCTAAAGAAGATGAAAAATGAAAAAGCGTTGGACCAGACGATATACCTATCGAAGTATGAAAATATCTAGGGAATGAAAACATTTTGTAGCTTATATATTTTTTCAATAAGATACTGAAGTCAAAGAGAATGTCATACGAATGGAGAGAAATTATCTTGGTACCTTTGTATAAGAATAAAAGAGATTTACAAAATTGTGTTAATTACAAAGGAATTAAATTTTGATGAGTCATGCCAGGGCGACTAACATCTCATTGATAACTACCGAAAAATGAGTAAGATGGGAGACTAACATCTTGGAAAATCAATTTGGATTCATGCCAGGGCGGTCGACCATGAAAGCTATACATCTCTTGAGGAGACTCATTGACATCTTCTGAAAAAGAAAACAAGATTTGCATATGTTGTTCATCGATCTTGAGAAGGCTTATGATAGAGTTCCAAGAGAGATCTTATGGAGAGTCTTAGAAAAGAAAGGTGTAAATGTATCATACATTGACATAATCAAAGATATGTATACAAATTCAATGACATGGGTGAGGACATCTAGAGGATTAACACAAGAATTCCCTATCACTGTTGGCTTACATCAAGGTTCAGCTTTAAGCCCTTATCTTTTTACCCTTATCTTAGATGAGCTCACTAGACATATCCAGCAAACAATACCTTGGTGTTTATTGTTTACAATTGATATCGTTTTGGTCGATGAGACGCGCGAGGGTGTAAACGCAAAACTTGAATCTTGGCGACACTTTAGAAAAAAAAGGGTTTTAGGTTGAGTAGAGCAAAAACAGAATATATGAAGCTTAAATTTAGCAGTGTAAGAAGGACATATGACTTTGTTATACAGTTGGGTGATCAAGATATTTTCTATATGGAGTGTTTTAAATATCTTAGATCGATACTTCAAAAAGACGGAGGTATTGATAAAGATGTAACACATAAAATCCAAGCGGGTTGGTTGAACTGGAGAGGCGCGTCAGGGATCTTATGTGATCGCAAAGTACCATTAAAACTTAAAGGCAAGTTTTACCATACTGCAATTAGACCAGCGATGCTCTATGGTTTTGAGTGTTGGGCAGTGAATTGTGTACATGCGCAAAAAATGGGAGTTGCGGAGATGAGAATGCTTAGGTTGATGTGTGGACACACAAGACTGAATAAAATTCAGAATGAATGTATCAGGGATATGACAGGAGTAACACCAATTGCAGAGAAGATGCGAGAAGCTCGACTATGATGGTTTGTCCACATACAAAAGAGACCATTAGAGGCACCTGTTAGGCGTTGTGAGAGTTTAGTCACTAGACATGTGAAACGAGGGTGGGGTAGAACAATAAAGACTTGGAATGAAACTATAAGGAAAGACATGATGTATTTAGGCATTAGTGAGATTATGACTAAAGATAGGGCACAATGATGACAAAGGATCCATATAGCTGACCCCACTATAGTGGGATAAAAGCTTGAGTGTTGTTGTTATGTGTAGTTACATACATAATGTATTTTATAAATTATACAATAAACATATATACACATAATGTATGTTTATAAATTATATAATAAATATATATACACATAATGTATGTTTATTAATTATACAAAAAAAAACGTTGACGACAGTAAACGACATAAAGAATACCAAATGAGAGTGAGACGAGAAAGAAGTCAAATCTTGGCTCAGAGAGATGCATAAAATGTAACACAACAAAATATTTCCACTCCGACGCTTAAAAGAAATGAAAAATATATGTTTTTAGTACTCATCATATATCGTCTGTGAGATATTGCCCGATATATCGGGGTCTGAAGACCGATATATCCGAGATATTTTTAAAAACGATATTTTTGCTTAAAATATCAATGTCGTGGTGTTTTATATCCAAAACTTTTATGTCGGCCGACATCTACAACACTGCTCTTATTCCATATGCAGGTCCCCACCATTTATCAAAATTCGCTGTCTCCACTACTTGGTATCTCATCAACCGCATTTCCTCTCCTGTCCTTCAATTTGTGATCCCCTCTTTCTCTTATTTCCTGATCGCCCTTTCTTCCCATGACTCCACAAATCTTTGGCTGTATCTGCTACGTTCACCATCTGGGTCCTCCCGTTGACAAGTTAGCCCCTCATGCCACGCACTACATGTTTGTGTTCGTTGGGTATTCGCACAGCCAAAAGGACTATGTTTATTACTCTCCCTCCACTCAAAAGCTGATCATGTTTGCCGATGTCACTTTCCTGGAAAATCAGTTTTTTCATCAATTCGTCGCCACATCAATGCCTCCTCCTGATATCCCACGTGCTATTGTTCCTACCAATTATCCTTTACCACCTTTACTACCGACAGTGCCACCTGCCTCGACTCCTCTTCGTGTCTACTCACACACTATCCTCGATCTGGTACCTGTAGTGGCCCCCTATTTTACTGATACTTCACAAACCATTGATTCGACGACATCCTCCGCTGCGTATCCTTTCTCAAATTATGTTTCCTTGCATCGTCTCTCCTTTGATTTGCGTATGTTTGCAACCTCTTTATCTTCAATTTCCCCTCCCTATTCAGTGCAGGAAGCCCTTCAACATTCAGGGTGGCGTGCGACAATGAATGAGGAAATGACTGTACTTTGGGCCAATCACACTTGAGACCTTGCTCCTCTTCCTCCTAATCAACATACAATGAGTTACAAGTGGCTACACTGTGAAACATCATCTGGATGAGACTTTTAATCACCTCAAGGCCCGTTTTTTTGCCAGAGGCTTTACTCAACAACAAGACCTCGATTATGTAGAGACCTTTTCTCGGGTGAAAAAACTCAACATCGTCCGTGTCCTACTCTCACTTGCCTTTCATCGTCATTGGCCGCTCCATCAGCTTGATGTTAAAAACTCCTTCCTTCGCGACGATCTTGTGGAGATTGTGTGCATGCAACAACCTATTAGTTATATAACCATGGGAGAATCCCTTGTCTGTCATCTGAAGAAATCTCGCTATGGCCTCAAACTGTCTACACAGACTTGGTTTGAGAAGTTTAGTTAGGTGGTTCGTGAGTTTGGCTTCACCCAAAGCTAAAGAAAATTCTCCCTCGTTATTTGACAACGTTCATCTAATACAATGATTCTTCGAGTCTATATTGATGACATCCTTGTTACTGATGATGATCTTTCCGACATCACCCAAATGAAGCAACATCTTGCCTCTTATTTTCAAATTAAGGATTTGGGATGGCTCCGCTACTTCTTGGGAATTGAGGTAGCCCGATGATCTGATGGTCTTGTCTTGTCTCAACCAAAGTATTGTCTCGATCTACTACATAATGCAAGCCACTCTGGATGTAAGACTTTGGATACACCTATGAATGCAAATCATCAACTCCACGCTCATGGCTCAGACTCTAATCAACTTTTCCCTAATCTGAAGTATTATCGCCGCCTTGTTGGCAATCTAATCTATCTTACTGTCACACTATCTGACATTTTCTTTGCGGTCGGTGTGGTCAGTCACTTCATGCATACCCCTCTTGAGTCTCTCATCTTTTGGCTGTTGAGCGTATTCTTCGATATTTGAAGAATGCTCCGGAACAAGGGCTGGTATACAAACCCTCTACTCTATCTCTCATTATATATTGTGATGTTGATTACGCCAGGTCCCTAGATGATCATGTAACATCCCAGATTTTGACGTCACGTTTAAATTAATTTCAGGGTCCGATCGCGTGCTAAATTGATCGAGCCGGCGGAGTATGAAGGTAACATACATTTGTTATGGTCCTCCTGCGTAGTAGAGTATTAACATATAATAATAATTAAACTAAATAACCAGAATAATATATATATATATATATATATAAATAGGTTTTCCCCCTCTCAAATAATCGATTCACGGTTATGGAACCGTAAGATTAAAACCGCTCCCTATTAAGTTGCGCCCCTCCATCCCGATAACCCTCACTCGTTAAAAACCACACTCCTCAAGCCGAGCAAAAACATTTCCGCTTTCCTAGAGGTTCGCGCGTCCCGCCTCTCGCAGCCGCGTCGCAGGGAGAAGCCGAAACCCTAACCGATCACTCCTCCGTCGCCGGAGCCTAGTGTCGGCCCCTCCTCCCTCTACTGGCTCCAACGGTCTCTCTCCCTCTTCCCAAGTGTTTTTGGAGTTTCGTATTCAACCCTAACCCGAACGGGAAATTTCTGTAAGCACTATTTTGGTTCTGGTGAGTTCTGTTCCTCGCTATTTTCATTTCCTAGTGGAAATCGTGTTAGTTGGAAACCGATTTTGATTATCTCTTCGTTCCCTCTTGCCCTAATCAGGGATTGAAGTACTCAGTCTTCCGCAATCAGAAGTTGATTGTTTATTTTGGGATCTAATCGTTGTTAGATCGAGGTAATACCCTTATTTGCGTTCTCATTTTTCCGTAATTAGTCAAATGTCTAATTTTGAGTAATTTCCACTGAAACCCAAAAAGGGGAGAAATGACTAATTTGGGTTTTCATTTGAAATTCAGATTTTTGGAATAAACGTTGGAGTTAAGAATTTGTGAATTATGTCAGTGTACGAAATTCATGTTTAATTATGTCAGTGAATCTGTAAGAAATTCGACTTCTTTTAGTTGAGCATATCAGACTACATAAATTCATGTTTAATTATGTCAGTGTACGTACTTAGAAATTACAAGTTCCTATAGTCAGAACCAAGTCAAAGGAGTAATTATACCCTTAGGATAAATTAGTAAATGCAGTGTCATAAACCTTAAGGCCAGTACAGTTAGCCAGAGCGCTACACCGAGGCTGACTCACTTAACACCAGTTTAAGTAAATTCAGAAAAGAGGTGAGGAAGGTTACCCCCGTGATTCTGGTGGAGGCACACCACCGTGTTTTCAGGGCTTGTAGGCCACAACTCGAATTTCAAGCTCAAGGTCGGATACCCTTGTTACAGATAGGGAACTCCTCAGATAGGAGTCTGTGTTTCACTTTAGGGACACCCAGTTCTAGGCACCATCAGGTTTGCCACTCAGACTGCAGTTCTAGTTGTGCATTATCGTCCTTAGTAACAAGTGTTAATAAGATAATGTTGAACTCAGGAATTAGTGTGTCAGATCACACGATAGATCGATTTTATGTCAGTTCATGTTCTCAAGTGTCAAGTTGTATATTAGAAAATTTATGCATATTCTAAATTCATGTAATAATCACTTAAGATATTTCTTTTTCTTAAGTGTTGCTTGAGAGAGTAGTTTTTCTTACTTTTCAGTGGGTCTGACCCATTTGGAACTTGTTTTTACAGGGGGCTCAAGTTAGGGGATCCGCTTAGGATAGACGGCTCAGTCTTCAGTCGTCTGCTTGTTCAGTTGTACCACTATTGTTGTACTTTTCTTTTATTTACAGACATTTGTATTTATTGTACTTCACCCGTATTTTTGATATATCAGTTATTTTAGTTTGACGGTATTTCAGTCCCTTAGTGTTATATTCAGTTTTAGTTGGCTCTGTGAATTTCAGCTTGACATGATACGCTTTTAACCATAGATTTACTTCACTTTTCCGCTGTAAGTTTTTTTAGCACTTTCGTTACTTTTACCTGCTTTATACCAGTTTATATACCGTCACTTAGTTTACTTGTTATCGCGGACCCAACCGGATTGCTGATTCCTGTTAAACTTGGTTGTGGTGTTACAGATCGTCGATCCATGAGTGGCTATTGCATATATTTTGGCGGGACCTTGGTTACTTGGAGAAGCAAGAAGCCGACTATGGTTGCTCGGTATTCTGCTGAAGCGGAGTATTGCTCTATGGTTGCCGCCGTCTCAAAACTTACATGGCTATAAAGTCTCTTCTCTGATTTAGGTGTCAAACTTCCAACATCAAATATTCTCTTTTGTGATAGTCAAGTTGCTATACACATCGCTAAGAACCTTGTGTTTCATAAACTTACAAAACATATTGAAGTTGATTGTCATTTTGTCTGGGAAATGGTTCAACTTCAGAAACTGATTCTATGACATGTGTGGGCTGCCGATCAAATCTCTGATATTCTCACTAAGGCCTTGTCTGCGCCTATGACTTGTACGCCCCGGCTTGTGGGGGAGTGTTACAAAAAATAAATTAAAAAAGCCCATGCACTTGTGCCCGTAAGGCCTCTCTTCTCTAGTTCCTCCTTTAGTCCCACATCTTCAGTTAGTATTTAGTTCTCTCTCTTTCTATAAAAGGAGATCCATTGTAGGATGTAAATGTGTGAAATTATTATGAGAATAATAAAATATAGGCCCATTTGATTCTCTATTTCAATAATTATAAAGTTCTTATTTTCAAACTCAAATGACTGGCTCTTTCTCGAGTAAAGGGTAAGCCACACTTACGTTTGTTACAATTACCTTGACTAGTTGAGTTCATCGTATTCATGGGTGGCAATATAAGTTGTCCATTAGTTTGCCTGGCCGTTGTCAAGTGCGACGGCTAGGGATGGATGGAGTTGGATCAATTTGAGATGACCCAAGATTGAAAGTTGTAAAGAAAATCAGGAGAGAGAAAATAAACTCTCAAAAACCTTTCTCTCCCTTGAATACATGTATTTGTACACTTAAATAAGAATGGAAGGGGGATATGAGAAACTATCTTATAATGTGAGACTAAACTAGGAGTGTAAGACAAAACAAACCGAACAGCCTAACCAAACCGAACAGAACCAAACCGCACAGTTCAGTTTGGTTTTAGTAGTCCACGGTTCGGTCACGATTCCTTTTTTTGAAAAATCGCGTGGTTTTGTTCACTGTTCAGAGTGTCAAACCGAACCGAGTCGAACCAAACCGAAGCATATTAGGGATAATAATATTTTTTTCTATTGAGGATAATTTATTTCATAAGTTCTAAGCCAAATTTATTAAAAATAAACAATATAATTATTAATTGTTACTATTTTATGCTGAGTATAGTATATTAATTAAGGTTTGACAGCACAACTATTTTTAACATTAATTTTTTACTTGATTAGCCACAAGGTTTATACATATGTCGAGACAGAAAATCAGCCGGTGATTTTTTTCATTATGACAATAACTTCGATAATTTCTTGGTCTGACACTAATACTCTCATCAATGCTAGTATTGCTCTTATCAGTTCTCATTAGCAAATTTCTTTTCTTTTAAGTCCTTAACCACTCAAACTAAACCGAACGGTTCGGTTTGGTTCCAATGGTGTTCGTGGTTCGGTTCAGTTTCAGATTTTTGGAACCATTCGTTGGTGGTTTTGATCAAAAACCGAACCATTACAACCCTAGACTAAACAAGAGATGGGCTCAAATATGAGCCTTAATATTGGGCTTTTACATTTTTCTTCAACACTCCTCCGCAAGCTGGAGCATACAAATCGTAGGCACCAAGCTTGGAAAAAAATTAATAGTGCAATGATCGTGGTAAGGCCTTGGTGAGAATGTCAGTAACTTTCCTGGTAGCAGGAATATGTTGTAACTTTAACTTCTTCAATTGAACCTTCTCTCGAATGAAGTGACAATCAAGCTCAATATGTTTAGTTCGCTCATGGAACACAAAATTCTTAGCAATATATATAACAACTTGACTATCACATAATTGAGTTGCTGGTGAGGAAAGTTTGACTCCCAAATCACGAAGAAGTCTTTCTAGCCAGGTGAGTTCAGACACAACAACAGCCGTTACAAGATACTCGGCCTCAGCAGATGAACGCGCAACAACTGATTTTTTTTTGCTACGCCAGGTAATAAGATGTCCTCCAAAGTAAGTGCAAAAACCAGTTGTGAAATGCCGATCATCCAGTAAATCAGCATAATCAGTATCAGATTAGTCAATCAGAGATAAGGATGAAGAGGAAGATGGTTTGTATACGAGCCCTTGTCCATGCGCTGTCTTCAAGTATCTGAGGATGCGCTCAACGACCTGAAGATGAGAGTTCCGTGGGGCATGCATTAATCGACTAACAACTCCAACAACGAAGGAGATATCAGATCTTGTCACCGTAAGATAAATCAGCTTTCCAACAAGTTAACGATAATACTCAGGGTTTGGAAGTGGAAGATCTGAATCAGAGCCTTGAGTACAGAGTTTGTTGTTGACGTCCATCGGAGTGTCAACATGCTTGCATCCCGAATAGCCGCATCCTGAAGAAGGTCAAGAAAGTATTTTCGTTGAGATAGAATAAGGCCATCAGGTCGTCGTGCTACCTCGAGTTCATGGAAGTACCGAAGATTTCTCAGATCTTTAGTTTGAAATACTGAGTTTAAGTGTTGCTTAATCATCTGTATTCTTGTGGAGTCATTTCCAGTGATTAGGATATCGTTGCCTGTTGGTCAATGTCGAGAAAATAGAGAGAAGTCAGTTGAGGTTTGAGTGAATCCAACATCCTGGACAACTTTGCTAAACTTGTCAAACCATACACGAGGAGATTGTTTGAGACCATAAATAGATTTCTTAAGGTGACAAAAACGAGACTCTCCCTTGGTCTCAAACCTAGGAGGTTGATACATATAGACAGTTTCTTGAAGGTTTCCATTGAGAAAAGCATTCTTGATATACAATTGATGTAAGGGACATTGACGATGAGCAACCAAGGAGATCAAGACCCGAACAGTATTTATCTGGGCAACTGGTGAGAAAGTCTTATCGTAGTTGAGGCCTTATTGCTGAGTGAAGCCTCGAGCCACATGTCGGGCTTTTAGGCGGGCGATTGTCCCATCTAGAGCATGTTTGATGGTATAAACCCACTTACACCTGACGCAAGTCTGCCCGGGAGGAAGTGGGATAAGATCCCAGGTTCGGTTAGCCCATAGGGCAGTTATTTTCTCATCCCTAGCTGCATGCCACCCCAAATGATGAAGAGCCTTCTGCAAAGAGTGAGGTATCAAAATGGAGGATAATGACAACGCCAATTTGAGAAGAGGCGGGGAAAGGCGATGCAAGGATACATAGTTCGCCAAGGGATGAGCCATAGAGGAGGATACCTGATCAGCTGGCCGCGCGATCATTGGTAGAGGATAACTGCTGTGGGGCATCAAATTTGGGAGGACGACGGGTGTACGCACAAAGAGGTGGTTTGGGTTGCACTGGTGGTGATGGTGGCATTGAAAGAAGCGGTGGAAGACGAGACGTAATAGGGATGGTAGGACGGGGTAAGATGGGAGGTATAAGAGGACCTGAATTGGAGGAGTGGAATGGTTGGTCCTCGAGAAACGTGACATCTACCGAAACTACCATTTTGCGATCGATGAGAGAGTAACACACATAACCTTTCTGAGTGCGAGAGTATCCAACAAACATATATTTGGTAGCTTGAGGAGCAGACTTGTAAGTGGATGGACCAAAGTTATGGACATAGCAGGTACAACCAAAGACACGGGGCACGGCGAAAAAAGGCAGATTAGAAGGAAAAAAGAGACTAAATGGAGTTGCGAAGTTGAGGATGGAGGAGAACATGCGATTTATGAGATGATAAGCGATAGAGACGGCGAAGTTCCAGTATAGGGTGGGGACCTGCATTTGAAACATGAGGAATCGAGCGACGTCAAGAATGTGATGATTTTTTCTCCATACCACACCATTTTGTTAAAGAGTATAAGCGCCCGAAGTTTGATGGATGATTCCAAACTCAGTATACAGATTAGAGAAGGTACAACTTGTATTTTCTCGGGCATTATCTGCACGGAGAACTTTAATAGCAGTGGAGAACTGAGTACGAGTCTCAGTAATAAATGGACGAATGATAGAAACAATTTCAGCACGATCATGAAGTAAATATAACTAGGTCATGCACGGGTAATCATCAATAAACGTAACAAAGTAACGATAATCATAAACACTAGAAATTTTATATGGTCTCCAAATATCAGAATGTACTAAAGGAAAAAAGGAGCATCACTCCGAATATAGTTAGGTAAAAAGAACACACGATGCTGTTTGTCAAAGATATATGATTCACAAGTAAACTCTTGAAGGAAGACATCAGGAAGTGCTTTCTTGAGAATCGGGAAGGGGGCATGCCTAAAACGGCGATGCCAATCGACAGAAGTGACTGAGGAGAGAGCAATAGGAGGAACATCCAAGAGATAGAGCCCATTAAACAACCGCCCCTTACCAATGATACTGTACATTCGTCGATCCTACACAACAAAGGAAGTTGGTGAGAAAGTGATGCTGCAATCTAGGTCTTGAGTAAGACAGCTAACAGAAAGCAGGTTAAAAGGCGATCCTGGAACATGCAGAACCAATGATAGAGTAAGGGTCGAAGTCAGTGGCAAATCAACAGCGCCAGAAACCGGGGTGGTGTCACCATTGACCACGGTGAGAAACTTGGGATATGTAGATGACAAGTACTGAGATAATTTCTGTGGAGTAATATGGTGTGTGACACCTGAATCTACAATGCAGTGAGAGTTATGAGAGAGACAAGATATACCTTCATTGGAGATCGACGCAACAGAACCAGATGTGCGAGTGATCACCCCTTGGAGATGCTAGAGCTGGGTGCGTAAAGCATTGATGTCTTCACGAGTGGAGGAGGTAGGATCGACTCAATGGAGGCAGACCATGCTTGCGATAGCAGGTAGCCTCAAGGTGACCTTCCCGACCACAATAAGAACACTTAGGACGGGGTCTCCCATTACGTCCCCGTCCCCGATTGTTGGTGCGACCCCCACGAGCAAAAAGAGCAGAAGGAGTTGCGAAGGGCTGCTGGAGAAGAGCCGGAGAGGGATACCCAGGGACATCAGGTGGCGGTGTAACCTTCAAGAGCATAAAGCAGACATTCGACAAGGAGGGAGTTGTAGATGAAGAGAAAACATGAGTCCGGACACTGTGAAGATGGGGTGGAGCCCAGGCCATCATCATGGAGATTCCGCCTGCCTCTCTTTCTGTGCCCGTTGCGCAACTAGATCTGTCGTAGGAGGCTGATGTTGTATCCATGCCTTAACAAAAGTCTTGGATCTTGCAACAAAGGAGGTTAAGTCACCTATTGCGCCAGAGTCAAGGGTTTGAAGATCAGTGATGATATCGAACAAGTGTTGGAGGCTGTTCTGGTCAGAATAGAGGGAGTAGAGTTTCGCCCACATAGCTTTGACCGTCTCATGATATATGATCATGCGATATGACTCAGTGTCCATAGAATTGAGGATCCATGATTGGACACGACCGTCATCATGGAGCCACTCATCGATCCGCGCAGTAGGAGTGGCCGCTGTCAGATGGTGGAGAAGCCCTTTGGTCTGCAGAACATGACGAACAGATTGCACCAACTTAACAAAGTTCTGCTTGCCACTAAGAGAGATGGTAGTGATCTGAAGCTCCTCACGAACATTAGGGAGAGGAGCAGTAACACAGGCAGGAAGCGAGGAAGCAACCGTCGAATCCATGGAGCGGTAGCGGCAAGGACAAATCCGCGACTAGGCAAACAAGGTTGCGTCAAAGCCCATGAGGAAGCAAGAGTAGCAAACCACAAGGCACAATTAGGAGAGCAAACCGCACACAAAAAGGTGACCTGGAGAGCACTAGTTGTGGCAAGGAGAGGAGGGGGTGCGACCTGATGAGTAATTACGGCTTGGCGAGGAGATAATTTGTAGAAGTGGCGGCGACTTGGAGAGCACCAGCTGCGGCAAGGAGAGGTGAGTGTGCGGCCTGATGAGCAATTGCGGCTTGGAGAAGCAGCAGACAGCAGCTCCGACGGAGGCCTGGAGAAGCAGCGACCTGAAGAAGAACTTGCGGCCTGGAAAGAATCTGCGGCCTGAAGAACCTGAGAAAAACCAACGGCTTATGAAGAATCGGCGGCCTGTGAAGACCCGGTGGCCTGGAGAAGAACTTGCGGCCTGAGAGAAGAACCTGCGGCCTGAGAGAAGAACCTGCGGCCTGGAGAAGACATTGTGGCGTGAGAGAAGAACTTGCGTCCTGATAGAAGAATCTGCGGACTGGAGGAGAAAGGTGTCGGACGGGGAAGAGCTGCGACAACAAAAGAAGTTGTAAACTTAGAAACCGCACAAACCGCGACAAGTGGAAGAAGCCACGAAAAGGAATGCAGAGGTAGGGCCCAACCTTGACATGGGAGAAAACTATAAAAGGGAAGGAAGCAGAAGGGAGATGGGGCGAAGGGCGGGAGCAGAGGGAATCAACGGCTAAGCAAAGTCTAGCCGCAAGAAGAGGTGCGGTTAGAAAAAAACACTAATCGCCCAGGGTGTGCGGATAGCCGACAGGAGAAAGAAAGAGCACGACTCAGCGATTGCGGATCGTCTGCTCTGATACCATGTAAGGAAAATCAGGAGATAGAAAATAATCAGAGATTTTATTAATTTCTCAAAAATCTTTATCTCCCTTGAATACATGTATTTGTACACTTAAATAAGAATGAAAGGGGGATAGGAGAAACTATCCTACAATGTGGGACTAAACAAGAGATGAGCTCAAATATGGGCCTTAATATTGGGCCTTCACATTTTCCTCGAACAAAAGTAACAGAGCCCAAGCTTTCACCGTATGGAACGGATGTTGCTTGTTAAATGGGTATGGAATTCTGAGTCTTATATTTTTGTTGTGTGTTCTAATCCAGTTTTGCTAATAAATTGGTTAGTGGACATAACTAAGCTCAAATCATCATGGATATCTTGAACAAATTACAGTTCGAAATAACAAAGTGATCGAACAAAAAATAAATTTGGGCAAGTTGTTACCTTCATCCGGCCAGAATTTATTTGAGTATGTTTGGGCCATTACGTCTGTCCCAAATAAGCATTCGACAACAATGCATCCTATAACGAAGTTATTGGAAACATGCTAAGGTGTTCAAGTGGGACTCTTCCAAATCAGAATGATAGTGTATGTTCACTGATAAAGTAGGGGCAATACTTTTGAGAATGGCGACAAAATTTAGCCAATTTTTGTAAAAATGTTTCTTAGAAGCAAATTTAAGATATGGGCATGATTCCCCTAGGTTTCAAATGGACAAGATTCCCTCTACAAGTGCTGGAGTGATTTGTAGAGAAGCTTGTTAGAAGCATGATATAAGTAAAATTGGGTTTCTATGGTTTCTATATTGCGTCTCCAATGTCAGAGCTACCTTAACAAACTTGTAATATAATATGTTAAGGTATAAACTCCGAATCCCTCAATGTTAGGATTAATATATGTCTAAAGCTGCGCAACTTGTAATAAAGCTTATAAGGAAGCATGCTCAAGGTTGATTGGTTGTCAGCGGTGTCTAAAACAGGGCAACTTGTAATTAAGTTTATAAGGAAGCATGCTTAAGGTTGTAAATATTGGATGTCGGCGACATATTAGATTGTGTTTTAAAATATCAGATGCTGGAGACATAACGAGAATATCTTTAAACTATCAAATTTTTATGTCTTATAAATAAAAATATAGATTAAGTATACATATATATTCTTAAAGTAAAAATTAGCAAAATCAATCGACAAATAATGACTTATATATATATCCCTAAAAAGTCGAATAGCATACACAATAAAATATTGGTAATACACTAAGGCTACTTGATGGGATCCATCGAATCATGCACCTGGAGGGATTCGCCGCAAGGCGGGACCCATGTTCATTTATTCGCGCAGGAAGGAAGACTTTGTCGGATCGCCGATCGGACTCCGCGGTTGCGTCCGGGACGTCGCCGCAAGTCAAAACACTATATTAGTTTATAATTTTCTGTTTATTATTGATATATTTTAAGGGACGAACCCACCGACCAATCATAGCCTTTGATGGGGAAGCCCTAACTTTTCTTTTCTTATAAATAGGAGTCTTGAGGGCTGAATTGAACGATTGCAAAATTTGGAGAACACTCATTCCCGGATTCCAGCGATCCCTCCCCGGTGCCGACATCGTGGAATCCTAGGTGACGACTTCTAGGTCTCCAAACTCCTCCCCAAGGTAATCCCTACCCCCACCTTCGTTTTCCACCCCCTCAAAATACATTTCCAGCCTCCAGAAATCATCCAAAGCCCATTTCCCCGCCGTCGGCCTACTGTATTCCAGCAGCCGACCTCCGCCCCTCTTCCCCCTTGTACTGCCGCCCAACCTTCCTTCCCCATCCTGCTGTTCCGCCTCCCCTTCTCCCTCCAGGCCTAGCCGCCGGCCTCTTTGCCCTCACCCTAGCCCACCGCCCCTTCTTTAGCCCTAGCCGACCACCCCTCCCTGCTCCCCTCCGTGGATCCACTACCAAATCACCCCTATTCTCTAGATCCCGCTAGATCTGAGAATTTCAACTCTTGTTCCGACGTTTGCCTCCACCCTTCTTACCATTTTTGTCCGGATCCGCTCCTACACATCGGATCTTCCCTCCCCTGGCCCGGATCTACCTATACGTGGCCGGATTCGCCGTTTTATTGTCCGTTTTCACCATTTACCGCCGAGGACAGCCACCGCCACCGTCGCCTCACCACTAGTGTCATTTCCGATCGCCGATCTACACGTTCGGACCTCAAATTCTTCAGTGTCTCGATTCAGCCCTCTACTTTGTGAGCTTTTGTAGTATAATACTATTTGATTAAACATTTTCATTTAGTGATTTATCATATTTTGCTGTGATTCCTGTTTATGGAGATTTGTTTTGGTGCCCTAATAACTTGTAGGAGAAGACATTCACCGCGCGATTTACTTTGGCCCTCCGAGCGGAGGAAAGCCACTATAATATTGCCAAAATAAATATTTGCTTTCTATTTTAATATCTGTGTGGTGCTGAAATTTGCATTGCTTCCATTTATTCATCAAATATCAATCATTACATTGCATGTAGAGTTGGATTAGCATGTCACCCTTGCACTATCACCTAGCGTTGTAGGTTTTGTGCATCCGTAGCCTACCCCTACATCACTACTACTAACAAGTATCCAAAACAAAGTACAAATAGATAAATTGTGAAATATATTTAACATTATGCAATAATTTTATAACAAGTAAAGAAGATTTAGAAATTAAATATTCTTGATTAGTAATGTCTTTTTGTACTTCATAAAATTGTGTTATATGCATAAATATTATTAATTAATAATATGTAGAATATTTAGTACTTTGTTTATTGTAAAAAACAAATGTATAATGTGAAAATATCTATGAAAGGGAACAAAACAATATGTCTAATTGATTGGGAATATATACTAGAATACACATAATTGACATAAGTAAGTTAAACATATATAAATGCAACATAACCTAAAATAAAATAGCGGATGATATTTTCAAAATCCTATCGACCGTTGTTTCAGAAAAATTCTGATGTGTTGGTCTATATTTTACTAAATGATATGGCCTGATTTTTTCAGAAAAAATATCGTTTTACCGTCGAAACCTACACATCGGATATGTCAGAGGACATATAAACTATTTAAACTATACATAACCAAACGACTCTAAACTGCACGAGATCTCGATTGCAAGCTGTTGGGACTTTGGATCATGTAGGTCGTGGTGGGTGATAGAAGTGGCTGATAGATAATGTTGCTATCAAGGCTGCAGATGGAGAGTGTCGGATTCATGCTGGTTTGAATTTGAAATATCAGACATACATCAAGGATATATCACTGACATTTTAAAATATTGGATTTCAATAAATCCCATCTCCATACAATCATACCTAATCCATATAAATTATTGTGTTATAACTCCAGTTTTTTGTATACTGTGCGAATAGAACCAAAACAGTCCGGAAACTGGAGTAATGGAAATTTTATTATCCAAAAAACTATCTATTACAAAGGTATAGCCTCCCTTATATAGAATGGAGGAGATGAGATAGAGTAGAAATACCCAATGTGGGACTAAATACAGAAATACAGCATATACAAAGCTAACCGCCTAACCGCCTAACCGCGCGGTTAGTAAGAACACTAACCGCTCGGTTACCACCAAGAGACGAGCCGCCGACCATCGATATCCCAGAGAGTAACCGGCTAATCGCCCGGTTACCAAACCGTCATGCCAACCCGCTATCGTTGCTCAGATATCAGACCGCCGGAGACAACCCGTCAACCCGCGCGGTTACCAAACCGCCCGGTCTTTAACCGCCTGTCCGCCCAGGCCTATACAGCAACACTCCCCCTCAAGCTGGAGCATATATGTCGATCATGCCCAGCTTGCTGCAAATGTGGAAAAAGGAAGCGTATACAGGCTTTGTGAAGATATCTGCTAACTCTTTCTCTGACGTAACAAACGGAGTGCAAATCTGGTTCTTCAACACTTCTTCCCGAATGAAGTGACAGTCAACCTCTATGTGTTTTGTCCGCTCATGAAAGACCGGGTTCATGGAAATGTAGATGGCCGCCTTGTTGTCGCAAAACATGGGAAGCGGATAGTTGTAGACCTCTCCTAAATCCAGCATGAGAGCCCGCAACCATTTCAACTCGCACGTGGTTGACGCCATACTTCGATATTCTGCTTCCGCACTAGATCTGGAGACAACAGATTGCTTTTTGCTCTTCCAGCTAACCAGATTTCCTCCAACAAACGTGCAAAAGCCAGATGTCGACTTGCGATCCCCTTTGTCGTCCGCATAGCTAGCATCGGAGTACGCTTCCACTCTCAAATGGCCATTCTTTTGAAAGAGGAGACCTTTCCCAGGAGATGACTTTACATACTCCAGAATTCTTAGAGCGGATTGAAGATGGCATTCCCTAGGAGACTGCATAAACTGGCTGACCTTTCCTACTGCATAAGAGATGTCTGGTCTGGTCATCGTGAGGTAAATGAGTTTGCCAACAAGACGCCGATACCTCGTAGTGTCCGATAGAGGAGGTGATTCGTCAGTCCATGTTTTGTCTTCTCCAGGAGCCATGGGACACCGAGCAGGTTTAGCGCCCGTCAATCCTGCCTCTTTCAATAAGTCAAGAGCATACTTGCGTTGGGAGAGAACCAAGGAGCACGGTTTTCGAGAGATTTCAATTCCCAAGAAGTATTTTGGAGAACCCATATCCTTCGTGACAAGGTGTTGGCGGAGATGGACCTTCGTCAGGGCTACACCAGCTTGGTCGTCGCCAGTAAGAAGTATGTCATCCACATAAACGGCTAGCACAACCAGACCCGAGGATGTCTTGCGAATGAACAAGGAGTGATCCGCCGAACTCCTTGTGAAACCGATTTCCCCAACTATGCCACTGAACTTGTCGAACCATGCCCGAGGACTCTGCTTTCGACCATAGATGGCCTTTTTCAACCGGCATACTCGAGTCTCCCCCTGAGCAACATACCCAGGAGGTTGCTCCATGTAGACATTCTCATGAAGATCACCATAGAGGAAGGCATTCTTGGCATCCAACTGGGAAATAGGCCAATCCTTGTTGACCGCCACTGATAGAAGAACTCGAATAGTGCTGAGACGAGCAACCGGAGAGAACGTGTCGAAGTAATCATCACCGTAAGTCTGGGTAAATCCCTTGGCCACAAGACGGGCCTTGTACCGGTCCACATTGCCATCCGGACGGAACTTGACGACAAAGACCCAGCGACATCCAACCACATCCGTGCCAAAAGGAGGAGGCACAAGAGTCCAAGTGCCCCGCTCAGAGAGAGTAGCAATTTCTTCATCCATGGCCGCCTTCCAGTGAGGAACATCAAGGGCTTCCTGGTAGTTGCGAGGTGTGGAAGTCGCCGAGATGGCTAGGGCGAAGTCCCTGCGAGAAGGTGTTAGCCGATCATAAGAAACAACAGCGGCCAGCGAGTGCTGGGTGCACGTCCGAACCCCTTTGCGAAGAGCAATGGGCAGTTCCAGGTCATCTAGTTCCTCAGTCGCCGGTGCATCCGTGGCGGAGAAGGCTGGCCCGGGAGAGGAGAGAGACGGCCGAGGAGAGGAGGAAGATGGCAGGGGATCAACAGACGGAGTGTGCGGTGGAGTTGGTGATGGAGGAATCTCAAGAGGAGTGGATGGGACGGAGGGAATGGTTGGAGAGGGCAAGTCAGCCGGAGAAAGAGTAAGGTCAGAGGAGAAGTATGAGGCATTTTCAAAGAACGTCACATCCGCCGAAACGAATTGTTTGCGATGAACAGGGTCAAAGCAACAGTAACCTTTTTGAGTAGTAGAATAACCCAAAAAGATACACTTGGTGGAACGTGGGGATAACTTGTCGCGAGTTGCGGAAGGGTTGTGAACAAAGACGGTGTAGCCAAAAATGCGTAGAGGTAAGGGAAAGGCATTCTTGGCCGGATAGAGAATGGAAAAAGGTGTTTTGCCTTTAAGAACTGTCGAGGGAAGACGACTGATGAGGAAGCAGGAGATGAGAACTGCATAGCCCCAGTAGCTACGAGGAACCTGCATCTGTGCCATGAGAGTGCGAGCGACATCGAGGAGGTGACGGTTTTTACGTTCCGCCACCCCATTTTGCTGGGAGGTATATACGCAGCTAGTTTGATGAATGATGCCGTGTTGCATACAGAAAGAAGAAAATTCATTACTCAGGTATTCTTTAGCATTATCTGAACGAAAAACTTTCACAGAAGCACCAAACTGAGTTTTAATCATAAAATAGAAGGATTGTCATACAGAAAATAGTTCAGAGCATTCTTTTAAAAGATGCACCCATGTACATCGAGAGAAATCATCAATAAAGGTTACAAAATAGGAACTACCCCGCCCTACGGTAAGGGTGGGGGCAGGACCCCATACATCAGAGTGAACAAGGTCGAACGACTTAGAAGAGCCACAACCTTGCTTAGGAGGAAAGAGGGAGCGGTGATGCTTGCCTAGCTGACAGGCATCACAGTTGATAGGAGAAGCATGCTGAGGTAGGTGGGGTAACAGTTGGTGGATGAGACGTGATGGAGGATGCCCAAGACGAAGGTGCCACTGAAGAAGATCTGTAGAAGCGGATGAGAATGCTGAAAGAGCGGATACATCATCAAGGAAGTAAAGGCCGTCTCTCTCAGTCCCAGTAGCAATCGTCCGCTTGGAGTCCGGGTCCTGAAAAGAACAAGAAACAGGAGTAAACGTGACTGAGCACTGAAGTTGCTTGCAAAGGGAAGTAACCGACAATAAATTGCACGGGAACTTGGGCACATAGAGAGTATCCGCTAGGCGAAGGAACGGAGTAACTTGAACCATGCCAGTCCCATGCACCGGAGAGGGAGAGCCATCCGCAACGAGAACCGGGGGCAATCGATCATGTGTTTCTAGGAGAGAAAAACACTGATGATTGCCCGTCATATGATTAGTGGCGCCAGAGTCGATTAGCCATTTACCTTGAGTCACCACATGGGCGCTAGCTGAAGTCGTGGCCACCGAGGCAGATGAGTTGGATGAGTGGGGGGCATCACCAGAGGGACGAAGGTGCGGATGCTTTGTCCAGCAGCGGTCAATCAAGTGGCCTGTGCGGCCACAGTGAGAACAGAGATAGCGAGAAGGGCCGCGCCCGCCGGACTGGTGACCACGTCCACCCGAGCCACCACGATGTGCTTGGTGGGCATAGGCATCCGGAGCAGGAGGAGCGGCAAGCAAAGGACGATTGAGCAGAGAGGTAACATCGGCAATGCGGGCAGCGGTAGCATCCAGGGTGGGAGATTCAGCTTCTCCAAGAATTTGCTGCCGGATCATATCATAGGAATCCGGGAGCCTCAGAAGGTAACAAACAACCAGGAGTTCCTGGAAGTGCTTCAGTTGGGTGGCCACGTCCGCAGAGAGGGGACGATGTTGAAGAATCTCCGCTCCAAGGGCTTGGACCTGTTGGTAAGCCGCAATAGGAGACATGGATTGGCGAGCAAAGAGATCCGCATACAAAGTATAGATGCGAGATGTTTGACCCCCTTTGGAGTAGAGGGCGGCTAAGTGAAGCCAAGCTTGCTTGACCGTCTCATCGTGACGGATGACCGGAAGACATTCATCGGACATGCTGTTTGCCAGCCACGTACGAATAAGAGCGTCATTCGCATCCCAGTCATTAAACTGGTCAGAGTCCGCAGGAGGAGGGTCATCGGTAAGATGATGATGCTTGCGCTGAGAGCGGAGAAGAATGGTAAATGAGACACTCCAGTCGGGATAATTGGGGCCGAGAAGCTTAGAAACTGTTCCAAGGTTCCCGGACGCAGCAAGAGGAGGAGGAGGGTGGGTAATGACAGTAGTCGAGGTGGAGACATCAGAAGTAGTCATTCTGGAAGAGAGGTCGCGCGGTTAAGAAAGTAAACCGTGCGAGCAGCAGAAGGATTTGATCGCAGCGGTCAAAGGAGAGAGCAGCGGCTAGAAAAAGCCACGACCAACTGCGGACAACCAATGGGGAAGATGGTCGTACGACAAGACAGGTCGCACGAGACAAGCAGATCGCACGAACAGATTGTTCGGGCGAGAAGAGGAGATCGCGAGAGAAGCAGAGGGGAAGGCAAACGAGAGAGATCGCGAGAGATCGCGAGAGATCGCGCGACAAGCAGATCGCACGAGCTGAAGGCAAACGCAAACAGGGGGACTAGATCGCTGCCTCTGATACCATGTGCGAATAGAACCAAAACAGTCCGGAAACTGGAGTAATGGAAATTTTATTATCCAAAAAACTATCTATTACAAATGTATAGTCTCCCTTATATAGAATGAAGGAGATGAGATAGAGTAGAAATACCCAATGTGGGACTAAATACAGAAATACAGCATATACAAAGCTAACCGCCTAACCGCGCGGTTAGTAAGAACACTAACCGCTCGGTTACCACCAGGAGACGAGCCGCCGACCATCGATATCCCAGAGAGTAACCGGCTAACCGCCCGGTTACCAAACCGCCATGCCAACCCGCTATCGTTGCTCAGATATCAGACCGCCGGAGACAACCCGTCAACCCGCGCGGTTACCAAACCGCCCGGTCTTTAACCGCCTGTCCGCCCAGGCCTATACAACAACATATACAAATTAGTCTAGTAATAAAAAGGGAAAAGAAGTATATGCATTTATATATAAGAACAAATGAAGGGCCATAATTATACCTTTAGTCTAAGGTGAATTAAACCTTTTGTGTTTTTTTTATTTGATCGTGTGGCATTGGGCCGAGTATGAGATCCAATCAAAATGAAGTTTAATTTCATAGGATAAATGTGCTCATGTTTGCACACTCCCAGGACAGGTCCTCTTGGGAAATTGTACTAGGAGGTTAAAATAACAAGATTTATTTTCACTAAAGCGGAGAATTCTTGGTTGAGATTTGTAATAAATGACATCAAATCAATACACTAGCTTGAAAATGAGGATTATATTCCATGCAAGACAAACTGCAATTTCATGAAAACTACTTCTTGAATATATAGGGCCGGGGCCGGGCCACCTCTAGAATCTTATCTGCTTGATGGATGCCTTTTGATTTATTTTTGTAAGGCCACTGATGAGGATATCAACTCATTAAGTGGAGGGAAGTTGTAAAATGTCACGACCCGTCTCAACAAAAGTCAGAGCGTGCTTTGGGGAGAGTCGTGATGTTATAGACACAGGCGAAAAGAAGATTCATATCTGTTAGGCGGGAGCAAAGATACTGATAATTAGATTTAAAATAATTAATTTGAAGAAAAATAGTTATTTTTATGCGGAAGCTTTAAAATAAGATAGTGAAAAATAGATGGACATGTATTTTTAGTGAAAAACTCATGATACAAGTTCAGATACAGATTTTATGTCATGACAAACTCAAAGAAATGAACATATAAATAATGTTAAATTCCAGTACATATATTATTTAGCCTGACAGTTGTCCTTGCTAATAGAGATAATGACCGATCATAATTATTAAATAAAAGAAATATTCGACAGTAAATAAAATGAAACATAAACGTAGAACCTGACACGACAAGAAGATAAACATTCAGAAGTTGGAGTTTGACGCAAATCGGGCTCAGGAAGTAGACTGTACAGTCACGAAAGCTAAGACAAATTCCAAAACAAGAAGAAAAAAGTCTCAAAATATTGAAATAAGCAGTTGAGCAGAGTAAAATAAAATAAGAGCAAGGGGAACAAAAAATACTTGTGTACCAGTTTTCATGAATTAAAGCTAACAAGACAAACAAGCAAGTGAGACATGCATAAATAACTAGAATTATTACCTTACTCTAGAGAAACACAAATATTCTCATAAAATACCATAAACTGTAATCAATGAAATGTATAGTTTTTTATAGTGGGTGCATATGGTTCACACTCAAGTTTTGATTGCTAGTCTTACTAGAAAATTCCTGCTTGTCGTGACCATGCAAGCAAAAAATTGCACCAATTAAACACTACCTTTAAATTGTTATTTATGATATTAATGGTTTGATTGATTTATAGTTTAGTGATTCTAACAGGAACAAATTCACGTTAAAGGGAAACATCCGATCGTGAAATAAACTTTACTTAAGTTTTGCAACCATACATGCATAAGGAATAAAATTCGACGACACAAAAGAAACTAGATAGAAAGTTTTATATTTTGCGGGTTCAAGTATTCATGAGTGATAAGATTACTATGCATCATTTTTTAGGATAACAAGTATTCAATTGGGTTAATCTATTTCAATGCACGATTATCTTCCAAGTAAACATGTGTATGATCAGAACATTTATATAAAACACAATTCATTTATCTGCTAGCCAGAAATCTTAACATTTATTATCATGACACAGTTGTTCATGCTCAACAATCTACCATTCTTTAAATTATCCATCAAACGAGAAATTCGATCATCTAAGTAAATATTCAAATAAAAGTCATTCATGATCACAAATCCAATCCATTATAAACGCAATAAATTTTTTTTTAGACCACTAACCCGTTAATTTAGACATTCAAGATTTCAATTCATTTGACAAATCAACATATTCAAGAAGGAAGTCATGTAATCATAAGAACATACACATTAAATTAAACTCAATGTTTGCAAAAGAGAAGGATATCTACTTGCCTTAAGGTGAAGCTGAAACTGACGACGACGGCTAAGCGACACGCAAGCAACAATTAAAGACCTAATTTATACCTGTTCAGGAACAATCACAATTGATATTTGGTAGAAGGGAATTCAAGTGCTAACACGGACAATTATTTTACAAACCAAAAGCACGAGAGGGTTTAGCGATTTACCTCCCTCAAAAGTGAGGGTAGAGGAGATACCACGAGGAAACGAAGAGTTGACGGTGCTTAAGCTTGGGGAAACCCTAATTCGGAGAGGGTTTTGCGCAATCCCATCAACTAGGTCGAGGAGCGGTGCCAGAAATCACAAACATAACGCAATTCGACGATTGCGAGAAGGGTAAAATCATGAATCACAACATATACGCAAATTGATGCACAAAGTTTCCGAGCTAAATTCACAAAAATCTGAGTAAAGAGGGGAAAAAGGAAATCCTTACCCAAAGAAGTCAAATCCGGGCTCAATGAGGAGTGGGGAGGAAACCCTAGTTGTCCCTCTCGCAAACACCAACCCAATCGAAGGAGATCCAGAGAAATAAGGGTTGTCGGCCCTTGGAGGAGAGAAGTTGCTGTCGACAGAGGAGGGAAGGTTGTCGGCCTAAATAAATGAAGAGGGAGAGGCTAAGGACTACCGACCAAATGAAATTGGAGTTGCTGTCGGCGCATGGGGGGGGGGGGGACGGAGGGAGAGGAAGAGCAGGAGGAGGCGCCCACACCTGGAGAGGAAGTCATCGGGGGAAAGAGGCGCAACAGTAGGCGGAATGGGAGCGGCAGAATCAGCGGGGCGCGCCAGAGTCCGGGTTGGAGCGGGATCGAGAGAAACCCTGGGCCAAAGGATTAAAATGATCAGGGGTCTGGTTGCTTGGTTAGGTATTTTAGAGGAGAGTTTAGGTTAAATTACAATCATGCCATTAAAAAATAACCCCCACTTTAATTTAATTTAAGTCATGGTTTTTTACACAAAATCTCTGAAGCTTACCGAAGTTGAAATAAATATCGTTGGGCCTCTTTGTATGGTTGAAGTTCTTTAGCATTAACCTAAAGAATAATGGTTTCTTGTGGTGGAACACTACTCGGATGGATGAACTCCTTTGAAATTGTACCGACAGTATAAAACAGTGAGGTACGTTATGCATGCGAGCAAATATCTTGATAGTTGAGAGTTCGAGGCACGCCGGGGCTTAAATGTTTGAATTTTGAAAGCACAATATTGATGTGGAGCCTCACAATTCTGAATCCTGGTGCCAAGGTCACGGTGTTCTCACTTCACAATGTTTGACAATAATAAAATTTCATGTGTAGTGTGTGACAGTAAAAGTATCCCCAACAGGCGGCTATGATACCAGATCATCTCATAATTCATGGGCAATGATACCTTCAACGGACAGTTGTGATGAGTTTGATTGTGTCACTACTAAATATGATTTCCGTAATAAGTTGAATATACGCATTAGACGCGGTTTAATTTACGTTTTATGTTTTCTCATTTAATTGTTCACGTGATATGTCACGTGTGTTTCGGTCTATAAATATATAAGCTTTGTCCGTTTTAGGGTATCCGAATAATTGAATCCTCCTTTCTACTTGGTATCAGAGTTATGTACACGTCGATGGGGCGTGTTGGATGGTCCAACATGAACCAAAAAATGCATGCCAAGATTAGTCTCTACTTGGTATCAGAGCTAGAGCCGATCCCGTCGTCCCCTTCCGCCCGTGTTCGAGATCCCGCCGATCGGCGCGTGCTCCGCCGACTTCGCTTCCGCTAGGCGTCGCTCCGCTCGATTTCGCTTCTTCCAGGAAGTCCCGTCACACCACTTGCATCTGGTTCCGCCTTGCAGGGCCGCGTCCGGTTTCGGCGTCCAGTCGCGCCTCTCGCGCCCTAGCCCCCATTTTCGCCGCCCTTCTTTTTTCGACCCCCTCCCTTCAGTCTCTTCTTCTCAACGACGTTCCTCTTCGGCGGTCTTCTCCGCCCGGTCTTTCCAGGCGGCCCTTTGTCTCCGGCCATTTTGTCCTCCATGGGGGCTGTCAGAGACATCACGTTCACATCCCCAGTGTCCTCTCCGACGACATGATCTAAGGGACACTCGTAGGATGTGGTTCCGTCTGATTTGAGATTTTCGTCTTCTTCAGTCTCTCTTCGATGGGTGATTCCTCCAAAATCTCCTCGGCTCCTCACATCGGTGCCCTTCACGGTTCCTCTGTAGATCCTTCTCGGAGCCACGGCCAGCCCGGCTCGTTGAAGATCACTACTGTTACCTTGGATGACATAAATTATTTGGAATGGTCCAGGGCAACACAATATGTTATTCGCAGTCACCAGCTATATAGACATATTGATGGTACCACTGTTGAGCCACCATGTACTGATCCCTCATGGAGAAAATGGGATGTGGACAATTCATTGGTTTTCTCGTGGTTACTTCACTCGATGCCCCCCAGGTGTATCGCAGTTATATGTTGTTGGACTGCTTATGAAATTTGGAAAAGGGTCCGTGACACCTACTCTCAGGCAGGCAGTTCGACGCAGATTTATGAGTTCACTCTACGTGTTCTAGAGCTGAAGCAGGGTACCATGACCATTTCTGCCTACTTTTCTGAGTTCGAACGTCTGTATCAGGAGTTGGATTACTTCAACACCTTTACTGCTGCTTGCATTGCAAATGCGCAGACCCTACAAAAGGATAAGGACCTTTTTCGGGTTCATGTCTTCCTTATGGGGCTCAACATGGTGTTTGACGTCGTTCTCCTGCATGTCCTCCACCATGAGCCTCTTCCCTCTCTTCGGGAGGCCTTCAGTATGCTCCTCAGTGATGAGAATCGTCGTCGCTCTCTTGGTTCCTCTACTGATCACTTTGCGCTAGTTGGGATTTCTCAAGGACCTCCTCCTGTATGCAGTCACTGTGGGAAGAAAGGCCATACCAAGGACATCTGTTTTCGTCTACATCCTCACTAGCCGAGGTTCTAGTGCTCGTGGGAGAGGTGGGTACCGCGGTGGTGGCCGTCAGACTTGTGATCGCACTCAGTATTCTGCGCACTCGACTGAGGTTCAGGAGGACACCTATGGGTGCCTGTCTGCTATGGAGTTAGAGGCTTTTCTCTGTATGTTGCGCTCCCATACTGACTCTATACCGACTGGTTCTATTGCTGAGCAGTAGTCTGGGGGCCTGTTAGTGTTATCACCCTCCAACTCGTCGCTACTCTGGGGGCCTGTCTGCTCTTGTTCCTTCCATCTCTATTCCTCCTATATTATACACATACTCCCGCAGACCCCGGACTGCTGAGCAAGTACAGACAATGGATGTTCCACCGGTGCCGGTGCCTGTTTCCGCTCCAGATTCAGATGATGACTTCAATGTTCTCCTTGCTCGTCTTAAAGGTAAAACGGGTGGCACCAAACACCTCATTGCCAACTACATTTGTTATACTCACCTCTCTCAGGCTCACAAAGCTTTTATCTCATCTCTTTCCTCTATTATTATTCCTAAGACCTGGCAGGAGGCTGTTCAGATACCTGAGTGAAAACAGGCTATGGAAGAGGAAATGTGTGCCTTTGAAAAAAATGGAACATGGAGGCTTGCTAGTCTTCCCCCTGGGAAGCGAACGGTTAGGCCACGCTGGATCTTCTCTGTTAAACAGAATCAAGATGGGGTGGTGGAGCGGTACAAAGCTCGCTTAGTCGCTCAAGGGTATACCCAGACCCAAGGTATTGACTACCAATAAACCTTTGCTCCTGTTGCAAAGATGAATTCTATTCGAGTGATTCTCTCTTATGATGCTAGTCGTGGATGAGAGATACAACAGCTCGACGTCAAAAATGCGTTCTTGCATAGTGATTTGGAAGAAGAAGTCTACATGACTATCCCTTCGGGTTTTATCAAAGAAGGGTTCAATGGAAAGGTCTGTCGACTGCAGAAATCCCTATATGGCCTGAAGCAGTCCCCGAGAGCTTGGTTTGGACAGTTTAACAAGACCATGCTTCAACTAGGCTATGCTCAAGGACAAACTGATCACACTCTCTTTATCAAGGGGAGAGGAGTGCATGTATCAATTCTTATTGTGTATGTGGATGACATCATCATTACAGGTGATGACCTAGAGGAGATCGTTCACTTGAAAGAACAACTGGGCAAAGAATTTGAAATCAAGGATTTGGGGAAGTTGAAATGCTTCTTGGGAATTGAAGTAGTGAGGTCTTGTCGAGGGATCTCATCTCTCAGAGAAAGTATACCCTTGATCTTCTGGTTGAAACTGGGATACTAGGATGTGCACCCGTGGATACTCCAATTGAAGCTAATCACAAGATTGATGTGGGTACTAGTGGAGATAGTGGATGTTTCAAGATACCAACGATTGGTTGGGAGGCTCATATATTTATCTCATACTCACCCTGATATTACGTACGATGTGGGTGTCCTAAGTAGATTCATGCACCCCCTCAATTCGCCATCAGCAGGCAACATATCAAGTATTGTGATACCTCAAGAAGACTCTAGGACGTGGGATTTTGTTCTCTGCAAACCAACCTTTGGAGATTGAAGTGTTTACAGATGCCGATTGGGCCGGTAGTCAGGATGATATAAAGTTTACTACCGGGTATTGCTCGTTTATGGGTGGCAACCTTGTATCATGGAAGATCGAGAAGCAGAATGTTGTTGCTCGTTCAAGTGCTGAAGCAGAATATAGGACTATGATGCAAGGAGTATGTGAGGGATTGTGGTTGAAGACATTTCTCCAAGATATGGGTCTCCAAGTGAACAAACCAGTTACTATCTACTACAACAACAAGACTGTCATTAGTATTGCACACAATCCGGTACAACATGATAGGACGAAACATGTTGAAGTTTATAGACATTTCATCAAAGATCACTTAGATAAGGGGAATATCTGCACTCCATTTGTGAACTCATATGATCAGCTAGCCGATGTCTTCACCAAGGGGTTAAGTAGTGACAACTTCATGAACTATACTAACAAGTTGGGAATGATCAATATATATTCCCAACTTGATGGGGAGAGTTGAATATACGCGTTAGACGCTGTTTAATTTACGTTTTACGTTTTCTCATTTAATTGTTCACGTGATATTTCACATGTGTTTCGGTCTATAAATATGTAAGCTTTGCTTATTTTAGGGTTTTTGAATAACTGAATCCTCCTTTCTACTTAATATACAGTATAGATGTATCAATCATTAATCCTTACAAGTTAAACCACGTTTCTGAATATGTACTGTAGTTGGTGTTATGTGGAGCATCTTGATTTATATTTCAGTTAGCAATTCTGATCAATGGATTATTTGTCTTTCCCTGCAATAGGATATACTTGCAGAAAAAAATGAAGAATGCAGAAATTTCTTCAGTCGGCTGAATCAATCATTGCGAGTTTGGGGAAGTAGATTCCCTATCGATGCGAGGTATTAAATTTAGACTATCTCATGTCCTTCTTGGAAGTTTACTAAAACATATTTTATTTAGTTTATTGCTTTTGATGGCCCTTCATAAATATCTGCAACTATTATTTTTTGCATTCAAAACCTATTATATTTTGAGCGGCTTTGTTTATTATGCTCACATGTAACTACACCAGATTTTGAACTCAGCAGATTTAGGCTTATGATATTGAAGTTTTTTTTTTCCCTCCCCCTTTTATGCTTTTCATCATCTCATATTTCAATGTGTTAAAGTTTTTCAACTCAAATTTTCCATGGGTTAGTTCTGAGTGAACTACATTGGTTACAACCTTTCTATTTGTTCAACTGGTTTAAGTTTGTGAACCCCAATGATAAAACCGATAACATTCAGAAATCAAACATGCAAAAAAACTCACAGTAAGACAATCTTCATCTAATGCTCAATAAATCCAAACCCGAATAACATTGTGATGCACAAGTACTTGCTAGTATTGAGATAGTGGTCACGATATATTTTACCAAACCCTTCACTCTTGGGGAATGGTCGTCTTTCTTGGAGAAGGTTAGATCTAAGTGCATGATTCAACGATTCAATGAACGGATGATGATCTGTCCCAACAATGCAGCCAAGGTTGTAAATATGGGATGTCAGTGATATGTTAGATTGAGTTTTTAAATGTCAGAAGTCGATGACTGTTATGAACCCTCATAACGGCTGGTTCGCGGGACACGGGAACAACAATACCACAGACGAAGGATGGATACGGCACCAAGCGGGGGCGAACCAACCGGTTCAACTTCAAAACAGATGGCGGTTGGGGGCTAAACAGGCGGGTTCAGCCCCTCAGGGGGGGGGGGGGAGACCCCCTCCTGGGCCCAAAGTGGTATAATTGCCTCTAGGCTTGCATGGCGATGGACAAGCATGTCTTCAAAGGTATTTTTCTCTTCTTCTCTCGAACCCTAGATATCTCTCTTTCTCTCCCAAATTCTCTTTTGTTCCTATCATTTGGTAATAGAGGATTTCCGATTCTCCGCCATGGTGACTTGCTCCCAAGAATAATTCAATCGGCTGGCAACCCTCGAGGAGAACTACACTGGGTTGTCAAACACGATAGCTGCCATCTAAGAAAAGCTGAGGACATCAGAGAAACGATTGGAAGAATGGTTGGATGCTCGCATGGAAGAGATCAAAAGTTTGTTGACCCAAAATATCAAGGGCAAGGCTATTGCGACGGAAGAGGCCAGCGTGATCCCGATTCCGATCCCATCTCCAGCAGCGGGTCGTGAAGACCCGATCAACTTCTGCGTGAGTAACGACGACATCGACAGAGCTAACATCGTCAATAGGGGGCTCGGATATGATGGCAGAAGGGCGGGAGGCTCATGTCGGCCTCTGACATGGAACGACTTGTCTCAGGAGTGACCGATCGACGCTTTAGGATGGGATCTTCCCTTATGGCAGAGACACATGCACGCTCTAGGATTGGATGCGGGAGGGACGTCGGGAGGGCCGACGACCAAGGGAGATGAGCTACCCCCATCGGGATGGACTCCTCCCCATCCCTGGATTGCCGGGATATGTCAGCACCGGTAGAAGAGGTGGCGGATGGGAGTACATGCCTCAGCCGATGGATGCTAGGGCCGGAAACCCGTACGAAGAGGATGGAGGATACCCAAACTGGGCAGCTGAACGACAATGACCACCGGGGCTCGGACAAGATTATGGAGGGCTCGGGCAGCAACACTCGAGACCCTACATGCCACCTAAGGTGACACACATGAACTAATCCAAATTCAAAGGAGGAGACGCATTGGAATAGGTCCAAAAAACGGAATTATTCTACAATTATCAGGAAATACCGGAAGAACAGTGGGTGAAGTTAGCGTCTTTTCATCTTAAGGAGGATGCATTCCAGTGGACCCAATGGTTCCTCCGGGGACGGGAACACGCGCTAGAGGAGGAGGCGGATGGGAGTACATGCCTCATTCGATGGATGCCAGGGCCGGAAACCCGTACGGGGAGGATGGAGGATACCAAAACCGGGCCGCTGAACGACGACGACCACCGGGACTCGGGCAAGATTATGGAGGGCTCGGGCAGCAACACTCAAGCGCCTACATGTCGCATAAAGTGACACACATGAATGATCCCAAATTGAAAGGAGAAAACGCATTGGAATGAGTCCAAAAGACGGAGTTATTCTACAATTATCAGGAAATACCAGAAGAACAGTGGATGAAGTTAGTGTCTTTTCATCTTGAGGAGGATGCATTCTAGTGAACCCAGTGGTTCCTCCGGGGACAGGAACACGCACCATGACATGAATTTGAAGACGGATTTACAACCTATTTTGGACCACTGGAGTACGAAGATTTTGAGGATCTTCTTCAAAAACCGAGACAAAAAGGGATGGTGATGAAATACCTAGCAGAGTTCGAAACTTTTGCAAACAGGGTGCATTGGGAGAAGAAAATATTAATGAGTTACTTTATTTTGGGGTTGAAGGAGCACATCAAGGATGAGGTGCATGCCTACATGCAGTTTGACCCACTCCATCAGCTTGGCCCGGATTCAAGAGGAGCAATTCAACCAACAAAAGTTAAGATGGGGGAATACAAAGAACACTACGAACTCCCCGAACATCAAGAAGGATCAAGGAGCTAATAGGAGGGCCACTATGAAGAAATGGATATGGTCAGAACTATAGGCAAGGAGAAGGGATTGCGCTTCAACTGTGATGAGAAATTCATCCTAGACCACAAATGTCAGATGATCCAGGTATACATGTTAAGGGAGTAAGACGAGGGGGAGATGCCAGATGAAGAAGGAGAGGAGCAGGGGTACATTCCAGATATAATCGAGTTTGGGGTATCTATCCAGGCCATGGAGGGAGGATTATACCGCTTACTATGTGTATCATAGGGCGGATCTACCAACACAATGTGATTATTTTGGTCGGCAGTAGGAGCACTCACAACTTCATCAACCCCGTCGTGGCACAGAAGTTGGGGCAAGAGATCACCAAGGATGCTCGCTTTCCAGGTCATGGTTACAGAAGGAAATGAGCTGCAGTGTGAAGGAGTGCTGAAGGGAGAAGGTTTAGCGTGCCCTATACACCGGCAGGATGGATTTCTACTTTTTGCCCATCCGAGGGTCATATATGGTTCTGGGGGTCCAGTGGTTATGATAGATGGGTAAAGTAACCCTGGATTGGGACAGCATGACCATGAAATTTGCTCAGGGTGGAAAGGAGTACTGCCCGCACGGGATCAGAACCTCGGCGATGTAAGAGATCTCTCTCGTTGCTTAGAGAGATTGTGGAACAAGAGGACAACATGGCGGTGATTATAGAGATTGTGCCCCTGGCTACGTCCCCGCAAGAAGTCGCAGAATAGATGAAGCCACTACTCCTCCAGTATCCGGTGGTATTCCAGGAACCTCGATCGTTACCTCCTCGGCGATTCCGGTATCACCCGATCAGCCTGAAGGAAGGGACTGAGCCGACCAACATTCGACCCTACCATTACCCATATATACAGAAGGCCAAGATAGAACAAAGTGTGAAGGAGATGTTGGCCCCAGGGATCATTCAACCCAGCACCAACTCGTTGTCCTCACCCATCATCCTGGTGAAGAAAAAGGACAAGTCGTTGAGATTTTGTGTTGGCTACCGAGCACCAACTCGTTGTCCCAATGAATGTGAGGATGTCGATGCGGGGAGGCGGGAGGCAGAGGATGCAATCCCGCCAAAGAGGTTTCATGAGTGGGTCTGGCTGTAGGTTGTAGAGCAGTGCTATAATCGACGCAAAGTGCTTGACTTCGGCCTTGAGGCGTGTGTTGATGGTGGTGAGGACATGTTCCAGGGCCTCCACACGATTATCCATCATTTGTCTAATCTTGGGCATAATAGGAAGATGGCATACACAAAACAAAGAAGGGTCGGCGGCGCTGCAAGGGGGAGGCCGAAACTATTGCGTGCGGAGGAGAGATGGGTATGCGTCGTGTTAGGGAAAAATGTTGTTGGCGGCTACCAATAGTAGGGAAACCAGAGATGGGACTGGGTTGATGTTGGAGAATGGGAGCATGTACCGACGAGCGATGGTCGGTGTTGGATTTAGGGTGGGGGTGCTGTCGATTGAGGGACAGGCAAGGTCGACGGGCCGAGTGATTGGCTGGATGCACTCGGTGATGGAGGAGCGCGAGTGCAGAAGAATCAGGACCCATCGTCCAGGCGGTCGGTGTTGAAGGAAGACCGAGTGCGGGTGCTCGTCGATGGGGGAGCACAGGCGTGGAAGATCGAGGGCGGTTGCGCATGGTGGTTACGTCGTTGGAGGAGTGCGGGATCAGTGTCGCAGTGGACTAGTCGGCGAGGGGAAATGTCTGATCGATGCCAGGAGAAGAACAACCACATGCACGTGAGTGGTATAGGCGGTGGATGAGGTAGAGAACTAGGTTTGGTCAGCTAGGTCGAAGCCAACGACCAAAATGGCTGGCAGCACGACAAGTCAGACCAATGTTACGAACACAGAAATTCAATTGCAGTAGAACTATCAAACTGAGTACACATCATGATGGATACTAGTGCCTAGCCTTGGGAGGTTGGTTCCTCCTTGCAGTCCCTCTCAAAATGAGAGATCCCAAATCCTAATGAACAAAAGATGCCTTATACTCCCAAGGCCCCTTCAAACATTGGTAGGGAGAACCATTTACAAATTACCCAAATACCCCTACAAAATACAAATACGTAATGATCAAAACAAAATAAAAGCCTTCGTGTCATTTTCGCCACGTGTGTGTAACACATTCAACCCATCAACCCCACAAATTTACATTTCACCCAAAGTTTCCCCCAACCCATTCCAATACGGCAATACTCTTATGAACCATAATATGCCTTCTCACATCCACACCCATGTCACCCTTCCTCACCTTCATTAATTATTTGCCTCAAATCCACTAGTGCCTGCTGCTTAGTATTACATTGTGGCACCCTCCAATTTACGACCACCACCACTGATATTATGCTCCAACACCGACTGAGGTTGCTTGCCCGAATTTTTTGTGCTGTCAAAATTTTTAAGGTTCCCGACGAATATTTGAAGTTCAACCTTGGGAGTGATATTTGGGACCGGGCTTCGTTCCGAAATCTAAGTCCGGTAGCCGTGCCTTTCTACCACGCGGAGGAAGAAACGACTAAGATCAAAACTAGAAAACTAGAGGGGAGCGGTGAACCCGTTCGGTAATCGAGAAAGAGGGGAACCCGGAGTCTTGGGCAACCTTGGGGGCAAGGCCGATTTCCAATGGCAGAATAATGTTATGCACATTGGTTAAAAAAGAATCAAGAGAAGAATAGTTCTAGGGACACATATGAGATTCGCCATGAGGGTTAATATAATTATATGTGTTTTATAATAATTAACTAGTTAATATTTATTAACATTATTAATTATATTAATTAGAACATTAGAGGTTGTCCTAGTAAGCACTCTCTCTCTCATCTATATAAGGGGAGGTAATAGGATTGTTTTGTATCTTTAGGGTCATTGATCTTTTGGGCTCTCATTTGAGAGTTCTTTGGAGGACCCAACCTCTCAGAGTTTGATTGGAGCTTGTATCCAGATTGTAACTTGTATGTTTTTATCCTGTATGAAACCTTAAACCTCTCTTAATTTTTTGTTCCCCATCTCATCTTCTCAAGCTAGGGCTACGGTTGAGCAAGACTCCTCTCTCATTGGAACATTTGGAGTGCGCATATGGAAGCCGTCATGATAATTTCATATAATATTTTGTAATTAATTTGTTTTAATTACAAAATATAGGGCACAATGACGACAAATGATCCATATAGCCGACCCCACTATAGTGGGATAAAGGCTTGAGTGTTGTTGTTGTAATTAGTATTAATTAGTTAATATTGATTAATTATTATTGAGTATATTGATTGAATTAATTGTATTAGTTAATATATTTTGTCCGGTTTGTGCCCTCCCTCATTTATATAAGGGGGAGGGGTATGTGTGTTGGGGGATCTTGTCAGGAGTATTGTGGGCTCTCAATAGAGAAGCTTTTTGGAGGACCTAGTCTCTGAGAGTTGTCGGGAGCTTGTCTTCCAATTGTATTTCACTCGTATTAAACGTGTAATTCAATGCTGTTATTAAGCAATGTCTCTTTGTTTCTCTCTCAAATCCTAGAAATTTCTCCACCGGTAACAACTATGGCTAGGGTTGAGCAAGACTCCCTCTCTCTCCCGCTGTATCTTCTGCCATTGGGAAGAGGTCAAAGAATGGTCAAGACGATCCTCTCGAGATGTCTCCCTCTCAAGACCACACACCCGCACGCAATCTGAAGACCATAACACAATGTTACTCGGTTTCTCTCCGGAACCCTAACATGTTCTTCGTCGCTACTCGCTATCATACACAACTTTGTGATAAATAATAGAACCCATATTCTAGCAATCTGGACATCTCAAGTGGTCTCAGTTGAGTCCCTCTAATTTAAATTCATTGCAATCTCATCCATAACTCTGAATTACATAATAGTAGCCAACTATCATCCAAATCAAGATGTCTGATTGCCACGCAGAACCTACTACCAAAATCATTTATGCTACTTAAACCATATTCTTTCAGAAATACTTTCGGAGAGCATGCTAAATTTATGTTGAATGAAAGGGAAAATTCTTGTTCGAATCAAAATTGGCTTCTTAATGTAATTTTTGTTTTCAATGAGATTGAAATGATTTTTAAATTACAAGAACTTAATTGCAATAACTGTAATCGTATTGTCTGAAGTGAAATTTGGGCCATAACTATAGGGACTAATTAGAATGTTGTTTTAGTGTTTTAACTCCATTTTGGTGAGAAAAAACATCATCAAAGAACTTGGCGTGCTTCACAAACCTGGAGCTCCGGTGCGATGGGAATGGCCATAATTACCAGAATTTTCCCTGGAAGTTAGCATAATTACAGATTGCACCCTCTTATTATTGAAAATAAAAAAATCTTCCATGAATGTTACAAAACATAACATTTTCCTCCCCTGAAGTTAACATTTCATATCTTCCATGCACAAAATACCCCCATTGAAAATGTACTCCGAAGGGGGTATTTTGTGCATGGATGTTATGAAATGTGAACTTCGGGGGAGGTAAATGTTATGTTTTGTAACATTCGGGGGAGGTTTTTGTAATTTCAATAATAAGAGGGGTGCAATCTGTAATTTTTCAAACTTAGAGGGGAGGTCCTGGTAAATCTTTTTGTAGAAAAGTGGGTTGAACCTTGTATATACTTCTTGAATATCAAAAAACAACTAAGAGTACAAATATATAGGAGATGAGAGAGTAAGATCTAGCTATACAAATAATGTGGGACTAAACACTAAATCCTAAATGGGTCAAATTAATGGGTCAATACAACATTTTCCCTAGTATTCTCTAACACTCCCCCGCAAGCTGGAGCGTACAAATCGTTGGCACAAAGCTTGGACAAGAACTGATAGTAGAGACGTCATGGTAAGGCCTTGGTGAGGATATCGACAACTTGCTGAGCAGTAGGAACATGTGTTAACTCTATCTTCTTCAACTGAACCTTCTCCCGGATGAAATGACAGTCAACTTCAATATGTTTTGTCCGTTCATGGAACACCAGATTCTTGGCAATGTGTATAGCAGCTTGACTGTCGCAAAATAAAGTGGCAGGTGATGAGAGCTTGACTCCTAGATCATCAAGGAGACCCTCAAGCCAGGCGAACTCCGAGTGAACCCAACAGCACTAACGGTTTTGCTAAATTTGTCAAACCAAGCCTGAGGAGACTGTTTGAGATCATAAAGAGACTTCTTCAGACAACAGACAAGAGACTCCCCCGTGGTCTCAAACCCGTGAGGTTGCTGCATATAAACGGTCTCCTGTAAATCATCATTAAGAAAGACATTTTTTACATCTAGTTGGTGCAAGGGCCAGTGGCGGTGAACAACGAGGGAGATCAACACACGAACGGTATTGAGTTTATCGACTGGAGAGAAAGTCTCATCATAATCCAAGCATTGTTGCTGAGTGAAGCCGTGAGCTACAAGACGAGCTTTCAAACGGTGAACCGTCCCATCTGGACCCTGTTTGATGGCAAATACCCACTTACATCCCACACAGGATTGTCCAGGAGGAAGTGGGACCAAATCCCAAGTGTGGTTTGCCCAAAGAGCAGACATTTCCTCGTCCATAGCCGCCCGCCACCCGGGATGTTGGAGAGCCTCCTGTACAGAATTGGGGGTGGAGATAGAGGATAAAGAAAGAGCACTCTGTCGGAGTTCCGGAGAGAGGCGGTGAAGAGAGACACAGTTGGCCAGCGGGTGGGTAGTGGAAGCTGTTGCCGGATCCGCAGACCGCAAAACCTCATTAGAGCAGGGCAGCTCCCGTAGGGTAGCAGACGAGGAAGGACGTCGAGTGTACACACGAATGACAGGTGGTGTAGGTGATTTAGGTGGTTTAGGTGGGATTGGTGTGGGAAGGATAGGTGGAAGGTTTGAATGAACAGGGATAACAGGCCGCATGAGAGGTGTCAGAAGAGGAGAATCAGCTGGTTGAGAGTAATATGACTGATCTTCGAGGAAGGTGACATCAGCAGAAGTAACCACCTTGCGATCTGTGGGAGAAAAACAAGCGTAACCCTTTTGAGTTTGAGAATAACCCATAAACATATATTTTGTGCCACATGGAGCAAGTTTGTCAGTTGACGGGCCAAGGTGATGAACAAAGCACACGCAACCAAAAATGCGAGGGGCGATGGAGAAGGGAGGTTTGGAGGGAAAAAGAAGATTGAAGCGAAATGCAAAATTGAGAATAGAGGAAGACATGCGGTTAATAAGAGTACAGGTGGTAGAGACCGCAAAATTCCAATACTGTTTGGGAACATTCATCTGAAGCATAAGAGAGCGTGTGACCTCAAACAAGTGTCGATTCTTGCGTTCAACAACACCATTTTGTTGGGGGGTATAGACACATGAGGTTTGATGGATGATCCCAAACTCCGCACAGAGGTTTGCAAAGGCATGACTAGTGTATTCACGGGCGTTATCGGTGCGGAGGGTTTTAATGGTAGTGGAAAACTTGTTGCGAGTTTCAAGAAAAAAGGTACGGAAGACACCAGGCAATTCAGAGCGGTCACGAAAGAGATACAGCCAGGTCACCCGAGAGTAGTCATCAACAAATGTGACAAAGTAACGATATCCAAAAACACTCACAATTTTGTAGGGTCCCCAAATATCAGAGTGAACAAGATCAAAGGGAGCAAGACTCCGAGTAGGATGTGGTGAGAACGTAGACCAATGATGTTTCCCATAGATACAAGACTCACACGTTAACTCTTGGAGGGACACGTCAGGGAGAGATTTTCTGAGGATATTTAGAGGGTCATGACCCAGACGTCGATGCCAATCAATAGTGCTAATAGAAGACAACACAGTTGGGGGAGAGGGGTCAAGGATATAGGACCATTCGACAGATGCCCTTTTCCGATGATAGTTCGCGTCTTGCGATCCTGCACAACACACAAGTTTTGAGAAAAAATAACATCACAATCGAGGTCAGTAGTGAGTCGACCAACATAGAGAAGGTTGAAGGGAGAGCCCATAACATGAAGGGCAGAACGAAGAGTGATGGAGGGAGTAAGGTGAATATCTGCCGCGCCAAACACGGGAATGGTGTGCCCACTTGCAACAGTGATGAACTTGGGATGCCCAATGTTCAAATAGTGTGGTGGTTCCGTGAGGTAATGTGGTGAGAGGCCCCAGAATCCAAAATCCAGGAAGAGCTATGAGCAAGGCAGGAGGTACCTCCATCGGAAATAGACACCACAGAGCCCGGAGGACAGCTGATCATACTGCAAGGAACAGGCCGTAGCAGGAACAAGCGGTCACGGTCACAACGCACCAGCGACAAGAAAGATCACAACCAGCGGTTAGAAGAGAGAGCCCACAAGGGAAAGAAATACGCCGCAGCGGTAAGGAAGCACCCTGCAACGGCTAGGATCCTGAGTTGTAGAAACAGAAGCCGACGAATAAGCCCGAGACCGAGCGGGAAGAAGCAGACCGCAGCAATAAGAACCCCGGTAGGGAAGCAAACCACACGACTACTAGTAGCGGATAGACACCAGTCCGTGCGGTAAGAGGCAAACTGCAACAAGACCAGAAGAGACAGTCTGCGCGAGCAGCCAAGCTAGCCGAGAAGCGGAAAACAACACAGCAGTCAGCAAGAGAAGAGCGGTACGACAAGGAACTCCTGGCGACAAGAAGAAGATCGCACGACAAGGAACTCCTGGCGGCAAGAAGAAGATCGCAGCGGCCACGGACAGCTCACGACGACTAGTCGGCGATGAGGTTAGAGAGGAAGTCCGCACGGTCAAGGTGAGTCCACCAGCGGCAAGGAGATGAAGCCGCGACCAAGTGCGGAAAAAATGCCACCGAAAGAGTGGCTGCGGGAAAAGAGAAAGCCGCGCGGTAAGCAAGGAAGCCGCGCGGGAGAAGAGAAGGCAGAAGATCGCGAGCGAAGAGGAGAGATCGCTGCGGGAAGAGAAGGGCGACCTGCGCGCGAGTAGAAGACTCGGCGGGAAGATTACTCTTGCACGACACGCCCGCACGGTTACAGAAGAGGCCGTGGCGGGTAATCACAGCGACAAGAGCAGGCGAGAAGGAGAGAGTGGCCGCGACCCTAGTGCGGAAGAACAAACCGCACGGTCACAGGGTAAATACTAGCGGCCAGAGGGAGAGAGGGAGAAACCGAAGAGGTCGGCTCAAACACAAGGAGAGAGGCCGCAGCGGTTAGAGAAAAAGATCGCGCGGGTAAGGCGAGAAAGAAGCAGACCGCGCGGGTTGAGAGGGAAAGGGAAGAAGATAAGGCCGCGCGGATAGCAAGGGAGGCCGCGCGGATAGAGAAAAAAACAAGAGAGGGTGGTCCCTACGTGCGAGAGATTATAAAAGAGAGGTAGGAGGGAGGGGGAGAGTCGTGGAAGCCACGAGAGATACAAAGGAAGGGAAGCGGTTAGGAAGAGCAAGACCGCAGAAGAGAAGCGGTTAGGCCGAGAAAACAGGCCGCCCGGTTAAGCAGAATACTGGGCGGTTAGAAGAAAGGTAGCCGGATCGTTGCCTCTGATACCATGTAGAAAAGTGGGTTGAACCTTGTATATACTTCTTGAATACCAAAAAACAAGAGTACAAATATATAGGAGATGAGAGAGTAAGATCTAGCTATACAAACCACGCGAGACTAAACACTAAATCCTAAATGGGTCAAGTTAATGAGCCAATACAACATTTTCCCTAGTATTCTCTAACAGTTTTGAACTCCATTTCCCATCGCAGTGTGGGATCTCTATTTCTCACTGGAGATTCATTTTCCACCGGAGCCATGACACCGCTCTCCCAAACGGGAGCTTAAAGCTCTTATTGAGTGGATTTTGAAGGAGAGTTGTAGTCTTACTTGTCGGCCCCACTCAATTTGCACCCCCTACGTCTGTCACATCACAATTTTTATGGAGTTCAGGGTTTTGCCGCTCACATTCCCCGAAAATATGATTTTCAGCTCGATTGGGGACTCACATGTAGGCACGGTACCCACTGACACAATCGACATTTCGGGACAATGAATGAGTATGTTATGGGCTCGCCGGAGTATGGCTGGAGGCTGAGTATACGGTGGAGTCGGAACTGTGCCTGCCTAGTCGGGGTATGCTCGGGAGGAGAGAGAGCTACCAAAATCTTATAAACAAGACAAGGAAAAAGTGACTAATTCTTGGGTACCAATCCAAGACCCAAATGGTCATTTAAATAGACTTATAAAGGGACATAATTGTAAATAAGTCCCAACACTTGGATTTACTTAAAATACGACATACCACCTAACGAAAGATGACATAATAAAACCCTAAAGATAATAATTGGGCACGAAGCCCATAACAGAGTATACCCTAAAAGGCGGGTTAGTTGCGCAAATTTACTTTCCACGCATTCCAAAAAACACACCTACCATTCCACTCATCCATGAAAATCCTAGTAATGCATATAAAAACTTTTATGGATCTTCTGATTCAATGTAAATGTCTGTGTTGTAGGGTGACGTATTCGAGAATGACGGAGGAGCTGTGCAATTTGCTGCAATCGTTCCCGGGGAAAGGTTCAGCCCCATCGGTTTTAATGGGCTGTTTCGAGACGATACTCGACGCTCCGATCCCGCAGGATCTTCGTGCCGGCCATCTTCAGGAAGCTCTCTCCGTTTTCACATATCTACTTACTCAGTCGGCATCTTAGCATTGCTCAATCTCCTTTATCCTCTTTTGACTCCATGAAAAGCTGATCTTTGTGATTTTCCTTGTAACAGTAGCTGCTGCCCCATTTGGCCTTGTTGAAATAATGGCGAGGTGGGAGATGTAATGGAGACGATGTGAGAATTTTGAGGGCAGTTTGAGTTTGAGCTCAACTTTATAGGCTCTTGTGTTACCTGTGAGCATCTCGGGCTTTAAAAAATGGCTTTTTGGGGCAAAATAATTGTATTTTTATTAAGAATCATAGAATACTAATAACACTCGTGAAAATACATCGTTTTTTTTAATTAAAAATGCTTCAAAAATTGATCGCCTTCTCAAAATATGATGGTATTTTGATTTTTTTGAGAAATATGATGATTGTATTTTTCAAAGGTGACCAGTATTTTATAGTCTTAGAAAACAGTTTGCCCAGATGAGCTCCCTGAGAGGTTGCAGTTCGGTAAACTTTCCGCCCTGTCCTAACAATCAAAATGCTACTTAGGGTTTATTTAGGGCGGCTGATGTTGATGAGAAAGATGCTCTGAGAATAAAGCTGACAGATAAGCACTAATGAAAATGTTGTAGATTATTTGGATGCTAATAAAAAATGCGTCGATCCAATAGAGCTTTTTGATTAAAACACGTGTTCAGCCAAAATGCGGGCACTGGAAAGAGTTTTCGGTCGGAAGCACGATCGGGGTCGCATTTTCAGTTAGGCATGCATTTTCACCCGGGCGGTTTGTGCATGCCGCATTTTCGGCTAGGCACACATTTTCAGTGTGGTTTGTGCAGTGTGAGTGGTTTTTGTGATTTGCGGTTTGTATGCTCACCCCTAGGCACGGCCTAGAAGCAACGGGCTCCTCCCCTCTCTTACATTTTTTTTCTAGCTGTATGCTGTTCAGCCTGTACTATATAGATGGCTAAGGGTTATAGTATTTGTGGATTTTTTTTATCTTTCTCTTGGATTTTCTTCTTCTTTCATTTTTCTTCATTCATGATTAATCACTTTCATTCTCACTACTTTTTCATTATTATTAGATTTTTGTATGTTTTGAATGAATTAAAGCTTTAGTTTTTTTTTTAAAATTTGTGCCTGTTGATAGATTCCTACAACATGGAGTAGTTTGAAAATGAAAAATTTATATTGCTGACCTATCATAAAGCCTCATACGTTATTATCCTTTAAAAGACATATTTTCAATTTGTTTTGGTTGCAGGTTGCCTTGTTTTTTTCCGGTCCTGAGAATCAGACTGTCTTAGCTCTGAGCCGTTCCAGACACATAAATAGTAAGTGAAGACCAAACAACAATGACAAGGGTTTTATTTTTTACTATGGAAAATCCGAAAATTGTGAAAACTACATGACTGGATCTGTGACGGACCAAAATCTTATATTTAGCTTTGTTTACAAGTGTTTGGATTTCCTCGGAGGGTGATAGACTACCTCTTCGTTACAAGCTTTAAGCACAAAGAGAAGAGAAAAATGCTAAGTTCATGGAGTTTTCACGATGCGTTTGAGAGTGTTTGCGATAATATTCTCTAGTGCCTTCTCTAGGGCTCACTAAAGCGTTCTTATGAGTGTTGCACATTGAGCGGACTAGAAAGGGAGCAGAGTGAATCTCGAGCGACGGAACGATCTAAGTCTCACGTGTACAACCCCGTGTTCGCCGAGTAGTCCTAGCTAGGCGAGCGAGCCAAGACTATCGACCCGCGCCAATATAGCAGGCGGGCGAGTCCAGAGGGCCGGCTCGCTCTCGTCAAGCCCAGGCAGGCGAGCTGGGCGAGCCAGTCCCAGCCCGCGCCTACCTGGGTGGCCTGGTCGGCAGTCCGCCCCTATAGAGTGACGAGCTGACTGCCCAGGCGACCTGGGCGCCAGCTCGCTCTCGCCTAGTAGGGTGGCGAGTTGGCCCAGAGACCAGGAAACTCGTCCCCGTAGGGCCCATAGGCCAAATTACCTGGGTGCTCTTATAGTCAACCTCTGCTGTCCTAAAATTACTAAAATACCCCAGGACTGGTCTGCCAACAGCCGAACTCCGCTATTCTAAATGGTTATATGCAGCCCAATTGGGTATATGCATGCCGTTTTCAGAAAACTATAAATAGGCTCAAGGGGGTACCTCAGAAGGCATGCTCACATGTCTCCCAGTCTTTTAGCGTTTTCTGAGGTAACATTAGCTCGACTTTTGGCTAAGGAGGGGATGCACTCTAAGATCTTCCGGGTGTGTGGTGGGACCTCCATGTCGAGCTCTTGAGTCAGTTCCCTTTTCTTTTCCTTTGTTATTTTGCTTGCATGAGAGAAGTAGGTGTGTGATCATCCCTTTCCCAAGGGTGAACTCCACAGAGACCAAGTTTTCGGTTTCAACATTTTGGTGCGGTGAGCGTGGAGCGTGGTCAGCACAGAAAATCTCCAGCAGGCTCGATGATGGGAGGATCAGGACAAGTCTCAGACAGATCTGACTTGCCACCCCCTCCCCCTCTGGTCACAGTGGGGATGTTCGAAGACTTCAGGCAGGAGGTGCTCGGCCTCGTCAGGTTCGCACTCGGCGCGCGTGCCGAGTGCTCGACTCCAGCAGCACATGTGCTCGCAGTCCCGACCCTTGGCGAGGATGATCCCGGCAGGCGAGCTGGGAAGGAAGTTGCGGAGGAAGGGAGAGGATGCGAACTCCCAAGACGAGTACTCTTCCCGGGCTCGGCAGGCGGTGGCCATTTCGGCGAGATGGGTGTGCGAGACCCTTCGTCTCGCCCAGCAGGGGGAGGCAGCCCCTTCAGTGAGTTAGTTTCTTCTGCCCCAGTTCCCGAGGGGTCAGGGAGCCGGAGATGTCTTACTACACCGGGAAGGGAGATCCGATCCATCACGTCCAGTGGTTTGAGGACGTGGTCTCCATCCGACAGATGTCGGATGGGTTCAAGTGCAGGCTCTTCGCCATCACTCTCAAGGAGAAGGCGAGAGAGTGGTTCTACAAGCTGCTGGCCAACTCCATCTACTGCTTCGAGGACCTATGTCGGGGGTTCATGTTGAGGTTCATCACCTCCAAGAGGAGGAAAAAGGAGTCGGAGTCCCTTTCCACATCAAGCAGGGGGTGAACAAGACCCTGGGGAGCTACGTGGACCGGTTCCAGGAGGAGGTGACCCAGGTCCAAGAGATGCTAGGGCACACCCTGATGATTGCCTTCACCCAGAGGCTACAGTAGGGTTTCTTCAGAATGAAGCTGAAGAGGGTGCCGCCCCTCTCATATGAGAAGCTGATGGAGAGGGCGGCAAGGGAAGTCGATATGGAGGCATCGAACCCGGAGTTTGCCCAGAAGTTGGTCAGGTGGGCCACAGAAGAGGAGAAGGAGCCAAGAGGTGGCAGAGGTCAAGAGGAGAGGAGAGCTGAGCCCCGTAAAATGGAGCAGCGGCAACTGCAGCAACTGCAACAACCCAACTGGGGGCGTCAAGAGTCGGATCGTCGGCTAGGTTGGAGGCCGTAGTGGTAGGACCAGGGGCCGCAGAGAGGTTTCCATGGAGGAGACAACCGTCAGGGGGGCTAGGGTCAGGTCCACCCTCCGGGTTGGAGGCAGGGCCAGAGGCCTCCCCTCCCCGACCAAAACTAGGCTATGGCTATAGCCCTGGGGGAAGGAGGAGAGCTGCGCGGAGAAGGAGAAGAGAAGTTAGGGTGGAATTGCCCTACTGTGAATTCCACCAAGAGGAGGGGCTCGATACCACCACGTGCCCGGAGTTCCTCGAGATGAGGGGAAATAGGGAGCAGCAACAGCAGCAAGACCGCCAGGGAGTGCAGATCGAATAAGTCCTGCCTCAGGCAGAGGAGGACATGTGTGAGGACCGGGCAGATGTTGGAACCCGGGGAGGGATCAAAGTGATCCATGGGGGGTGGGGATTGAGGCTTCCCGGAAGGTGAGCCTCCAAACCATGTACCGGAGGAGCGTTGGCTCCACATCCCAGACCCCACCCCTAGAGGAGAAGATCACCTTATCAAGGAAGGATATATCAGATCATGAGGATCCCTTTTGCGATGTGCTGGTCATCCAGACAGCCATCGAGAATTTCACTATCTCCCGGATCCTCATTGACAACGGGAGTTCAGTCAACACCATCTTCAAGAAGGCATTTGACGCGATAAAGGTGGAGGCCAAGAGGGTGTTGGGCTCGGATGGACCTTTGTTTGGGTTCTCGGGGGAGAGAAGGAGGTGGAAGGAGGAGTGGGGCTCCATGTCACTCTGGGTGGGGGGGCAGTCCCGCACTTGTAGATTTGTTATCGTGGACGCCCCCATCCGCTACAACGCCATCTTCGGGCGACCCCTCATCTGCTCCTTCCGCTGCGTCCCCTTGTCCTTCCACCAATGCCTAAAGTTTAGCGCTGAGGGGATCCAGATCCGGGTCTGTGGCGACCCCAAGGTGGAAAGGAAATGATAAGTCACCGCCGTGAACTCCATCTCTTTGCAAGAGGGGGCCGAGGAGATGGAGCGGAGGATGGAGGATGCGGAGCAGGAGGCAGGAGTGGAGATGGAGGTGGAGAACCGTACTCGAGTGGAGGTGGCAGAGGAAGTCCAGGAGCCAGCCGAGGCAATGGTCGTAGAGGAAGCTGAGGAAGAAGTTATCGCCCCAAGAGGGGAGGATGTTGGAGAATGGGGGGAGCAGTCTCGTCTAGAGGCTGTAGAAGAGGTGGTGGAGATGGAGGTTCTCACCCTCGAAGACAGGGTGGAGAAGGTTCGCGTCAGCGGGGGGCTGACTCCGGAGGCCCAGGGCAGGATGCTGGAGTGCATCCAGAAGAACGTGGACATCTTCGCCTGGAGCGCCGCGTAGATGCTAGGGATCGATGCTGACGTGGCATGCCATCGCCTCAACCTGGACCCGGAAGCTCGCCCCGTCCAGCAAAAGAAGAGATCCACGACAGACAGGTTAGCCGAGCCGATCAGGGAGGAGGTAGCCAAGCTTCTCAAAGCCGTCTTTGTATCCGAAATCCAATACACCGACTTGGTCTCCAATGTAGTTATGGTTAAAAAAGGAGACGGTCGGTGGCGTATGTGTGTTGACTTTTCTTTACTTAATAAATCATGTCTCAAGGATTGTTACCTCTTGCCTCGGATCGACGCGCTGGTTGATTCAGCCGTCGGTTTCCCTATAATGAGTTTTCTAGATGCATTTTCAAGTTATCACCAGATCATGATGCACCCCCCGACGTCAAAGATGTCTTTCATCACTGAGGATGGGTGCTACTGCTATAAAATGATGCCCTTTATGCTAAAAAAACGCAGGTGCAACCTATCAGAAGATGATGGACAGGGTCTTCCGGGAGCAAAGGGGGAGAAACTTGGAAGTGTATGTTGATGACCTCATGATCAAGAGTCGAGATGTTGACTTCCTCCAGGATTTAGAGGAAACCTTCGCCACCTTATGCAAGTATAAGATGAGGCTGAACCCCCTGAAGTGTGTCTTCGGGGCGAGTAAGGGCAAGTTCCTAGGCCACCTTCTCACCCCCGTGGGGGTAGAGCCCAATCCTGACAAGGTCCGAGCAATCATGGAGCTGGGTTCACCTCAGAATGCTAAAGAAGTGCAGAGGTTGACGGGGAAGCTGGTAGGGTTGAGCAGGTTCCTCTCCCGGGCCGAAGAGAAGTGCTCTTCCTTCTTCAAGACTTTGAGGGGAGGCCAGAAGTTCGAGTGGACTTCGGATTGCGAGGAGGCATTCCGGGCCCTGAAGAAGCAGTTGACTCAGGCCCCCCTACTCTAGGGGCCAAAGGAGGGGGAAGACCTATCTCTGTATCTAGGGGTCGGAGCAGAGGCTCTGAGCTCCGTCCTGGTTCAAGAAGAGGGGAAGAAGCATCTCCCCATCTATTATGTAAGTCGGGTGTTGAGGAAGGTCGAGCTTCGCTATCCCATCTTGGAAAAGCTAGCCTTCTCTCTAGTCATCTCGGCTTGGAGGCACCGGCCTTACTTCCAGGCACACTCGATCCGAGTGGTGACTAACCACCCCCTCCGCAACATCTTCGAGGGGGTGGAGCATTCCGGCAGATTGGCGAAGTGGTCGGTGGAGCTGAGTGAGTTCAATATCTCCTTCGTCCCCCGTCTCTCGATCAAGGCCCAAGACATGGCCGACTTCATGGCTGACTATGTGGTCGAGGTGGCGGAGGGAGAACTCGCTCGCCCCGTTCCTTGGAAGGTGATGGTTGATGGCGCTTCGGGGAGACATTCCCTGGGGGTGGGAGTAATCTTGGAGAACCCTCAAGGGACGAGGATCGAGCAAATGGTGGTGGTGCACTTTCCCATCACCAATAACTAGGCCGAGTACAAAGCAGTGATTACAAGGCTCCGCCTGGCTAGGGAGCTGGGAGTGCATGACGTGGAGGTCCTCACTAACTCCATGGTGGTGGCTTCCCAGATCAACAGGGAGTTTGAGGCAAGGGAGCCAACTCTACAACTGTACTTGGCAAAGGTGAAGGGGGTCATCGGCACGTTCCAGACTTTCTCCATCCGGCACGTGCCCAGGGAGGAGAATGAGCAGGTAGATCAACTAGCAAAGCATGGTCCCCGGGTGGGGGGTACCGTCACCGACCTGTTCCGCCCTTCCATCGAGGAGGGAGAGCTGATGGAAGTGGAGCAACACCCCTCGTGGATGGACCCATTCACAGCCTTCCTTTCCACAGGGAGTATCCGGAGGGGATGGACAAGAAGAAATTCAAGTACAAGTCAGCATACTACCTCGTACGAGACGGGCAGCTATACTGGAAGACCCTCTCAGGAATGTTAGCGCGTTGTGTGGCTGAGAGGGAGGTCCCGAGGATCTTGGAGGAAGTCCACTCTGGAGAGTGTGGGAGCCATTATGGGGGTCGGACCCTGGAAGGAAGAATCATCAGGCAGGGTACTTCTGGCCGACCCTGAGCCATGACGCCACAAAGTTCGCAAGGAAGTGTAGCAAGTGCCAGTTATTCGCTCCCCTCCAACTGCAGCCGGCTCAGCGCCTCAGGAGCATCACCGTACTCTGGCCCTTTGCAATCTGGGGAATGGATCTGGTAGGGCCTTCCCCCCAGGCCAGCGGGCAGAGGAGATTCTTGCTGGTCATGATTGACTATTTTTCCAAGTGGTTAGAAGTCAAAGCATTGGCCAAGGTGACCTCCCAGGTCATCAGGAACTTTGTGTGGGAGGAAATCTTCTGCCGGCATGGGTTGCCCCAGGCCATTGTCACGAACAACGGACCGCAGTTCACTAGTGCCGAATTCATCAGCTTTTGTGGGCAACTCGGGATAGATCTCAGATTTGCTTCGGTTCATCACCCCATGAGCAACGGATAGGTGGAGGCAGCAAATAAGATCATCGTCAACCTCCTCATGAAAAAGGTGGAGAACTTGAGGGGCAGTTGGGTGGAACAATTCCCTTCGGTCCTCTGGGCTCTTAGTACCACACCCAACACATCCATAGGAGAGACTCCTTTCAAACTCTCCCATGGGTGCGAGGCAGTACTCCCGGTAGAGTTCGAGGTCCAGACGCCTCGGGTGGTCGAGGCAAGGGAAGATTGGGAGGAGTGGAGAGCCGAGAATGAGGAGGAACTGTGGCTCTCCCTTGACATGGTGGAGGAGGTGCGCGACCTCTCGGCCATCCGCCAGGAGGAAGTTAAAAGAAGAATGACAAAGTATTTTGACAAGCACGTTAAGGTCAAGCAATTCACAGAAGGGGACTTGGTCCTGAAGAAGGTAGATGTCGCGGGACGATCAGCCGTCGTGTGAAAGCTTAACCCCAATTGGGAGGGTCCATACATTATAAAAGAAACATTGAGGTCAGGAGGGTATCGTCTCCAGAATGTGGAGGGCGAGACCCTAAGTCTCACCTGGAGCGGTGATGACTTGAAACGTTTTTTTCCCTTAGAACATGTAAGTACCATTCCTTTTTCTAATAAAATTTGAAGTGGCATTGCTCTCATCACTACCTATGAGAATGGTTGATGTTCGTTTGATGGACTCCCGAGCAAATCCCGCTGTCAGGCTCTCACCTAGCTGGTAGGGCTGGATGTCACTCGAGAGAGTCTGCCCCAGACCCCGAGCAGATCCCGCTGTCAGGCTCTCACCTAGCTGGCAGGGCTGGATGTCACTCGAGGGAGTCTGCCCCAAACCCCGAGAAAATCTTGCTGTCAGGCTCTCACCTAGCTGGCAGGGCTAGATGTCACTCGAGGGAGTCTGCCCCAGACTCCGAGCAGATCCCACTGTCAGGCTCTCACCTAGCTGGCAGTGCTGGATGTCACTCGAGGGAGTCTACTGTAACGCCCCCGATTTTCCTGCGATTATTTTTATTCTCGTTGGCGTTACGATGACGCGTTTCCGTGGCATGTGTCATGTGTGGAGTGTGGTTTAGCTCCTTAGAACTGAGTGCCCCGTTTTGTAGCCTGTTGGCAAGATCTCCCTAGCAAGCCAAGTCGTTTTGGGTGACCCGGTGTGGCCTCTCGGGGGATGTTTGTGTTTGGCTTTATTTGGATATAACTCGAGTTCTGTTCGTCGAAAGTTAATTTCGACTTCGCCGTTGTGTTCGTAGCGTGGGTATTTAGCTACGGTGCAAATTTCGTCGAATTCCGAGGTGATTCGGTTTTCGCGTCGTTGGTGTGTTAATAGCATATTTATTTGATTTGAATAGTTGAGTGGAATCTATCGGGTTTTGGGCTGATGAGCGGTTTCTGCAGCTGTATTTATTCAGCAGTTATTCCTTGCCTAGGTGGCAGCCATATATTGGCTTGTTCCTTTTTTGGAATTTACTTAAGGTAATTAAGGGATTAGGCGTTTTTAGGGTTCGGTTATGGCTGAACCGGCGTTTAGCTTTAGTATAAAAGCTTTTCTTAAGAAGTGGCGGCCCACTTCTTTCTATTTCTTCTTCTTGTAAAACCGTCCCTGCTTGTTCGCGGAAAATAGAGGAGAAACCGCCATTCCTGTACCTCCTTCGGTCGGTGATTCCGGGCTTGATCGTGGACGGAATTCGATTCCGAGAGCGGCGTTGTCTTGCTCTCTCTGAGATCTTCGTTTCGGCGGTAAGATATTCGATTTTCGTGTAGTTTTGTTGAGATTTGGGTTTTCGGTTTTGGAGTTTTCCACCATTAATGGCAGAGAGATATGTTCTAGGTGATGCGGCTGTTTGTACCGTGTGAAGAGGAGGAAAGCCGTCCAAGCTTCGCTGAAAATTGAGGCAAGTGGTATTCTTGCCCTTGCCAAGTTTCTTTTTGAATATTCTTGCTGAATTTGAAATCCCTGTTAGCCCTAGGTTAGAGGCCTTGTTGTTCTCCTTTTCTTGCTAACTATAGGATTTAGTTCTTCCTATTGAACCCCCCCTACTTTGTGATGTTGGAATCCAAAATTGTCGGCGTGATGCCATTGTTCCTTACTCAGATTTTTGCTCTGGTTCGGGTGTAGCCGAGAGGGAGTGTTAGGAGGGGGGGTGTTTGCCGATTTCGTTAAGGTATTACTGGAAAACGTCGAGCTCAGTTTTCTGGTTTGGCTTCGAGCTCCGTTCGATGCTTTTCCAGGAGGAAAACGTCGAGCTCCGTTCGACGCTCGATGAGCGTCGAGCTCAGCTTTCTGTTTTAGCTTCGAGCTCCGCTCGACGCTTTTCCGGGATGAAAAACGTCGAGCTCTGTTCGTTCTTAGCTTCGTCCTTCGCTCGTCGCTTTTCCTGGAGAGAAAACGTCCGCTCGACGCTTTTCCGGGAGGAAAAGACGTCGAGCTCAGCTTCTGTTTGGCTCTGATCGACGCTCGACGTTTTTCCCGGAGGGAAAACGTCAAGCTCCGCTCAACGTTTTTCCCGGAGGGAAAACGTCGAGCTCCGCTCGACGCTTTTCTGGGAGGAGAAACGTCGAGCTCAGTTAGCGTCTAGCTCCGTTCGACGCTCGACGTTTTCTGGGAGGAGAACGTCGAGCCCAGTGTTTAGTCTTGAGCCGTTCGACGCTCGACGTTTTTCCGGGAGGAAAACGTCGAGCTCAGCTCTTGTCTGATCTCCGATCAGCACTCGACGATTTCCTGGAGGAAGATCGTCGAGCTTCGCTCGCCTTTAGCCTTCGACGATCGTCGACCTCCAGGATGATGATCGTCAGGCTTCTTTTTGGCCTTCAGCCGATCGACGATCGTCGACTTCTGACTGACGATCGTCGAGTTCCGTGTTACCTTAGTGGATTGTGGTTAGAGTTTGGTTTTGGCATTGAGTGAGGCTAGCTCACTCAACGCCAAGGTTTAGGTAGGCATGGAGTGGGTCTCACTCTACGCCTGGTCGTGTTGATTCATTTCAACACTCTTTCTTTACCTTGATTTTTGTTCCCAAGTGCTTTTTTTCCTGTTGTATTGCTGAGTTTTCTTATCGGTCGTTTTCTTTATATTCTTGAAGGTCGAATCGTGGGTCGTGGTTGGTAGTGGTGGTTTGTAGCTCTTCAGGGGGTGGAGTTGTGTGATGTAGTCAAGGCCACTCTTGTTTTTTTGCTCCAGGTACGGCTGGGCATGTTGGGTGGAAGGTCCCTTGTGCTTTCACGTGTTGACCCTCGAGCTTGTTGACTTGGACATGGTGGATTGGGGGACTGCGTTTGCCTTCGATCTGGTTCCTCGTTGTTTGTTTTTGCTACTACCACTTCCCACAGTTTAGGGTGTTAGAAGTTTCTTCCTTGGTGGTTTGCAGCACTTTTGGCTCTTGGTAGCCTAGTAGGCCCTGTAGGATGTTGTTCCTGGGTTGGGTTGTTGCTGTTTCCTTGCACGTGGTGCACTTTCTGTTGTCCTGTTTTTGGACAGTTGTGTCTCTTTCTACTGCATGTTTTTTTCAGTTACTTCTTCCTTTTGGTTGACTCTTACATGCAGTTGTTTTTACCATGTTTTGCTTGCTGAGGTATTCTGTTTTCTTTTGAAATGCCTCAGGTTTAGAGCTGTAGCCAGTTGGGTGGCTAGTTTGCTGTGGTGGTGTTGGTGGTCTCTTGGACTTTGAAGATCCGTTTGCCTTGTTAGTGAGGTAGTTTTTCAGTACTTTCTTACAGACATACATGTATGCTAGTGGGTTCGTGTCAGGTTGTTGGCGCTCACTAATAGTTTTTATCTTGTACTAGATATATTACTTATGCTACTACCGTTTTCTGGAGATAGCCTACTTGCTCTGAGAAGGATTTATGCTAGGTTGCTAGTTACTTTTAAACTATAAGTATTATTATAAATAAAGCTCATGATCAGCATGTTTTATAAAACTTAATCACTATTTTCCAAACAACATATAAAGACCGTTTTCTTATCTATTATATAAATTAAATGTAGGGTCTTGTATAGCATGAGTGGTTCTCTTGGGACCCTTATGCGCTCTTTAGGACGTCAAACCTGATAAAGTATTCTTCCGCAGCGTATAAATATAGTTTTTCTTTTGTGGACTAGGTGATCCACGGAGCCGAGGGATACGGTCTCTAAAATATAACTGATTTTCTAATCATTAAACTCATGATTTTCTTTCATTAAGTTTGTAGGTGGTTTTGCCTGAAAGTCAGCAATTATCCCCTGCTTGACGTGGCATCATAACGCGTATTTTCTCATACTCTGATATTTCTTAATTCGGAGAAAATGCGGGTTTGACAGTTGGTATCAGAGGGAGGTTTGCTTGACAGGTTTGCTTGAGCAAGCCTTCCTTTGTTTGCTTTAGTAGTTCAGCATCATGTCATTCACACACCGATATGTCATCAGCACGTCTTGGCAAGAGCACGAACACTACACTCATGGCATAACATGAAGTATACGGGCATATTATGTAGTATGGGATGCATAATATGTGTTTGTATATGGATCCACCATAGGGGCTACATGTGAGGGTTATGTAGTATGGGATGCATAACCTCACCACATGACTGCGACTATCACGTTTCTTTTTCGTTGCATGGGAATGTTATGTAGTATGAGATGCATAACATTTTCATGCGTACGCCGCTCATAATATGCATTAGGGCCTTTTTAGAATGCATAGCACAAGCATGCATAACATATCATTGCATAAGCACAACGTGCCAAGCTAAAGATTTGCAGGATGACATATGTACACACATAAGTTTTCAAAATAATATAAAGTCATGCATTCCCGATCTAGGCACAAGAGTTAGTAAGGTGGTGGTTAACCATCCTAGGTTAGGGCATAACATCAAATTTTCGTTAAAAAAAAGATAAACTCTCAGAGCAAGTTTAGCAGCTTTAAGTATATATCTATATATGTATTGTCTGTACTTGTATTTGGTTCCAGTCGATGTTTTGGGATCTGATTTATATTGTTATGATTCTAGGATGGCTAGGCGTCCTGCGACTCGATCGACTCCCCTGTCTGAGGGTGAGTCGTCTGGAGCTCAGAATGATGCGGTGATCGAGGGTCTGCGTCAGAGTAGCGAATCCATGGGCAGGCAGATGGAAGAGGTGCGAGCCCAGATTCAGTCCTTAGTGGCAGCTGTGGCAGGGCAGGCTCAGGGGGTGCAAGTTCCTGCTGGGGGGTTAGCTGTTCCTCCTCCCCCTGCACCCTTGAGACCTCCAGTGGTGGTGCCCGCAGAGATGACCTTCATCTCGCAGTTTCAGAGACTGAGCCCTCCCACTTATGACGGAAAGGCAGATTTCATGGTCATTGATGATTGGCTGATCTCTATGGAGGAGATGTTCTCGTACTCAGGGATTGCAGATGACCAGAGGGTGATGATAGCCTCCTATCAGCTTAAAGGCTTGGCTAAGAGTTGGTGGCTGAGAGAAAAAGAGAGCTTGGTAGCTAGATGCTCTTGGGAAGTGTTCAAGGGGATGCTGTTGAGAAAGTTCTTGCCTTCGGTCGAGCGTGACCGCCTCATGAATGACTTCCTCTATCTGAAGCAAAGGCAACTCACGGTGGGTGAGTATGAGATAGATTTCAGTAAGTTGAGCCGTTTTGCCCCTGGATTGGTCAGCGTTGAGGCTGATCGAGTTAAGAGATTTCTCGGTGGTTTGAGGAGCGAGATGCAGTAGTTGACCAGTGCTTATGGGTCAGTGACTTATGCTGGAGTTGTAGAGGCTGCTCTAAAGGTGGAGGCTATTGAGACCGCGAAGAGCAGAGGCCAGCAGATGAGGAAGGACAAGAGGAAGTCTGTGGAGGAGAAGAAGCCCTTAGTACCCAGTGCTGCTCCGGGAAAGAGGAGCAAAGTTGTGTGCAGTTTCTGTGGCCGGTCAGGCCACCCTGTCGAGAAATGTTTCAAGAAGGCGGCAGCTCAGAGGAAGGAGCAAGTCCATGCGATTCAGGGTGCTCCTAGGAGAGATGTCTCCTGTTCTGTTTGCAAGCGATCCGGGCATGATGCGGCCCAGTGTTGGTCCAAGGATAGAGCCTGCTTTCAGTGTGGGCAGAAGGGTCACATCAAGTCTAGGTGTCCTCAGGTTCAGCCAGATCTTCCTGCAGTTCCATTACAGGCATTACCTCCACCTCAGCGTGTGGATAAGGGAAAGGGGAAGCTGAACGTGATCTCTTCCGAGGAGGCTCAAGCCTCGACTCAGGTCATTTCAGGTTAGTTGTTTGTTGTTTTTCTAGCCTGGTGGTTTTATTTGCTAGAATTTTTTTTCGGTATTGTTGTGCTAGTTCCTTAGTTTTGGGTGCTCCTATAGGGAAATTTAAGGTGAAGAACCGCTGGGCGCGTGTTCTGTTTGATTCCGGCGCTACCCACTCGTTCGTGGCTAGAGCCTTTGTGGAGCAACATCGGTTGACTCTAGATCGTGTTCGGGATTCCTTCCGTGTCAAGTTTCCCTCTGGTGAATCTGTGTTGTCAGATTTGGGCATTTTGGATTGCCCGGTTTTGTTGGGGGACTTTTTTGCGAAGGCAGTCCTGAAGATGATTGATCTGGAGGACTTCGACGTCATTTTGGGCATGGACTGGCTGTCTAGGTATGATGCGGTCATTCAGTGCAAAGGAAAGCGCTTGGACTTCATCAGGGACGACGGTCAGCCCGGCAGCGTGTATGCTGATCCGTGTCAGGATTCTCCTGTCATCTCTGCGGTATGTGCTCAGAGGTTGTTTCTTTCTGGTTGTTGTGTTGGTTTAGTCTCGGCGGTTGGAACCGCTGTTAGCGTGCCATGCTTGGAGGAGATTCCTATTGTTCGTGGTTTCGCCGATGTTTTTCCTGATGATCTTCCTGGTATTCCTCCTGATCGGGATGTTGAGTTTGTTATTGATTTAGAGCCGGGTACGCGTCCTATTGCGAAGGCGCCGTACCGGATGGCCCCTCGTGAGTTAGAGGAGTTGCGAGTTCAGTTGGATGTGCTGTTGGCTAAAGGTTTTATTAGGCAGAGTTCGTCGCCTTGGGGTACACCTATTTTGTTTGTAAAGAAGAAAGATGGGTCGATGCGGCTTTGCATCGACTATAGAGAGTTGAACAAGGTCACTATCAAGAACAGGTACCCTCTGCCGAGGATCGATGATTTGTTTGACCAGTTGCGTGGTAGCACGGTGTTCTCCAAGATCGATCTTCGTTCTGGTTATCATCAACTCAGGATCCGTGAGGCGGATATTCCACGGACTGCGTTTAGGTCAAGGCATGGACATTTTGAGTTTTTGGTGATGTCGTTTGGTCTGACAAACGCACCATCAGCCTTCATGGATATGATGAACTGGGTGTTCAAGGATTTCCTTGACAAGTTCGTTGTGGTCTTCATTGATGACGTGTTGGTTTATTCTCGCAGCACGGAGGAGCATGAGCAGCATTTGCGGTTGGTTCTGACAGAGTTGAGGAATCACAAGTTATTCGCCAAGTTGAGCAAGTGCGAATTTTGGTTGCCTCAGGTTTCTTTTCTAGGCCACGTGGTGAACAAGGATGGGATCTCGATCGATCCAGAAAAGATTGCAGCAGTGATGGATTGGAGTAGACCGAGTACGCCTAAAGAGATCAGGAGTTTCTTGGGGTTGGCTGGTTACTACAGGAGATTTGTGGAGGGTTTCTCTTCCCTAGCCGCACCTTTGACCAAGTTGACTCAGAAGAATGTGGCTTTTGTTTGGAGCGAAAAGTGCGAGGAAGCTTTTCTGGAGCTAAAAGAGAGATTGTGCACTGCTCCCATTCTGACCCTGCCTACTGAGGGTGTGGATTATGATGTTTATGTGGATGCTTCGCATGTAGGTCTGGGATGCGTATTAATGCAAGATGGAAAGGTAATTGCCTATGGGTCAAGGCAACTGAAGACTCATGAGAAGAATTATACTACGCATGACCTTGAGTTTGCAGCGGTTATCTATGCTTTGAAGTTGTGGAGACACCTACTTTATGGGGCTCAGTGCAAGATCTTTACTGACCATAAGAGCCTGAAGTACGTGTTCACGCAGAAGGAGTTGAATCTGCGTCAGCGGCAGTGGTTGGAATATGTGGCTGATTATGATGTGGAGATCCAGTATCATCTGGGCAAGGCCAATGTGGTGGCTGACGGCCTGAGCCGAAAGACGGGAAAGATCTTTAACCTCTCTGCCGATCGTTTAGTAGAGGAGTTCCTCCTTATGGATACTTCAATGGGATGCTGTAGTTTGCAGAGTAGTTTGTCAGTGGCAGAGTCGTCCTGGATTTCTTTGACTAGACTGCACCAGAAGGACGATCCTGATCTTATGCACCTTTTCACCAGGACTGAGAAGGGAGAGTTGCCTGATTTTGCTATCGATGATGCAGGTACTTTGAAGTACCGCGGCAGGTTTTGCATTCCCGCTGTTGAGGATATTAGGAGGATGATTTACAGTGAGGCTCATGGTTCAAGCGTTGCCTACCATCCAGGATCTACGAAGATGTACCGTGACTTAAGGCAAATTTCCTGGTGGTATGGCATGAAAGGAGATATAGCCCGATTTGTTGCTGAGTGTCACACTTGCAAGCGTGTGAAGGCCGATCATGGAAGGCCTGGTGGTAAGTTGACTCTGCTAGAGATCCTAACTTGGAAGTGGGAAAGTATATCTATGGACTTCATTACGGGTTTACCAAAATCCCCGAGAGGATTTGATTCTGTTTGGGTTATAGTGGATAGATTGACGAAGTGCGCTCACTTCATGCCTTATAAGATTGATTACCCGATGAGGAAGATAGCGGAGTTGTATTTGAATGAAGTCATCCGACTCCACGGTGTGCCGGTTAGCATCATTTCTGATCGAGACTCCCGGTTTACTTCTCGTTTTTGGCAGAGTCTGCAGGAGGGTTTGGGTACGGATCTGAGGTATTCTACTACGTACCACCCACAGACCAATGGGCAGACGGAGCGGGTGAATCAGATTGTTGAGGATGTGATCCGATGCTATATTTTAGACCACGGTGGAGCGTGGGATGAGCGGTTGCGACTCATGGAATTTACCTACAATAACAGTTATCAGGAAAGTTTGCAGATGGCTCCGTTCAAAGCCTTGTATGGGAGGCGCTGTAGGACTCTATTGTTTTGGGTTGAGGCTAGTGAGAGGCCTTTGTTGGGTCCTGATGCGCTGGAGGAAATGGAAGTCGCAGTGAAGCTTATTCGGGAGAAGCTTCGTATAGCCCAGGAGAGATATGAAAAGAACGCCAATCGGCGTAGGTCTGCTTTGGAGTTTTCTGTAGGGGACCTTGTATTTCTTAAGGTTTCCCCGATGGTGGGCGTAAAGAGGTTTGGTAAGAATCGGAAGTTGGACCCAAGGTATGTCGGCCCGTTTGAGATTTTGGAACGGATTGGTGTGTCAGCGTATAGATTGGATTTGCCAGCGAACTTCCCAGGTGTGCATAATGTGTTTCATGTTAGCCAATTGCGGAAGTGTGTGTGCAGCAGTGGGCAGCTCTTGGACATTGTGCCCCAGTTGGAGCCCAACCTCTCTTTTGTTGAGGTGCCGGTTCGTATTTTGGATTCTCAGAAGCGTGTGCTGCGAAAGAAGACCATACCGATGGTTAAAGTTCTATGGAAAAATCAGGATTTGAAAAGCGCGACTTGGGAGCTAGAGTCGGCTATTAGGAGGGCTTACCCTCACCTGTTTCATTGATTTGATCTTGTAACTCTTATTTGTTACTTCTCCTTCTTTAGTAGGAGTGTTGTGCGTAAAGTTTCGGGACGAAACTTTCTTTTAGGGGGAGTGACTGTAACGCCCCCGATTTTCCAGCGATTATTTTTATTCTCGTTGGCATTACAATGACGCGTTTCCGTGGCATGTGTCATGTGTGGAGTGTGGTTTAGCTCCTTAGAACTGAGTGCCCTGTTTTGTAGCCTGTTGGCAAGATCTCCCTAGCAAACCGAGTCGTTTTGGGTGACCCGGTGTGGCCTCTCGGGGGGATGTTTGTGTTTGGCTTTATTTGGGTATAACTCGAGTTCTGTTCGTCGAAAGTTAATTTCGACTTCGTCGTTGTGTTCGTAGCGTGGGTATTTAGCTACGGTGCGAATTTCGTCGAATTCCGAGGTGATTCGGTTTTCGCGTCGTTGGTGTGTTAACAGCATATTTATTTGATTTGAATAGTTGAGTGGAATCTATCGGGTTTTGGGCTGATGAGCGGTTTCTGCGGCTGTATTTATTCAGCAGTTATTCCTTGCCTAGGTGGCAGCCATATATTGGCTTGTTCCTTTTTTGGAATTTACTTAAGGTAATTAAGGGATTAGGCGTTTTTAGGGTTCGGTTATGGCTGAACCGGCATTTAGCTTTAGTATAAAAGCTTTTCTTAAGAAGTGGCGGCCCACTTCTTTCTATTTCTTCTTCCTGTAAAACCGTCCCTGCTTGTTCGCGGAAAACAGAGGAGAAACCGCCATTCCTATACCTCCTTCGGTCGGTGATTCCGGGCTTGATCGTGGATGGAATTCGATTCCGAGAGCGGCGTTGTCTTGCTCTCTCTGAGATCTTCGTTTCGGCGATAAGATATTCGATTTCCGTGTAGTTTTGTTGAGATTTGGGTTTTCGGTTTTGGAGTTTTCCGCCATTAATGGCCGAGAGATATGTTCTAGGTGTTGCGGCTGTTTGTACCGTGTGAAGAGGAGGAAAGCCGTCCAAGCTTCGCTGAAAATTGAGGCAAGTGGTATTCTTGCCCTTGCCAAGTTTCTTTTTGAATATTCTTGTTGAATTTGAAATCCCTGTTAGCCCTAGGTTAGAGGCTTTGTTGTTCTCCTTTTCTTGCTAACTATAGGATTTAGTTCTTCCTATTGAACCCCCCCTACTTTGTGATGTTGGAATCCAAAATTACCGGCGTGATGCCATTGTTCCTTACTCAGATTTTTGCTCTGGTTCGGGTGTAGCCGAGAGGGAGTGTTAGGAGGGGGGGGGGGGGGTGTTTGCCGATTTCGTTAAGGTATTACTGGAAAACGTCGAGCTCCGTTCGACGCTCGATGAGCGTCGAGCTCAGTTTTCTGGTTTGGCTTCAAGCTCCGTTCGACGCTTTTCCAGGAGGAAAACGTCGAGCTCCGTTCGACGCTCGATGAGCGTCGAGCTCAGCTTTCTGTTTTAGCTTCGAGCTCCGCTTGACGCTTTTCCAGGAAGAAAAACGTCGAGCTCTGTTCGTTCTTAGCTTCGTCCTTCGCTCGACGCTTTTCCTGGAGAGAAAACATCGAGCTCCGCTCGATGCTTTTCCGGGAGGAAAAGACGTCGAGCTCAGCTTCTGTTTGGCTCTGATCGACGCTCAACGTTTTTCCCGGAGGGAAAACGTCGAGCTCCGCTCAACATTTTTCCCGGAGGGAAAACGTCGAGCTCCGCTCGACGCTTTTCCGGGAGGAGAAACGTCGAGCTCAGTTAGCGTCTAGCTCCGTTCGACGCTCGACGTTTTCTGGGAGGAGAACGTCGAGCCCAGTGTTTAGTCTTGAGCCGTTCGACGCTCGACGTTTTTCCAGGAGGAAAACGTCGAGCTCAGTTCTTGTCTGATCTCCGATCAGCGCTCGATGATTTCCTGGAGGAAGATCGTCGAGCTTCGCTCGCCTTTAGCCTTGACGATCGTCGACCTCCAGTATGATGATCGTCAGGCTTCTTTTTGGCCTTCAGCCGATCGACGATCGTCGACTTCTGACTGACGATCGTCGAGTTCCGTGTTACCTTAGTGGGATTGTGGTTAGAGTTTGGTTTCGGCATTGAGTGAGGCTAGCTCACTCAACGCCAAGGTTTAGGTAGGCATGGAGTGGGTCTCACTCTACGCCTGGTCGTGTTGATTCATTTCAACACTCTTTCTTTACCTTGATTTTTGTTCCCGAGTGCTTTTTTTCCTGTTGCATTGCTGAGTTTTCTTGTCGGCCGTTTTCTTTATATTCTTGAAGGCCGAATCGTGGGTCGTGGTTGGTAGTGGTGGTTTGTAGCTCTTCAGGGTGGTGGAGTTGTGTGATGTAGCCAAGGCCACTCTTGTTTTCTTGCTCCAGGTACGGTTGGGCATGTTGGGTGGAAGGTCCCTTGTGCTTTCACGTGTTGACCCTCGAGCTTGTTGACTTGGTCATGGTGGATTGGGGGACTGCGTTTGCCTTCGATCCGGTTCCTCGTTGTTTGTTTTTGCTACTACCACTTTCCACAGTTTAGGGTGTTAGAAGTTTCTTCCTTGGTGGTTTGCAGCACTTTTGGCTCTTGGTAGCCTAGTAGGCCCTGCAGGATGTTGTTCCTGGGTTTGTTTGTTGTTGTTTCCTTGCACGTGGTGCACTTTCTGTTGTCCTGTTTTTGGACAGTTGTGTCTCTTTCTACTGCATGTTTTTTTCAGTTACTTCTTCCTTTTGGTTGACTCTTACATGCAGTTGTTTTTACCTTGTTTTGCTTGCTGAGGTATTCTGTTTTCTTTTGGAATGCCTCAGGTTCAGAGCTGTAGCCAGTTGGGTGGCTAGTTTGCTGTGGTGGTGTTGGTGGTCTCTTGGACTTTGGAGATCCGTTTGCCTTGTTAGTGAGGTAGTTTTTCAGTACTTTTTTACAGACATACATGTATGCCAGTGGGTTCGTGTCAGGTTGTTGACGCCCACTGGTAGTTTTTACCTTATACTAGATATATTACTTATGCTGCTACCGTTTTCTGGAGATAGTCTACTTGCTCTGAGAAGGATTTATGCTAGGTTGCTAGTTACTTTTAAACTATAAGTATTATTATAAATAAAGCTCATGATCAGCATGTTTTATAAAACTTAATCACTATTTTCCAAACAGCGTATAAAGAACGTTTTCTTATCTATTGTATAAATTAAATGTAGGGTCTTGCATAGCATGAGTGGTTCTCTTGGGACCCTTATGCGCTCTTTAGGACGTCAAACCTGATAAAGTATTCTTCCGCAGCGTATAAATATAGTTTTCTTTTTTGGACTAGGTGATCCACGGAGCCGAGGGATACGGTCTCTAAAATATAACTGATTTTCTAATTATTAAACTCATGATTTTCTTTCATTAAGTTTGTAGGTGGTTTTGCCTGAACGTCAGCAGTTATCCCCTGCTTGACGTGGCATCATAACGCGTATTTTCTCATACTCTGATATTTCTTAATTCGGAGAAAATGCGGGTTGTGACATCTGCCCCAGACCCCGAGAAAATCCCGTTGTCAGGCTCTCACCTAGCTGGCAGGGCAGGATGTCACTCGAGGGAGTCTGCCCCAGACCCCGAGCAGATCCCACTGTCAGGCTCTCACCTAGCTGGCAGGGCTGGATGTCACTCGAGGGAGTCTATCCCAGACCCCGAGCAGATCCCGTAGTCAGGATCTCACCTAGCTGATAGGGTTGGATGTCACTAAAGGGAGTCTTCCCCAGACCCCGAGCAAATCCCGCTGTTAGGATCTCACCTTGCTGACAGGGCTGGATGTCACTCGAAGGAGTCCCACCCTCTCCGGGATTTATTTAGGAAGATCTTTTTCCTAAGGGTGTAGAGGAGAAGTTCCTTAAAGACGAGTTTGAACTCACAGGCCCAGCTCGGCAGAGAGAAGACGAACCCCGATCGGTCCTCCTGTTGAGGAAGGAAAGCTCCGAAAAGGCACTCCCCCCCTTTAGTTTTACTTGTGAAATATTTTGACAGTTTTGACTCGGCATCAGTAAGAGAAGGGACAACTCGCGCGCGAGCTGGGTGATTATGAACCCAGCTCAGCAGGTGGTCCATTTCTGGTCAACCTTGGAAGGGGCGAGCTCTTGGAATCCGCTCGAGGGCACGAATCCTAGACATGCGCTCTAGCAGAAAATTCCGTCCTAGCGAGATCTAGGAAAGGGGAGGGCTCGCGGGTGAGTGCATCACAGAAGGAAAGTTCAAAAGCAAAGAAGATAGAAAAAAATCACTTTTCATTCAGTATAAAATGATTACTAAAGGAGAGCTCGCCTCGACGAGGTTACAAAAGGGGGGAGAGAGTTACAAAAAAAGGGGGGTCAGCTCTCGCCTCCTCCCCCAAATTGGCGATCTCCGCCCGCACTGCCAAAAGGATTGTCCTTAAAGTCCTTCTCGAAGAACATGTCGAGGCTGTCTTCCTTCTCGCTGGGCGGCATGGGCGGAAACAGACTCGGCATGAGGTCTCAGACCGTGACCTCCTCGCATCCCTCCACCAGCACCTGCATATCCTTCATAATTTGCAGGTTGCATTCGGCGAATTCGATTGAGTTGACCCGTAGCCTTTCAACGACCTCAGCCTCGCCAAAGATCCTCGGGCTCTTGTATGGAAAGGGGGGCTCGACACCACCTGGGGGAGGAAGGCATCCGCCTGACGGGCGATTTCGCCATAAAGCCCCTTATTCTCCTCGGTCAGCTTTGCGTTCCTCCCTTCCAGCTCAGCAGTGCAAGCCTCCAGCTCGGCGGCGCGAGCCTCTAGATTGGCGGCGCGAGTCTCCTGCTTGGTGGAGCGAGCATGGAGCTGATTATTCTCTTCCTCCAGCCCGACAGCGCAAGTCTACAGCTCCCTGGCAGCCTCGGCATCCTGAGGCAAGAACAGATAAGTAAATCTGAAGCTAAAAATCCCAAGTGAAAGGAGGAAGGGGTAACCAGTGATCACCAGTCCGCCGACGCCATTAGCGAGCAAGTCCTCGGTAATGTTGAGCCTCCTCTCTAGGTCAACGACCTTGTCCTGGGCCAGGTCGCGCTTCTGCTCTGCCTTCTATAGGAGATGGCTAAGGTTGAAGTCGCGATGAACCACCATGTGGTGGAGCTCCAGTGCCCGCATATGGGCCTGCAGACCCTCATGGCCAAGTTGGCGCAGGGTCATGCGCTTGTAGTCTGCGGCGTCCTTGCGCCCATAGAGGCCAAAGCTGAGCGCATAAGCTTGACCTGAGGAGGGCTCGTCGTCGGCCCAGGAGGATTGGAGGGTGGAGACGGAGACCCGGTGGGCGGACTCGTCCCACTTAACCACGGGCTCGCCGGCCCAGTCCTTCCACCTCCCCCCAAGGCCGAAGAGGGGATGGCCCTTCGGCTGGCCTGACTCGCGGGCTGGGGCCTTCTTGACTGCAGGAGCAGAGGGCTCACCTCCCTCCTGCTCTTTGCCTATCGTCTCCTTCAGCGGGCTCCCCAGCGATCCGTCCGGGGTGGTCTCGGGCGAGCTCATATACTTGGGCTGTTGTTGTTGCTTCCCTCGAGAAACCACCGCCGCCTTCAGCTTCTTATGCGGTGGATGGCGACGAGGCGATCTGTGCCCCGCAGGATCATCCCGCTTCTTGCTAGAGGGCTTAGAAGACGATGGCTCGTCTCGACAGGCGACTACAGCCGCCTTCTCACGGGCGAGTGGGTCGGCGAGTAGTCCCGGATCTGCAAAAGGCTGGTTCTCGGGAATCAGACGCTCCCCTACACAAATAACTTAGTAAAAATTCTGATGGATTTGGCGAGATCTGGAAAGGAGGACAGTTGAAACATATACCTTCGCCGGGAAGGACGGGGAGGAGCGAGTCAAAGCCCCTTCGGAGGAAGGCAACCTCGAATTCCTTGTGGAGCAAAAATTTGTGGAGCTCGGCGTCATTGCCGAAGATGGTGGGGGGTCGGTATACCTCCTCGCCTTTTTGCTGCGGCGAATAGGCGACGTTGCTGAGATCGCCCTTGAGGAAGACGATCTTGGTCATCTAGTTGTGGTGTTTGTTCGCGATCTCGCGAACCTTGATAAAGGAACCCCCGAAGAAGGCGATGCCATCGGGAGTCGCCTTTTAGGTGAAGAGTTTCCTGAACACTATCAGGATGAACTCGATTCGCTCCCGGCAGAGGAAACTCGCGAACGCCACCATCATGGCGATGGAGTTCGGGTTTATCTGCGCGGGCACCGCGCCGAAGTATTTGAGGATCTGGCGGATCTCCGGCCAGAGCGGAAGGCGCAACCCCATCTCGAAATGCGAGATTGGGAAGGCAAGCTCCTCAGAGTAGAAAGTGTTGATGGCCTTGCCCTCCCTAGTCCGACGCGCCTCGAAGCCAGGGGGCTTGAACTCGGTAGTGAACACGATGAACTCCTCCTCCGTCGTGTTCCCCTCAAAGAAACAATAGTCGGTGAAGTGCTGAGCGCACTTGGAGTGACCATCAGAGTAAGGGTTGGTCTTCCCCATGCTCGCGGAAGGTGTAGAGAGCGAGTGCAGGCAGGAAGGAGGCGAGCAGAGGAGGAAAGTACAGAAGCAATAAAAGCAGTAATTCAGGGTAGGTGAGGGGGCCTATTTATAGGAAAAGGGGTCAAGGGTCGAGCTGACCGATCGGTCCAGCTTGCCTAACCCAGCTCGCCTAACCCAGCACGCCGACTTCCAAGACCTGTCCCATCATGTGCCCAGCAAGAATATTATATTCGAACAACAAGCAATAAAATATGAAAATATTTCTATGTTATTACAGACCCAAGAGGGATATTGTCCAGAGAAATTAAATCCAAACAAAGCAGCAATTTCGGCACGTGCGCGAGCTGAGGGGGAAAGGAGGCGAGTTCCGGTAGGCCCAACAAGGGGCCGTTCTCTACCTACCTTGGCCTCGTGTCTCCTCCCCCGCAGGTCGGCGCGAATTGCGGAGCTCGCGGATCCACCTCAAGCCCCCCGGGCAGCCAGGAGATTCTCGTCCAGCTCCTCCAGCAGCGGTGTAAGGGACGTCGCCTTGCCCGTCGGGTCCTCCCTCACCTCACCTACTAGCCACGCGCACTCCCGCTGCAGTACGTCGTTGTCCTTCCGCAACCGGTGGAGCTCGCGTGCCATCTTTTTGAGGACCTCGATTCCTCGCTTCGCCTGCTCGAGGCCCTCCAGCTCGGCATCCAGGAAGGGCTTCAGGGTCTTCGGGGAAGGAAGGGGCGAGTAGCGAGCTCGCTCCAAGGATTCGTCGGCCTCCGACTAACTGCAGAAAGCTGCAAGAATAGTTGAATAATGAAAAGGGGGAGTACACCCGGGGGACTACGGATGAGAACCAATAAAGGACGACTCACCTGAGGAGCTTGGCGCCTCGAAGGAGAGCCGAAGTGGGGGAATCTTCAGATTTTTACCGCGACCCGGAGGCTGTATTCGGGGTGGAATAAGGTTGAAGCCTGGAACTGGGATAATTCTGGCACCATCCCTCGAAGTCTCGGCGAGCTGAGAAGAGGGAACGCGGGTCGGCGAGTCCGGTCTTTGCAAGCTCAACCCCAGAGTCCCGAAGGGAGGGAACAGGCCCCATTGGTGAGTCTCCGGAGCCATGAACCGTAGGTCAGCGGGAAGAGTATCGGCTCGCGGAGAGGTGACCTCGCCGCCCCCATCCTGACAGTCCTGGTCGGCATAGAGGTCAATGAAATTCCCCTCCTTCCCAGGGGCAGGCAGGGTAGAGGATCCCATTTCAGGCTCCAGGGTCATTTTTAATTCTTGGAAGGCGCGTTCAGATTCCTCTGCATCTGGCTTTGCCCTCTTGGCTGAATTGGGCTCGGCTGGGATGCTTCCCAGGATGTTAAGGAGAATGGAGGTTAGGCTGGCGACGCGGGCAGAGGAGACCTTGCGAGCCTTCGCAAGCCTCTCTTGGAGCTCCTTGGGAAAAGGCATCTTGGTAAATTCAGAGCGAAGGGGAGTGACAAAGGTCACCCAGGTACGCAGGCACATATTTATATCCACTGGTGGATCCCGCCGAAAGATTCTCTGACTCCTGCCACACTCGACGAATCTCATGGGGTTGGATGTTTCTTTCTGAGCTTGTGCCAACCTCGCAAAGAGCGGGGATTGTGTACAACCCCATATCCGGTGAATGGGCCAGTAGGAGCCAGAATGGTCAAGTCAGGCAATCCGGGTCCCTGGCCCAGCTCGGCAGGGGGAGAGCTCGGCAGTCTTCGACTTGCCCAGGCAGGGGGAGATACCTTTGGGAGGCGAGCTCGTACTCGCCAAGCCCAGCTCGCGAAGTCCAATTCGTCGAGGTCTGGGCTGTTTGTCGAGCTCTAGGCTGTTCGTCGAGCTCTGAGTCCCTCACCGAATTCGAACCGTTCAACAAGCCTGCGACATGCAAGTAGGGCAGGCCGGGCCCGTACTCGCCCAAGGCCGAAGATAGGCGGCGAGTGCCTGCTCCATCGAGCACTCGTCACCCTTGCCGAGTAGGGTTTGTTGAGGGCTACTCGCCCAGTGATCTGTGAGGTGTTTTTACCATTTTTCCCCCGCTGGCCTGCCCATATCCAGTTAGAATAGAGGAGTTACGATGTTGGCAGACCCAGTTGAGCTGCACATAGCTATTTAGAAAAGCGGAGGTTGGTTATTTGCAGGCCATTTTCAGAAATCTATAAATAGGACCCAAGGGGTACCTCAGAAGGGCATGCTTACCTGTCTCCCAGCCTTCTAGTGCTCTCTGAGGTACCTTAGCCCGGCATTTGGCTAAGGAGGGGAAGCGGTCAGTGATCTTCCGAGTGTGTGGTGGGTCCTCCGTGTCGGGCCCTTGGTCCAGTCCCTTGTTATTTTTCCTTGTTGTTTTTCTTGTATGAGAGAAGTAAGTGCGCGATCACCCCTTCCCCAAGGGTAAACTCCATCGAGACCGAGTTTTTGGTTTCAACAAACTGGAACATCTTTCCAGCCAAAACCCTGCAGCATCCTGTAGTGCTAGAAAACTAGTCTTTCAGAGCAATCATAGCTCACCAAGAGCTATCGCCAACGATACTCGCTGTCGCCCGGCGATATCCAGCAGTTATGCAAACTGTGGTATTTTCTGGGTATTTTCCTGGAGCATACCTCCAGTACTTCCTGCTACTCTCATTTCACAGGTACAACCCACAGACCCTGTTAACTACTCGTTTATACTCAGAGTCTTCTCTAACACGCAAAATAAAACATCACCAATCCAGACCAACCTGTCCGGATGGGCTTCACACAACATACCTATTTTGTACTGTGATTTCCGGATTCTATATGCAAAACTACCAGGGTATATCACGTATCAACCCATCATAATCTCCTCGATTCTCCACCTTTTGGTGGGGGATTCCATGCATATGCAAAAGGAGGACGTCACTGTCTAAGAAGGAAGATCGTTACCCTCGGAATTCGTTTCGGAGCTATTAGCAAGCTTTCTATCTGGCTGGAAAGGAGCATCTCGATTTCCTCTTCACAGATCCTTCCTTAGTTCTCGATTCCGACCACAAGATCTCTTTCACTAAGCTAGCAAAGCTTCAGCCTCCAGCCTTCTTCCTTTCTTCCAAGAACTTGATGAGAAGGATGAGAGAGTGTGAGAGAAGAGTAATGAATCTTCTCTCCACCTCTTCTTTAGTTAAGCAGCCTCAGGAATAAACTCAGCCACACGATCCTCTCATCAAAAGAAAGCAAAAGACACAATTTCAGCTGACAAGTCAAACTTAATGCTATCGCCTAGCGATATCCGCTATTGCTTGGGCAATATCATTGGTAGCCGCTTTGACCCGAATCAACCACCACACTTCGACTACCGTCCGACCATCCGACACGTGTCCAGCCATGCATGGCATTATCTCCCAGCGATACCCACTATCGCTACTCTAATAGCTCACTCAACGCTTCGTCGAGTGTGTTAATTCTACTCAACGCTTCGTTGAAAGCGCCGAGTGCTATCACTATCGCCAGCGATACCCACTATCGCTCGGCGAAAGCCACTTTTAAGCTCTGTTTTACAAATTTTTGAGTGTTACAAACCTCCCTTCCTTATAGAAATTTCATCCCGAAATTTTATTCATCTGTAGGAAAACAGTAAAAAACTATTACAATATTACTTTCAAAAACAACTCGGGAAACTCATCTCGCATGATTTGCTCTCGCTCTCATGTCAATTCTTCAGATCCACAATTGCCCCAACAAATGTTGACCATCCCAATTGTCTTGTTTCATAGCTGTCTGACATCCGTATCCTTGATCTGAATGGGTCTAACCTTCGTCGTCAGCCCACCATCGACTGGTACTTGATCATCAGCCACCAGAACATCTTTTTCATGTCCTTGTACATCTTTGTGCTCCCTGGGTGAATTGAGTACTTCGTGAAGTGTGCTTCAGACAAAAATTCCTCATGTAGCTTACCCACATTCGGGACGCACAAACGACCGTCTTTTCTCAAAAGACCGTTATCCAAGGAGAATTGGGGATTTGACACATCCGTTGTATAATGTTTCATACTCTCATCGAGTTCCGTTGCTCGCCGAACCCTGTCTGCAAGGTCATATTGTACCTCCGTTCAGTTCAGGCACGTATTTGCAATAGCATTCTTGTCAACACAAGAAATATCTAAGGCCTCCAACTTCTGGATTAGACGCTCATCATGCCTCTGCAACTAATTTGCCCTTACCGGAGTCCGCCAACTCAAGGAATCTACAACAAAATTTCCCTTCCCTGGAGTATAGTGTATTTGGAAGGTGTAGTCCCTGAGGAACTCCATCCACCTCCGCTACCGCATGTTCAGATCCTTCTGATCTATTAAGTACTTAAGGCTCTTATGGTTCGTGAAGATATTAACTTTCACGCCATATAGGTAGTGACGCCACAGCTTAAGTGCAAAAATCACAGCCGCTAACTCCAAGTCGTGGACTCAATATTTTCGCTCGTGCACCTTCAACTAGCGCGAGCCATAAGCAATAACCTTTCCAAACTGAAGAAGAACGCAGCCTAAGCCGCTCCCTGAAGCATCACTATAAATCTCATAGCCGTCTGTACCACATGACAAACTCAAAATAGGTGATGTGGTCAAACGAATCTTTAACTCCTCAAAAGCTCACGCGCACTCAGGAATCCAAACGAACTTCTGATCTTTCCACATCAGCGTAGTGAGAGGTAAGGCTATTCGTGAAAATTTCTTTACGAAGCGTTGTAGTAGCCAGCAAGTCCAAGGAAGCTCCTGATTTCTTCTATAATAGATAACACATGCCACTCTCGTATCGCAACTATCTTCGTCGGATCCACCACAATACCTTCTCCACTAACCACTTGGCCAAGAAAAGCCACTGACGATAGCCAAAACTTGCACTTTGAGAACTTGGCATAGAGCTTGTTTCTCCTCAGGGTGTACAAAATCATCCGCAAATGATTTGCATGATCTTCTTCGGACTGAGAGTACACCAATATGTCATCAATAAAGACGATCATAAACAATTCCAAGTACTCTCTAAACGTTCGATGCATCAAGTCCATGAATACCGATGATGCATTCGTTAGCCCAAACGGCATTACAGTGAACTCATAATGACTGTAGCGTGTACCAAACGCCGTCTTGGAAATATCATCTTCCCGAATACTCAACTGGTAGTAACCAAATTTTAAATCTAGCTTTAAGTAGACAGTTGAACCCACCAGCTGATCAAACAAGTCATCAATCCATGGAATCAGATACTTGTTCTTCTCCGTCAGCTTATTTAGCTCTCGATAATCAATGCATAGCCGCAAGCTTCCGTCCTTCTTCTTTACAAAGAGGACCGGTGCACTCCAAGGTGACACACTTGGACGTATATAGCATTGCTCTAGCAATTCTTGCAATTAAACTTTCAATTCTGTCATCTCCTTTGGCGCAACACGGTACGGCGAGCGGGCCACAGGTTTCGCACTTGACACCAACTCTATAGCAAAGTAAATCTCCCGCTGGGGCGGTAACCCAAGAAGATCCTTAGGAAACAAATCTGCGTACACCAATATGATAGGAACGTCACTCAAAATGGACTTCGGCTCAACAGCCTCCAACAGCGTGAAGAACAACTCAGCGCCCTTCCAAACAGCCTTGACTACCTGGAGAACAGACATCAATATCTTGCTTTATCCTCATATACCAGTGAATTTAGTCTCTCGTTCGGTGTTCTGTCCCAGTGTGACTTCCTTTGAGTTGCAATCTATACATGCATGTTGCTTCGAGAGTCAGTCTATGCCAAAGATTACATCAAACTCAGATATCGGCAGCACAAATGCTTCCAATCCGAAATCCTGACTTTTAATCCGTACCTCAAGACATCAAGACCTATCCGCACGCATCACACATCCGTTAGGTAACAACACCTTTACTCTATCTTTCACCATAAGAGTAGGCACTCCGATCCGCGATAAGAAGTCCTCAGATAGAATCAAATGAGAAGCACCTGTATCAAACAGTACTCTCGTCGGATAGTCTCGAATAAGGACAAAGTCTATACTTACCAAATTATACACAAGCAATTCACAAGGTATAAAGTATGTAAAGCATGAAAACTATATACTACTCGTACCTGTGACGACATCATCCTGTTTGATGGCCTCCTGTTGGCCAAGGTTATACACCCTCGGCTGAGCTAGAGCATATTGGGATGCAGTAGACTTCACCGTCTTTCCCTTCTCAGTATACGATGTTCATGCCTTTTCTCTGCCTTTGGAGGGCCACTCCAACAGTTTCGAGCTATGTCCCACCTTGACACATGTGTAACATGTGAGCATACCTCGCCCCGATGTTGCTCTAGAAGTACCAGTAGAAGGAGCCTGTCCAGAATACTTGGACTTCTTACTCCATATCTTGCGGTAGTCAGACTTTCTAGGACGTGACATTTTGAACTCGGGCTTTATCACATCCAAGTACCTCTTGCCATGCACCCTCTTCATGTCTTTCTCTAACGAACGAGCTGTATTCACCAACACTTGGAAACCTTGGTTCATCGGACCCGAGAGCAGTAACCTCAGCTCATCTCGCAGTCCCTCGTAGAACCTATTAGTCTTATGCTCTTCATCAGCAAAAATAGACCCTGCATAATGTCCCAACTTGGTAAACTCATGGAGGTAGTCATCCATACTATCCTCGCCCTGAGTCAAATGCTAGAACTCGTTCTCCATGGCAATTCGCTGCGACGACGACAAATGCTTTGCCAAGAACAATCTCGAAAACTCCTCCATCGAGATCTCTGATAGTCGTCTACCCGTGAAGTGGTGTAACTCCAACTCATCCCCCCAAAGCCGAGCATCTCCTTCCAACAGAAAAGTGGCCAAGGTGATATTCTGCCCCTCCTCTATCTCTATCTTTGTCAATATCCTCTTGACTCGCGAAAGCCAGTCCTCTACCTGCGTCGGGGATCCTGCACCTTTAAACGTAAGAGGATTAAAGATCATAAATTGCTTCAGCTGCCGTTCAGTCGCTCGCTTATCCACCAAAGCCTCAATAAACACTTGCCTAGCAGCTACAAGCTCGGCTACACTAACCTGAACTGGCACCATCGCAGGTCGCACCTGCCCAGTCGGCTGTGCATTCATCATTGCAAACACTACCTCAACAACTAAGCACACTGTTTCCGCAGAAGGAGGAGGTGTAGGCACATCGGCTGGTGTCGCACTCTCAGCAGAACGTTAGGGTTCAGACTGTCCCGCACCACTTCTAATCACCTATAAGTGTAAAATGCCCACTTTAGCGACTAATCAACAACAAACAATGACTATTAGGAACACACAGGTTCCTCAAACAGGTGTATTTTCATTCCTAAGTGGATATTCTTGAGTTCATTTTGTTATAACGGTAAGAACAGACACATGCTCGCCACCCCTTAAAAGAATTCAACCACGAATTCGCAGGAGGAAGACCAAGACAAGCTGATACCAAATTGTAACACCTCCATCCGTCACATGAAATATAACAGAGGGTCTGACCGGGTCCCCACGCCATATACCACAGACAGTCGGCAGAGTTACATGTTAATATCAAAGACTAAATGAATCCTAACTCAGAGCATTCTAGCGGAAGCTTTAAAGGTTAACTTTTTTAACTCAAGTATCACAGCAATGTCCATTTATAAAACACTGGAATGTTCTTACAAAATACACAAAAGATACTATCGCCAACGATAGTCATTGTCGTCCGGCGAAAGTCAACAGTAACCAAACTATTACAGCCTTAAGGCCATACAATTATTCTTTAGAAGTGTGGTTTACAGACATTGGCATGCAGACCGACCACACATGAAAGCAATAAAACTTCGCTTGGCCTTCGATGACCGGCATAGCTTCAGGGCTACAACCTGCTATTTCCCACTCGGCTCTCCAACACCTGCACAAGGACATTCCACCAGATGGTGGCAAACAAGGAAACGGTCAGCTTTTAGCTGACCAATTTATAACGACCCTACCACATAACCGGGGCAACGGTATCCTTCCTTGCAAGCATAGCATTAACACAACAGATATATCATAAGAAGGCACACTCAAGCACCATTCAATGTATCACAAACGAGTGCCTCAACGGCCAAACGTTCCGTACACTCAAGGCACATTCTCGGTGTACCAGATTACCAGGGTCCCACCACCATTCAGAGGTCCGAGAGTTGACGGTCAACTTTGAGCATTTCTAGTATTTTCGGCTCCAGGCGTAAGACTCTCATTATGCGCTCCAATGACGCCAATTACTTTAGGCACTCTAGTCGGATGGGAATAACGCGGGTACAGTTCAGCTATTTCCCGTTGCTCAAATTGTCAGGTCAACGCCGACGGTCACAGCCATCATGGCGAACGACAAGACGCGGTTCAGCCTCCCCTTTTCGGTTCGGCTCAATGGCCTTATTGTTGGGCACAACAGGCTCTCAGTATCACTTGTCGTTCACATATCCCCAGAACCTGAGCCGGCAGTGCTCAATCATGGCACTCATGGCCAATAGTTGGGCTCTCTATAACACCTATATCCGTCAAATGCAATATAATAGAAGGTCTTGTCGGGGCCCCACACCATATTCTATAGACAGGTAGCAGGGTTACATGTTAATATCAAAATACTGTTACGAATCCTAACTCAGAGCATTCTAACGGAAGCTTTAAGGTTGCCCAAACTCAAATCAATTAAATGTCCATTATATATAAACTATACCATTTATATATATAACAGGAATGTTTATTACAAATACACAAAATATTACAGCCTTAAAGCCTTACAGTTATACTTCCAAAGTGTGGTTTACAAACATCAGCATGCAGGTCGGCCACACATGAAAATAGTAAAAGTTCATCTTTGGGCCTTCGAGGGCCAGCCAACCGCAGTATAAGGGATTCAGCCCGTTGCTTTCCACTTGGCTCTCCAGCACCTGCAAATCACAGCCCACCAAAATGTGGCAAACAAAGTAACGGTCAGCAATTGCCGACCCAATTATAACGACCCCACCCCTTACTTGGGGGCAGCGATTCTCCTTCCCTACAACAACAACAAATATATATATATTGGCAACAACAATGTGCATTTAAGCACTCATCACCACAAACGTAGGCTCAACGGCCACACATACCGTGCACTCAGGGCACATTTTCGGTGTACCGGACTTCCCGTATACCACCTCCCGTTCAGAGGTCCAAGACATAACGGTTCATTCTTGAGCATTTTAGTCTTTTCGGCCCTAAGCCTAAGACTCTCATTATGCTATCGACGACAGTCAGTTACTTTAGGCAATCTAATCAAAATAGACATAACGCAGGTACAGTTCAGTCACTTCCCGTTGCTCAGATCGTCATGTCACTTGAAAGTTAGGGTTAGATCTGATATACTCTAGAGGGGGGTGAATAGAGTATGTCTGTGTGTTTTCAAAACTTTCTTCTCTAACAGTATACTATCTTTATCTTTAACAACTATATCTAACTATCACAGATTAAAGTAAATCAAAGATCATAGAATATCTAACTAACACAGCCACAGTAAGAATAGAAAATAAAGAGCAACTAGACAACACAAGAAATTTATAGTGGTTCCCTAAACTGGGTACATCCACTCTTCTACCACCCTTGCTAGGAATCCACTGCAGGTTTTGATCAAGTGACTGTTACCAATGAGCTTTGGATCAGGTGCTCAAAACCAAACCTCAAGTCTTTTGGAAGGAGACTTGCAACTAGAATAATTTTGAAGGGAATTAAAACCCTGTACAGAGGTGGGAATGAGAGAGTGATGTAAGTCTTCTTTTCTCAAATCAAAATGAGAAGACTGTGTGGATTCTTATTTGTTGTCAAAGCTCCCTCTGAGATCTTGAATGGTTCAGGAGTGGAAGCTTTGTTCAAGGGTGTAGGCCTTCAGCTTTTCAGAGATCCTTGACTGATTTGAATGTTGCTGTCACTTGAGATATCTGAAAACAAAGAGGGAGAGAAATAAAGAAAGATTCTTGATGGTGATAGTTGTTCTTTCTTCTTCTCTTCAGAGCATCCTATTTTTGAGAGATCTTTTTCACTGCACTTTTAAAGAACTTTTCTTTGTTGTGTCTCTGGTTGATAATCAATCTCAGCTCTCGTGTGTTTCTTGTTTTTCTTGGCAGGAAGATGTGTATTAGATCACTGCAACTTGGTCAAATTCAAAAGAGATTCTGCAATAAATGTTTAGCCGAAATCTTGGGAACGAGAAATGGCAAGAATGTTGTCAATTATTCTATTCTATGTCTGTCCCGAGATATAAGAAATTAATTCCATGGAAGATGTTAGCAATCAATGTTGCCAGTAATGACTTTATTCAGAGAATATAAGTGCATTGATTTACAAGGGAATTAATAGCCTATAATAGTTAAAATGATGAGACAGAAAGAGAAAGAATAAATAACAAAATGTCTTACAGTTTTCGTCGACCTGAGATCAGCTTTCGTCGACCTCTAATCAGCTTTCGTCGACCTCTAATCAGCTTTCGTCGACCTGAGATTTCGTCGACCTCTAATCAGCTTTCGTCGAATTGAGATCAGCTTTCATCGACCTGAGCTCTGTGAATCAACTGTTGTGCATAAACTGACTAATTCTGCGCTCTATGTTCGTCGACCTGAGACTGTGAAGTTAGTCGACCTAAGAACTTGTTCAATCTGTTGGTGTTGAGTGAATAACACATTTGGCATCGAGTGTTCTTTGTCTCTGAGTCAGTCTTGGCTTTGAGTGAATTATGGCGCTGAGTGTTGAAGAGTTAGTCGATCTGAGTACGGAGTTCGTAGAGCTCAGCTCAGAGATTTTGGCTCTGAGTTAGTCGAGTTGAGCACGACTATCGTCGACCTGAGATCGACGAATGTAGATTTCTTTTTCTAATTCTTTATCTCTCTAAGTCTTGAGTCTCTGGCAGTGATGGAGGCTGGTCCTTTGTACTGTTGACTCAAAGGACTTGCCCTAGACTCTAAGACACACCTATGACCCTGATCTATACATATTGGGTCATATCCTAACTCAGTGAACCTAGCCCGAATTCAACTAGAGGTTCCAACACCACTTTTGACATCCAAAGCAATCAAGGAAATAGATAAGACGTGGGTGGACCTACCCTTTCCCGTTTGGCTCAACGTCCTTTAGAGCTGGGTACTACAGGCTCACAGCTTCGTTACGGCTCTCACAGCCAAAATAGTTGACCTCCACGGCTTAACACACATGCTAGCCCCACAGTCTTTGCGAGATAAGCTTCGCACCAAAATAGGCTGGCACTCATATCCACCATAGTTGGGCACTAAAGGCTCTCAGCTTTTTCAGATAATGAACCCCAGGTATCCCTAAGACAGGCCTCACAAACATAGCTCACTAGGAGCTATCGCCTGGCGATACTCGCTGTCGCCGGATGACATCCAACAATTTTGCAAACCGTGGAATTTCTTGCTTATTTTCCTGGAGAGCATCTCCAGTACTTCCTACTACTCCCATTTCACAAGTATAACTCACAGACCCCGTAAACTACTCCTTTATATGCGGAGTCTTCTCCGACACGCAAAATAAAATAACATCAATCTAGACCAACCTGTCCGAATGGGCTTCACACAGCATGCCTATTCCGTACTGCAAAATTTCCGGATCTATATGAAAATTTAATCGGGGATCACAACGATCGACCCACTGGAAACCACCCTTTCTTCACCTTTTGGTGAGGGGTTCCATGCGTGTATGCAAATTGAGGACTTCACTTGTCCAAGGAGAAAATCGTTACCCATGTAATCCGTTTCGGAGCCATGACAAAGCTTTTTGTCTAGTTGGAAAGGAGCACCTCTCTTTCCTCTTCGCGGATCTAGCCTTGGATTTTGATTCCGTTCACTAGATCTCCTTCATCAAGCGTTTCAAGCTCAGTTGTAGCCCTTATCTCCAACCCTTAGCTCTTTCTCTCAAGAACTTGGATGAAAGGAGAGAGAGTGAGAAGAAGGGAATGAATTCTCATTCCTCTACTCCTCTATATAGGTGGCCAAGGAATTAATCTCAGCCATAGGATCACTTCATCAAAAGGGAGCAAAGGCCACGATTTCGGTTGAATAGTTAACATTAATGCCATCGCCTGGCGATATCCGTTATCGCCTGGGCGATATCGTTGATAGCCCCTTTGACCCCCGTCACCCATCGCTCTTCGGCCGCCACCCGGCCACCTGACACGTGTCCATACATACGTGGCAGTATCGCCTGATGATATCCACTATCATTTTTTCGCTATCTCACTCAATGCTTTACGACATCGAGTGCGTTGAGTTCACTCAATGCTTTAATGCATCGAGAGCGTTGAGCGCTGGGGTTATCGTCGCGCGATACCCACTATCGTCACACGATAGTCTCTTATTCAACGATTCGTCGAAAGGCGTCGAGTGTGTTTAGCTCACTCAACGCTTCATGGCGTGGAGTGTTATTGCTAGCGCTTCCAACGATACCCACTATCGTCTGGCAATAGCGACCAAAAGTTATACTGTCAAATTTGGGGTGTTACAACCCTCCCCTCCTTACAGAAATTTCGTCCCAAAATTTTATTCAGTTATAAGGGAAAAACAACAATTTATATGTTACAACATATTTTACTTTCATAAAACAATATTACAATATTATTTTACAAATAATTCGGGATATTCCTCGCGCATGGTTTGCTCACGCTCCCATGTCAGCTCTTCACGGCCAGAACTATCCCACCGGACTTTTACTATCCTCATTTTCTTATTTCATAGTTGCATGATCTCCATATCCTCGATTCGAATGGGTCGAACTTTTGTCATTAGCTGACTATCGACCGGTACTTGATCAGCAACAATAACTTGAGCTGATTCTTTTACAGCTTTCCGCAGCACTGATATGTGAAACACATCGTGCAAGGCACTTAGCTCCGTCGAAAGAGCTAATCGATAGGAAACTTCTCCATGGACACGGGTTTCGCAACAACAAAATGTTATCTAAAAGATATTTCCAGCGATATTCACTATTATTTGGCGTTAGCGACAAAACTCTCTTCTGTCTCCAGACTCAGCCACAACTGGAACATCTTTTCAGCCAAAACTTTGCAGCATCCTGCAGTGCCAGAAAACAGGTCGTTCACAACAATCATAGCTCACCAAGAGCTATCCCCTAGCGATATCCAATAGTTATGCAACTGTGGTATTTTCTGGGTATTTTTCTGGAGTACACCTCCAGTACTTCCTACTACTCTCATTTCATAGGTACAACCCAAAGACCCTGTAAACTACTTGTTTATACTCAGAGTCTTCTCCGGCATGCAAAATAAAACATCACCAATCCAGACCAACCTGTCCGGATGGGCTTCACACATCATACTTATTCCGTACTGCGATTTCCGGATTCTATATGCATAACCACCCGAGGATATAACGTATCAACCCATCAGAATCTCCTCGATTCTCCACCTTTTGGTGGGGGATTCCATACATATGCAAAAGGAGGACTTCACTTGTCCAAGAAGAAAGATCGTTACCCTCAGAATTCGTTTCGGATCCATTAGCAAACTTTCTATCCAGCTAGAAAGGAGTGCCTCGCTTTCCTCTTCACAGATCTTGCCTTAGTTCTCGATTCCGACCACGAGATCTCTTTCACTAAGCTAGCAAAGCTTCAGCCTCCAGCCTTCTTCTTCCTTTCTTCCAAGAACTTGATGAGAAGGATGAGAGAGAGTGAGAGAAGAGAAATGAATCTTCTCAACACCTCTTCTCTGGTTAAGAAATCTCGGGAATAAACCCAGCCACACGATCCTCTCATCAAAAGAAAGTAAAGGCCACAATTTCAGCTGACAAGTCAAACTTAACGTTATCGTATGGTGATATCCGCTATCGTTTGGGCGATATCGTCAGTATCCGCTTTGACTCCAGTCAACCACCGCTCTTCGGCCGCCGTCCGGCAGACCGACACATGTCCAGCCATACGTGACAGTATCGCCCGGTGATACCCACTATCGCCACTCTGATAGCTCACTCAACGCTTCGTCGAGTGCGTTGAGAGCGTTGAGTGTGTCGAGTGCGTTGAGTCTACTCAACGCTTCGTTGAAAGCGTCGAGTGTTATCGCTATCACCAGCGATACCCACTATCGCCCGACGATAGCCACTTTTAAGCTCTATTTTCCAAATTTTGGGGTGTTACATTCGTCCATGCCTTGGAAGGTACGACCCATTTCCAGACAATGCGAATCACGACTTCCTATCAAGGTGAACCACTCCATGTGTTGATCGACTCCGGTAGAACACATAACTTCCTTGACCTGGATACCACAGCAAAGTTGAAGTGCACGCTCACCACCATTGTGGGCTTCGATGTGGCGGTGGAAAATGGGAAAACGATTGCGAGTTCCTACAAGGTGTTCGATTTCAAGTGAAAAATGCAGGGCATATTGTTCTCCTCAGACATGTTGGTATTGTCGCTAGGCGGCTGCGAGGTGGTCTTGGGTGTACAATGTCTTGTCACTCTCGGCATCGTCCACTGGGATTTCAAAAACTTAAAGATGGAAATCTCTGTTCAGGGGCGCAGGATATCCTTGCGTGGCTCGAAGCACACCGTCAACACTTGGATTACGACCACAGCAGACACAAAAGCTAATTGACTGGAATGGGGAGCTTAACATGTTGGATTTATATTACCTCCAGAATGAATCTTTGGACTCCAACACTGGGCCCTATGAGGCAAACATCCAGCCCGGTTCGACCCCACTAGAACCCACGTCTCACCTTCAGCTACAGACAATGTTGGATGAGTTTCAAGATGTCTTCTCTGAACCCCGTGAACTTCCCCCACTCCGCCAGCACGATACCACATTCCGGTGCGGGAGGGTGATTCTACGGTCAATATACGACCATACCGTTATCCGCCACTACAAAAGGAAGTTATCGAACGAATGGTGTAGGAGTTGCTCGACACCGGCCTGGTTCAGCACAGCAGCAACCCGTTTGCCTCCCCGGTGGTGCTAGTAAAGAAGAGTGATAGCACTTGGCGCTTATGTGTCGACCAACGACAACTCAATCGGTACACCATCAAAGACAAGTTTCCAATCCCGATTATTAAAGATTTAATTGAGGAGCTACACGGGGCTATGTTCTTCTCGAAACTGGACTTGCAGGCAGGCTTACACCAAGTACAGATGGCACCGGATGACATCCCCAAGACGACATTTTGCACCCACCACGGTCATTTTGAGTTTCTTGTAATGTCGTTTGGGTTGGCCAATGCGCCGTCAACATTTCAGAGTTTGATGAACTTCATTTTCTGCGAACACCTACGAAGGTTCATCCTCATTTTCTTTGACAACATCCTCGTGTACAACAGTTCTTGGGAGGAACATTTGGAGCACATATGCACTACATTATAGATTTTGCGACAGCAACGCCTTTTCCTAAAGCGCTCTAAATGCTACTTTGGGCTGCAACAAATTCAATATTTGGGCCATGTAATCTCGCACCAAGGCGTGGCGATCGACCCTAGAAAGATCCAGGCCATACTGGATTGGCCAACGCCCACCAACCTCAAACGATTGCGCGGTTATTTGGGGCTGATCGGGTACTACCGATGTTTCATCTAAGGGTACAGAGTATTAGCAAAGACACTAACATCCATGTTGCATCGACAATAGTTCAGTTGGGGTGAGGAGGCCGCCAGTTGGGGTGAGGAGGCCGAAGCGGCCTTCCAAGCATTAAAGCGGGCGGTGTCACAACCGTCGGTGCTCCGGTTGCTGTATTTTCAGCAAACTTTCATTGTGGAGACAGACGCGGCGGATGTCGGCGTGGGCGCGATTTTATTACAGGCATCTCAACCCATGACGTACATTAGCAAGGCACTCGGCACCAAGAATGCTCGAATTTCGACATATGAGAAGGAGCTCCTAGCAGTTGTCATGGCCGTCCAAAAGTGGCGGCACTACTTGATGGGTTGTCCATTTATTATTCGCACCGACCACCAAAGCCTCAAATTCTTGCTCAAGCAATGGAACGCTACCCCGGCCCAACAATGATACCTCGCCAAGTTGATGGGGTATGACTTCCAAATCCAGTACAAGCGGGGCAAAGACAACGCTTGCGCGGATGCCCTTTCCCGTAAGTATGAATAAGGGGAGGGTGAGCTCCAAGCGAGGGTGTTCATCCAAGCTGAGATCATCTGGGCAGTCTACCGGTCGTGGGAACAAGACAGCCGACTGCAGTAAATTATTGCGGCCAAGGAGGCTGATCCCTCTTGTGAACTGAAATACCAATAGAAACACGGGGTGATCCAACAATGTGGTAGATTGGTTGTTGGCCAGGATAAGGAACTCAAACTGCGGATTCTCATTGACTCTTGTGCATAAAATATGAATGCATGAATGCTTAAATTTTCATTTTAAATCATGTGTGTATGCGTGTCATTATGTAGATCTTAACTTGGCATGTATGCTAATGCTATGTTATATTATGCATGCAGTGTTATGTATTCTAAAAAGTCCTTAATGCATGTCATGAGCGGAGTACACATGAAATATTATGCATCTCAAACTGTATAATATCGCATGTAATGAAAAGAATAAAATTTAATGGGCATCCATGCGATGATTGTTATGCATCTCATACTACATAACAGTCATATGTTGCTTCCTATGATAATCCATATACAACCACATATTATGCATCTCATACTACATAATATGTCTCGTATACTTCTTGTCATGTTTATGAGTGTAGTATTCATGCTTTTGCCAAAACATACTGATGACACTTAGGTGTGTGTATGCAATGAATTTAGACAACTAAAACTATATCAAAATTAGTCGTCTGACCAACTTGTCGAACAACCTCCCTCTGATACCAACTGTCACAACCCGCATTTTCTAAGTATTAAAAATACTATCAGAGTGAGAGAAAATACGTTATCGTGATGTCACGCCGTACATGGGACTACTGCAGACATTCATGCAATCTTATCCTTTCGCTTTTTTATAAAAAGACACATGAATTATGTTTTAAAACAAATGCTATATTTTATAGGTTTTACTGACCGTGTCCCTCGGTCTGGTGGATCAACTAGTCCACGAGTGAGAAAATATAAGTTTACGCAATGAAAAAAAAGTACTTAGTTAAATTCATTTATAATCATACATGAGTGTGGAGACTCAACAAAGTATGCAAGGTAGATGTGACTTCTTAATTTAATATAAGTAAAAAAGTAGTTTTATGACTATTAAAATAGAATGAATTTCAGTTAAAATAGATGCTATGCAACTACGATAAAATGCAGTTTTTTATATTTTAAAATAACTAATATGCATCCTAACATAAATCCTTCTCAGAGTGCAGGTGCATAACTAACAGCAAGTCAAACTAGCAAGTAGCCAAACATCTGAAACTAACACTATGAGCGTCAACAAACTGACATGAACCCATAGAATACAAGTCTAATCTGAAATAAAGAAACAACTACCTCATTAAATTGAGGAGGAAAACAAGCAACAGCAACTAGCCGCAGCTCTGAAAAACCACGAACTCTACCAGTCACACCTGCTACTGCCCTGAACCTGAGGCATTTAAAAAGACGAACACCTCGGTAATAAGTAGTAGTAAAAGGAACCAAGCAGCAATGACAAACCTCCAAGTAGACCGGAACCCAACGAGTAAACTAGAGGCAAAAGTCAGTAATAACCAAGAAGAAACAGCAAGAAAAGAACTAACTAAGCAGTTGTAAACTATGTCACCTCAATACCAAGTGCCAAAAAGGGTTATATATATGTATATATTGTTAGACATTATTAGTCAATTTCAATGAGACGAATCCGCTTAAGAAGGGCATCAAAACATCGGACAAGCCTATGTGTATGATCCACAAAAAGAGAGGTACTGTGCGGGGGGAGTAACCACGATGCACACAAACCCAACAAATATGACACTGTGCTGAGGGAGTAACCCCAACACGCACAACCCAACAAACATTCTATATATATATCTGTTCATATGTGTCACATTATAAACTTCTAAATTATGTAGTCGGTAATAGACTTAAACCAAAATCATGACGCACGATCGACGCGACGACACAAATAGTCCGGCAAGACTCACAAGCTTTCACAAAGATGATTTCCAAGTCAAACGGTATGCGCCAAGACATTCACAATACTTATGATACTCACAACAAAACTAGTGTTATACGTGATTGAAACGACGCGACGATCCAAACGACACGACGGACAAACGACACTTACTAATCTACTCGACAAATTAAGACTCACTAAACACCCTACGATCGAAGGTAAACACAAACGAAGAAAAGCAAGCAAAACCACACTTGCCTCGATTTTTCCAAAATCATCCTCCGAATCACTCCACGTCGTAGATCGAACCAAGCGATGATGTGTGAAGGCAAAACCTATTAACATTTGGCAAAAACGGAGATTAGGCCCGAAAATCCTAACGTTAAAAAGTTCACGAAACGGACAAATCTTACCACGTACTCGTAGCTCTCGTCGGGAGCTTTCCAGAACTATGCTCAGGTGAAAATTTTGAGCACCAGAGCTCCGGTGGTGGCTGCCGGAAGGTTTTCGAAAAACTCTGGTTCGGCGAATGGACAATGGGGGATGGGGGAGATGAGTTCGGTCTGTCTTATCCTAAGGGGGAAGATGATAGTTTATATCTATAATAATAATAATATTATTAATAATAATTATAATAATAATTATATTTATAATAGGGGAGGGGTTTGGCTCTGATTCGACGAATGAATGGAAAAAAATCAACTAATTTAAATCCTTTAATGGGGGGAGGGTAGTCGAGTCCAAAAGGCCCGGGCCCAGTGGCCCGACCCGAGCCCGACCCTGCGAAAGCCCGATTCGGCTCGGTCCGGGTCGAGGACAGGCTCAGGGCCCTGATTTTGGGGGCTAGCCCGGCCCGATACCCGACCCGGGCCGGGCCCGAAATTCGGGTCGGCCCTGGCCCGAGCCCAGGCGAAGCCCGACCCAGGCCCACAGGCCGGCCCGCCCCTGCTGGCGTTCAACGACTCTAAGAGCCATTGGAAATCCAACGGCTCTTAGAGCCGTTGGAAGCAGCCAGCAGGGTTGCTGCCTACAGCCCTGTCGGCTGTCAACAGCAGCAGCTGCTAGCAGCTATGGCCTAGGCCCTAGGCCATTTAAAAAAAAAATTAAATTTTTTTTTTAATTTTTTTTAATTTTTTTTAAAAAACCTATAAAAACTATCCCCCACCCCCCTACCCGACACCCTCTCTCTCTCCTTCACTCTCTCTCTCACCTACTCTCTCTCTCTCTCACACTTACTCTCTCTCTCACCTACTCTCTCACTCACTTACTCTCTCTCTCTCTTCCACTCACTTTCTCTCTCTCTCACTTACCCTCTCCCTCTCTTACTCTCTTACTCTCTTACTCTCTCTCTTGCTGCATGACATCGTCCTCCTCAACGCCGGCGTCGTCGACTCAAAATACGGCCGAAGTGGTGGAGCATAATCGGAGGGCGCCCGTCTGGGAGCATTTCGACAAGGTTAAAGTTGTCGACGAATTCAAGGCGCGGTGTAAGTTATGCTCAAAGTTGCTAACTTTTACCGGCAACTCAACACTAGGGAGACACATTAAGTCGTGTTTTGCGAAGCAAGCTCCCGAGTCCAGTCAAGAACAAATATCAGCATCAGGACAAATTTGGACGTACGATCAAGCGAGACAGCGAGACCTACGGGTGAAAAACGTCATCAGACGTGGGTTGACATTTAGTCACTACGACAACGATGAGATGACGGAGTATACACACGAAGGGTTTCAACCCAAATATCAACAAGTAAGTAGATCCACTATTAGACGCAACTAGTGGCGGACCCAGGATTTTTGCATGACCCGGGCACTAATAAATTTAATTAAAATTAGATAATTAAATTGCCAAAAAAGACAATTTAATACTTTAATAAGTATTGCTAACATTCATTACAGTTTATAACAATATAAAGTGATATTAGAAATTGCATAATAGTGAATTCAAAAGAACTAACCTGTCAGCAAGCAATTTTTCGGGGAAGCATATTCTGAAAACGAGTAATAATTTCTTCATTAGTGATTTTGTTCAAAATATCTTTCTCAATATATGTGATTAGACAATCATTCATCCATTCATCGTCCATTCTGTTTCTCAAACGACTTTTGATAATCTTCATAGCAGAAAACATTCTTTCCACATTAGCAGTCGCAACAGGTAGCAAGCAAGCTAACTTTAGCATTCGATAAATCAACTGGTAACAATCATGTTTTTTAACCTCCACTAATTTCTCAAGAAGCCCACTAATACCTTTAACTTGTGAGAATGCTTCATTAGACCGCATATCAAATATATATGTATCTAGCTGACCGTCAAGGAACTGCAAATCTAATGGAGAAAAATCACATGGATAAAATTTTGCAAGCTGAATCAACTTCTCTTTATCAAAAGAGATGAAATGGTCACTAGGATCAAGACATGTAATACAAAGAAGTAATTCAGTATTTACTTCATTAAATCGGTCGTTTAACTCATTCAACATCATATCAATCACAGTGTTAAAAATCTCAACCCGAAAGTAATGATAAGTTGTAATGTCCCGTGCTATACGTCTTGATCTCCCTGCTGGATAAAATCTGTCATTCATGTTTGGTATATCAATGTTTTGTTTTACACAAAAGGTTGATACCTCAATGAGAAAAGTCTCCCACTGAACATCAACACTTCTCATATTGAATAACATTTGTTTTGCAATTTTAACAAAATTCATTGCGTTGATGATGTCCTGATCCTTTTTTTGCAGTACCTGTGATAATTCATATGTCTTTGATAAAATCTGTTTCATCAGATGCAAGAGAAAGATAAAATCAAAAGTCCTCATATTTTTCCAAAGACTATTTGTTGTTCCTCTTTGATTTCCATCAGTTCCTTCACGTGCAATAATTTCAAGAACGTTGCCAATAGATGAGTACATACGGATGAAATTCAGAACAGTGCCATAATGTGAACTCCATCGTGTATCACCTGCCTTCTTAATTTCAAGGGGCTGATTGAGTCCTCTCCCACTATCTAACTCTCCACAATTAATTTCATGAGCAACTCTTTCAATTTCCAATGCTCTAAGACAATCACGACGTTTGCAAGAGCTCCCAACAACATTCAATACATTGGTAACATATGAAAAAAATTCTGCAACTTCAGAATGTCTTTCTGCCACGACAACTAATATTAATTGTAATTGGTGGGCAAAGCAATGGATATAAAAAGCTGAACTATTCTCTTTCATTATCAATGTTTTTAAGCCATTAAATTCACCTCTCATATTGCTGGCTCCATCATAACCCTGTCCTCGTAGCCTTGAAATACTCAGGTTATATTTAGCAAATGTTTTATCAATAGCAAGTTTGAGTGATAAAGCTGTAGTATCAGAAATATGAACAAAACCAAGCAGTCGTTCAATAATTTTACCTCTTTTGTCAACATATCTCAAAACAATAGACATTTGTTCTTTAGTTGAGATATCACGAGCTTCATCCACTAAGATTGTAAAACATTCATGTCCGATATCCTTAATAATTATGTCAATAGTTGCACTTGAAATTGCAGAAACAATCTGTTTTTGTATTTTTGGTGATGTTAACTGACAATTATTTGGGGCATTCTTCAAGACCACGGATTTAATATCATTGTTATGTGAAGCTAAAAAATCCAGAAGTTCAATAAAATTTCCCCTGTTGCTTGACTCATTGGACTCATCATGGCCACAAAAAGGCATTCCTTGTCGTAAAAGAAAACGTACACAATCAATAGATGCATTCAAACGAGTACGATATTCAATTATTTGAGTTTCTTCTTGCCTTGCAAATACAATTGGGATACTCTGCTTAAGGTTCATTAAATTCTCACACATTCTCTTTGCGCCATTGTGAGCAGTATTGTGATTCCCAACATGTTTTTCAAGTATAGTCTTATCTTTCCAATACCTGAAGCCACGACTTACAAAAGTTTGATCACAACCTCTTTGAGGAAAGACATAACAAAAAAGGCAAAATGCTGCATCTTTTTCAGTACTGTATTCTAACCAATCTTTGAATTCATTATACCAGAGTTTTTGTTGAACCGACAAGCTTTTTTTCCAATTTCAGTTTGAGGGAAACTCTCTAAAAAAGGTTGACAAGGTCCATTCTGCAGATAATATCTTCTTATAGTGTCGTGTAGATTTACATCATAAGAGATTATGAGATGTCTCAAACCAGGATCCGAAGGTAAGTCCTCAAGCTTAAACTCAACTCGAAGCCTTTTATTATCTGAATCTGGTGTCTCTTGTGCACTTTTAATAGTAGTATTCTGACTTGAAGTTGAACCCACTTTCAAAAAAAACCTCTCCATCGAATTTATTAACTCTGACATAGTGCAAATTAAATTCAAAAATCCTAAATGAAATAATACTAGAACAAACTAAATGAAATACCACTGAATAGTGAAATACCAAATTGATTGACATGCAAAAATATAATTCAAATTGCAACGAATTAAGAGATTACCTCTCGGTTCTCTTTTTTGGATTTTGAAATGGGAAGAACGCCTTCGATCTGAGAGCCCTTTTAGTACCTAAATTGGGGAGGGGTTGATCAGTAAAGACTTGGAATAAAATTTTAAGAAAAGACATGGTGTACATTTGATAGAAACAATATAAAAAATACTCAAACATGAAACAACAATACTCAAACATGAAACAACATCCTCATTCCTCAAACAACAATTGGCCAAATCAACAACAATCTCAACAATGTAACAATCGGAATAAAAATTCACAGGGGAGAAGAACTCACTGGGAACAAGACTACAAAAGCACTGCTGACTGCGCACACTGCCCCACTGCCCACTGGCCACTGGGATTCTTTCTGGGAACTGGGAAGATTGAAGAAGAAAGCACGCGGGCGGCACGACCACAGTCCAACACTCCAGCCGCTTCCCGAGTCCCGTCGGCCGTCGGATCGTTGTGCCTGTCCTGTCGGCCGTCGGCCGTCGCCCGTCGCGGCGTCGCCTGTCGGGTCGCTGGTCGTGCTCGAAAGAAGAGGTCGTTGAGGCGTTGAGTCACTGGCCGCTGATTCCGTGACTTGCTGCCCTAAAACGATGCTGGCAGAGAAGATCCCGCCAATTCCGGCTGAGAAACGCGAGAAACCCGCCGCGCCGATACCGCCGATAGAGCGCTAAAAGTCTGAAACCTAGGTTAAATTCGCGAAATAACACCCGGGCAAGTGCCCGGGTGTGTCCACATATAGGTCCGCCCCTGGACGCAACACACTTAAATTATATTTTGATGCAAAACCATATTTAATAAATTTTTTGAAACTTTCGAGGGATGTGTGAGTTTAACGAGCGACGTTTGGAGTAGTAGCGTAAAGGTAGGATTATCTTATATTTATATCACAACTCATTGGATCGATCCCGTTTCATGGGAGTTAAATAAGCGCGTAATATGTTTTAAAGGTTTTGAATTTCCGTACACATGTAAGGTTATATATTTGGTATTTATTAAATGTTTGCGTGAATTTAAAATAAAAGATAAAATAATGAGATTTTCTTTTGGTAACGCTAGTAATAACAACACCGCAGTAGAGTGGTTAAAACGTGAATTAAAACCAATGATCAACGGTGCGTTTTTTCACACTCGATGTGTCTGTCACGTTTTAAATTTAGTAGTATAAAATAGTTTAGAAACTATTGAACCATATGATCAAAAAATTCGGACTATGCTTAGATTTATTTATTGTACCAAACAACAAAGTCAAGATTTTCGAAAATTTGTGATCGCACAAGGTCAAAAATATTTGAAATCTCAATTTGATATGTTTGTAAGATGGAACTCAACATATAAAATGTTAAAAATGACGTTTCAACAAAAAACATTTCTTATGGAATATCACACTGTAACAAATAATCATGATTTAACTGATAACGATTGAGACGTATTATTAAATTATATAGATTTATTAAAATGTTTTTATAGGGCATCTGTTTTTTTATCTGGTGTGTATTATCCAACTAGCCCGTTAGTAGTTGAAAATTTTGTAAACATCACACAAAAACTTAACTATTTTAAACAACATTCTGAAAGGTTTCTTTAAATTGAAGTAATAGAAGATTTTTTTAAAAAAATATTATAGAAAAATGCCTCCTGCATTTTCATGCGCCGCCACTCTAAATCCGTTATTCGTTGTAGACGGCGTAGAAAATTTGATAGATGAAATTAACGTTAACTTAGACATAAATTTAAGTTTCCATGACGTTGACGACATTGGTACTACTAAATTTAATTCTATTTTTACCGAATATTTTAATTATTACGATAACTTATATGGCTCACGACCCCAAGAAAAAATAACGCAACCTAGGACAAAAGTTTCTTTCACAAATAAAATTTTAGAATTAGCTTTCAGGAAAAAAAAATACGCACATCGAGTAGTTTTAACGAATTAAAATCGTATACGAAAACACAATTTCGTGATTTTATGACTACGGAAGAGATCGAAAACTTCGATATCTTAAAATGACGGAAAGGTAAATCTAATACCTATCCTATTTTGGCATGTATGACCCGTGATTTACTAACAATTCAAGCTAATACAGTAACTTTGGAGTCCGTTTTTTCTCTTAGTGGCAGGATTTTAAACAAGCGGATGAGCCGACTAAATGAAGATTCACTGAAACTATGCATCTGCTACAAGGATTATTTGGATGCTACGAAAAAGAAACAACACATTTCAGTGTTGGAGGAGAGCTCAGAGAAAATTCAAGAGGAGATAGACAATCTGAATTTGTAAAAGTGTAATTTTTTTTATTATTATTAAAAATAATAAATTCCATTTTTTTCCTAATTTTATGTTGTAAAAGTGTAATTTTGATTTTGTAAATTTTAATAATAATAAAAAATTTTGATTCGGTTTTTTATTTCAAGGTTTAAGATTTAAAATAAAATGTTTTTTTTTAAAATAATAAGGGCCCAGCCTGGCCTAGTCCGGCCCGGGGGCCCGGTTCGGGCCCCTTCCCGGGGTCAAAGCCCGAGCCTGGCCCGAGCCCGGTAAAGGAAGGGCTCGGGCTCGGCCCGGTTTGCAAAAGCCCGGGCCCGATCAGGCCCGGTCCAGTCCGGCCCAATCAGGCCTTTTGGACACGACTAGGGGAGGGTTTGACTCTGAATTAGTTGAGTGAGAGGGAATTCGGTGAGTAAGGGTCCTAAGGGATAATAACAATAATAATAAAAGTCGTATTATAACTATTATATTTTTACGAAGTGTTTAACGTACGTCGATTCAAACGAAATTCGCACCCTACGTAAAACCCGACGCTACGAATCCAGCGACGAAGTTATCAAAATGCGACGCTCCGTTCTCGAGAAATTAATTTCTAAAGTTTACGACGAACATTAAATATACGAAACTTCAAAAATTTGTCGAGGCTCCAATAATGCTCGGATCGCGGCGAAACTTGTCGGGCAAATTCAAAATTAATCGATTTAATTTCGTATCGTGAAATTTTACAATTTCGATGAGAATTTCAGGATTTTGTCGGCTCGACCCGACGAACGCGAAAACGCACTAATGGCGGCTCGCCGTCAAACGTAATGCCCTTACGTCATTTTGACGTCACCAATAAAATTAAAATAATTGAGCTGCCAAAAAGCAGCTAAATGCTTCTTTTGGGGGTCTGTTTGGGCTTGATTAGGTGGGTTCAGACGAGTCCCTTATTTGAGAGAGGCTCGAGGCTGACCTGGGCTCGATTTGAGCAAGGCCCAACAGCAATAAAGTCCGGGCTCAGAAGTTGTGTGCTTGTGCCGGCATGCGTTTTTTGCACCGCCAACTCATCCGACTAAGCACTGTTAAAGTATTAAATCTTAACTTTCCGAAGCAACCGGCAGCCGAACACCCGTTCGACGATGGCCTGTCGAGCCGTACAGAGCTGGACTCTGATCTCGCTGGTCGGAGCTTACCTCGACCTCCTCCTCGCCTACCTATTTATCGTCGGCGCCACCGCAGCCTTCTTCGCATCGAAGCTCCTCTCCCTCTTCGGCTTATCCCTCCCCTGCTCTTGTGATGGTCGTTTCGGGCACCCTACCTGCGCCCAAACTCGCCTTCTTATAGACTTCCCCACGGCTAAGCTTGCCGCCGTCCACCGCTCCCTTCGCTCTCGGTTCCCCTTCGATTCCCTTCTTCATGCCGGCGCTTCCTCTTCTCCTGTCTGTCGCGATGATGGCGATTCATGCTGCTCGGTGTCTTCCCTTTCGGCTCCGCCCCGCGCCCTTAGCATATCGGCGCCACCGCTGCCAGCCGATCCTACGGCCGAGGAGCCTTTGGCTCTAATCACTGGGATTCACGACGACTTGATTTCTGATCAGGAGAGAATCCTCTCTGTCTCGATCTCGGCTGAGAAGATCTCAGGCGACCCCTGGGATTCTGATTCTGATGGTGGGTACACGAATTTATCTATTTTCCCATCTGTGAATATCTAGCTGTGTTAGTTTTTTTTTGGGGTCTGATTTTGATTCGAAACTGGATCAGGATTGGGGGAAGAGGACGAACCTGGCCGAGAGGAGAAAAAATGGTTATCTGCAGTTGTAGGGTGCGACAAAGGGGCGAATCTGCTGGATAGAATGAGGAGATTGGCAATGGAGCTTGAGGAAGAGAGAGGGGCTCGCGCTGCTCTGTATCTAGATTTGGAGAAGGAGAGGAGCGCTGCGGCTAGTGCTGCGGATGAGGCCATGTCCATGATCTTGAGGCTGCAGAAGGAGAAGGCTGAGATAGATATGGAGTCTCGGCAGTATCACAGGATGATTGAGGAGAAATATACTTATGATGCAGAAGAAATGGTGATCCTTAAGGAGATCATAGTGATGAGGGAGAGGGAGAAGCATGTTCTTGAGAAAGAGCTCCAATTGTATAAGCAAATGGTGAATTCAGGGGGGCATGTTGAGCAGGCTTCTGATTCGGATGAGAGCTTTTTAAAAGATAAGTTGGATGCTTTGGTTGATGCATCAGATGATCCCCTGCTGATGTTGCAAAGCATATATGATTCTATTGGGCAAAATGAAGGTTTTGTGGAGGATTCATTGCCGATTTTGAATCCAAGTGATGCTCGTTCAAGTGATCGTAAATTCGTTGGTGCGAAGAATCATGTTAAATTATTCAATAATGGAGATGACTGTGATCGGGAAATCCAGGAGAAAAGCATGCTGCCAACACTGGGCAAGCTATCCTCTTCAGATATGCTTACTTCTATTTGTGCAGAGAATTCAGTTCTGTCTAATGTGAATCCACTATTTGACGCTGAATATCTAAAACATGTTACAGATTTAACTGTAAGAGATGAAGATGAAAAGGTTCCTACAGAAGTTTTATTTGGAGTTGGGAGTGATGATTCTGATAAGAGATGCAGTGAATTTTCTCAACTTAAAACTGAATCAAGCATTCTTGATGTTCATGTTATTGATGATGATCAAGTTCTGCTGATCAAAGATGATGACAATCAAAATTCCATCAATCCCGAAGAAGATTCATCCTGCATAAATTTTGATCAAGTGGAGCTGAGCATACGAAGAAGTTGCTCAGAAATATCAAATAGGCTCAGTCTGATCGGCAACTTGTCGAGGAGAGCTTCATATTTTGATTTAAGGAGTTCATTGCCTTCTGTTGAGACTGAAAGATCTAAGCTTGAAAATGAAGTTGAGGGTTTGAGGAAGAGATTAGATATCATCAGGAAGGGAAGAGCAAAGCTGAGGCTTTATCGAGACCAAAAAGATAAGGAAACCTTCCAGTTACAACTCCTCGATGAGATTGCAGGCCAACTTAATGAAATCAGGATAGCAACAGAACCCATTAAAATTCTACGGAGAGTCTCATCACCTCCATCTCCCGAGGTGCACACTAATCTATGCTTGAAGCTACTGCTGCCATGGATTGATCGTGTTGATCTTTTTCTATTTCTTTCTTTTTGAGTTCTTATTTAACTTGATTGTAGTATCCCTAAATTTAATGTTTGCCAAGATTTTAGCTCCCCATATGGTGTTTTTTCACGAGGGTTAACGTTAGTTGGATAAGTTAGATGACAATTGATTTTATTTTTTGATACATCTTTTTCATAGGTCATACTACATCGACAAGGTGTTATGCGAAGTCGTGTTAATTTCTGTCAGGTGACCTTTGGAAGCCCCTACTTCTAGGACAGAGGGCTTCCCACTTCTGAAGGGTTCAGCACTATGGACACACCGACACACTTGTAGCATCAAAGGGTTGTTCAAAGTACTCTATGACATTTATGTAATGATTACTCAAAAAAGGTCTGGGTCTATTTTTTAAGAAAAGCCTGGGATGCATACAAAATTCAAATATTTGAACTTAGAAGTGATAAGTAGAAAAGCAGACTGAGAAATATGTGAAGATGTTATGGTCAGATAATAGCAGTGAACTCAAGACATAGTTAAACAAGTTTCATCAAGAAGAAGTGATAGTTCACTCTCTTAGTTCTAGGGGTTTCACAACAAAATGGGGTAATTTCAAGGACGAAAAGAACACTCCTAGAGAGGGCCTAATGCATTAGACCTTTTGCAAATTTGTTGGAAGGGTTCTTGACAGGGGCATTGGTCATGATTTGCTGTATCAGTAACATTCACCTTCTATAACGATTGATCTCAAAATATCAAAAATGAACCAGCATTGTTTTAAAATTCTCTTCATTTCACAATTTTTGGGTGTCTGAATATATGAGGAGGAAGAACAATGCACCATGTTGGATGCAAAATAAAAATACTTCTGTTTTCTTGGAGATGAGAAATGAATGAAGGGATATAAAGTTTGGGACACTATCTCTAAGAAGAAATATACTACTAAAGATGTGATTTTGACAAAGGATTAATGATAAAATAAATCCAGACGGACACTCAGCCAAAAGGAAAGGATCATAGGATAAGAACGACCATTATAAGAGTAATGAGCAAATGGAGGATGCACACGTGAGGAAGTTTTTGTCCTTCCACATGAGCATATTGGGGGATAATGGGAGATGCTTCTGATGAGCACTACTCATTCGCCAAAGGGTAAAAAGCCAAGCACGCCCAATTCTGAGGAGTTTGTTTCTTATGGTTTGTTAGTGAGATTCAACTAACAATTTTATTATGATTATGTTATTAAAAACAAAGGAGGTAGGAGTTGACTTGTAGCTATAAAATAGAAATTAAAAATTCTATACAGAAACTTATGTAGAATAAGATGAAGTGCGTGATGTTAGATGTAGTGTATTAACTATGTAGCAGAGTTGCTTTAGGCTCACCATGGGTGTTGTGAACACCCTCCCATATACTTGTATATATATTACCTTACCTCTTTTGAATAATAGATTGGATTCATTGTTTCCCTATCATGGTATCAGAGCTACGGAAAAACCTAGCTACTCCTGAATGCATTGTCTTCCCTGCTACATCCGGTCGATGATCGATCGATCCCATCACCGCTTCTTTCCGTCCAACGATCGCTACTTCTGACGGGCCGTGCCTCCGCTTCCGATCTCTCTATCCCGTCCCCGCTACATCCCGTCCACCATCGCTACTTCTGACGGACCGTGCCTCTGCTTCCGACGGGTCGTGCCTCTGCTGCTTTCTGGATCGAACCTCCTGCTCCCTGGCTCGATCAATCGATGTTGATCGTCTTTAGATTCTGAACAACCTGATTCCTGGATCGAACATCCTGCTTCCAGAGCGTATCTGACTAGAGCTGTCACGGTTCCGGTTCGGTTCTGGTTCTACTAAAATCATGAACCGAACCACTAAGGTAACGGTTCTTCAAATTAGAACCAAAAACTTATTTGATTTGATCGGTTCCGGTTCTGGTTCCGGTTCCAGCTTAATTTTTGGAACCGTCGTGTCAACGGTTCCGGTTACGGTTCAACAAGAACCAAAACCAAACCGGCCACTATCGGTTCGGTCCGGTTCCATGCGGTTCGGTCCGGTTCCAATCGGTTCCAACTAAAACCAAAATCAAACTTGACGGAATGAAATAAAAGCGGACTGCAAATAGTAAAACTCAAAACAACATCAAAATAGAAATAATTATGTTGCCCATTTCTAGACGGTCTTTTCCACGATCAGTGGGATAGTATCAATTGTCTTCCTATGCGTGTAGACTTTTCACAAATTCTAGTTAGTTTGCGCATGTCTTGTCGGCATGCTCAACCGTAACAACCGCCTACCATTAGTTGTCTTTCATGATTACTAGTAAATAGTAGTTTTATATCTTCTATATTTTTTAAATAAATTTTTTTAAAAAAATATGTAACTAAAATTGAAAATATGTAATTAAAATTGAAAATATATTATATAACTGTATAAAAATAAAAAAATGCATAGTGAAAATTGACTCCAAACCGCAACAATGTCAAACCATACCATACGGTTTTTATGCGGTGAAGTTTTGTTCGGTCCAAAATCGACCCCCTTTAGTGCGATTGCGGTTTGGGTTCAAACTGCACCAGCTCCACTCGTGATAGTAAGTATAAATATTATAGAGAAAATATAAAATAATAACAATATAATAATAATAAGCGGGTTGCGGTTCGGTTCTACTTCGATCCGGTTCGGATCGGGTCTAAAAATCTTGAAACCACTTGAGACTTGTATGTTGCGGTTCCGGTTCCGGTTCCGGTCCGGATAATAATATGTAAGAACCACACCCGGACCAATGTTGTTCACGGTTCCAAAATTCAAACCGGAACCCGAATAATTTGCAAACGGTTCGGTCCGGTTCTTTGCGGTTCCGGTTCGATTCCGGTTCGGTTTGCGGTTTTCGGTTTTAAGTGACAGCTCTATATCTGACGCGTCTCCAGCAGCTTCCCGAACCAGACGAAGCTTCTCCAGCAGTTTTTGGCTCTACCTTAATCCTGTCCCTGATTTCAGCGCATCTCCAGCGCTTTAGCGTTTTCTGTCCTGTCTTCTCGATCTTTTCCGGCTGATTCTGCAACCTCGATGACCTCGTCTTCTGCCTTTCTCCAGAAGGCGGACGTCATTCTCGATGTACGATACTACAAAGCCTGGTCCGCCACAGTCGGCATGATCCTCCGTGGTCTAGATCTATGGGGCCATATTGACGGCTCTGAGCCTGCTCCGCCTCCATCAACAACCCCTTATGTGGATGACTCCTCCACTGTTAACACTGCCGCTTCCGTCCAGTGCTCTGGCATGGCTAAGTGGCGCTCGGACGACTCTCACGTGATAACGGCCATCTGTCAGTCCTGCGAGCTCCTCATTCGCATGACCGTCTACCAACTACCTACGTCCCAGGCGATGTGGTATCATCTGCGTCGTCTCTACATGCCTTCTAGTCAGACTCTGCGCTACTCTCTATTCCAAATCATTGGCGTCTGCTACCAGTGTGTTCGATCTGTCCATGCATTCTTTACTGAGCTCCTGGACCTCTAGCGCCTGTGCGATGAGATGGCTCCTTCCCCCTGCATTACTTGCCCTCAATGTGTTGCTACATCTCGGGATCGCGACTTTCAGCACATGTATGAGTTTTCATGCACTTACACCCTGAGTTCGAGCCTGTTCGTGCCCAGCTTTTGCACCGGGATCCTCCGCCTTCTCTCAGTGATATGCTGGCTTTGGTAATCGCTGAAGAGATTTGTCTCCACTCCTTGGGTACTGCCGCGTCTTCTGGTTTGTTGCCTCATGCTGTCCTTGCTGCTCCCAAGTTCCTACCGCAGTCCTCCCTTGTGAGCACTCCTCTGCTGCCTTCATCGGGTTATAGTGCACCGGTGCAGCCTGTTCCTCGTCCTTCAGTTCCCTCTACTGCTTAGTTTGGTGCTCCTCGTCGCCAGTCCGTCCGCTGTCACTACTGTCAGTGCATTGACCACATCATATCTGAGTGCCTCAAGCTTCAGAGGGCTCAGCAGTCTGGTCAGCAGCGTGCTCCTAGTGCTCCTCCAGTTCATTTCTCTATTATGACACAGTCACTCTCTATTTCTGAGCTTAAGCAACAGATTACCCAACAACTATCTTACGGTTCACTGCATCGCTCCTCTGCTTCCGTTCTCGCACCGGATGCTTTTGGTGCCTCTACCTCTCAGTCGGCTGTTTCCGCTCTTGTAGGTATCTCCTCCTCCGACTTGTTGCTTGACTCCGGAGCCTCTTTTCATATGACTCATGATGTGACTCACCTCTTGTCCTGTCAGCCCGTCTCGTCAGCCCTCGTTGTTATGGTTGTAGATGGTACTATTCTCCCTTGCACTAGCTGTGGGCTTATTCATACCACCAATTTTCATTTTCCTGATGTGGCATACATACCCAAGTTATCCATGAACCTTATATCCGTCAGTCAACTCAGGTCTTACAGTTGTGTTGTTATTTTTGATGAGTTTGCTTGTCGTGTGCAGGATCGTCTGACAGGGACACTTCTTGGAGTTGGTCGTCATCGTAGTGGGGTCTACATCCTTGATCATCTTCATATTTCATCCATTTCATCATCACCAGCAGTCTCTTCTCCGTGTCTTTCTTCAGTGGGTTTCTCTCAGTGACATCATAGGCTTGGTTATCCCAGTGGCTCGCGGATTTTGTCTCTCATCAGTATTGGTCTCCTTGGCCGTGTTTCTGTTGATAGGGTTCACTCTTGTGCGGGTTGTAAGCTTTGAAAACAACTACAACTTCCTTATCAGTCTAGTGAGTGCAGGTCTCGTCGTCCATTTGATTTAGTTCATTCAGCTGTATGGGGTCCCGCACCTTTTATATTAAAGTGCGGACATTTGTACTATGTTATATTTGTTGATGATTATTCTCGCTATTGTTGGATTTACTTTATGCACTCTCGTTCTGAGTTTTTTCAGATTTATGTTGTTTTTTCCACTATGGTGCGCACCCAGTTCGCTGACTCCATATGTATTTTCCGTTCCGGCTCTGGGGGGGGGGGGGGGTACCTCTCTCATGCTTTTCGCGACTTGCTAGCTACCCACGGTACTCTCTCTCAGCTTGCTTGTCCCGGTGTCCACGCTCAGAATGACACTGCTGAAAGGAAGCATCGACACATCATTGAGATAGCCCGCACTCTCCTCATCTCCTCTCATATTCCTCCTCATTTTTGGGCTGAAGTTGTGTCCACTGCGGTCTATCTCATTAACCTGCAACCGTCCAATTTTCTTCAGGGTCAGTGTCCTTGTGAGTGTCTGTACTCCCGACCTCCATATTATACTCATTCGCGTATTTTTGGCCGTCAGTGTTTTGTTCTTCTCCTTTCACGTGAGCGTACCAAGCTCCATGTTCAATTTGTATCTTGCGTCTTTCTTGGATACAATACTGAGTACAAGGACTATCGATGTTATGATCTTATTGCTCGTCGACTTCGTACCTCACGTGATGTCACCTTTGACATATCTCACCCTTTCTTTGTGTCCTTCGTCTTCTCGACCTCGCACTCATCGTTGACTCCCTCTGATGTGCAGTTCCTTACTCTTCCCACTCCACCGCTTCATGTCTCTTCCTCTCCATCAGTGTGTCCACCTCCTCTCTTCTTGCCACCGCCTACACCATCTCCTACCTCTTCCGTCTCATCTCCTCATATTTCCCTTTCACCTTCCACCTCTCCCCCGGACGCGCTCATCATCCCCCTTCTACATCATTACACTCGTCGTCCTTCTCCTGCTCCTCCTGCTCATGTTCCCTCACCTCTGGTGCCCCCTGACTCAGTGTCTGCCTCCTCTAGCGAGTGTTTTGTAGACGATCCTCATGTGCGTCGTTGTTGGTCCTCCCGACTGCCTTAGCCTTGCTACACTTCCGCTGGACCTACTTGCCCTTCCTGCTACCTCTTGTAGCACTCCAGAGCCGACTACCTACCGTGAGGCTACACAGATACCTGAGTGGGAGGTTGTCATGTCTGCTGAGTTAGATGCACTTGAGCATAATTGTACATAGGACTTTGTCCCTCTTCCACTTGGTGCTGTTCCGATCACTTGCAAGTGGGTTTCAAGGTCAAGACCCGCTCTGATGGATCTGTAGAGAGGTACAAGGCTCAGCTAGTTGCTCGTGGTTTTTAGGAGGAGCAAAGGAGAGATTATGACGAAACCTTTGTTCCAGTCGCTCACATGACTATGGTTCGGACTCTTATTACAGTTGCAGCTGTTCTCCACTAGTCTCTGTCTCAGCTTGACATTAAGAATGCATTTCTTCACGGTGATCTTCAACAAGAGGTATACATGCTTCCTCCTCCCGGTCTATCCTCTCCTCCAGACCTTGTATGCTGATTGAGGCGAGCCCTTTATTAGCTCAAGCAGGCGTCCCGCGCATGGTTTACTCGTTTCAGCTCAGCCATTACAACTGTCTGTTTCCAGCCAAGTTCATATGATCCAGCTCTGTTTGTGCATTCTTCCTCTCACGGTCGGGCTCTTTTGTTACTTTATGTGGATGATATGATCATTACTGACGATGATCCTTCTCATGCGGCCTTCGTCAAACATCACCTTCAGCAGCAGTTTCAGATGACCAACCTTGGACAGCTGAGCTATTTCTTGGGTCTTGAGGTCAACTCTACAGACAGCGGTTTTCAGCTTTCTCAGCAAAGATATGCATCAGATCTCCTAGTTCGGGCTACTTTTTCTGACTCTCACATAGTGAACACCCTTATGGAGCTTCACCTTCAGCTTCATCCGGATGATGGTGTTCCACTCTCCGACCCCATTCGCTACCGCCACCTCGTTGAGAGTCTTGTCTACCTCACCATTACTCGGCCTGATATTACTCATGCAGTTCATGTGTTGAGCCAGTTTGTTAGTGCGCCTACCTCTATGCACTATGGTCACCTACTGCGACTCCTGCACTATCTCTGAGCGACGATTTCTCGTGGTCTTTTCTTCTCCAGCAGCAGTTCTCTGCAGCTCTGCGCTTACTTATAGGCTACTTGGGTTAGTGATCCTGCTGATCGTCGCTCTGTCACTGGTTCTTGTCTGTTCCTGGGTTCTTCTCTTATTGCTTAGAAGTCTAAGAAATAGACTGGTGTTTCTCAATCCAGCATTGAGACTGAGCTTCGTGCCATGACTACCACCGTTGAAGACATTATTTGGCTACGTTGGCTTCTTGAGGACCTTGGTGTCTCTTCTCCTGATCCAACCCCACTCTACTGTGATAACACTGGTGCCATTCAGATTACTCTGAATCTGGTGAAACACTCGCTCTCCAAGCATATCGGGGTTGATGCTTTTTTCCTACGTGAGCATTATGGTCGTGGTACTCTTGCTCCTTTCTTTTGTTTCTTCCGAGCAGCAGATTGCAGATTTGATGACTAAGCCGCAGACGAGAACCCAACATGCTCATCTTCTGTCCAAACTCTCGGTGTATGATCCCCCCGTGAGTTTGTGTGTGTGTGGGGGGGGGGGGGGGGTTAGATGTTGTGTATTTACTGTGTAGCAGAGTTGTCTTATGCTCACCATGGGTGTTGCGAATACCCTCCCATGTACTTATATATAAATTACTGTTATGATATGTTTTTATTTGTGTTTTGTAATCCTCCTCTATATATAGAGGAGGACCCCTCTTTTACTAAGTGAATTGAATTCTACACTTGTTAACATGGTATCAGAGCCAGGTGCGATGCCCTAGCCGCTGGATTCGGCGCTCGTCTTCTCCGCTCGCCCGCCCGACCGCTGCTCCCTCTTCCTGCGCGCCATCGACGACGACGCTCGCCCGCCCGCCCGCTGCTCCCTCTTCCTGCGCGCCATCGACGACACCGACGACACCGCATCGCTGCTCGCTCGACTCGCTGCTCTCTTCCGCTCGCTGCTCTCTTCCGCTCGCCCGCTCGACGACGATCCCGCCGTCGGCTTCTCACGACGTCTTCGTGCCGCTGTTTCCTGTGCATCTGCGACGACCTTGTCGTGCCGCTGCTTCTCCTGCGGTGCCGACGACTGCTTCCGCCGCCGCTACCCTATGCCGCTGCTTCTCCTGTCGTGCCGCTGCTTCTCCTGTCGTGCCGCTGCTTCCGCTTCCACGTTCCGGCGTCTCCTCTGCGCTGCTTCCAGTGCTTACTTCCGGCACCGGTCTTCAATGCATTGATTGTTTTTTTTTTCTGCCCTTCTCCGGTGCCGTTTCCTCCTCCAGAGCTTTATGGGGTGGATTTCTATTCCCCTCCTCGGTTTGATGCGGGTATGCCCCTCCTAGACAGCTGTTTGCGGATCCCCTAGTGGTCTCCAGATTTCTATTCTCGAGCCACGATGTCTGACATCTCAGATTCGGCCACTCCTCCCGCCGCGGTTCCTGTTCTGCCGGCCCCTCTCCGTGGTGGACATGATCACAATACGCCTCAAATCACCTCTATTCGTTTGGATGACTCCAATTATCTGTCCTGGTCTCGGTCCATTACTTTGGCTCTCAAGAGCCGCCGTCTCTTCGGTTATGTCACTGGTCAGATTCCGGCTCCAGCGACGTCGTCTCCTGAATGGCTTACTTGGGATTCGGAAAACTCTCTTGTTATGTCCTGGCTTACCAACTCTATGCAGGAGGCTCTTGCTCGCAACTACTTGTTTCTTGACACCGCTGCTGATATCTGGAGACGTGCTGAGGCTACTTACTCTCGGCGGGGCAATGCTGCTCAGATCTTTCAGCTGCGCCGCCGGATCTCCTCACTTCGCCAAAGTGACCGCCCTCCGTCTGTATACTACTTGGAGTTTACTCAGTTATACCAGGAGTACGATCACTTTGATCCGCTCGTTTTCACCAGTCCGGTTGATGAAGCCATGGTTCGTGCCCGGGAGGAGCGCAATCGGATTTTTGAGTTTCTTCATGGGCTTCATCGGGACTTTGACCAGATCAGTGTTCAGATTTTGGGTCGTACTTTGCTTCCATCCCTTCCTGAGGTCTACAGTCTTGTGCAGCAGGAGTTTGATCGTCGACAGTCTTTGGTCCCTGACTCCCTTCCGGAGAGTTCTGCTCTTGTTGCTGGTTCTTCCATACTTGGTGTTCGTCCGCCCCGTGATGCTCAGATGAGGGGTCCTGACAAAGATCGCCTGGTCTGTGATTACTGTGGGAAGAATCGTCATACCAGAGATACTTGCTTTCGGCTCCATGGTTTCCCGCCACCAAGGGGTGGTGCCACTCGTGGCGGCCGCGGTTCTGGCCGGACTTCCAGTCGTCATACCTCTCCTCGCTCGGCTCATCTCACTGATGCTTCTGTGGACGTCTCCTCTGGACCTGATCCTTGTGCTGTTACTGGCTCCTTCTCGGCGGAAGAGATGCTTGCTCTCCGTCGTATGATGCAGGGTCTCACGACCGAGCCGACTGCCTTATCCTCCTCTTCTTATGCTCACACTGGGACTCCCGGTGCGCACTCTGCTGAGTCCATGACCTCTCCGCAGTGGATTATTGATTCCGGCGCAACTGATCACATGACCGGCTCCGCTTCAGGTTTTGTTTCTTATACTCCCCTGTCTGGCCGGGATAAGGTGAGTATTGCTGATGGTTCCCTCTCCTCCATTGCCGGCAAGGGTTCCATCTCATGTTCCTCCCTCCTCTTATCCTCGGTCCTTCATGTGCCCAGTTTTACCCGCAATTTACTGTCCATTAGTCATTTAACAAACTCTATGAATTGCTCGGTCACATTTCTTCCTTCTTCTTGTGTTTTTCAGGACCTGACGACGGGGAAGGTGATTGGCTCTGGTAGCTTGGTCAATGGTCTTTATGTGCTTGACTCTGGCACGGCGACACCACCTCGGGCTCTCCTATCTGCTTCTTCTCATCCGCTCTATTCTCAGCACTGTCGGCTGGGCCATCCCTCTATTTCTGTGATGCGATTGTTGTTTCCGCATGTTTCTACTACTGTTCTTAATTCCTTTGTGTGCGATGTGTGTGCTACTAGTAAACATAAGCGTCATGCTTTCAGTCATGTTTCTTTACCTAGTTCGGTTCCTTTTTCTGTTATTCATACTGATGTTTGGGGACCTTATCCTATTCAATCTATTTCTGGCTGTGCTTGGTTTGTTTCATTTATTGATTGTTTTTCTCGTACCACCTGGTTGTATCTGCTCAAGAACAAAAATGACGTTTTTCCTACTTTTCAACGCTTTCACAAAATGATCTCCACGCAATTTCACACAGACATCCAAATTCTCCGTAGTGACAACGGTCGGGAATATATCGATTCCCACTTTTCTCACTACCTTGCCGATCACGGTATTCTCCACCAAACTACCTGTCCCTATTCTCCCGCTCAGAACGGTGTTGCCGAGCGAAAAAACCGACATCTGTTGGAGGTTGCCCGCTGTCTTTTATCCACCATGCATCTTCCTAAATACTACTGGGGTGATGCTGTCCTTACCGCGGCCTACCTTATTAATCGCATGCCCACGCCCGTCCTTGGGAATGATACTCCTCTGGGTGCTCTACACCTCAAACCCTCGACACTTCCTCCTAAGGTGTTTGGGTGTGTCTGCTTTGTTCATATTCATCATCCTCGCCCTTCTAAACTTGACCAGCGGGCCCTCCGTTGTGTCTTCATTGGTTATTCTGCGACGCAAAAAGGCTACAAATGCTTTCATCCTCCTACCCGGAAGGTATTTGTTTCCATGGACGTTACTTTCCATGAGTATGAGTCCTATTATGCCCCTACAGCTGACACCACCTCTGCTCCTTCTCCTACTACTCCCTTACCGGTTCCTCCACCTTATTATCCCTCACTTCAGGGGGAGTCTTTACCTCGGGAAGTGAGTTCCTATGTGCCTCCTCCACCCATCTGCCCGGCTGTGCCTTCCTTGCAGGTGTACTCTCGGCGGTCCAAAGGGCCAAACACACAAGACCACGCCATTCGACCAGAGCCATCATTAGATCCGGAATCAGGTTCATCTGATGCTCCCATTGCTCTCCGAAAAGGTATCAGATCTTGCACTAAACATCCCCTCTCGAATTATGTGTCTTATGACTCATTCTCCACTGCCCACAAGACCTTTATATCCTCCCTGGCTTCCATCACTATACCCTCGTCCTGGCAGGAAGCTATTGGGATCCCTGAGTGGAAAGGGGCAATGCTTGAGGAAATGATGGCCCTTGAGAAGAACCTCACCTGGGATTTGGTGCAGCTTCCTTTTGGGAAGAAGACCGTTGGGTGCAAATGGGTGTTCACGGTTAAACAGAATCCTCAGGGAGTGATTGAAAGATGTAAAGCACGGTTGGTGGCACGTGGCTATACTCAGACCTTCGGGGTGGATTACCAGGAAACCTTTGCCCCAGTAGCAAAGATGAACACTATCAGGGTTCTATTATCCTGCGCTGCCTGCAAAGGGTGGGACCTTTGTCAACTTGATGTTAAAAATGCATTTCTCCATGGGAACCTTGATGAGGAAGTGTATATGACCCTTCCCCCAGGTCTTATATCTAGCGGCTCTGAAGGGAAGGTGTGCAAATTAAAGAAGGCCCTATATGGCCTGAAACAGTCTCCCCGTGCTTGGTTTGGAAGATTCCACAAAGCTATGGTTTCATTTGGATATCACCAGAGTAATGCGGATCATACCTTGTTCATCAAGAAGAGGGCCACCAAACTCACGATTCTCATTGTCTATGTTGATGACATCGTGATCACTGGCAATGATGTGGAAGAAATCAAGATCCTGAAACAAAAATTGGCAAGTGAGTTTGAGGTCAAGGACCTGGGAAAACTTAGATACTTCTTGGGAATTGAGGTGGCCAGGTCTAATCACGGGATCTTTATTTCGCAGAGAAAGTATACCTTGGACCTCCTTGAAAAAATAGGGATGAGTGGTTGTAAGCCTGTCAACACCCCGATTGAAGCTAATCACAAATTGGGAAAAGATGGAAAGTCCATTGATGATGTTCCAGCATTTCAGAGGCTAGTTGGAAGACTGATTTACCTCTCACATACTCGCCCTGACATTTCCTACGCAGTTGGTGTTATCAGCCAGTTCATGCATGCTCCAAAGACCAACCATGTTGATGCTGCCCATCGGATCCTTCGTTATCTTAAATCTTCTCCGGGGAGTGGAATCCTTTTCTCTCCTAACTCTTGCCTGGATATTGAGGTTTACACTGATGCAGATTGGGCTGGGTCTATTGATGATCGGAGATCAACTTTCGGGTATTGTTCCCTAATTGGTGGGAATCTAGTCACTTGGAGAAGTAAAAAACAGCAGGTAGTGGCTCGGTCAAGTGCCGAAGCAGAATTCCGAGCTATGGCACACGGCGTATGTGAAGGCCTTTGGTTACGTTCCTTGATGAGTGACTTAGGCCTTGTGGAAGAGACACCAATCCGGCTATATTGTGACAATAAAGCCGCTATCAGCATTGCCCACAATCCAGTCCAACATGACCGGACCAAGCACATTGAGGTGGACCGTCATTTCATCAAAGAAAACATCGAAAAAGGAGTCGTGTGTACTCCTTTTGTTCCCTCAGAAAGGCAACTTGCGGATATTCTCACAAAGGGTTTGCATGGAAGTAACTTTGATAGGATTGTAATCAAGTTGGGCATGATTAATATCTCACGTCCAACTTGAGGGGGAGTGTTATGATATGTTTTTATTTGTGTTTTGTAATCCTCCTCTATATATAGAGGAGGACCCCTCTTTTACTAAGTGAATTGAATTCTACACTTGTTAACAATTACCTTACCTCTTGTGAATAATAGATTGGATTCATTGTTACCCTATCATGTGAACGTGCCCCATATAATTTGTTATGGTCCCACACGACCAGTTATCCATTATAAATTATTGCACATTTATTTAATGCCGTTATTTGACATCGTCAAGTCTATGTTAGGTGGCTTTTATTAAGAGTATTTACTTATTTTAATTCGAGACATTTAGAGTCCACACTATGTGTCTTTATAATTGAGTCTATATTACGTGTATACAACTATTTACTGAGCATTTCTCTTCATGTTTGTTTTATTTATGCTCATGTCATTGTGTAATGTTATTTATAGACTCTTTGGGTCATGAATGAAAGCATGAAAGAATTAATGAGAGTTCTTTCTTCTCTCTAGTTCTTCATCTCCTCCTTATAGGGTTAAGGTTGAGTGAGGCTCCCCCTTTTTCTCATTCTTCTTCGCCATTCCCCTTTGAGTGAGCACAACTCCCTTGTATCCCTGATGTCCTTCTCTCCTCTGTTCAACTGTTCCACAAACGATTTTCATCAACGGAACAACAAATTGCAACAACCCAAACCACAATTTTCATTCCCTGTTCAGCTCTGGACTCCAATCTGTATCGAGTTCCCACTCTGTCGCGTGATACAGTTGAAGAATCCCAATGCATCATCATCTCAAATGGCATTGGTCCCGATGCACGCATTCTTCAACATCTTTGACATGCAAATATCGACACCCCCCTAAACGACTCATCTCCTGTTTGATGCAGATGCACCATTGCCACTTCCACGTGTGGTCTCCGTTGATTTCATGAATAGCTCGATCCCAACACATTCTCTTTTTTTGAAGCCCAATGTCTCCTCTGTGCCGATCGACACGGACACACACTTCGACCTCTTCTTCAGCAAGTTGCCTTAGTGACAGAGGACCGCCCTCCTCTTCCTTACGCCTGCCTTTCTGGTTGATTTCTTCGCTCAATCTCTCAATCAAAACACTTCGATCAATCAAGCCTCCCTGCACCATCAGGTTATACCTTCCTCTTTTTCGAGCCTCACCCTCGCTGCCACCTGAGAATTAATTGATTAATGACTTCATTAATTGCTTAAGTAATTAATTGATTAATTAATCATTACTTCATCAATTTAAAAGGGAAAAATCAGAAGTCCCAAAATGGATTATGAGCCCGCCCCGCCTACCCAGCCTCCTCTAGGCGCACATAATTCACAACATTGGTATCATAGTGCAACTGAGCTTTCTTTCAGTCCCTTGGGACAGATATCCACTAGTGTGAATGATCAAAATGAAATCCACAAGATACTGCGAACGATGTGTGAGGTATCAGTGGCCACAACGACAGCGACCCCAACGATGTTTGCAGAACTCTACAAACTCTTGAAATCGCACTCGAGCGGGGACTCGATCGCGACTAGGGATCCCATCATAACTGTGAACAAAGAGTGCCCACCAATCTCTGTCTGTCAAACAACACCATAGTCGACACCCACAATCTTCATACAGCTAACTACTCTCCAACCATAGATTTCGCCAGTTTCAAGCTCTGTCCCACCTACCTCCCCAAGCCATTCCTTCGTGCAATTATTCACCATCCAACATTATTATTCCCAATCACCACAGTTTCGTAGGCTTCTCTGTCACCATCGATCGTCTACCTCCATCGGTCACCCTTGCCCCACCCCCAAATATTACTCCTGGTAATCTCCCCCAACAAACACTTCCACTCCATATCCCCGTGGTCATTATTCCACAAACACTCAATCGGCCCGTCTGTTCTAATGCATTTCTTTTGCCTTTACGCAAGACACAACCCTCAAACAACATCATCATCTTCTGTGACATTTGTGGGCACGACAAGAGTTTCCCTCTCGATGCAGCCTCCACTCTGGCAACACTCCACAAAAAGTTTTTTTGACGAAAAATTAAAGAACCAGATGATCAAACTATCCAAGATTCGTAAAAGCTTCAAGCTTGAGGGTAGGCTCAATTTTAAGGGCATGTGGAATATTATGGTCCTACAATCCATTATTAGTTATTGTACATTTATTTAGTGTAGTTATTTAGTGTCATCATGGTCTATGTTGGGCGTCTTTTATTAAGAGTCTTTACATAATTCAATTTGAGTCATTTAGAATCTATGTTGTGTCTTTGTTAATCGAGTCTATGTTATGAGTCATATGATTCTTTAGTGTATTTTATTGTTCCGAAATTTTTTCTTTATTTTGGATTTATTTATGTCCATGTCATTGTGTAACATTATTTATAGACCCTTGGAGTCATGAATGAAAGCACGCAAGAATTAATGAAAGTTCTTGTTATGGGTCCCCACTATTCATCCTCGTCGCCGATTATGTTACACATATTTTATTACGAATCTTTAAGCATGTTATTTTGAGTTGTATGAGTGGAGTCATTGTAATCAAGTTGAGTCATTACGTATCTTTCAAATGGTTTTTAATATTTCATGCATCTCTTTTATTTTGGGGTTATTTATAACCATGTTACGTGTAATATTTTAAATAGACCCCTTGTGTCATCGTATGAGCTACGAAAGAATTAATCCAAGTTTCTCTTTATATCTCTAGGTTCCTTCTTTCTCTCCCTCTAGTTCTCTTTTCTCCCTCATTTTTCTAGGGTTAGGGTTGAACACGATTTCCTGTCTTCCTCTCCATTCACATTCTCTGCGGGTTGAGCACGTCTCCCCTTGTATGACCTCCACCGCCACCTCCGACGACGTTACAGGCTAGGTCCATGACATCTTGGTATTAGAGAGTAAATCCTCTCCTACACATCCTCGTTCGGTTCTCCTTTGCAGCGACCCGACAACGATGACTCACAATCATAGATGAACCCACTACGGGTGATTCCTTGACATCCTCTTCTTCCACACTCGTCGAGCCATGGTTATCAAGATTGCGATCCGAATCGTAGGATCATATAATCCTACGATCCAGATTTTGTAAATCGATCCGGATCTTACTTAGGATTTAAATCGGCACATCTACGACTGGGATCGTGATCTTGATCTTAGGATCTTTAGGATCGCGATCTTGACCCGATTCTACCGGTCTGGCCAAAGGTAACTAGAAACATGTCCAACCCTATTCCATTAAACCGGTCAACCGCCTATAACTTGTTGTTTAACCTTATCCCAATCCCGTCTCATACTCCATCACAAAATCATATCATGTTGTTTTACCGTATCTCAAGTATCGATTGCCGATTGCAAATTGGGGCCAAGAGCGGCTTCTTCGGCCGCTTTCAGTTCAAATTTGTTTTTGTTGTTAGTAAACATTTAGTGTCTTACCTGAAACTTAAATTGATCTTAATATGATATTATCTTTTTGATTTAATTATTCAAAAAAATTAATATTGTTATTCACGTACTACTCAATTTATTGATTTTTTTAGTCTTCATTTATGAATGTTGTAGGATCCAACCTCAAAACGATCCCACCTAGGATTTCGATCCTTACAACCTTGCGTTCAGTTAACGTCTTCTACAGCCTATGACTTCGTTGACCTTCCCGTTCTATATCCGCCATCATTTTTATTTTATATTCCATTGCTTTCACTTTTATTTTTAAGCATAATGGTCGCATTTGCACATGAGTATCTTTGGAAAAATAATCTATTTGTAATTTTATCCTTCCTACTACACGCATGGCAATTGTAATGTTTTAAATAGAACCCTTGAATCATTGTATGAGCTATGAAATAATTAAGTCAAGTTTCTCTTTATCTCTATAAGTTCCTCTCTCTCTCCCTCTAGTTCTCTCTTCTTCCTCATTTTTTCTAGGGTTAAGGTTGAGTACGGCTCCTATTCTTCCTCTCCTCTTGCATTCTCCGTGGGTTGAGCTCGACTCCCCTTGTATCTCCACCTCCACCTCCAGCTCCAATGACGTTACTGGCAGTTCCCTCCTCTCTCTAGTTCTTCTTCCTCTCCTTCTAGGGATGAGCGAGGCTCCCCCTCTTCCCCCTTCTTCGCCTTTAGCCCCCTTCACGTAAGCACGACTCCCATGCATCCCAGATATTCTCTCCATCTTCCCCTCTGACAAAAGAAGCTCATAACAAAATCCTAGTGGAGTGATGATGGTGGAAATGTGATGGTGGAAATGTGAAATGTCTCGACGATCTAGGAATGATGTCATTCAAATGTTTTTCGACGTTTAATTGTAAATAGCAGTTAGCACTGACATATTATGAAAGCTAATCACAAATAATCACACTTGAGATTGAGGCTGTTAGATAAACCAACAAATTTATGGTTAAAGTAAAGTAAGAGTGCTTTGATTAAACTTTAGACGAATGAAACATTCAAGAATAACAAATTACAGGGCGAGCACATACAATCTAGCATCTATAAGCATGTGCTCTTCATCAAATAAACAACAAATAAAAATTTACAACTCGTACAAGAGCTTATATGAAGATAGTAGGAGGCCAGAGAGGGTGAACTGCTGATGATGTAGGGTCTGATCAACAACTATGTGGCAGGATTACACAAGTTTCAGGGTGCTGAGTAGGGGAATGGTGGAGGACTATGGAAGGGGATAGATTGGGTTCTGTCAACTGTAGATAAGAAATTTTGAGGGGATAAACTACAGTTGCCCTATAAAGAGTAAGGAATTGGAGGGCTGTGATTCAAACTTGACTGTGGTTCGAACTTGACAAAAGAAGCTCATAACAAAATCCTAGTGGAGTGATGATGGTGGAAATGTGAAATGTCTTGACGATCTAGGAATGATGTCATTCAAATGTTTTTCGACGTTTAATTGTAAATAGCAGTTAGCACTGACATATTATGAAAGCTAATCACAAATAATCACACTTGAGATTGAGGCTGTTAGATAAACCAACAAATTTATGGTTAAAGTAAAGTAAGAGTGCTTTGATTAAACTTTAGACGAATGAAACATTCAAGAATAACAAATTACAGGGCGAGCACATACAATCTAGCATCTATAAGCATGTGCTCTTCATCAAATAAACAACAAATAAAAATTTACAACTCGTACAAGAGCTTATATGAAGATAGTAGGAGGCCAGAGAGGGTGAACTGCTGATGATGTAGGGTCTGATCAACAACTATGTGGCAGGATTACACAAGTTTCAGGGTGCTGAGTAGGGGAATGGTGGATGACTATGGAAGGGGATAGATTGGGTTCTGTCAACTATAGATAAGAAATTTTGAGGGGATAAACTACAGTTGCCCTATAAAGAGTAAGGAATTGGAGGGCTGTGATTCAAACTTGACTGTGGTTCGAACTTGATCGTGATTCGAACCTGACTGTGATTCGAACCTGACTGTGATTCGAACCTGACTATGATTCAAACCTGACTGTGATTTGAACCTGGATATGATTCACAAATAAAGAGAGATTTCCCAGGTCAGAACCTGGAAGAAAATCGGAGAGATCTGAGAGTTACACAAAAAATATGGGTTAAGGAGGAAATCACGCATCAAACTTTTCAGTATTGCATTCCACAAACAGAGGAGTATTTTTACTCGTACAACATCCAGCGTTTACACCAGCAGGAACAAGTATTATAAGAAAAAATAGTTAATTCAAACTAAACAGGCTAACCTCCAATTCGACACACTCACAATCTGAATGCTCCACACACTTACAACATAACGACTATTACCGTGCACAAAAAATTTCAAAAAAATATGAATTTACAACTAACAATACTTCTCCCTTTTGACATACTTGTCCTCAAGGATCCAATGTAGGAAATGTCTTCTTGAGGTATAATAATTTTCCCAAGTAGCGTCTTCTTGAGAAGGGGAGCTGCATTTGATGAGGATTTGAGGTCAAGATTTGCCTTTGTGCTCAATAATACCCTGATCCAAGATTATATTTGGAGCCGTCATCAAGTTGCCATCCTCTTGTTAAATATTCCGGGAGTTGAGTAGATGCCGGTGAATCATTAATGTTTTCCCACAGTTGGGAAATATGAAATGTATTGTGGATCTTAGAATTTGCATGTAGTAGAAGGCGGTATGCGATGAAGCTGATCTTCTTGATACTCTGGAAGGACCCAAAATACCTTGGGGAAAGCTTAGTATAGTTGATCGCCCGGGGACTAGTCTGCTTATATGGTTGTAATTTGATATAAAGACAACCATCCTTATGTAATTCATGCTCACGCTTAGGTCCTCATTACTGAACATCGCTACAAATTCCACAGTCACCGCACCGGGTGTCGAACCCTGGACCCATTTTTTTGGCCTTCTTTGGGCCCTTTTCCTTCCAATCCTGGAAATGAAAGCCAGCAGACGTCAGAGTCAATTCTGGCCTGCAGAGCGAGTTCCGTTAGCTAGCCACCACCATCTTGGGTGTGTAGTGGGATCTCTGTGATGTAAGGAATATGAATGGGAGGTGGTTGACACTTGCCAACAACCTTCGTTGCTCACAGCTATCGAATCAGTAAGGTCAATCCCGACCGCAGACAGTTCAGGGTTCAACACATACATTCGCCCAGATTGGGACATCAAGAAGCTGCTCTACTAGTGGTTAGGCACTTGAAGAAATTTCCCATATAAGGAATTCTATTTTTCCTGAACAGATATGTGAATATTGAAGTATACATAGATGTTGATTAGGCTGAAAGACAAGATGACATGAAATCCACTACTGAATATTGTTCCTTTGTTGAGAGGAATTTATTGATCTGGAAAAGTAAAAAATAAAATGTGGTAGCAGCAAGTGCAGAAGCCGGTTGCAGAACAATGCTAGATTCCAGGGATAAATATCTCATTCATAAAAAAATTTGCAAGGAACTATGACTCCGGTTTGTAATGCAGGATCTGTGGTTACATGATGGGAAACTCATACATCTTTATTCTACATTAAATCAACTTTAACATTGTGCATAATCTTATTCAACATGAAATTCATATACAAATCCTTCCATACTTGACAAAACACGTTGAGAATGGCATGCACTTCATCAAGGACCATTTATAATATCTCTTTTGCCCCACAATCATAGTGGTGGTGTAAAGTCTCTCTCCTTGTGTACAAATAGAGGTGTAATATAATGTTTAAGTTGATTTGGAGGAAGACTCAACTTTTACTAGTCATTGGTACAATTGAAGATCTTTGGTTCTTCCTCCGGCAGCATTTCAACTGGGAGACAAATCGATAGTATAGTTCTTTATTAATTTCTCACACATTAATCACAAGTTATAAGAATTTGTATAGGATGAGAGAGTGAAGTCCAAGATAATCGGTGGAGCGCAAGATGTTTCCTTCTAGTTATTGATATTGAACCTTATTTGTATCATAATTATATTTGTATCAGGTTTATGTCATTTGTTCAATAGCTATGGGTCTTTGTAGGTATAGTGATCACTCTCCCGCAAGTTGATTTAGTACTAGTTAACTTTTGAATATTGTCAAAGGATCATTTTATTATTTTTTATTAGGCTTATTTCTATAACTAGGGCCCAAAAACTGTCTCCTAGTTGATATGTGATCAATAGATTTAAAAATGACTTTTACCTAGCCACCTTCCTCCTGAATTTTTCCCTCTCTATCCTTTGAGAATACGATATACCCAGCAACAGGAACACGACTTGAAGTATGAAAATGAATAGGAAATGAAGGAATTTTGTGGTTTACATATTTTTTTCAATAAAATTCTGAAGTAAAAGATGATGTTAGACCAATGGAGAGAAAGTATCTTGGTACCTGCAAGGGTTGTGTAAGAATAAAAGAGATGTATAAAATTGTGTTAATTACAGAGGAATTAAATTGATGAGTCATTTCACCATGAAACTATGAGAACGAGTAATAGAAAGAAGATTAAGACGAGAGACTAACTGTCCATCTCAGAGAATCTCCTCTTGTAATTTGGATTCATGCCAGGGAGGTCAACCATGCAAGCTATACATCTCTTGAGGAGATTCATTGACAACTTCTCGTACCATCGAGAGAGAAAACAAGATACAAAATTGCATATGCTGTTTATTGATCTAACCTGAGAAGTCTTATGATAGATTATAAAAATATATACTTTCTTCATTACTGTTCCAAGAGAGATCTTATGAAGAGTCTTAGAAAAGAAAGGTGTAAATGTATCATATATTGACATACCGCATCAAAGATATGTATACAAATTCCCTGGATTGTCCGCGGTCGGGGCTGACAAAGTTGAGGACAGACCCATCTAGGCCTTTTTTGGGCCCTTTTCCTTCCAGGATTAAGTGAAAGCACAGGAATCAGAGTCCATATTACTGGAGAGGGAGTTTGATTACATCAAGGTTTGGGTGTGTAGCTGGGATTAAGCCCTTATCCAACAACCTCTTTACCCTTATCTTAGATAAGCTCACCAAACATATCCAACAAGCAATACCTTGGTATTTATTGTTTGCGGATGATAAGGTCAATCCCGACCGCAGACAGTTCAGGGTTCAACACATACATTCGCCCAGTTGATGAGCTGCTCTACGTGGTTTGGCACTCGAAGAAATTTCCCATATAAGAATTCTATTTTTCCTGAACAGATATGTGTAAATGATATTGATTAGGCAAAACTTGAATCTTGAATATTGCGAGATATTGATCTGGAAAAGTAAAAAATAGAAAAAAAGGGTTGCAGAACAATTAGGTTGAGCAGGGCAATCTGTGGTTAGACGGAAACTCATACATCTTTATTCTACAATAAATCAACTTTAACATTGTATATGGAGTTGAGAATGGCTTAAATTTAGCAGTACAAGAAGAACATATAATATCTCTAAGAATGATAGATATTTACTTCGTTATTAAGTTGTATATAAAGGTGATCGATTATTTTCCTCCTTCTCTTTTGATATTTGGTGTAAAGTCCCGTAGTGAGTGTTTTAAATATCTTGGATTAGGGCTGATATCGAATATAGTTTTTTGAAGACGAGTGGAGCGCAAGATCGAACGATTTAGGCTCGGAGGTATAGTGATCTTGATTTAGTACGAAATCGAAATTTTTTTTTATTAGGCTTATTTCTATAACTAGACTCGAACTAGATTTAAAAATGACGCCATCTTCCTCCTGCTCTCTATCCTTTGAAATCGAAATTGATTTTTTGTGGTTTACATATTTTTTTCAGAGTAAAAGAGGATGTCTAGAAGAGAAAGTATCGGTGTAAGAATAAAAGAGATGTATAAAATTGTGTTAATTACTTAAATTGATGAGTCGACGAGTAATAGAAAGAAGATTAAGATGAGAGACTAACATCTCAGAAATGGCTCGATTCCGAATCGAATCGACAACTATCGAGAGAGAAAACAAGATCAGCACGAAATTATGATAGAGTTCGAATCAAGCTTAGAAAAGAAAGGTGTAAATGTATCGACATAATCAAAGATATGTATACTCGAAATTGAGCAAGAGGATTAACACAGGAATTTCGTTTTATTCCTATCTCTTTACCCTTATCTTAGTTCACCAAACATATCCAACAAGCTCCTTGGTAATTGTCTGCGGAATTTGTTTTGGTTGAAACGCGCGATGGCAAAACTTGCTTGGCGAACAGAAAAAAAGGGTTTTAGGTTGAGCAGGGCAAAGATAAATTTAGCAAAAGAAGAACAGATGAAATTAAGTTGGGTGATCAGATATTTCTTAGTGTTTTAAATCTTGGATTAGAGCATTCTTTTTATTTTGGCTCGGCTCGAGAAATTTTCGTTTAAATTTTGTCGAGACGGCTATTTTTAATCTTAAAATAAGCCGGCTCGAATATTTTTCGTTTTATTAGTTTGCTCATAAATACATAATTTTTTTTAATTAATTTTGTTATTTTTAATCTTAAAATAAGAATATATTAATAAATACATAATTTTTTTTAATTAATTCGTTGATTCGAATCATATTTCGAGCGATTCAGGGCTGGCTCGAAATCGACTCGAAATCAGATTCGAGTCAAATTGAATCGACTCAAATTGAGTCGAATCAATTTTAACCGATTCCGATTAGTCTCAATTTTCGAACGATTTTCGAGCGACTTTCGAGTTTCGAATAATATGCTCAACCCTATCTTGGATCGTTAGTTCAAAAAGATGGAGGTATTGATAAAGATGTGACACATAGAATCCAAGCGGGTTGGTTGAAGTGGAGAGACACGCATCACGGGATCTTATGTGATCGTAAAGTACCACTAAAACTTAACGACAAGTTTTACCGTACTGCAATTGGACCTGCGATGCTCTATGGTTATGAGTGTTGTGTAGTGAATTATGTACATGAGCAAAAAATGTGAGTTGCGGAGATGACAATGCTTAGGTGGATGTGTGGACACACGAGATTGGATAAAATTAGGAATTAATTTATCAGGGATAAGACAGGATTAGCACCAATTTCAGATAAGATGCGAGAAGCTCATCTAAGATGGTTTGGACACGTACAAAGGAGACCATTAGAGGCACCTGTTAGGCATTGTGAGAGTCTAGTCACTAGGCATATTAAGACGAGGGAGGGGTAGACCAATAAAGACTTAGAATGAAACTATGAAGAAAGATATGATGTTTGCATTAGTGAGATTATGACAAAAGATAGGGGCATAATGGGGACAAAGGATCCATATAGCCGACCTCACTATAGTGGGATAAAGGCTTGAGTGTTGTTGTTGTTTATCCTTTGATGTGGCTTCATTCTTATTGTCTTCTCAGTCCCTTTATTTCTTGTCTACCTTTAAATTTTTCCTCTAATTCTTCCTTTCCCATGCCCAGCAGTATTAATTAGGAATTATGCTTATTTATTGTTAATAGTTTGGTGTTGAAATGTATTTTTTTCAGTTGAAAGTGAAAGGGTGACATGTGATGAGAGTATATCACTTTAAGAGATCGGTACTAAGCCAGATAGAATTTGCTTCAAACTCTTTTGAAACTACTTGTGCAGGTTTTCTCCAGGTAACACAAACAGAAAGAATTTTTTTCTTAATTTTGCTGGGAATTGTTTGTATTCTTACCTGCAACTATTTACTATGTGATTTGAAGCAGACTTTATATAAGAGATGGGGGAAGCTGACTGAATCTGTTTCTCAATGCGGATTTGAGTTAAGCGTTTCTCTGTAAAAGATGTATGTAAGTTTGTATTTTTGTACAGATCTATATACAACTCTGGCCTGTACATAATTTCATGTTTAGTATTCTTGTGTTTAAGTTAGATTATGGTCAATAGTAGAGAGGTTTTTAAGAAATGAATATATATATTGGACCTCCCCTTGAAGTTTGCGTAATTACAGCTTGCACCCCTCTAACTTTCAAAATTACAATTACCTCCCCTTAATGTTTAAATTTCATAACATTCATGCACAAAAGTAGCCCATTGGAGTAAATCTTTGATGATCGTTGACTCATGTGTTTTTGATGGTCGTTGACTCATGTGTTTATTTTTTGTGGTCGTTGCACAAAATTACAACTACTTGTCATTTTATTTTGATGGTCGTTGACTCATGTGTTTTGGTATGTCATTATTGTAACGGGGTTGTTCTTCTCCCTTTTGCTCAAATGATGTTCATGAGTTTGACTTGCGGCGTCGCTTTGCGCGGGTTGTGGTCGCAGCTTAGTTCGTCTGAGGCTGGCTTGCGGCTTAATTTGTACGAGGATCGCTTGTAGCCTTGTTTGCGCGAGGATCGTTCGCTGCTTAGTCGTGAGGGGGGGGGGCACCCTGACGATGTCGTGACGTAGAAAGGCAGGTTCGGTGAATAGCTTTCGTATTCAAACCGCATGCGCAGTCTTACCTATTTTGCATGAGGATCGCTCGCGGCTTAGTCGTGAGGGGGGCAGGCCCTGACGATGTCGTGGCGTAGAAAGACAGGTTCATTGAATAGCTTTTGTATTCAAACCGCATACGCAGTCTTACCTATTTTGCACGAGGATCGCACGCGACTTAGTCGTTAGGGGGGTAGGCCCTGGCGATGTTGTGGCGTAGAAAGACAGGTTCGGTAAATAGCTATTGTATTCAATCTGCATGCACAGTCTTACTGATTTTGCACAAGATCGCTCGCAGCTTTGCTTGAAACTGATCGGGCTCTGCTAAAAACACAATACAATATTTAAGTAAAAGATTGTTTACACAAATTCGGGCTTGCAGTTTTTACAATAGTTAGTTAAAAAATGGCAGTTGAATAAGAACTGGGAGTAAAAAGTTATGATTCAGGGAAAAAGCGGCGGGAGCGGGTTTGAAAAACGTCAAAGAGTGATTGTTGGAGTATCACAGTGTGATCAGAATTAACCTGAATGATAACGAACTGCACATCATAGGTTGCTTGTTCGGGCTCTTTTCCAAGAGTGACAGGAAGAATGATGATGTCTATGATTGGTACTGAAGTTCCCCCCGAGATGCGTGCGTTAGCTGATTCTAGCTTGAGGTTGTCAGCGGCTAGTTTGGGTTGAAATAGTGTTGATAGAAACAATACGTTAACTGTAATCCCTTGGTAGACTCGGTTTAGTTTGGCTGACGGCTCGTCGATGCTGATGGTTATGTTTCTCTTGTTCTGAGCAGGAGGTTCTTCCTCCTTTGATAAGAATTGATCGACTGACCCCAGACTGCCGAGTCGCTGAATTTCTCCCTTCAGCTGATTGCATTTGTCGGTGCTGTGGTCGGGCCCCCGGTGATATTCACATTACTCTGATGGATTTCTTCAACCTTGGGCGAGTGGCTCGGGTTTATGCAGTGTCGGGTGGTTACGAATTGTTTGGAAGATCTTGTCTTGGGGGGCGTTAAGTGGCGCGAACTTTTGATGTCGATGTGACTCCTTTGTTCGGTATGAATTTGCGCGTTGGTTGCAGTTCTTGTTAGACTTCCAGTGCGGTTTGCTCTCTTGTTTCCTCTTCTAAGCTCTGTGATTCATTGTGTTTCTGACGCCCCCATCATGTTGAGGGTCACCGAGGTAACACTCACACGTGTCTCGGGTTGCCGTTGCCGGAGTGGGGGAGCTACTTGTGCTTGAGAACTCCTTTCCTATGTCGTACTCTTTGTACATGGAAAGCTTGGTTGAGGTGGAGAGTTCTCCTGATGGTGATGAATTAGCTTGCTTGGGTGGCGTTGCTGGGGACTGCTTTACTTCTCGACGGATGGCGAGCATCAAGGCTTGCAGTTCGTTTATTTGTGTGGCGTGTTTTGCGGATACGCCCTCAAGCTTGTCAATGGCCGCTACTTGATTGATTTTGCACATGCGGGAGGGGGCCAACTTGATGTGCCTCTCAGGGATTTGTCTTTTGGAAGGTGCTGGGAATCGACTTCCCACAGACGACGCTAAACTGTTGCGGTCTAACTCGACGTCCCGGTCGAACCGGAATAATCTGGACCGGCTTAGCTCTCGGAACGATCGAGCGTGCATACAGTCAATGAGGTAGATCAATCGTACACACAAAGTTTTAACGTGGAAAAACCCCTCAACTGGGTAAAAACCCACTTGACCGGGATTGCGCCGGTCAAAGTCCACTATTTGCTCACAGTTACAATTATTTTGCTGAATTGAGGGCGGCAGACCTCTACTCGTTACAATTTAGAGGTGAGAGAATACTTTGCACCCGGCGGACGACGGACCGTCTCATTCGGCATCTTGCACATATTACAGTTGGCGGTGATGAGCGTCTTTGAGCGTCGCGATGGCCTGGACGCAGGGGTGGAGCACTCGGAATGGTGCTGGTAGAGACTTCCAGGAAGTTACGAAATAGGCTTCGTTGGATGGCTCAGAGGTGTCTTGAACGCGGCTCGAAGATGGCTTGGATGTGGTTTGAAGGTGGATTGGATGTGGCTTAAAGGCGGCTTGAACGTGGCTTGAAGGAGGCTTGAATGCTGCTCGTAGGAGGAATTTGACAGAGCTCTGGCCCGAGGAAGAAAACTCGGAGGAAAAAAGTGAGAAATGAGCAGACATGAGGCTCCTTTTATAGCCTCCAATAGGTGATTAGGATGGTTATGCGGCTATCCGCATACCATAACCACCCAAATTAATATTTTTCCTATAATTTAAGGGTGCGCATTATGATCATTTATTTCGCTACCCGTAGAGCAATTAATTTAATAATAAAACTCCTCCACTAACCTGACAGGTTAGTGGGTGGTTACCGCAAATCGGGCGACGATGAACGATCCGAGAAGATCGGATGGCGGGGACGCGCTACCTCGAGGCGGTCGATGAACTTGCCGGCGAACTCGCCGGAGAACTTGCCTGCGAACTCGCCGGAGAACTTGTCGGCGAGGAGGGGGACCGCTGCCGACAGGTCGGGAGAGCGGGCAGGCGGCCAAGCCGGTGGCGGAAAGGGGGAGCAGACAGTGGTTGGTCGGGGGCGGCCGCCTCCTTGGCCGCACGCCGCCGGCCGAAGAGGGGCGGCCGGCTCGACCGCCTCTTCGGCCACGCATCGGCAACCGAAGAGGGGCGGCCGGCTCAGGACGCTTCCTCGGTCGCGCGCCGGTGGCCGAAGAAGGGCGGCCGGCTCGACCGCCTCTTCGTCCGCGCGCCGGCGGCCGAAGAGGGGCGGCCGGCCCGGCCGCTTCCTCGGTCGCGCGCCGGAGGCCGAAGAGGGGGGTTTCCCCTTCAGCCGCGCGCCAGCGGCCGAAGAGGGGCGGCCGGACCGACCGCCACCTTGGCCGAAGAGGGACGGCCGGTTCGGCCGCCACCTTTGGCGCGAGCCGGCGGCCGGGAGTGGGCGGCCGGCGTCCGGAGATGACGTCGGCCGCTTGACGCCGGCGAGGCGATGTCCTTGGTGGTTCTAACGTCATGCGTAGTGAGATTGGTGCATGAGGGGATCGCGTGTGGCGATCGTGTGCGCGGTCAAACCCATGATCCCACTAATTTAGTGGAGATCATGGGGGGAAGCGGTTATGTGCAGCCCGACTTCTTCATAAAAGGGGGCTCATCCCCCATCAGGTGTATATTCAATGTAATTTCTCGCTACGCACAAATCCTCGTACCTATATTCTAAAAATACTGTCAATACATCAAAATATCCAAGTTTTGTCAATGGTTAGAAAAACTGTTCCAGAGTTTTACAATAATTTACCCTGCCATTTAGGTCCCCTGTTATTTCTTGAATAATATATTTTCCCAAAATTTAAATCTTTAAAAATATCAGAAAGGGTTAATAAATTCCAATAAAATTCCAGGGTGTGTCACCCCATATTACACCACTTATAAGCTTTCCAGACCTTTTCATCATGTAAATCAGTAATTAGGCATTTATTTAGAAAAAGACTGTTTTCTTAATTAAAATTGTTAAAATAGTAAATCTTGTGTAAAAAATTTCAAACCTTTAGTGGGGGGTGAGCATGAGATCTGGGCACACCACTAACTTCTTCTCAAAAGGATTCATCAAGATTTAAGCCCTCTTTTTATTTTTCTTCAAAATAGGGATTTTCAAAATCAGATAAATTGTGATGCCAAGAATGCTCATAAATTCTTGATAAAGTTTTAGGGGTTATAATACTTCCTAACACACCTCATATAAAAATCATAGGGATTTTAATTAAAGGAATTTTCTTCTATAATTTTCTTAGTTAAAATGTTCAAATTTGATTAAATTCATAAGCATAGTAAAACACATGTGGAGATCTCCAAAATTTTACAGAGAGTGAGCATTAGCTCAGAGAGATGGCCAGGAAAGTTTTCCAAAATATTTCTGATTAATTTGACTCTGTTAATTCATAAATGTCAAAATCTTCTATATTAAATCATTGAAAATATTATTATTTTTCAGAAAATTCTCAAAAATTTATGGAGGTAGTCCTCACTGTGTTGGACATTTTTCCATATTCACAGTTTTTCCCTCATACCCCTGTATCACCCTTAAAAAATCGTGAAGTTTCTATTAAGGATTAGGGTGCGGATAGCTGATACCTGGCCGAAAACGAGTGGCTAAGATTGAGCCATTTTTGTGTGCTGGATGGGTCTTCCCCGCAGCGGATCTGACATAGATTCTGTTGCGGGGCCTCATGGTTACAGGGGGCAACAAGATTCCCCTGGCAGTCCAATCTCTTGGTGGAGATCAGACGACATTTGTGCGTCCAAGTGTGCCAGAAGCTTGTGGGCTTCTACCACCGGCAAGTCACGACTCCGCCCCAGGATGACTCGTCGGGGGCCGGAAAATACACACAGAGAGCCCATGCTCTCGGGTGCCTCGAGAGTCCGCAATTTCCAGCAGCACCGCCGCCTCCCACCGTTGGGGGAGGGCTCTTTGCCCCTCCTCCGGTGAGGGAACACCCTCCCTACGCCACTACTAACACTAGGAGGCTCATAGTGCTTGGCCACCACCCGAGCCTGGAGCATAGGCTCGGGTGGCAATGACGGCGCTCCGGTGGCCAGGAGAACCATGCATCTCGTTGGGGGATAGAGAAGGGGGAGGGGATGAGTATCCACCTGAAGTTAGGGCCTTCTGGAGGTCTCGGGGAGATCGACCATAAGAGGGTGGCGGGAAGGTGGTGGCCTCGGGTGGGTGGATTCCGACGAGTAGGGTTCCATTGAGGGTTTGGGTGATGCTCGGGTGGGTTGTGTGAAGAGAACTGATGGGATAGGATCCCTTAAATAGAGCTTGGGGGTGGCCACCTGTCCTCCCTGACAGTGTGGGATTAGTCCCTCCTTAAGGAGGGATGAACCAGCCTTCTCCAACTGTCCAGGAGAGCTGGTGTGCATCAGGGAGGAGAGTACTGTAATGCGGTAGCGTTCAAGGGGGCTATCTTTGTGGGTTGCCATGGTTTTGGATAAGGAGGGAAGGAGAAGGTATGGGCCTTTCCTTAGCCCAAAGCCTATACCCCAAGTGGGGTTGCTGATTTCAGAGGCCTAATAGAGTTGGGGGGGGGGGGGGGGGGGGGAGTCCAAGGTGAGTCAAGGTGAGAAGTTTGATTGGTGTGTGAATCCCCTCATTTTAAATTCCAAAATCACGACTTTAAGCAAGTTTGACCCAAGTCAATCCTAGGGTGGGTCCCCCATGTGAGTCAAGGTCAATGTAGGTCTAAGTCGTTTGGTGACTGGTCAATGTTGGGGTGTTGGAGTAATGTTGATGTGTGCACACTTTTCAGTGCACCATAAAGCTTAATTTCACCGATGTTGACCAATTGATGACAAAAGTGTGCAATGAATTATGTTGACCTCGTATTAACCAAACAAATTCAATGCAATTGACTGGAGTCAAATCTTAGTTTATTTGCTCAATATTCAGTAACTGTGTGTTGTTGCGCGCTACATTACCTAAAACAGGCATATCACCACCATATGAGCTCGGATCGGAACGAGTTGAGTTCCGTTTCACTTGCATGGACTATACGAGTTTATAGAACCGACAGAACACGAATTGGAGTTCGTATGCTCAATGTTCAAAAATCGGTGTCACCTCATACCTTCTAAGGCCATAGGTAGGTGATCGGGTCACTTTTATTGGGTTAGGTAAGGTTTTGGTGGCCCAATAAAATTCGGGATGTTACACACACTTCTTCACGAGTGTTGTTTGCGCGGCTATGGCCTCTTCGACGGGCAGCATGTCGCTTGCAGTTGAGTTGGCAGGAGCTTGATCAACATGCTCTTCGGGAGTTTCCCCATTAGCGGTGCGAGTAATTCTTTTTGTCATTGCTGTCAGTCGGGGGTGCGTGCGCGGGGCAAGCACGATCCTCAGAAATTTGTTGCAGAGTTGGAAACACTTTTTCATAGACGATGCTAAACTGTTGCGGATCACTCGGTTTTTCTTCGGTCCGGAGAATCAGATGTTTCTATCTCGAAATTGGGCCGAGCGCGCAAACAGTCGAATGAAAACCAAGCATGAATCACACGAGGAGTTTTAGCATGAGAAACCCAGAAAGGATGAAAAATCACGTTGTCGGATCTTTGTCGGGCCGAAATCCACTAGTATCCTTGAAGTTATAAGAGTTCCAGATTTTCGGAGAATGACAGACCACATCTCTGTTTATAAACCTTGAAGGTTAAAAAGGAGGAAAAGACAGTCCACATTGCTTCCGTTAGAGTGTTCCTCTGTGCTTTCTCCTATGCTTGTCGAAGAGTCCATGTGAGCGTTGAGCACAAGCAGACTCGAGAGCTGAGCAAACGGCGCACGCACGCGGGGAGAGGTCGCGCACGCATATGCGGAGAGGTCGTGCACGCGCATGCGGCGAGGTCGCGCACGCGCATGCGGCGAGGTCGCGCACGCGCATGCGGGGAGGCCGCATGTGAGGCCTTGCACGTGCGTGCGGGAGAGGGGGGGGGGGGCTCGTGGCACGCGCGCTTTTTTCGAGCCCCCTTAGGGCTGTTTTGCAGCCTTCGAGCCAGCGCAATTTACCCACGCGAATCACTCAGTTAAGTTGACTCCCTTGAGTGCTTCAATCTACTTTGACTAATTTTAGGGGGAACCCCCATGAACTTTCACGTTAGTATTTTTGTGCATGCATGTTCATAAAAGGGAGGTTTTTGTAAATTCTAAAGTTATAAGGGTGCAATCTGTAATTTTATAAACTTGCAGGGAAATTTTGGTAACCAAGGAAAGTTGTACTTTTTTAAAAAAAATTGAGGTTCATCAATAATGCATCAATGTTCTTGTACAGAAAAAGATTGTACAGTTATCATCAAAATTATTTATAAAAAATGAGTTGTTATAGACAAATCAATTGTGGCTATATACAAATCAGTTTTTCGAATTTTTTAGGTACATTTAAAACACTATACGTAAATCATATAAAACTTACAACATAACTCATTTTTTCATTTCAACCCTGGCCGTGTCCCCCGATTCCCTTTCCAGCGCACTCGATGGAGTCGATTGAAACAGTCGGCAACCCGCTTGAGGCCACCCCGACGACAACATCAATCTTCATGAGCCGCCGTTCTTCCTCGACAATGATCCTGGAGTGTCGACGCAGCAATCGACGGCTCTGGTTCTTACTCCAACGGCCTCCCCGACGCCCTTCCTCCTCCTGTCGCCTCCCCAGGTATATTCCTTCACCTCGTCTTCCTCCTCCAGGCAGAATAGGATTATGGACTCTGATGTTGTACTCCTTCACTTCGTCTTCCATCAGAATACAACTCTCTTTTCTAGGGTTCTTATTCACACATTTCCTAGGATTTGTTCTCAGATTTTAGTCTCATTTTTCAACTATTTTTGTGCTCAGATGGAACAATCACAATCAGTTGAAGTTCTGCCTTCTTTAGGATCTATTAATTTTTGTAATGCATAATTATCTAATGGATGCATTAATTTTACTCTAATATGTTGTAACGCCTAATTAATTTTGTTCTAATGATGTGTTAATTTTGCTTTAATGGATGTATTAATCTTGAATTTCAAACTATTTTTTTAAAATTTTGAACTGGTTTGTATATGACAATTTTGTCTACGTATAACAATTTTTTGTTTGTACTAGTGTGTATATAATAATGATTTGTATATAGCTAAATCTGATTTGTCTATAACAACTCCCAAAAAAATTTTAGCAGCACTGAAATTTTAAGATGGACACGTGTATAACTGTATATAAATTATTTATGAAAGAACTAGGAGCGTTGCACGGGATTTTTCTCGCAAAAAACATTAAGTATGTATGTGTATTTTAGGGAGGTGTGCGGGCCGATCTGATCGTAAGATCTCGCCAATCAACGGCCCAGATTTGTATTGTGGGAGTATTGCAGGAGAAAGATCGCGGGATCTTTGAGTAGTATTGCGGGAGAAAGATCTGCGCCGTTGATCCTGAGAACCTACGGTCGGATCAGCGACCCCCCCCCTCATATTTGATTCCAAAAACGAACTCTTTTTCTTGTGCAAAATGTGCGGCGGCTCTTCAGGTTGCGTGCTTCAAAAGCGGTCTAAGAATTGAATGGTAAATAATTGATAATTGATATTATCAAAAGTCAAAACCTTAGAAACAAAGGATAATGCAAGAAATGCAAGCAACTAAAAGTCTAAAACACACAATTTTTTATTAATTTCTGGATATCCGGAATGAAAGCATTTATGAAAGAATTTTCGGTGCGCTCACATCATAAGCATGTTATGTAGATTTTTTTTTTTTGCAAAATTGCAGTTGTAAGTTGTAATATAATTGTAATAGACTTGTTGCCAGTCATACGATCTTTTCCTGGTCCAGAGAAATCGGATCATTTTAGTTCGGAATCGGACCGGGCGTGCACAGTCAAAGTGAATCAACAAATGACAAACAATGTTTTTTTATGTGGAAAACCCGGAAATGGTGAAAAACCACGTGGCTGGAACTGTGCCGAGCGAAAATCTACTAGCTGTTTTTGTTTTATAGAGTTTGATTTGATCTCGTAAGACGACAGACCGCTAATCCATTACAGGTGCAGAAAATGAGGAAAAAGGCTAAATTCTCGGAGCCTCGATTGAAACGCTCCGGCCTTGGAATGTTGCTGAACTCGCAAAACTTGGGTGGGAGCGTTCCGACTGGAAAATTCTCTAAGCTCACGCAGCTTCTGGAGGGAGCGCTCTCGATGATGCGGAGCGGTGCCTTCATGAGAGCACTCTCGCGGAGGCGGTTGACATGACTTGGGGAAGTGTTGAAGCTTTAGCGCAGGGAGGGGAGCGGAGAGAATTTCTGAGCGGACAATCTGCCTAAGTCCACTGTCTCGCGGAAAAATCTCAGAGTTCTTTCTTACCTCTGGAGTTGTTTATCTTCAAATGAAGGCATGTGGGGCTATTTATAGTTTTCTGGAGGGTCGTGGTGGCAATTACGTTGATGAGTGATTTTGTGTTGGTGAATGACGTCGCTCCGTTTCAATCACCCGATCACCATTTTTGCTGAAATGACGGGAGTCCCCCCCCCCTCCGGCCAATTCAAGCGGACCACACAAGGTGCACGGAGGCGACGGTGCAGGCAGAGGCGGGAGGCGGCCGGAGACAGTGGGGGGTCACCGACGGTGGCGGCGACCGCCGTCGATGCACGCGCGCGCCACGCGCGAGGCACGGTCGTATGAAGTACAGGCGCACGGGGGCGCGGCTCATGCGGTCGCGCAGCGGCGCGACCTTACGGGGGCGCGGCCGCGCGGGCTGGCCGCTTGCGCAGGCAGCGCGGGTTCCGGTTGTGCGCTTGTTGACTGTGCGCGCCAGCGCGCAGGACGGGCTCGCTTGCGCGGCCTTGTCGTGTGCGTGCTCGAGTTCGGCTCCTTCTCTGGGGGCTCCTGGGGCTAGCGTGTTTGATGCGCGTCATCGGTCTGGTCGAGTCCACGTGTACTTGGTCTGCGTCTTGTCGGTTTGACTTAGAAATTTCAAAGGGAACCCCATCAATTGTCCCCAAATTTTTGCGAGTCATGATCTGCGAAGCGATGAGCGCGGAAATTTCCTGCTTCTTCCGGTGCGCTCCAATTGTTAGAAAATTATCTGTCATATTTTTCGATATATCGGTCAAAGATTGATGCTTATTCGCTGTATATTTTGATATAGGAAAATTTGGAAAGAAATATCATGTAAATTTGGCGGCCTTCCATTTTGAGTCACCCTCTAATGCCTATAAATTAGAGAGGGTCATTCCGCTCTTTCCGCACGCTGGTTGAAAAACTTGATAGAGATAATCATATTCTCCAATTTATACTCGATTAAGGCACGTGTACCTATCGAAATATAGCGTAGGATATAAAAATATCAAGGTCGTATTAAAAATCGGGTCTGTCGAGTACTTCTACTTCGCAGAAACAACTATTATTTATCGTAAGAAAATTTAGAGAAATTATATTTAAATTAAAATGTGAAATAAAAACTTTATTCTTAAACAAAACGCACTTTGAATGAAATATAAAAGATATTTTATAAACGTCTAATCCGATCCTTGATCGTGGAAATTCCCAACATATGAACGCACCTCTCGAGAATTGCGCTCAACTGAGATTAAAAATATTGACCGAACTCTCATTCTAATCGATAACTTAATACTCATTTTACCGAAGTGAATCCCGTTATAGGATTTGACTTCTATCCAGAAGATTGTTGTCTTCCTCTCTCGAGAGTTGCGATCAATTTTTTTTTATTTATGAGCGATCAATTCATACGCACGATCCGCTCGGCTACTAGAGTATGAAAACATATATCGAAATTCATAATCTGTATATGAACTTGATGCGTGATAAATAAGAAATAAATCGAATGTGATAGAACAATTATAAAGAGAAATATAATTTCACTCAACGTTCGCAATGATCAAGAGTAAACATTATAATTATTTACTATGAAATAAAAAAGACACGAGAAATAAAGAGAATGAAATAAAAAAATATTATATTGCATAAAAGAAATTAAGAGGTACATGAAATTAAAGAGAAGTACATTGCGTAAAATAAAAGAACAAAATAGCTAGAAATGAGAAAAGAGGACATGACATGCCCAAATGAGCAATGAGAGGGAAAGAAAACATGCTTGAATTATGACCTATATTTATATGAAAATGAGAGGATGAATGAGAAAAGCTATATGATGAGTTGAAATAATGACATCATTAAAGATGATGATTATGAAAAATTGAAATATGAAAAGTTGGAATGTCAAGAGGAAAGGAATGACTTCTCATGGTTTAGTAAGAGAGAAGATGAATAGGAAATATTAATATTAAAGTTTGGTGATTGTTATTAGCACTATAGTTTTGGCTAGTCGCACAATATTTTCACCTAATTTCTCGCGCCTCTTGGACATATGTTTTGTGCATGCATTTTTAGGAAAAATGTTCAACACTAAAGTTGTAGATCTCGACAACTTTTGTGTTGAACACTTTTCCTAAAAATGCATGTACAATGCGTATTTCTAAAATGCGCGAAATGGGAGTGTATTTTCCAAAGTACGCATTGTACATGCAATTTTAGGAAAAGTGTTCAACACGAAAGTTGTAGATCTCGTCGAGAACTACAACTTTCGTGTTGAACACTTTTCCTAAAAATTCATGTACAAGACGTATTTTCAAAATGCGCAAGAAATTAGGAGAAAACGTTGTGCGATTATCCAAAACTGTAGTGCTAATAACGATCACCTAAAGTTAATAGGATAGAGTATGCATACATGCATTAAATGAGGGAATAAGAAGGGGTTAAAGTGAAGAAATTAATGATAAATTAGAGGTTACATGTTAAATATATGGGAAAGTGGGTGACGTGGCGGACGATGGCGTTTAAATTAAAAAATATGGTCGGATGATGAGGGATTACAAAGATGGCTGCACATGCAAACGTGGCGGCTTTTTTAGGAAATGGAAGTGTGATGTATGAAATTACATGGAATTTTAAGTGTAAAAATGAATGAGGCCGAGCAACATCTTAAATGACGGCGTGGTAGAATTCCGATCGGCGCGGATGCGGTGGCAACTTGACGACGAGTTGGCGGCGATATGAAAAGGTGGCGGGAAGAATTTGCTTGCATGCGTTTTAATTGGATGATTGTGATGGCGGACATTAACTTGAACGATGACGATGGCGTGCATCAACTTGCATGACAGCGATGACGTTGCGGTGAAGCGGGCGTTGCTTTGGATGAGTGCGGCAAAAAACTCGCAGATCGGAGCTAACGCGACATTAATCATACAAAATAAAATAAGATTATATTAGAACAAAAATATAAAAATAAATGATTTATATAATAAATTATATAATATATTACTAAATTATATTAAATATTATGGTAAATATAAATATTATACTATATATATATATATATATATATAAATTCTACTCATCACTGGTGTAGAGATTTTGGAGTTCGTGGAGTTTCTGTGACCGTCATTTCTCCCTCGAAGAAGGTTTAAATTTTTCTTAATTGGGGAGTGAGGAGCGAGATGGGAGGGAGAGGGCGCTGCCGGTGGTTTTGCGCAGAAAGGCGCCAGTGTGGGGGTGATGGAAGAGGCGGCGAGCGTGGAGGTGGCAGATGTGGTAGCGCGCGGAGGGGGACGCACGCATGCGAGGTTGCCTGCGCGCGGGGGTGTCCGTGAGCAAGGTAGGTCGCGCGCGCACAGGGCAACCTGCACACGGACGTGGTCACGCGCGCGGGGCGGCCCGCGCGAGCGAGCGTTCTGGGAGGCCTGCGTGGGTGAGTGCGGTCGGGGTGGCCCGTGCGCGAGCATGCGCGCGCGGGGGGCTGCCCGCGTGGGCTCGCGTGGGGGCTGCTCGCGTGCGCTCGAGTTCGCCTACGCACGTTCCCGGGGGCTGCTTTTATGGTCGCGTCGTTCTCCATGCGCGTTGATCCTGTTCCTTTGGCTTGCTTTGGTGCTGACGCCCGTTTCTTTTGCATGTGTCGAAAGGCGGTGTTCTGCAGCAATCGATGCGCCTTCCGTCGGCCTTGACCTATTCTCGTGTGGACAGTTGGAGGAAGCACTTTGAGATTTTGGAGGATGTCGAGATTGTAATTTCATCCCCATTGGAGCGCGTTCAGAACCCTCTTATGAGACATTTTGCGGCGAGCTTTTGGATCCCTCCCACTGAGGAGGAAATTGTCATACTTTGAGGTGGAGTGGTCTCGCACCGCGGAGGGGCACGTTTTGAGATGATGGCGACAGAGGTTGATCCACTCAAAAGGGATGAGCGCAAAGCCGCGTTCTTCTTGGTCTAAGACAAGGGATTTCGAGCGGCTCGGAGGTTTCCAGGGTGCGATTCCCTAGGCATGAAGGATGCCTCAGACGACGATGTTGATGTTGCCGTGGAGGGATGATGTAACATCCCGACTTTTATTGGGCCACCAGAACCCTAGTAGGCCTAATAAAAGTGACCTAAATCTCTACCCGCGACCTGGTAGGAGTTAACCCTAAGCGGGACATGGAGCTAGAGAACTCTGGTTTGAGTTCTGTCAGTTTCTGTGGCCTCGTATAGTTAATAAGAGCGCATCGGAACTCGTTCCATTGGACCCCGAGGTCATATGGTGGATATGACCATTCCTCGTAAAAACGTCGCGAAGACAAGATTTTGCATATCGGTCTAGAGAACTCTGATTTGAGTTCTGTCAGTTCATGTGGTCTCGTATAGTCAATACGAGCACGTCGAAACTAATTGCGTCGCAATCCGAGGTCTAACAACGAATATAGACATTTTGACCGTTTTAGTGCGCAGTGATGCGCAAATTTTGGACTTTTACCAAACGAACACCGATCGACCCCAGTCAATGGCATTGGACTTGTATGATCGATACAAAGCCAACAAAAGTTGTCCCGGTCAATTTCAATGACGGGTGGTCAACTCATGGTCAAATCAAGCACAATCATGCACCGAAAAGCGTGCACACACCAATTGTGACACGATACCCCAACTTTGACCCGACCCCGATTACCTGGACTCCCTTTTGACTTTGACCAGCATGGGGTGTAACGCCCCGAAACTCAAAAGTGAAACGGGCAGTGTTTGAACCAAGTTCGAGTCTTGGTAGGGTGAACACGGCCTGTGACACGGGCGTGTCACATGGCCGTGTCGTGATCGGGTCGTCGAGTTGAGGTCGGCTAGCATTGAGTGCTCGAATATGTCCTGTGACACGGGAGTGTCACAGGGCATGTCAGGCACACTGCATGGGCACGGGCGTGTCACGTGGACGTGTACTTCTCTGGAAAGTTTGGTCCTGTGTCGACTGAGGGACACGGCCCGGAACACGGGTGTGTACTAGTTAACACTGGCGTGTCACGTCTGACACGGGCGTGTCGCCACCCGTGTCAACTATGGGACGTGACGGTTGGCGTGGCTGTTATTTGCGACACGGCCCAAGGTCACGGGCGTGTCGAGGACCCGATACGGGCGTGCCAGGTTGGTACACGGGCGTGTCCCAACCCGTATTCTTTTCTGTGCTCGATATTCGTGGCTGGATCGAGGCACATGACATGGGACACGATCGCGTGCAAAGCCGTGTTCGGCCCAGGATTAAGAAATTTTAGGCTAATCTGAGCCGTTCGTTTTCTTTAAATACGATCTGACGGCCCAGATGAGATCTTGCTGTGTTAAGTTCGGGAATAGAGGATTAATCCCTCATTTTCCTCCTAAATTCACTCTTTATAAGAAGTTAGAGAGAGAAGAGAGCAAGGAAGAAGTAAGGGAGGAATTCGACAGCCGACGGAGTATCGGAGCACCAAACGAGAACCGAGACCAGATCCGTAGAGAGAATTACCTTGCGAAGCCTTCCATCCGGCTAGTTTCTCATGGCGCCAAAGCGGACTTCAAAGGTAACTATTCTCCACTTGGACATGTGAAATCCTTTTCTTTTCTGCATAGGAAACCCGCTCCCGCGAGTGTGCGGTGAGTGCGTGGTGTTCCTTGGGATAGATGTGAATAGTCCCCCTTGTGTTTCATGTAGAATCCGGAATCGAAGTACGGACTTTGGCATTGTGTGTGAAGCCTACCCAGACGTGGTTGTCTGGATCGGTGATGTTGCATATTGTATGGATTGCCGGAGAAGACTCCATGCTTTGTGTTTTCGGGTTTCTACGCGATAGATTGCAGCAGGGATCCTTGGGGATTAACTCCAAGGCGCACCCGAAAAATTGGGCAGAAACGTAATTCTGCTAACTTGGCGGCCGGGGAGCCAGCCTTGAACATAACTAGTTTATATGATATTTGAAAATGAATTAGGATCCGGGTGAAGCTTGGCACGCGCGTACATCTTAAAGTGACTAGGCGGAGTGAGCAACGGGCAAGTGGAAACGGACCTGGGCTGTGCTATTCGGTGCTAGAGGCCCTAAAGTGGAACTGGCCGTTGACATAGTCGGGAGTCTTGGACTGCGGTCGGAAAGACTAAAAAATACTCACAATGTTTGTCGTCCCGAGGATGGTGGTGAAGCCACGAAATTGACCGGATTCACCGAGAATGTGCCCTGAGTGCAAGGGGTGTTTGGTCGGGCGAGCCAACACCTGTGGCTAAATATACTTATGCAGTTAATTGTTTAGCTGGGCTAATTAAATGCAGGGAAGGAGCACCGCCGTCCCGAATAAGGGGCAGGGTCGTTATATTTTGGTCAGCTTTAGCTGACCGTTGCTTTGTTTGCCACCGTGCGGTGGAATGTTTCTTACATGTGCTGGGGAACCAAGTACCAAATAGCGGGCTGAAGCCCAAGCTGTTGTGCTGGCCCTCGAAGGCCAAAGCGAACTGTTATTTTATTTCTATCATGTGTGGCCGGCCTGCGAGCCGATGTCTGTAAAACATTATATTGTTAAGTGAACATTTGTAAGGCCAAGTACTCTATTATGTATTTGTTATATTTCATTCCTGTGGTGAATAGTGGACATTCATGATGTTGTTGTGCAATTTTGGGTTCTCTTAAACTGTTTAAAAGCTTCCGCTAGAATGCTCTGTGTTAGGGCGAGTAGTTGAGTATTTGGTATTATTATGTAACCCTTCCGACTGTCCGTGGTATATGGCATCAGGTTCCAGCTGGACCTTCTGTTATATGCCATACGACGGATGAGGGTGTTGCAATTTGGTATCAGACTAAGGTGTCAGTCTTCTTTATTTGATTTCGTGGGCGAATTCTTTTAAGGGTAGGTGAGCACATGTATGTGCGTCATCGTTATAATATAAAAGAACCCATGAATATCCACTTAGGAATGGAAAAATACACTTGTTTTGAGGAACATGAGTGTTCCAGTGATTGCTTTTAGCAATTTGTATGTCGCCTAATCAAGGTTTTATGCTATTATAGGAAGCTAGGAGCGGTGCTGGGCAATCAGAGCGTCCGCAATCGGCGGAAAGTAGTGCACCAAGTGACGTGCCTACAACACCTCCTTCAGCAGAAACCATCAGATTGGTGGCTGAAGCAGTTTTTGCCATGATAAATGCCCAACAAGTGCAACACGCACCACCTGCTAATGAGCAAGAACCGACTAGAGTGGCAGAGCCGGGAGTGGTAGAGCGTGAGGCAGTTGATCCGGTAACACCAAGGAGAACCACGGAGAAATAGCTCAAGCATGTGATGAGCTTTAATCCTCCGGTATTCGACGGGATGGGAACGCCAACTCAAGCTGAGGATTGGCTCTCTACGATGAAGAGGGTCATGACCGCCACAGAAACTGCGGAGTGGCAGAAGACCACAATAGCGACCTTCCTATTTGCTGGTGAGGCAAGGAAGTGGTGGGACGAGTTGGAGGTTCATCTCTTAGTGGCAAGGTAACTTGTTGATGTACCGATGGAGGAATTATCAAGGTTGTTCTTGGCCAGATACCTACCTTCTTCCCATAAGCTTGAGATGGAGAATAAGTACCTTAGTTTGACTCAGGGAGAGAGAAGCGTGGATGAGTATCTCCACGAGTTTACTCGGTTAGGTCGTTATACTGGTGCTATGTTTACTGAAGAAGAGCGGAAGACCAGCCGATTTTATGAGGGCCTACGGGGTGACCTGCAGCTACTCCTCGCCAGGCCTAAGGCGTAGGGCTTCCTAGCCTTGGTAAATGCGACTCGGTCATTGGAAAGGGTCGCAAAGAAATTTCAAGAGAAGAAGGACCCAGGGGAAAAGAGGTCAAAGTTCAAAGCGCCGAATTCAAAGTCTGGTTTCCGCAGATGGAACAAGAAGCTGAAGACTTCGAACTCAGCCCCTCCGTCTAGTGCGACGGAGGCAAACACAAGTCGAGTCCCAGGAGCGTGCTACAATTGTGGAAAGGTGGGACATTTTGCACGTGAGTGTTGGAGCGGACGTGCAAAGTCCGAGAAGAGGCATGAAGCATCATATGAAGAAAAGGGGAAGGCGGCGGAGTCGATCGCATCCCACCATGCTCTAGCCCAGCCTAGAGTATACAACCTTGGTCTGCAAGAGGTCATTAAGCAAGCTGACGTGGTGAAAGGTATGAGTTAAATTATTACTGTTTAGCTTTTGTAGATGCTATCTTTTTACATGTTAGCTTATAAATGTTGGTGCTAGGCTTTGTGTTGGTTTTCGATAGTCCGGTGAGAGCCCTGTTTGATACGGGAGCTTCGCATTCCTTCTTATCCGAAAGATTCGTATCGCGCATCAGAGTTCCTTCCTCGATGGCAAAAGACAAGTTGGATGTGTTGTTGCCAAATGGGTGCTCAATGCGTGCAGATAGAGTCTGTGTGGTAAAGTTACGGATCGGGGATCTAGAGTTTTATTTGCAAGCGTCGGTACTGCCGTTAGTGGAATTTGATGTAATCTTTGGAATGGACTGACTCTCAAAGCAGCGAGCCTGCATTGATTGCAACCGAAAGGAGGTTAAGTTGGGACTAAATATTGATCGGGAGACCACGTTTGCTGGCATGAAAGGGTCGAGCAGGATTTTAATGACAGCTCTTCAAGTGATTAAGGCAGTTCGGTCTGGGGCAGAGCTGTTTGTCACTTTAGTACAGGCTTCAACGCCTAAACCTAGTCTATGCAATATTGCAATGGTGTCCGAGTATCCTGATGTATTCCTAGACAATCTCCCGGGAGCCCCTCCTCAGCGGGAGATTGATTTTATAATTGAGCTAGTGCCGGGTACCAAACCGGTGTCACGCTCTCCGTATCGGATAGCGCCTAAGGAGATGGCAGAGCTGAAGGTGCAACTGCAAGAATTGTTAGAGCAAGGGTATGTGCGTCCAAGTTTGTCGCCTTGGAGCGCACCGGTCCTCTTCGTTAAGAAGAAAGATGGGAGCTTGTGACTCTGTATCGACTATCGGGAGTTGAACAAGCTTACGAAAAAGAATAAGTATCTGATCCCAAGGATTGACGATCTATTTGATCAGTTGGTTGGGTCAACGGTATATTCGAAGCTAGATCTGAAATCTGGATACTACCAGTTAAGGATAAGGGAGAGTGACATCCCAAAGACAGCGTTCAGCACGTGATTTGTACATTAAGAGTTCACGGTCATGCCGTTTGGGCTGACCAATGCGTCATCCGTGTTTATGGATCTGATGAACAGGACGTTCAGCGAGTACCTGTACCATTTCGTGATAGTATTTATCGACGACATCTTGGTGTACTCGCGGTGTGAGGATGATCACTACAAGCATCTGCATATGGTATTGGAGACGTTAAGGAAGAATCAGTTGTATGTTAAGTTCTCCAAGTGTGAGTTCTGGTTATCCTCAATAACGTTCCTTGGGCATATTGTTAGTGGTGAAGGGATAGCGGTGGATCCGACGAAGATAGCGGCGATTCAGGAGTGGCCAGTGTTGACTACGGTGGCGGAAGTCCGAAGCTTTCTGGGGCTTGCCGGCTACTATAGGCGCTTCGTAGAGAACTTCTCGTGGATAGCGCTACCACTCACGACGTTGACAAGGAAGGATCAAAAATTTGTGTGGACGCTGGAGTGCGCGCAGGCTTTTGAAGAATTGAAGAGGCAGAACCGGTCACGACGCCTATTTTGCGTTCGCCGAGTGGGTCCGAAGGGTTTGAAATTTATAGTGATGCTTCGGGCAGTGGTTTGGGATGTGTTCTGTTACAGCATGGGAGTGTGATAGCCTATGGATCACGACAATTGAAGGTTCATGAGAGAAATTATACAGTCCATGACTTGGAGTTAGCAGCCGTGATATTTGCTCTAAAGCTGTGGAGGCACTATCTGTACGGTGTGAAGGTCGATATCTACACCGATCATAAGAGCCTGAAGTATTTGATAGATCAGAAGGTCCTGAACATGAGGCAGCGGAGGTGGATGGAGTTCCTGGAGGACTACACTTTCAAAATACATTACGTGCCCGGGAAAGGAAATGCAGTGACAGATGCGTTGAGTCGTAGGGCACCTGCACAAACCAACTGGTTGGCAGTGGATGATGAGAGTTTGGTCCGTGATTTAGAGGCATTGGAGATCTCCTGTATTGACAAGCAGTCTAGTGCCGAGACAATTTTGTGTTGGACGGAAGTGCAGTATGACCTAGCTGATAGGATTCGGTGGGCTTTGGTTCAGGATAGCAGTATGAAGCAGATCTTGGATAAATCGTTGGATGGGTCAAATTCCCAATTTGCTGTTGAAGATGGACTGCTAAGGAAGGACGGTCGCCTATGCATCCCTAGTGTGGATAATCTTCGGGAGGATTTGATGTACGAGGCTCATCATACCAAGTACTCAATCCACCAGGGGAGCACGAAGATGTATAGGGACATGAAGAAGTTGTTTTGGTGGCCAGGGTTGAAGAAGGATGTAGCACTTTATGTGGCGAAGTGCCAAACTTGTGCCTTGGTGAAGGCGGAGTGCCAGAAGCCCGGAGGTTTCTTGAAGTCCTTGCCTATCCCGGAATGGAAGTTTGACGACATTTCCATGGATTTTGTGCATGGTTTGCCAAGGTCGCAGAAGGGAAACGACGTCATCTGGGTGGTCGTAGGATTGACAAAAGTGTCGCACTTCATCCCTAATAGGAAGGAAGATCTGGTGGAAAATTCAGGCAAGCTCTATGTGGATAATATTGTACGGTTGCATGGTGTTCCCCGCGGTATTGTTTGTGATCGAGATAGACGCTTGACGTCAAATGACTGGAGGCTGGTGCATAAGTTGTTGGGAACTAAGCTTAGTTACAGCACAGCCTTTCATCCGCAGACGGATGGTCAGACCGAAAGGATCAACAGGACGATGGAGGACATGCTCTGCATGTGCGTCTTGGATTTCGGAAAATAGTGGGAAGATCACCTGTACATGGTAGAGTTTGCATACAATAACAGTTTTCAAGCGAGTATTAGAATGGCGCCTTTCGAGGCCCTGTATGGTAGAAGGTGTCGCACGTCGTTGTCTTGGTTGGAGACATGCGAGTCAAAGTTATACAAATGTCAGGAAGTGGAAGACGCCATTTCAATGGTACGCACGATTCAGGAATGGTTAAAGATCGCTCAGGACAGGCAGGCAAAATACTATAATGCCAAGCATAGGAATGTGGAGTTCAGTGTTGGCGAATTGGTGTATTTGAAAATCAAGCCGTTCAAGGGTGTCTCGCGGATTCGATGCTTGAAGAAGCTGAGTCCGAGATACCTTGGACCGTTTGAGATCCTGGAGCGGATTGGCGAAGAAGCGTATCGATTGAAGTTGTCGATGGAGTTGAGTGGGCTACACGATGTATTCCACGTATCGGTATTGCGGAAGGCGGTACAAGATCATTCGCAGGTCGTTGCGATCGATCAAGTGCCGATTGATAATGGGTTGACGACAAAGGTCAAGTCAGTTCGCATTGAAGACTTCGAAGTCAAACAGCTCCGCAACAAAGAAATCCAAATGGTTAAGGTCCGTTGGGATAACTGCGGATGTTAGGAGCTTTCTTGGGAGCGAGAGCAGACTATGATGGAAGAATACCCTGAATTATTCGACTCAGGTAATATTTAAAATGTTTTGTATACCTTTACATAATTTCGTGGACGAAATTCTTTAAGGGGGGAGATTTGTAACACCCCGAAACTCAAAATTGAAACGGGCGGTGTTTAAACCAAGTTCGGGTCTTGGTAGGGTGAACACGGCCTGTGACACGGGCGTGTCACATGGCCGTGTCGTGCTTGGTTCGTCGAGTTGAGGTCGACAAGAGTTGAGTGCTCGAACACGGCCTGGGACACGGGCGTGTCCCAGGGCATGTCAAGCACACGGCATGGGACACAAGCGTGTCACATGGCCATGTACTTCTATAGAAAGTTTGGTCCTGTGTCGACTGAGGGACACGGTCCGGAACACGGGCGTGTACTAGTTTACACGGGCGTGTCGCCACCCGTGTCCACTATGGGACGTGACGGTTGGTGTGGCGATTATTTGCGATACGTCCCCTGGTCACGGGTATGTCGAGGACCCGACACGGGCGTATCAGGTTGGGACGTGGGCGTGTCCCAACCTGTGTTCTTTTCTGTGCTCGATATTCATGGCTGGATCGAGGCACACGGCCTGGGACACGGCCGTGTGCAAAGCCATGTTCGGCCTAGGATTAAGAAATTTTAGGCTAATCTAAGCTGTTCGTTTTCTTTTAATACGATCTGACGGCCCAGATGAGATCCTGCTGTGTTAAGTTCGGGAATAGAGTATTAATCCCTCATTTTCCTCCTAAATTCACTCTTTCTAAGAAGTTAGAGAGAGAAGAGAGCAAGGAAGAAGAGAGGGAGGAATCCGGCCGCCGACAGAGCATCAGAGCACCAAATTGAGAACCGAGACCAGATCCGTGGAAAGAATTCCTTTGTGAAGCCTTCCATCCAGCTAGTTTCTTATGGCGCCAAAGCGGACTTCAAGGGTAAATATTCTCCACTTGGACATGTGAAGTCCTTTTCTTTTCTGCATAGGAAACCCGCTCCCGCGAGTGTGCGATGAGTGCGTGGTGTTCCTTGGGGTAGTTGTGAATAGTCCCCCTTATGTTGCATGTAGAATCCGGAATCGAAATACGGACTTAGGCATCGTGTGTGAAGCCTACCCAGACGTGGTTGTCTGGATCGGTGATGTTGCATATTGTATGGATTACCGGAGAAGACTCCGTGCTTTGTGTTTTCGGGTTTCTACGCGGTAGATTGCAGCAGGGATCCTTAGGGATTAACTCCAAGGCGCACCCGGAAAACTGGGCGAAAATGTAATTCTGCTAACTTGGCGGCCGGGGAGCCAGCCTTGAACATAACTGGGTTATGTGATATTTGGAAATGAATTAGGATCCGGGTGAAGCTTGGTCCGCGCGTACGTCTTAAAGTGACTAGGCGGAGTGAGCAACGGGCAAGTTGAAACGGACCTGGGCTGTGCGGTTCGGTGCTAGAGGCCCTAAAGTGGAACCGGCCGTTGGAATAGTCGGGAGTATTGGACTGCGGTCGGAAAGACTAAAAAATGCTCACAATGTTTACCGTCCCGAGGATGGTGGTTAAGCCACGGAATTGACCGGATTCACCGAGAATGTGCCCTGAGTGCACGGGGTGTTTGGCCGGGCGAGCCTACACCTGTGGCTAAATATATTTATACACTTAATTATTAGCTGAGCTAATGAAATGCAGGAAAGGAGCACTGCCGTCCCGAATAAGGGGAGGGGTCGTTATATTTTGGTCAGCTTTAGCTGACCATTGCTTTGTTTGCCACCGTGCGGTGGAATGTTGCTTGCAGGTGCTGGGGAACCAAGTACCAAATAGCGGGCTGAAGCCCAAGCTGCTGTGCTGGCCCTCGAAGGCCAAAGCGAACTGTTATTTTATTTCTATCATGTGTGGCCGACCTGCGAGCCGATGTCTATAAAACACTATGTTGTTAAGTGAACATTTGTAAGGCCATAAGGCCAAGTACTCTTTTGTATATTTGTTATATTTCATTCCTGTGGTGAATAGTGGACATTCATGCTGTTGTTGTGCAACTTTTGGTTCTCTTAAACTGTTTAAAAGCTTCCGCTAGAATGCTCTGTGTTAGGGCGAGTAGTTGATATTTGGTATTATTATGTAACCCTTCCGACTATCCGTGGTATATGGCGTCGGGTTCCAACTTGACCTTCTGTCATATGCCATACGACGGATGGGGGTGTTACATGGGGGACCCCTCCAGGGTTGACTTTGGTCAAACCCTCCCTTTTTCCATTTGTTTTGGAAATTTCCCCTAAAGAAGAATGCCACCCCCCCCCCCTCATGGCTAGCTAGGGCCTTCCCCCCCCCCCTCTCACCCACTTTTGGCCCCGAACCAGCAAGCCCATCCTTGGGGCAAGTGGAGGCCCACCAACTCAACCCTACCCTACTCCCCTCTCTTTCTCTCTTTTCTAAAACCCAAGTCCACTAGGTTCTTCCCCCCCCCCCCCCCCCCGTGATGCTGCCATATGGCAGTACCGTCCCTCTCATGATGGCGCCACCTGGCCAGGAGGAAGATGGGAAGCACCCTCCTCTCGGTTTAGTCCCACACCGGGGAGAGGATGGATTGCCATCCCTCCCCTGGCTATAAAAGGACCCCCCCACCCCCTATTATACCCCACACCCCCTGCAGGATAGGGAGATAGAGTGAGGAGTTATATGTAGAACTTGTACAGGCTGCGGGCTTATATAAGAACTTAGGCTATGGCCCTAGTACTCATGTAAATATATATGATGTTATATATATTTGATAGTATTTTATTGTTAATGCTTCCGCAAATCTCTGATGTATTGTGAATATTGTGATACTAGCCGAGCAAGGAGGCCAACTAGTGCTTAGATAGGGTGGATCGTCACCCCTAAGGAGCACTGGGTGGACGTCTTGGGCAAGTAGTACACCCTCCTGCCCGACCCGGGCAAAAGTTGGGGGGGGGGGGTACTACAAATAGATTAGAGCCATCACAATTTTTCCTTGTGGAGCAGTCTCAGGATCCCTCTGTCCCTCGCTTCATTCCTTGGTTCGGGATGAACCATGCGGCAGAAGCCCGGTGGACCGTAGTGTAGAGGCTTAGAGATTCTAGACTATACGATAGTATGCTTGTACACTGTTGTTTTTGCTTCGTCAGTTGTTTTTGCAAATTTTCCCTACTTTTGCAAAGTACTGACACTCTTTCTTGTTACTTCTCCAGATACCGGAGTACAGTAACGGGGGGTCCTCTTCCAGATGATATGTTCCCACCACCCCACCTTCAGACCCGGTCGCCCCGCGACTGTACCGTTTGTCGAGATTGACTTGGGGCAGACATTGAGAGCCATTCTAGCCACCTTCCAGACAGCTTTGGCACAACCACCATGAGAGATGATGGCACCTACCGATTTGCTGACGACTTTTTGAGGACTGAGGCCTCCCACTTTCAGAGGCACGGAGACTGCCATCCAGGCAGAGGAGTGGGTGGAGCAAATGGAGGAGCTGCTAGTAGGCATGATGTGCCCAGCAGTAGCTGTAGTCTCACTGGTAGTGACCTTGTTAGAGGGATACGCTAGGGACTGGTGGAGAGCGGCAAACCGCTCGACTTTTAGAGGACGCTCGTTGAGCGCTATCCTATGGAGAGAGTTCTCAGAGGCTCTGTTGGATTTCTTTATTATAAATGTGGACTGATCTATTTTGCAGGAGAGGTTCCTACACATCTGACAGCGTAACCGGATGGTGTCAAAGTACGAGAGAGAGTTCATACACCTGACACGCTTTGCCGGGAACTTGGCTGCCTCAGATAGGGATAGAGCTTCCCGTTTCTACCGAGGCCTGTGAGATGACCTGAGGCAGGCCCTAATTATGATCTCTCAGTCTATCTTCCACACCATAGCTACTCATGCAGTGGCGTTAGAATTAGGCCAGCGAATGGTAGCCTAGCAGCACAGAGGATAGGTCGAGGTCCCTAGAGGTCAAAGACGAGATAGAGAAGCATCTCCCCACCGATATGATAGAGAGTGCAGGCAGAAACACCGCAGACAGCCTTATAGGCGCCCACCAGCACCCCCAACACCGCAACAGGACGTCAGACCAGCTCCAGCACCACAGCCCGCGCCAATAGTCCGACGTGACATTCCCTTCGCAAGGAACTGCTTCTTGTGTCAGCAACCATGACATATAAGGGCCTTCTGCCCACAGGCAGCAGGATGGCCAGGACTATGCAGGGTGGGCAACCAGTACGAGGACAAGGCCAGAGAGGCCGTAGAGGTAGAGCTGGCAGGAGAGGCCAACAGGGCTGAGTAGTGCCCTTGGAGGCCTATGCACTAGATCTGCAGCACGGACCAGCCCGCGATGCATTGTTCGGTATATATGTTAGACGATAAAGATATATCAGATGCTACTACTTATGTTATACTGGATATATATGTATACCTACATCTTGTGTATTAATATATGATATATACTCCATTTATTGTCAGGAATTATATTGGTAGGAGGACACCCCGCCAAGACCCTCTTCGACACTAGAGCGATGCCTCCTTTATATCCCATGATTTTATTGTGACTAAGGAGAATTTTGTTCGCTCATCTGGACTATCTATACAAATCTGTCTACCTGATGGATCAGACATTACGTCAACGGAGAAATGCTCATTCCAGGCTGTACTAGGGGACATTGAATTTGAGGTCTATACGACAATCTTGGCAATAACCGGATTTGTTATTATACTGGGAATGGACTGGCTAGCCGAGCACAAGGTACAAATAAATTGTTCAATGCGAGAGGTCCGACTGCAGAACCCAAACGGTCAGGGCGTTGCGTTGACAGGTATACCCTCTGTCTCTCATATTATTTTGACTTCTGTGCAGATTATGAGATCAGTTCAGCAGAAAGATGATGTGTACCTTATTTACTTCGAAATGGAGGACAAAACTCAAGTGCTCACAAGGGTCCCAGTTATACACAACTTCCCGGACATTTTTCCTGAGTCCCTCCCAGGATTGCCACCACAATGAGAAGTTGACTTTCAGATAGAGCTCGTGACCGGAGCTTGACCAGTGTCCCGAGCACCCTACCGGATGGCCCCAAGAGAACTGGCTGAGTTAAAGATTCAACTACAGGAGCTAGTTGATGGTGGATTCGTTCGCCCCAGTTTCTCGCCCTGGGGAGCCCCAGTACTATTCGTAAAGAAAAAAGACGGGACATTATGTCTTTGTATAGACTACCGGGAGTTAAATAAGCTTACGATTCAAAATACATACCCCCTCCCGAGGATCGACGAATTGTTAGATCAGCTGCAAGGTGCATCTGTGTTTTCCAAAATGGACCTGAGATCAAGCTACTACCAGCTTCAGATCCAGGAGGAGGACATCCCCGAGACTGACTTTAGCTCTCGTTACGGTCTTTACGAGTTCTTAGTGATGCCTTTCAGGCTCACCAATGTACCCTCCACCTTCATGCCCCTAATGAATAAAGTCTTCGAGCCTTTCCTAGATCACTTCGTGATCGTCTTCATTGACGATATTTTGATCTACTCAAGAACCAAGGCAGACCATATTATACACCTACAAATGGTGCTACTGAAACTTTGGAGCACTCCCTCTTCGCCAAATTCAGTAAATGAGAGTTATGGTTAGAAGAAGTCGGATTCACGGGCCACACTATAAACAAGAAAGGGGTAGCAGTGTATCAGGCCAAGATCCAGGCAGTGCAAAACTAGCCACCGCTCAGAATAGTGGCAGATATCTGAAGCTTCCTTGATGTTTTTAGTCGTCTACCTAAATCACCTAGAGGGGGTGAATAGGTGAGGTGTGTGTCTTTTTGTGGAATAAAACCTTGAAATAGCGGAGCGTAGAAAATAAACAAGCAAGCCACAAAGAACACAAGATTTATTGTGGTTCCCCAACCTTGGGTACGTCCACTCTCCACCTCACCGATCTAGCAACACGCTAAACTCGTCTACTTCACTATTATCTCGGATTGAAAACTAATCCTACAACTCGGAGCAACGCCCCTACAACTCGATCCTCAAAACGGGATCTACACTCGGAAGAAAAACTTCCTACAAAACTCGGAGACCAAATCTCCTACAAGAGTTGAAATAAATTTTACAACAACAATAAAATAAACTTCACTTCAGATCTGAGAACTTCAGATTTCTTCCTTCTTGAAAGTTGAAACTCTGTCAGAAATAGATCGAGGAAGACTATGCCGAAATCTCTGGATCTGAAAAGCTTAAGATCAACACGATCAAGAAAGAGATCTGTAGAAGTTGAATGCCTTGATCTGTTGATCACTTCTTATCCTGAATCACTTGAATCGGAGAAATGCGGTGGCGAGAATGACAATGAAGAGCGGCGGCTTTCTAGATTTATAATGAATAGTGTGATTCAGGAAACTTATTTTCTTATGTTGGGGTTAGTCGATTTTGATAAGACCTTTTATAGGACAAGTCTAACGGTCATAATCATAAATGACTGCATACGTGGACTAATAAGAATCGAGGTTAATTTTGAAATCATTTCCGTCTGGACTTAGAGAAAATTTCGGAAAAACATCTGCATTTCTCAAGTGAATAACAGACTACTCGAGAACAGTATTTGTTTCTCGAGAAGAGGAAGTATGGTTCTCGAGAACAAGTACTTAAGGAAAATACGGGAAACGATTTCTGGCTTCTCGAGAAGTAACTTCTATTACTCGAGAACTAGATAAAGATTTCTCGAGAACTATCATGACTTCTCGAGAACAAATAAACTTCTCGAAACGTAATTTCTTCTTACTCGAGTGCTAGTCTTCTGCTTCTCGAGACAAAGTCTTGGTCTTCTCGAGCAATGGCTTCTGTTACTCGAGTACTAGACTTAAAAAAATTCTGAAATGATTTTTCAATAAACTCGAGAAAGAGATAAGTCTTACTCGAGTACTCCATGGCTTTCTCGAGTACTAAACGTAGACTTCTCGAGAATAGCTTATACTACTCGAAAACTATACTGAGCAAACTCGAGAATTTTCTCCAACACTACTCGAGTACAAGATGTCCTACTCGAGTAATGGACATAGAAATTATTTTACTTCCTGAAAATTTTCTTTCTTCAAGGAATTTCAGCAACTATTCTTTCTCATATAACTTTAGTACCTGAGAATGAAGTGTGTCCCAATAGAGAGGCTACACATGAGTCAACATCATAGATCACACAATGAGGGATTACATTATATGGTCTTGTGTTTGGTGACTTATTGTAGACTGACATTGGTCTATACTTGGCAATTATAACCTGCAAGCACTCAACTTGAAAAGAGCATCAAATATAAACTTAATTCATCTTAGTTCAAGGGTGACTTCATACAAATCTAGATTGTTGTGGATACAATACCCAACATTCCTTGATCTTGCCGGGTATTACAGGAAGTTCTGTAACACCCCTATCCGTCGCATAACATATAGCAGTAGGTCCGGTCGGGGCCCGACGCCATATACTACGGACAGACCGGTTGGTTACGCGTTGAAATCATACAACCAATCACCAACATCCTACACAGAGTCATTCTAGCGGAAGCAAATTATTAAGTTGCACAAATTCAAGAACCCTGCCAAGCAGGAATGTCCACTACAGAAGTAACAATAGGAATGAAACTACAAAAGTACCGGCCTTAAGGCCTTACAAGGTTTGCTTAACAAAACATGTCTTACATACTTCGGCTCGCAGGCCGGCCATACATGAAATAACCGGAAAGCATAAAAAGGGTTAGGCCTTCGAGGGCCAGCACCGCAACATGGGCTTTAGCCCGCTATTTTCCGCTCGGCTCCGCAGCACCTGCAAGCACAAACCACCGCCCGGTGGCAAACAAAAGCAACGGTCAGCTATGCTGACCAAATTATAACGATCCTGCCCCCAAAATCGGGGCAGCGATGCTCTTTCCCTGCACTTTATTAGTATAGGCAATATATATTAATGTGAACACACATCAACACAGGCGTAGGCTCGCACGACCACACACCCCGTGCACTCAGGGCACATTCTCGGCGAACCGGCCAACGTCACGTCAATTCAAGCCATAGACGTTCCCAATCCACCACCGCCTCTTGGACGGTCATCCATATGAGCATTTTGCCTTCCTGGCCTTGGTCATGGCAATTCAAGCCATAGACCGCCGAAGACCCTCATCCATGCCAACGGTCCTACCGAACGACATAGACCGGGTACGGTTCCGCCTGACCCGTGCTCACACCGCAACGGCAATTTAAGCCATATGCGCAGGTCAAGACTCACCGAGTCCCGTTCCCACCACAATAATCACATAACCCGGTTATGTTCACGTTGGCTCCCCGGCCACCGTGTTGGCAAAACCCACTTTTGCCCAGTTTTCCGGGTGCACCTTGGAGTTAATCTCCAAGGCTCCCTGATGCAATCTACCACGTAGAAAACTCGAAAACACCCAAACATCCGGATTCTTGCCCGGTTCAAATGCAATGCAACATCACCGATCCGGACCAACATGTCCGAATAGGATTCACACACAATGTCTATGCCCGTTTACGCATACGGACTCTACACAAGGGGGACTTCACATATCTACCCCAAGGAACGCTCCAACTTTTCGCTCACTCGCGAGAGCGGGCTTCCTATGCAAAGGAAAAGAGGGCTTCACATGCCCAAGGATGAGAAATCGTTACCCTTGCGTTCTTCCGCGGCGCCATCGAAAACTATACGGTTGGAAAGCACCGCAACGGCGTCGCCTCCGCGGATCTGGACTCGGATCGCGATTCGGAGCTCCGAAGCTCTTCCTGCGGCCGGATCTTGGACTCCTCCTTCCTCCTTGCTCTCCCTTCTCTCTAACTTTTAGAGAGAGATGGGCCAATGAAAAATGGGTTTCTAAACCCTATTTCCCGGCCATAACCACCCAGGAGCAGCCCCCCACCGTCGGATCCAAAGCCAAGGAAACGAACGGCCCAGATTAAATCCAAAATCATAAAATCTGGGCCGAACACGGGTTGGCACACGGCCGTGTGCCTGGCCGTGTAGCTCATTCGCCGTCTCGACCAAAATTAAAAACCAGCACACGGCATGTGACACGGCCTCCGACACGCCCGTGTCGCCTGCGACACGCCCGTGTCGGGACCCGTGTCACGCCCCCCGTGTGCAATTTATCAACACTTTGCAGTCAGAGGGGTACATGGCTTGGTGACACGGCATCGGACACGCCCGTGTCAAACTAGACACGCCCGTGTTCGTGCCCGTGTCACTACCCGTATACCCAACCGCACAGCACAGGTGTGACACGGCCTGGGACACGCCCGTGTCCTAGGCCATGTTCCACCACACGACTATCGTCGACCTGAACTGGTCGACGACACGGCCCGAGCTCGACACGCCCGACACGGCCTCCGACACGCCCGTGTCGGGGCCCGTGTCACCTACACCAAAAATCTGTCTTGGCCAAAATCGATCCCCGTCGCTCCTACAACAATTTGGGGTGTTACAATTCTATCCCCCTTAAAGAATTTCGTCCACGAAATTAATAAAGGACAAACAGGACTTAACGTAAAACAGTACCTGAGCGGAACAATTCCGGGTACTCCTCGAGCATAGTCTGCTCCCGTTCCCAAGAGAGCTCCTCACGCCCGCAATTATCCCACCGGACCTTAACCATCCGGATCTCCTTGTTACGAAGCCTCTTGACCTCAACATCTTCGATGCGAATGGGCTTGACCCTAGTCGTCAACCCTTCGTCCACCGACACTTGGTCAACTGCGATCACCTGCGAAGGCTCTTGCACCGCCTTCCGCAACACAGAAATGTGGAACACATCATGTAACCCACTCAACTCCACTGATAGCTTCAAACGGTATGCAACTTCGCCGACTCGCTCCAGAACCTCAAAAGGTCCAAGGTATCTTGGGCTCAGCTTCTTCAAGCATCTCACCCGCGAAACCCCCTTGAACGGCTTCACTTTCAGGCATACCCAATCGCCTACCGCAAACTCCACGTTCCGGTGCTTGGCATTGTAATACTTCGTCTGCCGGTCCTAAGCGATCAACAAGCGCTCCCGAATGATCCGCACTAACGAGGTAGCACTCTCCACCTCCTGCTTCTTGTACAACCTTGCCTCACCCGTTTCAAGCCACGATAACGGCGTGCGACACTTCCTACCATACAGGGCCTCGAAGGGCGCCATTTGTATACTCGCTTGGTAGCTGTTGTTGTACGCGAACTCCACCAAATAAAGGTGGTCTTCCCAATGCTTACCGAAATCCAGAACACACATGCGTAGCATGTCCTCCATCGTTCTATTGACCCTCTCGGTCTGCCCACCCGTCTGCGGATGGAAAGCTGTGCTGAACTTTAACTTTGTTCCCAGCATCTGCTGCACCAACCTCCAATCATTTGACGTGAACCGCCCATCGCGATCACTCACAATGCTACGGGGCACACCATGCAGCCTAACAATATTGTCAACATACAACTTTGCCAATTTCTCCACTGGATCATCCTTCCTATGCGGAATGAAATGCGACACCTTGGTTAGTCGATCTACGATCACCCAGATGGCGTCGTTCCCCTTCTGCGACCTTGGCAACCCGTGCACAAAGTCCATAGATATATCGTCGAATTTCCACTCCGGTATAGGCAAGGACTTCAGAAATCCTCCCGGCTTTTGGCACTCCGCCTTCACCAAGGCGCACGTTTGGCACTTATCCACGTACAACGCCACATCTTTCTTGAGCCCCGGCCACCAAAACAACTTTTTGAGATCACGATACATCTTCGTGCTCCTTGGGTGGATTGAGTACTTGGTATGATGAGCCTCGTACATCAACTCCGCCCGGAGGTTACCCCCACTCGGGACGCACAACCGATGATCCTTCCTTAATAAACCATCTTCCACCGAGAACTGAGAATTTGACCCATCCAGAGCGGCCTCCATAAGCTCCATCATGGAGTCATCTAACTCCAATGCCTGCCGAACCCGGTCAGCCAGGTCATACTGCACCTCTGTCCAGTTTAACATTGCTTTGGCGCTCGTCTGCTTGTCAACGCAACAGATCTCAAGCTCCTCCAACTCCCGTACTAGCCGCTCATCATGCACCGACAACCAGTTGGCTCGGGCGGGAGTCCTGCGGCTCAGCGCATCCGCAACTGCGTTGCCCTTCCCGGGTACATAATGTATTTTGAAGGTGTAGTCCCCTAGGAACTCCATCCACCTCCTCTGCCTCATATTAAGGTCCTTTTGATCCAACAAGTATTTTAGGCTCTTGTGATCGGTGTATATATCGACCCTGACGCCGTATAGGTAGTGCCTCCATAACTTGAGTGCAAATATCACGGCCGCCAACTCCAAGTCGTGCACCGGATAATTTTTTTCATGCACCTTCAGCTGACGCGATCCATACGCTATCACTCTCCCATGCTGCAACAACACGCAGCCCAAGCCACTACCCGAAGCGTCGCTATACACCTCAAAGCCCTCGGTCCCACTCGGCGAACTAAGCACTGGCGCCGTGGTCAACCGTCTCTTCAGCTCCTCAAAAGCTTGCACGCACTCTTGCGTCCACAAGAATTTCTGATCCTTCCTTATCAACTTCGTGAGAGGTAATGCTAACTGCGAGAAGTTCTCTACGAAGCGCCTGTAATATCCGGCAAGCCCAAGAAAACTCCGGACTTCCGCGACAGAAGATAACGCAGGCCACTCCCGTATCGCAACAATCTTCGCCGGATCCACCGCTATACCTTCCCCACTCACTATATGACCAAGGAACGCTACCGAGGGTAGCCAGAACTCGCACTTGGAGAACTTTGCGTAAAGCTCATTCCTCCTCAAAGTCTCCAACACCAAATGCAAATGCTTGAAGTGGTCTTCTTCGCACTGCGAGTACACTAAAATATCGTCAATAAAGACGATCACAAAGCGATCCAGGAAATCTCTGAACGTCCTGTTCATCAGATCCATAAATACCGATGGCGCATTCGTCAGTCCAAATGGCATGACCGTGAACTCGAAATGCCCATACCTCGTACTGAATGCCGTCTTCGGGATATCACACTCCCTGATCCTCAGCTGATAGTACCCCGACTTCAAGTCCAACTTGGAGTATACCTACGATCCGACCAACTGATCAAAGAGATCATCAATCCTCGGGATCGGGTACTTATTCTTCTCCATTAGCTTGTTCAACTCTCTGTAGTCGATACACAGCCGCATACTCCCGTCCTTCTTCTTAACGAAGAGGACCGGTGCGCTCCAAGGCGACGAGCTTGGACGCACATACCCTTGCTCCATCAGCTCCTCTAGCTGAACTTTCAACTCTGTCATCTCCTTAGGCGCCAACCTATACGGAGCACGTGACACCGGTTTGGCCCCCGGTACGAGCTCGATGGTGAAATCAATCTCCCGCTGCGGTAGGGCTCCGGGAAGACTATCCGGGAACACATCGGGGTATTCGCAAACCACGGGGATGCTATCCAACGGAGACTTTGGCTCCACAGCCCCCACTATTGCGAAGAACAGCTCTGCACCAGCACGAACCGCCTTCACCACCTGAAGAGCAGACATCAGTGTCTTGCTCGACCCCTTTAGCCCCTCGAATGTAGTCTCCCGCCCTACACCCAGCTTGACCTCCTTCCGGTCACAGTCAATCCAAGCTTTCTGCTCTGACAGCCAATCCATCCCAAAGATCACGTCGAACTCTACTAGCGGCAGCAATGACGCTAGCAAGTCGAACTCTTGGCTCCCAATGTGAACCTTTACGACGCACATCCTGTCCGCACGCATCGAACACCCATTCGGTAGCAGCAAATCTAACTTGTCCTTCGTCATCGAAGAAGGGACTCCGATGCGCAATATAAAGCTTTCGGACAAGAAGGAGTGTGAAGTTCCCGTATCGAACAGTGCCCGTGCCGGACTATCACTAATCACAACAAAGCCTATACAAACAATATTAGGCTAACAAGCAATAGATAATGGTATTAAAACTAACTTGCTATAAATTAACTCATACCTGTCACCACATCCGCTTGCTTGATGGCCTCCTGCTGGCCCAAGTTATAGACTCTAGGCTGAGTCGGAGCATAGTGGGACGCGGTCGACTCCACCGCTTTGCCATTCTCCTCGTAGGTAGCTCCTTGTTTCCTTTCGGACTTTGAGCGTCCACTCCAGCAATCACGGGCAAAGTGCCCCGTCTTTCCACACGTGAAACAAGCGCCCGGGGTTCGATTGGTAGTTGCCCCCGAGGCACCTGAAGCAGTTGGACCCGACGTCTTAGCTTTCTTATAGAATCTGCGGTGGCCCGACTTCGACGTAGTCGGTGCCTTGAACTCCGCTTTCTTGCTACCGGATTCCTTCTTCGCTTGGACATTCTTCATGTCCTTCTCCAAGGACCGGGCCGAATTGACCAGGGTCATGAAACCCTGCGCCTTGGGCCCCGACAGTAGCAATCTTAGATCATCTCTTAGCCCTTCGTAGAAGCGGCTCGTCTTGCGCTCCTCGTCTGCGAAGGTAGCGCCGGCATATCTCCCCAACCGAGTAAACTCGTGGATGTACTCATCAACGGTGCAATCCCCTTGCACCAACTTCTGAAACTCGCTTTCTAGCGCAATTCTCTGCGCCGAGGGGAGGTATCGAGCCATGAATAGTCTCGCAAACTCCTCCATCGAAACTTCGGCCAACGGCCTTCCCCGCAACTGATGTAGCTCTAGGCCTTCCCACCATAGTCTTGCGTCCCCATCCAACAGGAACGTCGCTATTGTGGTCTTCTGCCACTCTTCCGTTTCCGTCGCAGTCATCACCTTGTTGACCCTTGAGAGCCAATCCTCTGCTTGGGTCGGGGTTTCTGCCCCCGTGAATACCGGTGGGTGAAAGCCCATCACGTGCTTCAGTTGTCTTTCCGTTGCTCTCCGAGGCAACTCTGGCTCCAACACTACTTGCTCAACCCTCCTTTGCTCTGCCGTCTGAAGCGGTACTTGCTCCATAGCAGGAGCAGGCTGCTGCACCTGCCTTGCAGGCTGTGCATTGATCATTGCCATGACCGCTTCTGCCACCAACCTAATGGTCTCGGCAGACGGAGGTGTTGCAGGCGCATCGCTTGGCGCACTGCTCGCCTCAGAACCTGGCCGTTCAGACGGCCTAGCACCACTTCTGGTCACCAATAATCGTGCAAAACACCGATAAGCGGCCCAAAAATTACTGCAAACAGCAATTATAGGAACACGCGGGTTCCTCAAACATTTATATTTTCATTCCTAAGTGGACATTCATGGGTTCTTTTCATGTTATAACGATGACGCACACATGTGCTCACCACCCCTTAAAGTGAATTCGTCCACGAATTCATTTAAGCTTGACCGAAACCAGTAGTCTGATACCAATTTGTAACACCCCTATCCGTCGCATAGCATATAGCAGTAGGTCCGGCCGGGGCCCGACGCCATATACTACGGACAGACCGGTTGGTTACGCGTTGAAACCATACAACTAATCACCAACGTCCTACACAGAGTCATTCTAGCGGAAGCAAATTATTAAGTTGCACAAATTCAAGAACCCTGCCAAGCAGGAATGTCCACTACAGAAGTAACAATATGAATGAAACTACAAAAGTACCGGCCTTAAGGCCTTACAAGGTTTGCTTAACAAAACATGTCTTACATACTTCGGCTCGCAGGCCGGCCATACATGAAATAACCGGAAAGCATAAAAAGGGTTAGGCCTTCGAGGGCCAGCACCGCAACATGGGCTTTAGCCCGCTATTTTCCGCTCGGCTCCGCAGCACCTGCAAGCACAAACCACCGCCCGGTGGCAAACAAAAGCAACGGTCAGCTATGCTGACCAAATTATAACGATCCCGCCCCCAAAATCGGGGCGGCGATGCTCTTTCCCTGCACTTTATTAGTATAGGCAATATATATTAATGTGAACACACATCAACACAGGCGTAGGCTCGCACGACCACACACCCCGTGCACTCAGGGCACATTCTCGGCGAACCGGCCAACGTCACGTCAATTCAAGCCATAGACGTTCCCAATCCACCACCGCCTCTTGGACGGTCATCCATATGAGCATTTTGCCTTCCTGGCCTTGGTCACGACAATTCAAGCCATAGACCACCGAAGACCCTCATCCATGCCAACGGTCCTACCGAACGACATAGACCGGGTACAGTTCCGCCTGACCCGTGCTCACACCGCAACGGCAATTTAAGCCATATGCGCAGGTCAAGACTCACCGAGTCCCGTTCCCACCACAATAATCACATAACCCGGTTATGTTCACGTTGGCTCCCCGGCCACCGTGTTGGCAAAACCCGCTTTTGCCCAGTTTCCGGGTGCACCTTGGAATTAATCTCCAAGGCTCCCTGATGCAATCTACCACGTAGAAAACCCGAAAACACCCAAACATCCGGATTCTTGCCCGGTTCAAATGCAATGCAACATCACCGATCCGGACCAACATGTCCGAATAGGCTTCACACACAATGCCTATGCCCATTTACGCATACGGACTCTACACAAGGGGGACTTCACATATCTACCCCAAGGAACGCTCCAACTTTTCGCTCACTCGCGAGAGCGGGCTTCCTATGCAAAGGAAAAGAGGGCTTCACATGCCCAAGGATGAGAAATCGTTACCCTTGCGTTCTTCCGCGGCGCCATCGAAAACTATACGGATGGAAAGCACCGCAACGGCGTCGCCTCCGCGGATGTGGACTCGGATTGCGATTCGGAGCTCCGAAGCTCTTCCGGCGGCCGGATCTTGGACTCCTCCTTCCTCCTTGCTCTCCCTTCTCTCTAACTTTTAGAGAGAGATGGGCCAATGAAAAATGGGTTTCTAAACTCTATTTCCCGGCCATAACCACCCAGGAGCAGCCCCCCACCGCCGGATCCAAAGCCAAGGAAACGAACGGCCCGGATTAAATCCAAAATCATAAAATCTGGGCCGAACACGGGTTGGCACACGGCCGTGTGCCTGGCCGTGTAGCTCATTCGCCGTCTCGACCAAAATTGAAAACCAGCACACGGCATGTGACACGGCCTCCTACACGCCCGTGTCGCCTGCGACACGCCCGTGTCGGGACCCGTGTCACGCCCCCCGTGTGCAATTTATCAACACTTTGCAGTCAGAGGGGTACACGGCTTGGTGACACGGCATCGGACACGCCCGTGTCAAACTAGACACGCCCGTGTTCGTGCCCGTATCACTACCCGTGTACCCAACCGCACAGCACAGGTGTGACACGGCCTGGGACACGCCCGTGTCCTAGGCCGTGTTCCACCACACGACTATCGTCGACCTGAACTGGTCGATGACACGGCCCGAGCTCGACACGCCCGACACGGCCTCCGACACGCCCGTGTCGGGGCCCGTGTCACCTGCACCAAAAATCTGTCTTGGCCAAAATCGATCCTCGTCACTCCTACAACAATTTGGGGTGTTACAATGAAGGATCAAGCGCATACCCAACTGCACCAAAAGCCCGGACTGTTGGAGAGGGCGCTACTTAATTATATATATAAGTAGCAGAGCGCCACGGGTCAAGTGAAGGAACGCCAGACCCAACAATCCCCCCCCGGCGTCCAGCACAACCCGTCGGCTCAGAGGTGGGGTTACCACATGGCCCACACGGCTCAGAGGTGGGGTTACCACATGTCCACGGTTGCCTGACCCACCGGACCCACACAGGTAGAAGGGAAAAATCAGGATTTTAATAGCGCTCCCCCGGTCTTGAACCCGTGACCTCCTCTGATACCAATTGAAGGATCAAGCGCATACCCAACTGCACCAAAAGCCCGGACTGTTGGAGAGGGCGCTACTTAATTATATATATAAGTAGCAGAGCGCCACGGGTCAAGTGAAGGAACGCCGGACCCAACATACAAGTTCGTTGAAGATTTCTCCAAGATTGCATTACCCCTCACCGCCCTTATCAGGAAGGATGTTACTTTCCGATGGACACCAGAATGTGAGACTGCGTTCATCGAGTTGAAGAAGCAGTTGACTTCTGCACCATTCCTTACAATCCCTGCAGGGACCGAGGGATTCCATATCTACACTGATGCCTCCCTGAAGGGAATAGGAGCTGTTCTGATGCAAAACGACAAGGTGGTGGCCTACGCATCTCGCCAATTAAAGCCGCATGAGTTGAACTACGCGGCTCATGATCTAGAATTAGGCGTTGTCGTCTTTGCCCTTAAAATCTGGAGGCATTACTTGTATGGGGTAAGGTGCGAGATCTTCTCCGACCACAAGAGCCTCAAATACATCTTCAATCAGAAAGAGCTGAACCTACGACAATGCCGATGGTTAGAATTCTCGTGCGATTATGACTTTGCTCTCTAATATCACCCCGGGAAGGCTAATAGAGTTGCAGATACTTTAATACGTCAGCCTTCGGTAGCTGGGAGTTAGATGGAGCAAATCCCAAAAAGGTTGTTTCAGTATTTAATAGCCTTGGAAATTACCTTGGTTGCCTGAAGAGATCCGGAGGAATACCATGCCCAGCTGTATTGGATGGAGATCCAATGCGACATTTGGGATCAGATACGAGAGTCCCAAAAGATTGATCTAGAGGTAGTTACGATCATCCGATCTCTGCAAGGTGGGGCACAAGAGGATTATAATCTGCATGATGGGATCCTGTAATTCAAGCATCGCATATTTGTCCCCTCTACTAGGGGAATTCTTGAAGAGATTCTACAAGAAGCACACCAGTCAAGGTATTCCATCCACCCTGGTATAGTTAAAATGTATGTTGATTTGTGCAGGACCATTTACTTGCATGGAATGAAAAGAGACGTCACCAACTTCGTGGCCCAGTGCCAGACCTGTCAAAGGGTTAAAGTTGAATGTCGCAACCCAGGAGGCCTAATGCAGCCCCTGTCGATACTCGAATGGAAATTTGAGGACATTTCCATGGACTTTGTCCACGGCTTACCTCGATCCCGTACTGGAAATGACTCCATATGGGTTGTTGTGGATCGACTTTCCAAGGAGGCGCGGTTCATTCCAAACCGACAGGGAGACAGAGTTGATATTCTGGCCAGGTTGTTCTTGGAGTAAGTAGTCCGATTCCAAGGAGTACCAAAGTCCATTGTGTTGGATCATGATGGGAGATTCACATCCAAGGAATGGAGACGGGTGTAGGCATACTCTAGGGCCAAGTTGTCCTTTAACACTGCCTTCCACCCTCAGGCAGATGGACAAACAGAAAGGACGAATCGGGCACTGGAGGATCTACTTCGACTTTGCATAGTGGAGCACAATGAACCGTGGGAGCATCTGTTGTCTTTAGTCGAATTTTCTTACAATAATAGTTATCAGGCCATCATCAAGATGGTTGCGTACGAGGTATTGTATGAGAGACGTTGTTGAACCCCGTTGACTTGGGCTCAGTAAGAGGACCTAGAAGCCTTAGGAGTGGCTTATATTGACGACCCTATGACAGCGATACGGCTAATCTAGTAACGGATACGGGAGGCGCAGAGCCGGTAGGCCAAGTATTATGATGCGTGTCACCGACCGGTGGAGTTCAGCGTGGGGGAAATGGTGTTTCTAAAAATTAAACCCATAAAAGGTGTCTCCCGGTTGAGAAAGCAAAAGAAGTTAGATCCCCGCTATTTGGGCCCCTATCAGATGATAGAGCGTGTTGCCCCTATTGCTTATCGATTAGCCCTGCCCCAAAAATTGGTAAATCTTCATGATGTATTTCATGTCTCTTCCTTGAGATGAGTCCTCCAACAACCAGAACAACATCTTCCTACACCGCCAGTACAGTTGCAGTCAGATAGATCGGTCCAGCTCGAACCAGTCTGAATAATGGATCACAAGGTGAAGACCTTGTGCAACAAGACCATTCCAATGGTCAAGATATTGTGGTCAAACTGCAGACGAGATGAGTTTACATGGGAACCTGAAGCAATCGTCCGGGAAAAGCACCTCGAGCTCTTTCCCCGGGTATGTTACTTTTTGCCCCTACTTCGAGCAAATTTTTGGGGACGAAAATCCTTTTATTTGTATTGGATTGTAACATCCTGACTTTTATTGGGCCACCAAAACCCTAGTGGGCCCAATAAAAGTGATCTGAACCCCTACTCGCGACCTGGTAGGAGACAACCCTAAGCGGGAAAGGGAGAAAAAGAACTCTGATTTGAGTTCTGTCCGTTCCTGTGGCCTTGTATAGTTAATACGAGTGCATCAGAACTCGTTCCGTTGGACCCCGAGATTATATGGTGGATATGACCATTCCTCGTAAAACGTCGCGAAGACAAGATTTTGAATATCGGTCTAGAGAACTCTGATTTGAGTTCTGTCAGTTCCTGTGGCCTCGTATAGTCAATACGAGCACGTCGAAACTCGTTGTGTTGCAATCTTAGGTCTAACAAGGAATATAAACATTTTGACTGTTTTAGTGCGCCACGACGCGCAGATTTTGGACTTTTACCAAACGAACACTGATTCGACCCCAGTCAGTGGCATTGGACTCGTATGATCGATACAAAGTCAACAGAAGTAGTCTCGGTCAATTTCAATGATAGGTGGTCAATTCGTGATCAAATCAAGCAGAACTGTGCACCGAAAAGCGTGCGCACACCAATTGTGACACGACATCCCAACTTTGACCCGACCCCGATTACCTGGACCCCCCTTTGACTTTGACTAGCATGGGGGACACCCCCAGGGTAGAATTTGGTCAAAACCTCCCTTTTTTCCATTTTTTTGAAAATTTCCCCTAAAGAAGAAGGCCACCCCACACCCGCCCCCCCCCTTCATGGCTAGCTAGGGCATTGCCCCCCCCCCCCACCCACCCAATTTGGTCCCCCAACCAGCAATCTCATCCTTATGACAAGTGGAGGCCCACCAACTCAACCCCAATCTCCTCTCTTTCTCTCTTTTCTAAAACCCAAGTCCATTAGGTTCCCCTCCCCCTGTGATGCTGCCATATGACAGTACCATCCCTCTCATGAGGGCACCACCTGGATAGAAGGAAGAGGGGAAGCACCCTCCTCTCGATTTAGTCCCAGATCGGGGAGAGGATGGATGGCCATCCCTCCCCTGGCTATAAAAGGACCCCCACCCCTGTTATACCCTCACACAAGCTCACTCGAGTACACGCTTCCCCTGCCCCCTCTGCCGGAGCCCAAGTCACCGGAAATGACCAACCTAAGCCTACATCCTCCGCCTCCTTGCATGGCTGACCAAGCCGGCCCCTCCCGAGATCCCCCAACACAGGTGGATACTTTTCCTCTCCCCCTTCCATATCCCCCTAACGTGCTGCATGTACCTCTCAGCGTCCAGAGCGCGGACAGCGCCACCCGAGCCAAGTTCCAGGTCGGGTGATAGCCATGAGCAGAGTGCCGCCCCCCAGTGCCGGTGATGGCGTTGGGAGAGTGTTAGGTCACTGAAAATGGAGATTCCCGATGGTAGAGGACGGTGGTTCCACCGGAAAACGTCGCTCCGGTGGCACTCAAAAATAGAGCAAGCCTCTGTATTTTTTCCTACGGCGGCGGCCGGCAATGCTAGGACGTTGGGCCACCGCCAGCGAGGAGCCCGACCCCCGGCGCGTCGGCTAGGGGAGGTGTAGTGGTCGAGCAGTCACCCAAGAGGCGGAGTGGCGCGGTGTTGTTGGGAGCAGAGCCACCGCCACCCCAGCGCTCTCGGGAGGTTAACTCTGGCAGTGGCCGGCAGTGCCGCCCCCGGTGAGTCGATCGGGGTCGAAGCGGGCGGCTGGCAATGGCTGGCCGGTGGTGGTGTATGCTGCCACCCTCCACACCACCGGGAGGCGCAGCCACCGTCCGATCTCCACGGTGAGATCGGACGGCCCAGAATTTTTGGATTTCCGCCCCCGCCTCAGTATCAGCGCCTCCCACAGTGAATCTGTTCCCGATCCTCTGTGGGGACAGAAGAAAGATTAGCGTGGTCTGGCTCAATCGCAGCCGCAGGATTGGGTTCAATCTGGCAATCTGCAGACCCCTTTTTAACAAAAACTTGGTAAATTTCTAGAAGAAAATCTAGGCCTCTGGGAGAAAAGTGGCTAACATAAAAAATGCTCCCCTTGATGAGGGATTCCTGCACAAATTTTTTGAGAATTTTTGGAAATGCTTTGGTATTTTTAAAAGCCTAAAAATATTTATTTGGCCAAAATAAAAGCCCAAAATGACTCGGAAAATTATGAAACTTTTTTATGCTTATTTTATATCCCATTAGAGGTTGTATTAAAATTTGGAGGCATGGTGATAAGACTTGATATTTTTCCCAATTTCTGGGATCTCAGGGTCGCGCTTGGAATTTATTTCGCTCTTTTTCCTCGGAAATGAAAATTGGAGTGCGCGACCACCCTCCTTAATTTAAATATTAAATTCAAATTTCTTTATCAACGAGAGTGGCCGAGGCAAGTGGCCAAGATCTGAGCGTTTCGAGATTTTGTGAAACCGCTGAGCGCCTTGACCCTTGGGTAGTTTGGGCAGACTCGGAAAGTAGAGTACAAGTCGCGAGTTGCAAATTATTCTCGACGAATAATAAATGGGTAACTCCAAAAAAAACCTTTGATCTGATTAAGCCGTGAACTAAAAAGGCGCAACCAAATTATCGGATCTTAATAATGGGTGTAACCCAATGAAATCTTGAAAACTAAGAAGGAACTCAATACACCTCCTGAGAACGGAGAAGGAATTGTGAATGCCTCCTGAGAACGGAGATGGAACTGAAAATACCTCCTGAGAACGGAGATGGAACTGAAGCCACCTGAATGAAGTGATTGGACTACTAACCATTTTCTTTATGATTATTCCAGTCTTGCACTGGTCCAGTTCCTTTATTTATTTCAGTTCAGTACTTTCAATTCAGTTCTACTCCAGTCCCGTACTGGTCAAGTTCAATTCAATACTTTCAATTCAGTTCTACTCCAGTCTAGTACTGGTCAAGTTCAATTCAATACTTTCAATTCAGTTATACTCTAGTCCCGTACTGGTCAAGTTCAATTCAGTACTTTCAATTCAGTTCTACTCCAGTCCTGTACTGGTCAAGTTCAATTCAATACTTTCAATTCAGTTCTACTCCAGTCCCATACTTGTCAAGTTCAATTCAGTACTTTCAATTCAGTTATACTCCAGTCCCGTACTGGTTAAGTTCAATTCAGTACTTTCATTTCAGTTCTACTCTAGTCCCGTACTGATCAAGTTCAATTCAGTACTTTCATTTCAGTACTAATCTAGTTTCGTACTGGTCACATTTCATTCCAGCACTTTAATTATGCAGCTTATACTATCAGCAGCTTTAATTACCTCATTTTCATTACTGCAATTTACTATTATAAGCATGGGTCTTGCTCTGACGATCAACCATCTGTTAAGGTCGAGCCTTAGTTGGGGATAAACGGAGTTAAGGTGTTCTTCTAGGTTTAGCCCAAAATAAAGTGCTTTCATGCTCCTTATCAAAAGTTGAGCTGAGCGTTACTGCCTGAAGATTGAAGCATAGTAGGGCAGGTCGCCACAGACCCGGTGCATGCTAGCAAAATTGACTGTTTGATTGCTTGTAAATTGCTTGTGGTGAACTGTGGCGGGCCAGTCCCTTCCGTAGACTGTTCGTATCGGTGCGGGAAGGTCGACGACTCAAGGCGCCACGGAGATGGGTACCACGGGTGACCGACCGTTATGTTTTTTTCCCGTTGGGTTTTCCTCCGCTGGTCGACCAAAATGTTGTATCGTCGGATGTCGCTCACATCCAATAGTATACGGGGTTGTACGTTGGGTCCTAGGGTTGTGCAGTAAGACCACCCCCAGAAGTGGCAGGACTGGCCACTATCACCGACGGCCACATCGGTGAGGCCCGTGGGGCTCGCTACCCTGATGGAACAGTAGCGGTCCATACTATGTCGACATAGGATATGTGTGCGCGGCTGTGAATGTCTGCGATAGGATACAGGTTGTGAATACCTGATGTGATGATGTGCTAGTGGAGCCCTTATTATAACTGATGTTATTGTTGCTGTCATTTTAGTTATATTATGTTGCCCTTCCTTTATCGTTGCTCCTAGCTTAAAAATATGAAATGTTGTACTAACTCTCTCTTGCTTCGGCTATTGTTGGGTGGGTGTGTGCTCGTCCCCAGGATATGGATCCGGTAAGGAGATTTGTTTCCACTTAGCCCTGCAACTAACAGTTATTTAAATAACCATTCACGGGAAACGGAGCACCGTAGTGCCCCCCTGTCGCAGATGAATGCGCCAGCAGTTAGGACTACTCGAGAAAAAGCACCACTGACGTATTTAGAGTTTCGAGACGTGAGTACCTATAAGCAGGATAGGGAGAGAGAGTGAGGAGTTATATGTAGAACTTGTACAGCCTGCGGGCTTATATAAGAACTTAGGCTATGACCCTAGTACTCATGTAAATATATATGATGTTATATATATTTGATAGTGTTTTCTTGTTAATGTTTCCGCAAATCTCTGATGTGTTGTGAATGTTGTGATTCTAGCCGAGCAAGGCGGCCAACTAGTGCTTAGATAGGGTGGATTGTTACCCCTAAGGAGCACTGGGTGGACGTCTTGGGCAAGTAATACACCCTCCAGCCCAACCCGGGCAAAGTTTGGGGGGTAATATAGATGATCCTTGGGACTTCTTCCTCCCCAGTTTGTTTTGATTTGCCTTTTTTTGTCTTGTAGGCGTAATTTTGCGTCGTTGAAAGCTTTTTATTTTTATGATGATGCAACACATTTCATTTGAGTAGAGACCATTTTTTCTTTCGAATCTGTTATGCTTTGGTTGTGTTTTGGCGCGCGTATTTGTTTGGCAGAATAATTCTTTGGTTGAGCGTTGCTTATTTACTCGCGCTTCTGGGAGAGCCATAGACCGCTGAGGGTTTAAAGGCGATATGCCCCCGCTTGCTCGTGCATTGAGCGGAGATGGTGGAGAACCTTTGTTCGTGCCTTTAGGAGAATTGAGGTTTGTCCACGCAGAGGGGGCGACGAACCTTCATTCGTTCGTGCCTTAGGAGGATCGGGATCCGTTCAGGTGGAGGTGGCGAAAAACCTTTATTTGTTCATGCATTAGGAGAACCAGGGATCGTCCAAGTGGAGGTGGAAAATAACCCATATTCGTTCGTGCCTTAAGAGAACCAGGGTTCGTTCGCGTGATGGTGTAGAAGAACCTTTGTTCGTTCGCGTCTTAGGAAAATTGGGGTTCATCCAAGTGGAGGTGGCGAAGAACATTTGTTTGTTCGCGCCTTAGGAGTACCGGGGTCCGTCTGGAGGTGGCGAAGAACCTTTGTTCGTTCGCTCCTCAGGAGGACCGGGGTCCATACAGGTGGAGGTGGTGAAGAACCTTTGTTCATTCACACCTTAGGAGGAATGAGGTCCGTTCGGATGGAGGTGGCGAAGAACATTTGTTCGCTCACGTCTCAGGAGAACTGAGGTTCGTCCAAGTGAAAGTGCAGAGGAACCTTTGTCCGTCTTACCTGGGAGGTACAGACGGACCTTTTTCCGTCGCCTAAAGTTTAGAAGGGCTTTCGTCGATCTCGCTTAAGGTGCAGAAAGGCTTTTTCCAGTCTCTCTTGGGAGGTACAGAAAGGCTTTCGCAGGTCTCGTCTGGGAGGTGCAGAAAGGCTTTCACCAATCTCGCCTAGGAGGTACAACAAGGCTTTCGGCAATCTCGCCAGAGAGGTGTAGAAAGGCTTTTTGACAATCTCGCTTTGCGATGACCCGCTTGCATTAGGTGGGAAAACAGACTGCTGAAAAGAAAAATACAGGTGCTCGCGAGTCCACCTTCGCAGCTTATTCTTTAAGACGGAAAAAGGGAAATTAATAAACAGTAGAAGACGTGTCGGCTTAGGCCTTGCTCAGACTTCCTTGTCCTTAGTCCTGGCCGGGGTGCGCCTGCTGAAGGTAGCAGAGTCGTGCCGCCTCCTGATCGCCTCGTGCGACACCTATCCTGCCCGGGGTGACAAACCTCAGTGCCAAGTGCGAGATAGAGGGGATTGGCTCGAAGAGCGCTTGGAGCGAACACCCGAAAATCACATTATACACCGAGCTGGAGTTGACTACTATGAATTGGACACCCCAGGTTGCTTGTCTTGGGAAATCTCCTAGAGTAATGGGCAGTGTGATCGTTCCCTGTATGGGTAAGGTCGCGTTATCAAAACCATACAGTAGCTCGGTTGCTGGTTCGATACGCTCTCGAACCAGCAATCAGGTTGAGGTTTAGCAAGGTGGATTCGAATAGGATGTCTACAGAGCTCCCACTGTCAACAAGTATTTGCCTAACACTGAAGCAGAGATCGCCAATTCCCGCTCTGCTGACGATGGGATTCTAGTGTGGTGTGCGCACACCTTTCAAGTTTTCTTTGCCAAAGCTGACGGTGGTATCAGCTTGTGGCCTCGGGTCTTCTAGGTTCTTCTCGTACTGAGCGACGAAGAGGATTTGGAAGGGCGAGCTGGCATTGGTTCCGACCTCCCTGACCATTTGCTCTCCCCCCCCCCCTCATGCGCGTCTTGGCATGGTGGGGGATGATCCTGTCCCGGTTATAGTGGGGCGGATAAGGTACTTGATTTTGCAAGTATCTCCTCATTCCCGCGGTGAAATTCGCAGTGTTGCGTCTGGTCTCCTTGGTTCGGGGGACACGACTTCGTACGTCGGAGTATGCCGCAGTCTTGGATGGCCATGAGTACCTATGCCCATGCGGTATTTAGCTGGGTGAATTCTCGGTGCCGGCAGGGCCCTTGGTCCTGGCGCAAATTGTCGCGACGTTCGTCATTCTGACGGTGTGTTGGAGGCACGGGTTCTGACTCCCTCTTTCGCTTGGAAGACCCTTCAAATTGTTGGCGGTGGGCTACGATGGTCTCGTCGTCCTCGATTTGTGCTTCGACCCGGTGAACGGGGTCAGCATAGCTAGGGACTAGTTCCCTTATCATGGAAGAGTATAATCTGCTCGGGCAGAGTCCTCTGAGGAAGATGCCGTGAAGAATCTCTAAGTCGACCCCCGGGATCTGTCACACCTCGGAGGTGAAGCTGTAGAAGAAATCCTTGAGTGAATCTTTTTCATTATGGAGGATGCCGGAGATGTGTGAAGAATCTCCGATCCATCGGTTGGCTATGAACTGGTCCATGAAGAGACGGGTTAGCACTCCAAAGTTGTTGATTTTCCCTTCCCGTAAGGAGTGGAACCATGTACGTGCTTGCCCCTTTAAAGTCATGGAGAACACTTGGCATGGAAGTTGATCAGGCGCATTGAAGAGGCACATGATTGTCTCGAAGTGAATTATGTGCTCCAGGGATTTCTCCACCCATCGAAGGCCTCAAAGTATAGTAGCTTGAATTCGTGCAGTACGAGGTGCGCCATGACTTGAGGGGCGAGCGGGGACCCATGGTGGAAGAGGCGGTGCTCGTTCATAGGGCGACGCCGCTCCTGGGCGTAGCCTTCCTCGATTATGTCCCTAACCTCTTGGCGGGTGAGTCTATGGTCGCTTCGCTGGGCGTTCACTTCCATTGGTCGAGGGTCAGGCTGAGCGTCGTCCTGAGGCTCCGACCTTCAAACGGAATGCATCGAGCTTTCTTCGTCTAAGAGTTCCTCGGTGGAGGGATTGATGGAGACGACGACCCACAATATTTCGATGACGGCGACGGCATGCTTGCGGACGACCATGCGGAGCGTCAGCATAATAACCGTCCAGAACGCAAACCCATATATTATTATTTAATAATAATTATTAATAATAAATTATTATTAAATAATAATGCATTTCTATGTTTGGAATTTTATGTCGCAATGTTATTTTCATTTCATGTGTGATGGGTGTTTATAACCATCATTTGTTATTTTTATTTCATGTTCTTAATTATTGTAATTGTTATGTCATGATGGGTGCAAATAGCCATCATGAGTGGTTTAATTTTCTATGATGGAAATTGAGTGGTGTAGCCTATATATAGGCATGTATGTTTCATATTTTTATTTATTGAATGAATGAAAGAAGAAACCGAATTTCAAGATTGAAATCTCCTCTCTCTCCAAGGCAAATTTCGGCCATCCTCTAGTCCTCTTCTTCTTTGGCCGCCGGCCTCCAACTTCCCCTCCTCCTCCTCCCTCCTTCATATCTTCCTCTTCCTCTAGCTACTCGAGCCCTCCTCTTCCTCTACGAAGAAAACCGACCCCTTCCACCCAACACCAACAAGTCTGACCCCCCTCTTCATCCCCTTCCTAAATCGACCACCACCTTCCATATTAATCCCTACAACCTACCATATTTGCCCTCTCCTACCATATTTACATATATTTGTTGCCAAATCTAGAAGACCTCCTCGTGGTGGATTTCCAATTCCGGCGTGACGCGACGAAGGAGGGTGAGTTTCTCTCCTACCGGCGCGACTCTGGTGGAGTCGTCGAAGAACGATCCTCGCCGAGAGAATCGGAATCATCCATTCCGGTTGGGTAACAAACTTTTCCACTCCCGTGTGTTCCTTTCTTTAGATAGTCTTGTGGTGGAATTTCTAGCGTTAATTTTGAAATTATTGAAACATCGTGGTTAGCTTTCATTGTAGTTGCGTTTTTCTTGGTTGATTTAATTTTCGTAAAAGGGTTTGGCGAGCCCTCGTTTTCTTTTGTTGGGAGAGATCTACCTTTTCCGAATCGTGTTTTATTCGGTAGATCTCTTTTGGTACAACACCGCTCGATCGGATCCAATATTGGTCCTTTTAGCCGGAACGGATAATGGCCTATAGCCTCTATTCGGTCCCAAGTGGTTTGGCTACCCGTACGCTAGCGTATTATTGATTGGACATAATAACGTGGTGCAGCGTAGAACGATTGTGTGAGCGTAGACTTTAGTTCGTGGAGAGATAGTCGTGTGCGTCCGTAATTATATTTCGTTCCAAACGTGTACGCCTACATCAATTTGGTATCAGAGGGAGGTTCTCGTCAATTTCCTAGTTGGCACTCCTCCCCCTCTCAAAATTTAAAATTTAAAATTCAAATTTCAAATTTCAAATTTCAAATTTCAAATTTCAAATTTTGAAATTCCAAATTTCAAATTTCAAATTTCAAATTTCAAATTTAAAATTCAAAATTAAAATTTCAAATTTCAAATTTCAAATTTCGAATTTCAATTTCAAATTTCAAATTTAAAATTCAAATTTCAAATTTCAAATTTCAAATTTCCAATTTCAAATTTCAAATTTCGAAATTTCAAATTTCAAATTTCAAATTTCAAATTTCAAATTAAAAATTTCAAATTTCAAATTTTGAATTTTAAAATTCAAAATTAAAATTTCAAATTTCAAATTTCGAATTTCAATTTCAAATTTCAAAATTTAAAATTCAAATTTCAAATTTAAAATTTCAAATTTCCAATTTCAAAATTCAAAATTTCAAATTCAAAATTTCAAATTTTTCTCCAAATTAAAACAAAAAAAAAAATTTGTGGTCTGCCAATAGCCGGCTAAATTTTATTTTCAGCAATAAAAAATATCAGAAAAAAATTAATTAATAATCTCCATATTTTTGCCAACAAGAATATCAAAAAAAAATTATATATTATTTTGAAATATTAGTGGGAACAAATCTATCTTTTAAATTAAATAGGATCAGAATATATTTCTTTGTATTTGTGCACTTAATCCGCGTAGTTTATCCTCATTTTCCCGCTGGAAATTAAAACAAAAAAACCTACGATGTTCACGTTTTCCGAATGAAATCTTTAGGTTCCGTCATGAACGTTAGAAAGCCTTTCCATTATCCGGTAGTGGAAGAGATTAAGGGGTTGATTGGCCAACTAAAGGCTAATCAAGTTACACCGCGCACCTCTAAGCGTGTTAGGATTCCTGCTCCGATATATGATGGGCTAGGTGGACCGCGAGTGTTTCTATGTTGGGTGAACGACATGGAGCGTTATTTTGAGCAATATCGTATTGTGGATCCCCACAGGATTCCCGTTGCGAGACTGCAATTATTTGGTCGAGCCCATACCTTCTGGCTCAATGAGGAAAGACGTTTAGGAATGCCCTCCGTCGACCCACGTATAGGTTGGCAGATTATGAAAAATTACTTAACGGATGAGTATTACCCTACCTACTGTCGTTCCCAATTTCCTGATTGTAGGAATGATTATAAGCCTCACGCTAGATACTTGCCCCGAAAAGATCTGATTATCTCAAGCACGAGTACACCTAACTATGAGAGGAAAGAGAAACTTAGGACCTTTATCCCTAGGTCGTTAGACGTAAGTGCTAGGAATGTCATGAGCCCACGGGGTGAGAGTGTTCCTATTAGCATGATTGAGTCTGAGGCTGTGGTTACGAGTGTGCCCGTCACTAAGAACGAGACTATTGTCCCTGACGATTATAGCGACGATGAGGATATTGGTTACACTAGTGACCTGGATGAGGATTCCACCACTGAGGAATCATCTCCACTCCCCATCGATGACATTTTGGAGCCTACGGTTACTCCTGCTGAGATTACACCTGAATCGGTAGGCATTTTACCTGATGATGAGAGTTTACTTAGTAATGACTTAGGAGATGATCTGTTCGGACTCGAGCTAGTTCCTCTTAGACAGAGATATTTTGAGGACTGTTCTGATGATCCCGATATATTCGACGTTCCGACTGATTGGGAAGACTTACCGTGGGTGAACGAGTTATCCTTGGATGATTTTAGTGTTATGAGCCCGAACGATATTTCTTTGATGCAAACACCTTTATCTGACGTTCCTGATTTAAAGCTTAAGTCGGGCTCAATTTTACCCTTGTCTGAGACCATAATTGATTCTAAATTAAATAACTTGGATAGTGTGTCAGAAGAAATTGTAAGCAAGGAAGTTGCATTATTGGACGACTTTTTTGATTGTACCCCGGGTTTGATTTTACCGACTCGTCCCCCTGACCCGTTGACTCGACGTACTGATCATTTAGGACATGAGTGTAGTACAATTAATTTCAGGAGTTCTACTGTGCCCCCTGAGTTCATTCTGCCAGTACCCCCAGATGAGGTCCCGTTAGTGCCCCCAGATCTCGTATTATTGTTGCCGACCTATGACTCGACCACTGATTCTGAATTACATGATATATCTAATGAATTGGTAGACATGTCGGACGAATTTTCTGTAAGGGCGAATCCATTGTTTGAATTTTCATATGACTTTAATGGCTTGCAACCGGGTGATCTTTCTTGGACGTTAAACCCGTGTTTCGACATTGAGAATGACTTAGCTCCTCCTTTGGACATGTCCCCTTTGACAGCCTATTACCCTACGAGTCCATCGTTGGTCACACCCTCGGATGTTTTAGATTTTATGTCTGTGACGACTATTTCCTTTATCCTAATTTTAGCCTCCATGGATTTTAAAGAAAATCATTTATCGAATTATACGTTTAGGATAGGGCCGCTTATAGTGCCTCCTGATGAGATTCCCTCGGCGCCACCAGATTTAGTTCCGTTGGTACCGCCTTATGTCGTTCCGTTACCACTGAATGCACTAAGTACGTTTGCGCAAGATTATGCTTGTTATGAACATTATTTACGTAAGCACTTTAGTGAAGCGCTGCCCACGTCACAAAATCCTTATCCATTTCTTGCTAGCTTACATAAAAGGGCGTCTTACGGTATAATTGGCGATTTTGTTTTGGTGCGTCTCGTCCCTGAACGGTTGCTTTCGGGCACTATAGAAAGTGGGCGAGTTGGTGAGCTGCACCTTTTGCGGACATTAATGAAATTAGGAGAACACGCATTTCTTTTGAGGTTTTCCACTGATTGGGGTAATACCCCTATTTTTAATGTTTCTGATTTAACGATGCATGTTTCTCCACCACTTGAATTATCTGCCTGTCCGTTTGGTTCCACTTCGTTCTCTCATGGTTTGGGTAGTGAGTTTGGGCTTGGATCTCTTTCTTCTTCGGTCTTCACTGGAGGTACGTTGGTAGTTGATGTTGAAACTTTTCTTCCTTTATTGCCTAATGCTTTTTCAAGGGTCCCCAGGACCAACATTTTGCATGACAGGATACTCCAGGTTGAAGTGCTCTCTTCTCCAAGTGGTGTTGTTCGCTGCTACGTGTCTTTTGTGGATGATGCTCTCTTGCACCTGTACTCTCAGACCAACTCATCAGTGATGAGTACTTTTGAGCATGGGAGGATTGATGGAGACGACGACCCACAATATTTCAAGGACGGCGACGGCATGCTTGCGGACGACCATGCGGAGCGTCGGCATAATAACCGTCCAGAACACAAACCCATATATTATTATTTAATAATAATAATTATTAATAAATTATTATTAAATAATAATGCATTTCTATGTTTGGTATTTTATGTCGTAATGTTATTTTCATTTCATGTGTGATGGGTGTTTATAACCATCATTTGTTATTTTTATTTTATGTTCTTAATTATTGTAATTGTTATGTCATGATGGGTGCAAATAGCCATCATGAGTGGTTTAATTTTCTATGATGGAGATTGAGTGGTGTAGCCTATATATAGGCATGTATGTTTCATATTTTTATTTATTGAATGAATGAAAGAAGAAACCGAATTTCAAGATTGAAATCTCCTCCCTCTCCAAGGCAAATTTCGTCCATCCTCTAGTCCTCTTCTTCTTTGGCCGTCGGCCTCCAACTTCCCCTCCTCCTCCTCCCTCCTTCATATCTTCCTCTTCCTCTAGCTACCCGAGCCCTCCTCTTCCTCTACGAAGAAAACTGACCCCTTCCACCCAACACCAACAAGTCTGACCCCCCTCTTCATCCCCTTCCTAAATCGACCACCACCTTCCATATTAATCCCTACAACCTACCATATTTGCCCTCTCCTACCATATTTATATATATTTGTTGCCAAATCTAGAAGACCTCCTCGTGGTGGATTTCCAATTCCGGCGTGACGCGACGAAGGCGGGCGAGTTTCTCTCCTACCGGCGCGACTCCGGTGGAGTCGTCGAAGAACGATCCTCGCCGAGAGAATCGGAATCATCCATTCCGGTTGGGTAACAAACTTTTCCACTCCCGTGTGTTCCTTTCTTTAGATAGTCTTGTGGTGGAATTTCTAGCGTTAATTTTAAAATCATTGAAACATCGTGGTTAGCTTTCATTGTAGTTGCGTTTTTCTTGGTTGATTTAATTTTCGTAAAAGGATTTGGCGAGCCCTCGTTTTCTTTTGTTGGGAGAGATTTACCTTTTCCGAATCGTGTTTTATTCGGTAGATCTCTTTTGGTACAACACCGCTCGATCGGATCCAATATTGGTCCTTTTAGCCGGAACGGATATTGGCCTATAGCCTCTATTCGGTCCCAAGTGGTTTGGCTACCCGTACGATTGCGTATTATTGATTGGACATAATAACGTGGTGCAGCGTAGAACGATTGTGTGAGCGTAGACTTTAGTTCGTGGAGAGATAGTCGTGTGCGTCCGTAATTATATTTCGTTCCAAACGTGTACGCCTACATCAGGGATCCTCTGGGTGAGCTGCGCCTTGACGAGGGACGTGCCCTGGAGCTACCACAGGTCGTGCCTCGGATGCGTTGTCTGGGCAGTGAGGGTTGGACATTCTCATCCTTTGTAGGAGGGTGAGCGTGAGCATTTCTGTTTGACGCTCCTCCATCAGTCAGACGTGCTCTTCTACTGCATTAGTGGGAATTGCAGTGGCAGTTGTTTCGTTGGGTAGTGGAGCATTGTCCGCGGATGAGTCGGCCACTACCGTTTGTAGTGTGCACACTCGTCATCGCTGCTGGTCGAGGAATGTTGAGACTTGTCAGAGCTTCCAGGAACACTTTCCCACAGAAGGCACCAAACTGTTGTGGGTCGCCCGGTCTTTCCCCGATTCGGAGAAATCAGACCGCCTTATCACGAAATTGGACCGGGTGCGCTAACAGTCAAAGTGAACCGTAGCAAATGACAAAATGCTTTTTTTGCGTGGAAAACCCGAAAAGGGTGAAAATTTGCTTGGCTAGAACTGTGCCGAGCCAAAACCCACTAGATTCTCAGAGTTTTACAGAGTTTGATTTGATCTCGGAGGGCGACAGACCGCTATTCCGTTATAGGTGCAGAAAATGAGGAAACAAGCTAAATACTCAGAGTTTCGATGGAAGCGCTCTTGCCTTGAAATGTCGCTGAGCTCGCGAAACCTGGGTGGGAGCGTTCCGGCTGGAAAATTCTCTAAGTCCACGGAGCTTCTATAGGGAGCGCTCTCGTTGATGCAAAGTCTTGATAGGAGCGCTCTCGTTGATGCAAAGCCTTGATAGGAGCGCTCTCGTGGAGGCAGTTTGCGTGACTTGGGGCGTGTTGAAGCCTTAGAGCAAGGAGGAGAGCGGAGAATCGGCCTAAGTCCACTGTCTCGCCGGAAAACCTTAGAGCTCTCTCTTGCCTCTGGAGTTGATTGTCTTCAAATGAAGCCTTGGATGCCTATTTATAGTTTTCTGAAGGGTTATGATGGTAATTACGCTGAGAAGTGATCTGTGCTGCCGAATGGCGTTGCTCCGTTCCAATCACCCGGATCACCATTTTTATCAAAATGACAGGAATGCCCCCCCCCCCCCCCGGGCAGTTCAGGCGGCCCGGGCAACGTACCTAGAGGAGGCCAGAGACGACGGGGGTCGCCCGGGGCGGCAGTGACCACCGGCGGCGCGCCTGGGAGCAGCCCTGCGGCCGCGCGCGGGTCGCGGTCTTGCGGGGGCGCGACCCTGCAGCCCAACGCGGCTGCGCGGGGTGCGGCCGTGCGGGGGCGCGACCTTGCGGGGGAGTCGCGCGGGCTGTGAGGGGCATGGTCGCGCGCGCCTGCGCGGCCTTGTCGTGCACGTGCTTGGGTTTGGCTCCTTCTCTGGTGGCTCCCAGGGCTAGCAGCTTTGATGCGGGTGATCGGTCCGGTCGAGCTCATGCGTACTTGGTCCGCGTTTTGTCGGTTTGACTTAAAAATTTCAAGGGGGACCCCATCAAGACTATATTTTTATACTTATTTTTTATGAACAAATATAGTTGGAAAATAATTAATAAAAAATAACTTTACAACTGTATTTTTACGTATTTTATCCCAAAACATATGCACATGAGCACTTAAAATAATCATAAAAATACAATAACAACACTCAAGCCATTATCTCACTATAGGGGGGTCGGCTATATGGAACCTTTGTCAACATTGAGCACATATTTTGTCATAATCGCACTAATGCCTAAGTACATCATGTCAAAATAATCATAAAAATACATAGATTAATATTTCGTTAATTATTTTAAAAAACGGTTTTTTGAAAAAATATATATATAATTTCCCCAACGCACCATGCTCCATATATATACGTCCATATTTTTTCCAGCATTTATAGGCTTTAAAGCCTAAGAACCGACAGGTTCACTAATCTCATCCTTTTATACTTTTGTTTATTCTAAAAAATCGATAGCATTGGATCAGGTGATTAGAATGCATCTAGACCATGAAATGAACCACCATTTGAGTCCATTTGAGGATCCAAAAGAAGTGTATCCCGATCCGCCAAGTTGATGGTTACAACGCTACTCCCGCTATGACTCCCATGCATGCATTCACCAATTGAGTTTATAAGCACCCTTCAAAGGGACTCTTTCCCGGACTCAGGGTGTTTGCCAAAGTTATGGTGGTGAAGAGGCAGCGAGCTAGAATCAAGAAAGTAGAGTACAACCACCATAAAAAACGAGCACAAAAACATGGGTATCGGGCCGAAGATCCACATCAACAGCACGGTGGCGAAGTATAGCGCTCGCAGTCCCAAAGACCAAAAGTTGCCTCCCCGGATTACCGCCCTCTGCACGTAGCTGACGGGCAAGTCGGAATCCAACGTGCTTATCAGATAGCTCGCGTGCACAAAATACCTCGCCGAGTGAATGAAGAAGGTGAAGGACACCAGAAAGCACACCAACAGAGCAATATACTTCACCGACGATGTTGACTGACTCGTGTCGCCGTATATCACCTCCGTCATGAACACCTTTGACGTGCTTCCCACCCACGTTCCGATAAGCGAGCTCAGCGCGATGGAGAGCGACGCCATGTTGCTCGACGCCGAAATGCTGCTAGATATCACCGTCAGTGCCAGCGCCGTCTCCTCCGTCTTTCCCTGCGCGCGTTACATTACTCATGCGTTAGCGTTTGATATTAATTATGATCATTGTTATTAGCACTGTATTTTTGACTATTCGCACTTGTGACTACCAGCAAACGTATTTTTTTAAAATCAGATATTTGCAAGCAAGTCAACTAACCGAACTCAAACATTGAAAAAGAAAGATGCTGCTGAATTTGCTTTCGGCCGTTTCATTTTCTAGACGAGTGCTAATGGAGAAAGAAGCTCCTGAATTTACACACGGGATTTCGTAAATGTTTTGAGAAAAAAAGATTTTATTTGCTATATTGTTTTTGTCTAAAGAAATAATTAGTGGAATACTCATCTATGTATTTTTACGCTTATTTTAAGTATTCATATGTATATGTTTTATGATAAAAAAATTACAAAATACTGTCATAATGAATGTGTGTATTCTTTAGCTATTTTACGACTATATTTTTGCGGCAAAAATAAGTCTAAAATACGACACTAATTACATTACAGTTGTAACAGACGTAATATGCTGGGCGTATCTAAGATTTACACATAACTCCAAGGAGAATGCATGACTATGAAGAGATAAACCGGCGAAATATCTATGAAAATAGAGAGGAGCAGCGCCCCACCGCCAGGGAGGAGAAAGACTCACCTGAAAATCGCGAAAAATGGAGTGAGACGACGAGAGCCTAAGTCGGCTTATTAGTGAGTGCGTGTAGGATTTTAAAAAACCCTTAAAAGTGAGTGCTAATAGCTATCCCCTTAATTATTTCTTATGGAATGCAAAAAAGCTAGCTAGCTAGCTTATTGCATGTTGATGAAAGACCTGGAGCATTCGCCGGACCCAAGCTAGCTTGTTGTGGTTCTCGTAGCCAATGCTTGTGGTTTCGGGGCGGCGAAGGACGCGGTAGAGGAGGAAAAGGTGGTAAATGAGCATGATTGCTAGGCCGGAGGGCACCAGCACAAGGTCTATATTTCCCTTATAAAGCAGCATCCCTCCCCCACGCTTCGAACCGCTGGCTAGCGCTGTTGGGTATATATATATAGAAACTAGCTAGTAGCTTATATTTATGTAGAAGATGCATGATTGGGACAAACTAGCTAGTTCAACTGTGGCTGATTGGTCGCATGTTGCTCCATGAATTAATTATGGAACCCGCTTGCTTAACCTTGCGGAACAAGGAAAAGGGGAGATGGACAGAGGAAAGTTTTGCTTATGGTTCCGTACGGACAACTAAGCTCTTTTCTTGCACGCCAGCTTTTCTTCTTCACGTTCAAGATTAATTAATTAGCTAGCTTTAAAACTTTGTTCTGAAATTTAATATCTATTTATTTAATTCATCTTCGGACTGGAAATTAAATCTATTTAGGTTTCATTTGGGAGGACTTATTTTCACCGGTCAGGCGGTTACGACCGCATGAACCCGGACCTTGGACCTTAATTAAGGTCCGGGTTCATGCGGTCGTAACCGCTTGACCAGTGAAAATAAGTCATTCGTTTAAGGTTCGGGTTCATGCAGTCGTAACCGTTTGACCGGTGAAAATAAGTCCCCTCAAACGGAGCCTTAGTGTCTGTGCTTAGGGGTGAAACTGGTGCGGTTTGGTGCGGTTTGAGCCCAAACCGCAACCGCACCGAAGAGAGTCGGTTTTGGACTTTACAAAACCGCACCGCATCCAAACCGTGCGGTGCGGTTTGACATTGGTGCGGTTTGGAGTCGATTTTTGCGGTGCGGTTTCGATTTTTGCACATTTATCAAACCTTGCTATATTGTATTCTTGCTTATGTTATGTTATAACTATTAAAAATTAAAATAAGTTATGAGATCTTTAGACTACATCTACACAGCTGATAAATATAATCATAACAATGTAATTTTAGATAATGTTTAGATAAATATAATCACAACATCTACATTGTTTTGTGAATTCAAATCTGGAAACTTTAGTTGCATAAAAAAAATTATAATCATAGCAATGCAAGCAAACATAACTGATAAATATACCTTTTTCGAGTTCCCAAACAGTTGTTCTCCTTCCGTGAGTACTTTCGGAGTCCTCATAGTACAACATCTACCTCTTCAAGATTATCTGAACTCTCCCGTATTTCCTTTTCTAACTCTAAAAAAAGACAATATACAAGAGAAAATAATAAAGATGTTAAATTAAAATATGTTAATTTAGAATGTAATATGCGAATAATAAAGAGAAAAAATAGGTTTACCTTTGTCAAGTTCTTCATATTTCTCAGTATCGATCATCATTTCTTCTATCTCATTGAGACTTGTCTTGCAACGCAACCAATCACGACAACATACAAGAGCTTCAACAGTTTTTGGTGCTAGTGAGCTTCTAAATGGATCTAGTATTCTGCCACCGGTACTAAATGCTGATTCAGAGGCCACAGTTGAAATTGGTATCGCCAAGACATCTCTCGCAATTTCAGATAGTATTGGAAATCTTGTTGAGTTCACTTTCCACCAATTCAATATGTCAAAGTTGAGTTGCATTTTTAGTGTATCTTCCTTTAAATATAATGCCAACTCAGATCCACAAATTTTAGGTTGTTCTTCATCAGAATCATCCAACCACATTTTTTTTTGTACTCCAAAAAGCTAAACTCAACATCTACGTCCATACACTGTGCAGAGCTTGATGATTGACCAACATAAGTTTGACTAATATTATGGTTGAAATTTGCATTATAATGATCATATAAGCGAGTGAGTGTGCTTTCGGTCAACTGAACAATAGTCGTGATTTTTATAGCGTCATGTATTGCATTCAAACACTTGGTCAAGCGCTTAATCTTACACTGAGAATCCAACACAAAAGCAACATATAATAATACATTACTTTTTTCTGAACTGCCCCAATACTTATCAAATTTAGTCTTCATACGGTTAGCAACACTACTCATTGTCAGATCAGTGCTGTCACACATTGAATTAATAGCATGCTCCATCATTGAAATATTTTGAAAGAATAGATGTGAAGTCGGATATTTAGAACCAGATACCTCCAAAGTAACACTGTAAAATAATTTGAGGAGCTTTACAAAAAGGCTAGCATTCTTCCAATCTAATGGAGTAGGAGGTCCATTAGGAAAGTAACTAGAATATGAAGTTGCATCCTCTAATCCTTTGAATGCCCTCTCAAATTTAATCGCTGTTTCTAACATCAAATAGGTTGAATTCCATCTAGTGTCAACATCAAGGCATAACAATGCTCTACACTCTATCTCTGCATTTGCAACACACTTCTTAAAGCGCTCAAGTCGTTGAGACGACCCCTTCACAAATTTAACTGCCAACCGAATCTTTTCAATTGATTCATTATATTCAGATAATCCCTCTTTCACAATTAAATTTAAAATATGAGCAGAACATCTAACATGTAAAAATTCATGTCCAAGAATGGTACTTCTCCATCCAATACTTTTTTTGGTTATATGTTTTGCCACCACATCATTAGCAGATGCATTGTCCATGGTAATTGTGAAGATTTTTTTTTATCTCCCATGAAGACAAACAATTCATAATTTCATTTCCTAGTCCCTCTCCCGTGTGATCAATGATATTAACGAAATTAAGAATTCGTTTTTGTAATCTCCATTCTTTGTCTATCCAATGTCCGGTGAGACACATATAACCATATCTTTGAGTCGATGTCCATGTATCGGTTGTTAGACAAATCCTATCTAACTTTAGCTCTTTCTTTAGTTTTTTTTTCTCTTCAGTATAAATATTTGTGCAATATTTAGCAATTGTGATTCGAGAAGGAACATTGAATCTTGGTTCTAATTGTTTAGAATAGTTTCTAAATCCTTCACTTTCTACAAATCTAAATGGCAATTCGTCAACAACAACCATTTTTGCCAAAGCTTTTCGACACTGCTCGTCGTCAAACTTAGTGGCTTTTAATGACCCAACAACAATACCATCCTCTTTCTTCTCCGTAAAAGATAACATTTTTTGATTGCTATCTACCTTTCGGAAACGACATAACGTTAACATATGTGCTCTCAAAGCACTAGTACCATTTTTCCTAGGATCCGATGCATACACTTTCGAACAATGTTTGCATTTAGCTTTCTCTCTTCCTTCTGAATCTTTAATTTTATCGAACCATTCCCACACTGCAGATTTAACTTTCCCACCTTCACGCTCCTCAACTTTTTGTTTTTTTGAAGCACCACAAACATCCTCTTTTTTCTCTCCCTCATGAACATTTTTTGCGTCAATTTTCTCTATCGCTTTGACAACCACACATTCTTTCCCTTTGGACACTTGCCCTTTGTCACTCTTTGAAGTAAGCATCCTATTACATTGAAAAAAATTATATATTTTGATCCTAAAATTGATACAAGTAAAAATTTGAAGAGCACTATGAAACAAAAAAAAAATTATAGGATGATAACGTTGGATGTCGTGGTATAAAAAACTTTGTACTTTTTTTTCTCTAATACCTGAGCGAGGAGCAGCTTCAGTCTTCAGACCTGTGCTTTGAAACTTTTCCAGGAGAACTTGCCCAAAACCTTGGTGGTTCCTTAATGCAGCTGGTGATTTACACTGCTGCAGCCTGCAGGGAATCAGAGAAAAATCGTGGTCAAAATCGTGGTCAAAATCGTGGAGAAATAAAATCAGAGCAAAAAATCGTGGAGAAGATCAAAATCGTGGTGATTTACACTGCTGCAGCTGGTTATATGCCTTTTCTAATGCTCAGCAGAAGGCCAAAATCGTGGTCAAAATCGTGGAGAAATAAAATCAGAGCAAAAAATTAATAGGAAAGAAGGCCAAAATCGTGGAGAAGACCAAAATCATCGTACGTTTCACCCCTAATCATCGCACGTTGGAGAAGACCAAAATCGTGGTCGGCAAGAGAAAGAAGGCCAAAAACGCCATACCTGCAGCGTGCAGGGCTCAACTTTGAGAAAAAAGACAGAGCCGATGGGGAAGAACTGAAGAAGCTGGATACCGTGAGATCTAGAGCCCACCGGAGAAAGAAGACAAGGGCCGCCGCAGAGCCCGTCGGCCCGATGCTTTCGCACGTCGGAGAAGACGCGCCTTCCGCCCTTCCCGTCGTTCCCGAGTTCCCGTGAGGCGGCGGAGTCGTGAGTCTCGTGACCTAACTAAAAAGCGGAGTAAATGAGTAATCGGTAAAGTATTATAAGTTTATAAGTTTATAAGTATTATAAGTATTATAAGTTTATAACAGTGCTGGACATAAAGTACTATAAAATATAACTGTGCTGGACCGCTGGTTTACCGTGAGTTGGAGGCTTGGAGCCTAAATGATTTGAGTTATGTCGGCAATCAATACTATTAATAAACTAAAACTGTACTATTTATATTTTTAAGATATTTATATATATAAATAAAATATTATTGTAAAGAATGCGGTGCGGTGCGGTGTGTGCGGTTTTGACAAGACAAAAACCGCACCGCACCGCAAACTAGGCGGTTTTCCAATAACCAAAACCGCCCCACAACCGCACCGTTCGGTGCGGTTCGAAAACGGTGCGGTGTTGCGGTTTTTTGCGGTTTCGGTTTTTAAATTTCAGGCCTATCTGTGCTCATGTAAAAACAATATTAGTATTTGTGTGTGCTGATAGTAAGAGGATAAACATGTAAAAGTCAAAGTATATCTATAAATACTTAGACTTCTGCTTTAACTTGGGTTTTGTCTTGACTTTGTGTAACGGCCTGTAGTCCGCAACAATTTAATTCTAGTTCTGAGTGGTTTTTTCACAATTAAGTTAACGCAACAGATAAAGAGTAAAGTACGAGAATAGCTCTAGGAGAAATATAAGTAACATTTTATTTCATCCAGATAATATACATCATGTCTGCTATAGGACGGGAAAACCAAACAATTACTACACATGCAGTATATCAAAAAAAACATGAGCTAAGCTAACCCGTGGACGAACCACGTCTTCTCTCTGACTTCGATCTGCCTCTGCTGGTATCCTCCTAGCGGAGCCTAGTATGCTGACGGCCTGATCCTAAAAAGAAAAAAAATCAATTAGTTTAAAAAATTAAGTGAGTTCCTTACTTTTTCAACTGCACTGCAATCATACAAAAATTTCAGCAATTATAAACAATTATTCAAATCTATATCAAAATAAGTATATATCTAAACAAGAAAGGTAAGGTGAAACGGATATATCTTTTCTTATTTTTTTCATTTTTAATCAATTTCTGTAATTAATTCAGTTCGGAGTTCATATCAATCGTTGACTCGAAATGCTGAGGTCTATCTTATTTTCTTCAAATCTGGACCTGTCGGCCCATCACATCAATATCCGCATTAGGTGTAATACCCAAAAAAGTAACAGGCAAAGAGTCGACCAGGCTGGTCGGAAATCGTCGAGCAGAGCTCAACGAAAACGTCGAGCAAAAGCTGAGCGGTGTTATGACCCGTTCAACGAACTGAAGCCCGTTCGACGAACTCTCTTCCGTTTGATGAATTTCGTTCGACGAAATGTCGAAAAATGAGGATTTGACCGAGCGGTGTCTCGTGTCAATTGGCTGGTGAGCAGCCAAAAGGCGGTTGTGACTTTTCAGCTCAAACCCAAGCCGTTGTTTTATTTTGATGAGAAGAAATCATGTGGCTGGGGTAAACCCGAGACCTTATCTGTAGAGAAATGGGATTCCGGAAATCATTATTTCCTTTCTCTTTCTCTTCCTTGCTTCCCGAGTTCTGGAGCGGAGAACTCTCGACTGGTGCTAGGGTTTGAGTGGATTTGTTGAGTGCAGGAGAAGATCTTGTGGTTGAAAACAAGATCTGAAGCTAGATTCGCGAAGGGGAAAGTGAGGCGCTCATTTCCATCCTCGTAGAAACGCTTTGTCATGACTCCGAAGAGAACGTCAAGGGTAACGATCTTCCTCCTTGGACATGTGAAGTCCTTATTTTGGCATATGCATGGATTTCCTCCACAAAAAGGTGGAATGTTGAGGGATTTCCCTTGGGTTGATTCTTGAAATCCCCAATAAGAGTTTACATATAGATCCGAAAAAGTTGTAGTACGGAATAGGCATACTTTGTGAAGTCCATCTGGACAGGTTGGTCTGGATTGATGATATTTTATTTTGCGCGTCGGCGAAGACTCCGCGTATAAACAAGTATTTTGTGGAGTTGGTGGGTTGTGCATGTGAAATGGAGTAGCAGGGAGTACTAGAGTGGAATTCCAGGAAAATACCCTCGAAGTGCATGTACTGTATGCTATAAAAGTTTAGTGTTTCTGGCACTACAGGTGGCTACAGGGATTTCTGGATGATTGGTCCAGTTATGGTTAGGGCTGGGTACAAAAAGAGAGTTCTGTCGCTAACGCCGGGTGATAGTAGTTGTCGCTGGCGATAGCTCCTAGCTAACCTGTGATTGTGAGGCCAGTCCTTCGGGGACAGTGTGTAACATCTCATTCCCTATTAGACCCCTTAACCTAAGTTACGTTAGGATATATGGTGGGGGCATGGGTTTAGGCTAGGTTTTAACCATAGAGTTAAGGTGTAGTCACATGGGCCCACTATAGGGCCCAAGTCAACTTAGGTCAAACTAGTCTAAATTGGAACCTTAGCCACACCTTGACCCCTCCATTATACCCCTAACCCTAATAGCAATCTAAGTGAACCATAAGTCATGTCATTGGGTCAACTATTGACCCAAGTTGACCCAAGTCAACCCTAACACTAATTTGGTCAAATCCACACTTAAGGGCCCAATTAGCCCATGCAGGGCATCACCTTGGCCCAACCAAAGTTGGGTGGTGTCATAGGGTCCATGATCCTCAAGTGGGGTCAGCCCACTCACCATGTTGACCAAGTCAACCTAAAAGTCAACAAGTCAACAAAGTGGCCTAAAAGAGAAAAGAAGAAACCAAGCCCACCCCTCATGGGCTAAGCCCATGAGTCAAGGCCCAGGACCAGCTCAAGAGGTTAATGTCAGCCCCTATACCCTCCTAAATTTGGAGAGAGATTGCATGCATGGGGGTAGTTTTGGAATTTTGGTGAAAAGGAAGAAAGAGAAGAGGAGACAAATGAGGGATGGAGGCCATGTGGCCCTCATCCTCTCTTCCCAAGTCAATATCTAAGCCCACAAATGAATTCCTAGCATAACTACAGCAGTGGAGATGCCACTTGGAGCCAAGGAGGAGCATCAAAGGTGGTGGCCGAAATCCCCTTAATGACATCTCTTTATGCAGCCTCCCCCACCTCATTTCAACCATCCCATTAGCTTCAAAAGGTCAAAAGGAGTTGAAATCGATATCTGGATTGAGGCAAACTGTGGAGAATCGGGGATTTGAGCTAGATCGTCGGAGCAAGCTATTTTCATGGCGCACCACCACCGAACCCGCCGCCAAGCCCGGCTTCAGGTCCGTTTCACCTCACCTCACCTCGTACTAGCTTTCTAGATCAATTAGGCGAGACATCAGGCTCAATTGAGCCTGATTCCATGAGAGAAAATCCATGAAAATGGAGGTGTTCGGGTTCGCCGGAAACCGCCGTCTCCGGCGGCCAAGTTGCCGCCAATCGATGGCCACCACCTCAACGGAGGTGGTGGTGGTGGTGGTGGTGGTGGTGGTGGCCGGCCAGGGAGGTGGATGGGTGGCTGGGAAATGGCCTTGGAAGGAGCTCCAGGTCGGGCAAATCTCAGCCCTTGGCTCCATGGAGAAGATGAACAGATGCTCTCCATTGTGCTTTAAGATTCGTCTTGTATTAATGTATATTTTTTGTCCCTATTTTTACTGTCACTTGCATGCTATATTTAGGCCTCTTAGAGGCATTTACAGAAATATTCACCAACATAAAAAGGTAGATATAGGTCTTACCTTTAATTTGACACCCTAAAGTTGTCATTTGGAGCAGTACAGCTTCCTGTAGGGCCATTCTACCAGAACTGGTCCTAGGCTAGGACAGATCTTAAAATCAATGCCCATGCCAAACCATGAGTCCTCAAGACCTGAAATTTTGTTCAGACTTGTGCTAAGGGCAAATCTAGCCTCTAACTAAAAATGGGAATTTTTGGTTAGAATTTTTCTATAGGTTTTGGCAAAATACTCATAATTAAATAAAGTATATTTTTGGAGGTTTATGACTCCAAATGATCCCAAACTTTGGTGGCATGACCATTAAGTCAACAAAAATCAATGCTAGAAATACCTGGTCATTTTGACCTTTGCATGATTGGGAAATCCCACATGCATGATGTAGGTATGTTCAAATTTGGGGTGCTTATAGCAAAACTAGAAAATGGGAATTTATCCCATTTGGACTATTGTATGCCCATGCAATTTTGGTCAGTGTCTTATAGGGGTGTAATATGCCTCCCATGAAATATTTGGAATTTTTGGAATCAAAAATCTCATTTAATGGAATTATTGAAAAATATGCCTAGATAAGAAATAAATTTGGATCTAGGGCATATGAGCTTAGTAAATTCTAAAATTTTGTCATAAACCTTGTTATGTCATAGATCATCTCTGGAAAAATTTTTGTGGCTGTTAGATAATTGTATCTTGAATTTTAAGTAGAAATACTATTTTGCCCATTATGTAAATTAATTAAAAAAAACTTAAATTATTGTTGGAAAAATATGGAAAATTTTATAGTGGTTTAATTGTATTATACAATATTTCTGTAATTATCTGAGAATTTATAGAAGTTTTATTATGTTGAAAACTCCAATAATGGCATTTTAGTAATAATATTACTTTGGATATATATTAGGTCAAATCACTGTTTAGGAATTTGGAATTCTGTATTTGGACTTATGATATCAATGTGAACACTCAGTAATTTTCTTAGAATTTTCAGTTGAGTAATTTATGTACTTCATTTGTAAAGCGATCATTTTGAGGTTTTATTATTCAATGGAAATTAAATAGAAATATGCAAAGAAAAATTATGAAACCTGATAAGCAGTCATATTTTACTTCTCAGAATATCTGATTAATTTCTTATGAAGAAGGAATTACTATAAGTAGTACATCATGTGCAATGTGGCATAGGTCACCCAATTAAAGGAATTAATTTAGGCCCTTAATTACTTAGAAAAATGGTGAAATCTTAAATGATCAACCGCATACACCATACCAACCTATGATAAATAATCAGGGGCATTTGGCCCAAGGAATTGGAAGTGTTATTATATGGGTAGTATTAGGTCATGGGTTGCGCTTAGTAAAAGTAACTGGTATTACTGGGACCCACAGGATGATACAATAGAAAGTTGCGTTGATAACTATTTTGGAAAGATAAATCCTAATTGGTGTCTAGTAGGTCAATTCATAGTATTGAGTGGTGGAGTGCAAAACCCCCAGGGCAGTAGCTAAAACGGAGACCGGCGGAAGACCGCTGATTCCCGATAATATCTAAGTCATTAGGATCGTTCTAGAGTAACAACGAGAGTTGAGTATGGATAATGGGTAGACATCAATAAAAGTAAATATCTTTGCAAAAGGGAACTTTGGGCTTTAATCCCATCTTAGTTCCTAGTACCCCCGAGAGCCCTTCACCGGGCATGCCCTAGGCAGTCCTGGGATTAACCCTAAATTGTTAGGTATAACTTACATTAGACAAGAGTAGTCTAATAGTATAAGAGGCCCTGATGTGTATTCTCACCCGTGATGGGTTGGAGGGATTCAGGACAGGTTTAGTCCTGCGAGCTGGAGGCTCGAGAGGTTTATTCAGGACAGGTTTAGTTCTGCGAGCTGTAGGCTCGAGAGGTTTATATCAGGATGGGTTGGTCCTGAGAGCTGGAGGCTCGATTTGAAATACCTTGTTTGTGCATAAAACAAACTAGTGGTGGGTCATGCGGTACTGGGCCTATCTTCACACTGATGGCAGTACGGTGACTCTAGAGAGGTGTGAAGGTTTGTGGGGCCAGTAGGTTGTTTATACTGCGGTCTAGAGGAAAGTCCCCGAAAACGCACACCCGGCAAAGAAAGTCTGGTAGTTGGCCAGCAATAGTACGTAGAGAATCTAGAGTGCACCTGGGACGTGTACAGAAGCGTACGAAGGGTATAGGCCTGGTAGTGTGTATACCCGCCTAGGAAGCGGAAGCGCCCGTTCTGCTGTTGTCGTAGCCATAACGGTAGTACCAGAGAGTGATGCTATCTCCAAAAAGTGGGAACTAAAGGTCTGTGATGACAGAGTCGTGTGTGTAAGTTGCACTTGTATGAATCATAATTTGCATGCATATCATACATACATATTTAGGTCATACGCACCATAGAACCTTATCATATAAATTAGTATGGGTTCTTTTATATGATAAGTTACATTTGGAAACCTTAGCTTATAATTTCGTGTGGGCATTCATATAAGTTAAGGTACTACTGTGATGGTAGTTTTGTAGTAGTAGCATAGTTAACTTCTTGTTCACTACTTACTTTACTTACAACACTTCATTACAGTACTTCCTTTACTTACTGTTTTTGTACCTTATAGAACTGCTAGAGTAGAGATTTATAACTGCTATTATATCAACCTGTTAGATTAGTCCCACTGTCACCTATTTCTTTTGTTACCCCTTGTTATCCTCCACTTCGTCCTCCTGTCCGGTGCCTAGGAGTTGCGGGGGCGAGGTGTGGAGGAAACGACTTAGTCTTTTTGACTAACGGTCGGTGACCAAATCATTTTAGGAGCTCGAAGAAATTGAGCACCAGCACGACCAGCAGGACGAGGTGGCAGGACGTGAGGAGCTAATACCACCACCACTTACTACTATTACTGCATCTCGTCGTCAGGTGGGACGACTTTACTGATGATAGTTTAGCTTCCGCATGTTGTTGTTATATGAGAGAGGGATTTGATAGCATGTACAGGGCATAATCCCTTTCTCTTTTTATGTACTCATTCTGGACTTGTTGTTCTTGCATTTTCATAAATATGTTAGTGCTGTGACTTGTGGACTAGATATTATTTACTCTGTGTTACACTTCTATTTCTCTATTGGACAAACAGGTTATATGATCGTACTAGCCGATAGGATCGGCGCCTTGCGGTGTCGACTAACCCGCAAGTTAGTGTCACTGTAAGGTGGCAGTTCTGGGCATAAGGCTGGGAGTCTCATTAGTAAGGGGAGTGGTCTTACACAGTGTGCCTATTTTGTGAGCTGCGAGCTCTTAAAGTTTAGTGAGCCAAATGGACAAGGGGAAGCCGACCCGCGTCAGTCTAGATATTGAACTAGCGAGTTGAGCAACATGCAAGGGCTGAACTGTATCCGCGTTATGATTGTCTAACTTGATTTCCTAAGTTATTAGCTTCGTTAGGATCACATAACGAGAGTCTTGGGATGTTCGCAATCAAGACTAAAGTCTCCGGCCGTGGGCCGTAGAGCATGAATGCTCAAAGTTTACCCTTGTGAACGATGGTGGGACCCTGGTTTTCCGGTACACCGCAATATGCCCTGAGTGCACGAAGCGTCGAGCCGTGTGGTCGACATTTGTGATATATGATGATGTGTGAGTGCACATCTTGTGATATATCTGCTTGTGAAATTCTATGCCTGCAGGGAAGGAATATCGCTGCCCCGGGTATAGAGAAGGGTCGTTATAAATTGGTCGGCTGAATGCTGACCGTTGCCTTGTTTACCATTGTTATAGTGGATTGTCCCCATGCAGGTGCTGGAGAGCCGAGTGGAAAATAATGAGCTGAAGCCCTTGCTGTTGTTGCTGTTGCAATGCTGTCCCTCGAAGGCCTAGTGAAAAATATGTTTTACTAGTTTCATGTGTGACCGTCCTACGTGCCGATGTAGGGAATCCACACTTATGAAGAAAACTTGTAAGGCCTTAAGGCCATAACTTTTGTATAAAAAGACATTCCTGTGTTGTTCTATATAAATAGTGTTTTATATATTGTGGGCATTCAAATGAGTTGAGTTCAAATAACCTTAAAGCTTATGTTAGCATACTCTGAGTTAGGATGTGAATAGTTTTGGTTTTAACCTGTAACCCCGCCACCTGTTTAGGCATATAGTGTGGGGCCCAACCAGACCTTTTATTATATGTTATATAATGGATGGAGGCGTTATAATTTTGTATCAGCTTGTCTCAGTCTTCCTCTTTCGAATTCGTGGTAGAATTCTTTTGTGGGGTGACGAGCACGTGTCAGTGCGACCCGTTATAACATTAATGAACTCAAGAATGTCTACTAAGGAATTCAAATACAGCTGTTTGAGGAACATGTGCATTCCAACTATGTTGTTGTTGCTTTTGCCTCGTCGCTAAAGTGTGTCTTTTACACGTATAGGTGACTCGAAGTGGTGTAGGGCAGTCAGCCCCAGCATTCTGATGAGAGTGCGGCACCAGCTGAGGTGCCTACACCTCCTCCTTCTGCAGAGACAGTATGTTTAGTTGCTGAGGCGTTGTTTGCAATGATTCATGCACAGCCTACTGGGCAGGCGCAGCCTGCAATGGTACTAGAACAGGTTGGTGTGAGGCCAGAACTTGTTGAGGTTGTTGTTGATCCTCGAGCAGCTGAACGGTAGTTGAAATAGTTTATGAGCTTCAATCCTTCTACGTTTATGGGTGTGGGATCCCCAACGCAGGCGGAGGATTGGTTGTCGCGCGTCAAGCGAATATTGACGGCGATAAGGACGGAGGAAGAGCAAAAAGTCACCTTGGCCACCTTCATGCTGGAAGGAGAGGCTCAGCTATGGTGGGACGAGATAGAGTTGCACCACTTAGTGGGAAGACAACTAACAAAAGTCTTGATAGAGGAGTTTTTGAGACTATTCTTGGCAAAGCACTTGCCACCAGCACAACACATTATCAGGGAAAATGAGTTACAACGTCTAACTCAGGGAGAAAGTAGTGTGGATACCTACTTACATGAGTTTACACGGTTGGGACGCTACGTAGCGTCTATCTTCACTGATGAACAACATAAAACAAATAGGTTCTATGAAGGGTTGTGGGATGAGTTGAGATTCCTCCTCTCGAGTTCGGTGAACCAAGGGTTTCAAGCGTTGGTGGATACAGCCTGTGCATTGGAAAAAGATATAAAGCGAGTACAGGGAAAAGGGGATTTGGCTATGACAAAGCCCGAGTTCAAAATGTCGCACCCGGGAAAAACAAACTACCGAAGGAAATGGGGTAAGAGATCCAAGTCTTCTACACAGGCTCCCTCGAGTGTTGCGTCTGGAGCAACTTCTAGGCAAGACCCTCATGATTGTTATACTTATGGTAAGGTGGGTCATCTAGCCCGTGACTATCGAGTTGGTCCACCAAAGAGTGATAAGAAGACAGGAGCGTCATATGCTGAAAAGGGAAAGGCAGTGGTGGAGTCCTCTGCATCCCAAGTGCAGCCCCGAGTATATAATCTTGGCCAATAGGAGGCCATAAAAGCAAAGTGACGTCGTCACATGTACGAGTTAAGATACTTTGCTATTGCTTTTGATACTTCATACCTTATATATAGATTATGTATGATATGTTTGTCTTAGGCTTTGTCCTGATTCGAGACCATCCTACAAAAGCACTGTTTGATACGGGTGCTTCGCATTCATTTCTATCTATGGACTTCGTGTCACGGATCGGCATGCCGATTCGTATGATAGCAGATAGTGTGAAGGTATTGTTACCGAATGGATGTGTGATGCATGCAGATAGGACTTACTATGTGGAGGTACGGATAGGAAGTCAGGATTTCGGATTAAACACATATGTGCTGCCGATATCGGAATTTGATGTGATCTTTGGTATGGACTGGCTCTCGGAGCAGCATGCCTTTATTGATGACAATTCAAAGGAGATCACACTGGGACAGAATACTGAGCTTGAGAAAAAATTCGCTGGTATGCGAGGAGCGAGCAGAATCTTGATGTCTGCTCTCCAAGTCGTCAATGTTGTTCGGAAAGACGTGGAGTTATTCTTCACGCTTATTCAGATTGTGTTGGGTATTGCATCCACAATAAACCTGATTTGAAGAAGAGCCTGAACAAGCTAAGTTGAATTGACAATGTATTTGACAATTCTATCAAGTTATGCTTGCAGCTATTCCATGCTAAGTACACACCAATGTCAGAGTGCAGTGGGTCAATATACACGGGTTTGCGCAACGTAATCCCTCGTTGTGTAGATCAGTGTGTTGATCCATGTGTGCTCTCTCTATTGGAGGGTACTTATTTTCAAATACAGGGTCAAGGTAGATCAAGAGCAGAAGAAGGAGCAAGGATGGGTCAAAGACCGAGATATCAAAAGAAGGAAGGAGGAAAATTCTTCCAAGTAAGAATCGACGGGAGTCGTTAGTGATTCCCGCCGACTTCGACGGGAATCACTAAGTGACTCCCGCCGACTACTTCTGGCCGGCAAAGTCAGAAATTCTGCCAAGGCAAAATCGACGGGAGTCGGGAGTGATTCCCGCCGACATTGACGGGAATCACCAACGACTCCCGCCGATTTTTCCTTAGGCAGATTTCGCCGCTCGTTGGACTGGTCCAGGCCGCCTTGCTCATTTTAGCAAAAACTCGGAATTTCCGAGGTGGGCCCCACAACGGTCTTTTAGGGTTTGCCTTTGGGTATAAATACGATGTTATTCCCGTTGTCTACAGGACACACCAAAATACGAAACAAGAAGCTGACGTCGTGACCTAGCGCATCGCGAGCTCCGCCCGCACGAATGTTGCCGATCGGAAGTTGTCATCGCCGCTGATCTCAGCTTGTCTCTGATCGTTGGACGACAGCACCGAGGCAAGCAGCCGGTCTCACGTTTCTCTCTCGAGATCTCTTGTCTTCCGAATCGTTGAACGAGACTTGTTCTCCCTTCCGAATCGGTTGAGCGTTTGATCCGACTGAGATTGTTCGAAGATCTAGCTTGATTTGTCAAGAAGTTTGGATTTGCAAAGCATCGCCGCCGCACTTGCTTGCCGCCGCCGATCTTGACAAGATCCATTCCAAGTGAGAAATCCGGTTGTGGACTCTTCGTACTTTTCGTGCAAGCTTCAACGACCGAAGGACATCGGAATCTCCATAAAGCATTGTTTGTATTTTTATTTACATTCAGTTTTGTTGTAAAGGACTTTTCATTCCTATTTCTAAGGGTTGGGTGCAACCCGTTGTGGTGGAGTTGTGAATCCGTTGTTGGAAGGGTTCCTTCCGTGGTTAGGGGAGCGTTGCTCCTAGTGTGAGGATTGGATTTCAATCTGTTTGGAGAAGTGACCGAGTTGTCCCTTGGTGGGAGATAGGTGGAAGGGGGAAAGTGGACGTACCCAAATCGGGGAACCACTATAATTCTTTGTGTGTTTTCTGTGTTTTGTTTGCTTACTTGTGCAGGTTAGTTTAATTCCGCAAAAGACTGCACGACACCTATTCCCCCCCCCTTTATAGGTGAATTAGGTTGACACTAGATACTTTCAAGTGGTATCAGAGGGAGGCTACTCATCAATAAGGTTAACACCTTGAGTAAGATCCTGTGTCTAGTGTCAAGAGGAAAGAAGATCTCAGGAATGGACAGACTCAAGTATATAGAAAAGATTCCAGTATGCACCAAGCTGAATTTTCCCATCTGGAAGGAAACGATCAGGTTCTACATGTAAGCAGTCGATCCCCGACTCTTCATGATAGTGGAGGAGGGCCCTCATATCCCCACTAGGGCCTCCACCATTGATCCGACCAAGATGGTGCCCAAGAGGCTCTCCGAAATGGATAAGGATGAGATGGTGCTTGTCGGCCTAGACAAGAAAGCTCAAAACATTTTAGTGAGCGTCATCGATGATTCAATGATGTAGAATTTCAGCAATTGCAGGACTGTCAAGGACATCTGGCACTGCCTGATCATTCTGATGGAGGGCACAGATGAAGTAAGGGATGATCGAAGATCCCTTATAAACCAGAAGTATGAGGCCTTCAGGTAAGGTCCCGAGGAAGAAATCGTAGTGACATTCGAGAACTTCCTGAAGATCGTTAATGCCCTGAAGGGTTATGACAGAGTGTTCACCGATGGTGAACTAAATGACAAATTCCTTAGATCCCTGACTAAGGAATGGGACACCAAGATCTGCGCCATCAGAGAGTTTGGCAAGCTGGCAGAAACTGATCCCCAGATTCTGTTTGGGAAGCTAATGTCCTACGAGCTTCAGTTGAACACCAGAAAAGCTGAAGAGGAGGACGATAAGGCTGCAGCCAAAGAAAATTCTCTGGCCCTGAAAGCTAATAGCTCAAGGAAAGGCAAGGGTGCAGCCTCGTCCCGCTCTCGGAGAAAGACTGAGGAAGAAGACTCTAAGACATGCTCATCCGGCTCAGAGCTATCTGAAGAAGAATTCTCTTTCATCACTCGAGAGTTAAAGAAATTCCTCAAGATGAGGAATCAGAGAAAAGGAGACGGCTCCTCCTTCAGACATCAGAAGAAGAATTACTCTTCTGACATGTATGATTCTAAACAGAACAAATATCGTTCTGCTGACATTATCTACTTTGGGTGCAATAAGGCAGGCCACATCATTGCTGACTGCCACCAAAGCAAGAGAGATAAGGGGAAAGGAGAGGAGCACAAGTCCTCTCGAGACAAGAAGGAGAGGAGCTACATTGCCAAGAAGCCAAAGACACTGAGTGAATCTGACTCATCAAACTCCATTGATGATGAGGAAGCCTACTTTGGGCTAATGGGTCGCTCTGACTCAGATGGAGATTGTCCCCCATTTACTGGGAAGGTAAAAGATCGCACCCCCTCTCTGACTCTGACTGTGACTCTGAGTCTCCTGAAGATGATCACGAGGACAGCCCATCTTCCCGTGAAGCTGAACTCCTCGAAAAGTATGAGCTCCTGCTCAATACATTTGAAGAAAGCCGAAAGAGGTTTAGCGCTCAGAAAAAGGAAGTCAAATTCCTTAAGGTTGAGGGAGTGTCCCTAAGAGAAGAGATCACTAGCTTGATATCTCTCCGACAGGAACACCTGCACCTGACTTCTGAGCACTCAGATTCTCTAAGGCTCCTTGACCAAAAGCAGGAAGAAATTAACAAGCTGGAAGAACAGCTTGCGGCCGAGAGGAAGATTGTCAAAAGCTTCTCTATGCCCAAGACCGTTTTTCCTCTGGTTTATGAACTCTCTGCTCAGGCTAAGGGGGCTTGCTTAGGTCATGTGACTGAGCCCAGTAAATCATCCAGGAGAAACAGAAATTAGAGGAAAAATAAGGCTACTAAGAAGGCCTCTGCTGCAGAAAAGGGAAAGGCCCCACTCGGTCATATTTCATTCTGAAAGCCTAGCTTTCCCTGCAATAAGCATGACTTTGAGTCAACCTATGGCCACCTCTTCCAGCCCTTGGTTGAAAAGCCCAAGAGCTGGTATGATGGATGGACCTTCCCCCGCAATTACGGTGAGAGTGTCTTCAAGGTACCTTATGAGGAAATCAAAGTGGAGAATTATGGCCACTTCTCTAACGGCCATAATAGGAAGCAGGCACCAAAGGTCAAGCCTGTTATGCAGAAGGAACAGGAAGTGAAGAAATTGTGTGACTACTATCATCATGATGCCTCCACCTCCAGATCCAAGGCCCCGGCTGGACCCACCGTTCCAAGGGTGAAGCAGGAGCCTAGGAAACGGTACAATAGGTTTGACTGTTGGTGTTGTGGCAAAGTTGGTCACTTTGTCGTGGATTGCTGGTTTAATCCAGAAAACAATGAGACTCTTCATGTTAGCAATGCGAGGCCGACCACTCGTAGGGTTAACCACCCGAGGGGGAGTGTGCTAGCAAGGAATCTAGGACCCAAGTCCGATTGGGTTCCTAAGGGAAACTAATTATGTTTTGCAGGTATGTCCAAAGGCCACCAAAACGCTAATCTGGTACTTGGACAGTGGATGTTCCCGACATATGACCGGGACAAGAAGCCTGTTGCGTGATTACTCCCCAGTCAAAAATGGACTCAAAGTCATCTTTGGAGAATCAGATCGAGGAGTCACCAAGGGGTGTATTCTCTATCACAGACGTGACATATATTGAAGGGTTAAACCATATCCTGATCAGTGTAAGCCAGTTGTGTGATAAAGGATACGATGTTAAGTTCTGCAAGGAAAAGTGTCTGATAATATCGTGTGCCTCTTCGGAGAAGGTATTAACTGGCATTAGGAGCAGAAATATTTTCTGTTTAGATTTTCTTAGCATAGACTCTTCTATCCCCGTTTGCTTAGTAGCAAAAGACAGTGCATCTCTCTGTGAACAATGGCACAAGAGATTAGCACATATTAATTTCAAAACTATTAATATGCTATTTTCTAAGAACTTAGTAAGGGATGCCCCTACTATTAAGTGCATCAAAGATAGCCCTTATCCTGCATGCCAGAAGGGCAAACAAACTCGGGCTACCTTTAAGGGAATTACAGACAAAGACTCTTTTAGATGTCTTTATCTTCTGCATATGGACTTGTTCGGTCCAGTGCAAGTTCATAGCTTATGAGGCAAATCGTATACGCTAGTGATTGTTGATGATCACTCTCGATTTACGTGGGTGTTCTTCTTGAAATGAAAGTCAGATACGTTTGACATCTTCACTAATTTTTTCAAGCAGATTCAGAACGAACTTAACTGCTATGTGGTCAAAATCAGAAGTGACCATGGAACAGAATTCGAGTCTGGGGCTATGACAGAATTCTGTGAAGAATATGGTATCTTTCATGAGTTTTCCTCCCTGCCTACTCCTCAGCAAAACGGAGTTGCGGAGAGGAGGAATAGAACGCTCATTGAAGCATGTACGACAATGTTGAATGACGCTTCTCTTCCAGAGTACTTCTGAGCAGAGGCTGTCAATACAGCTTGCCACGTGCAAAACCGAGTCTTGATCAACAAGAACCATCGTAAGATGCCTTATGAGCTATTGAAAGGCAGGAAACCGACCATGTCATATCTAAGGATTTTTGGCTGCAGATGCTATGTACTCAATAATGGGAAGTACTCACGTACTAAATTCGGAGAAAAATGCTTCGAAGGCATCTTCGTGGGCTATAGTAGCCATAGTCGGGCATATAGGGTTCTCAATAAGAAAACCCTAGTGGTACAAGAGTCAATTAATGTTGTATTTGATGAAGGAAGCTTGCTTCACAGCAATTCTTCTAGTGGCATTCTTGAAGATGCAGGTGCAAGGCTTGAACAGCTAAGTCTAGATGAGACTGCTAAAAATGAAGCTCCCAAGTACGTCAAGGTCTCCACCTCAACACTAACTGGAGAAGATGACGATCAGGATGGGGAGATTCTCCCAAAAGAGGGAGGAGCCCGAGAAACTGTAGGAGCTCCAGATGCCAGACTCTTAGAGCTCAGACACGTGAGGGATCACCCAAGAGATCAGATCATAGGAGATCCTCGGGACGGTGTCAGAACTCGCAGAGGTACAATTAACGAGATTCTGCACCTTAGTTTTCTGTCACAGGTTGAGCCAAAGAAGTTCGACGAAGCGAACAAATATGCATCGTGGATATTGGCCATGTAAGATGAACTTCATCAATTCGAACGATGCTGACTTTGCAGGAAACAGGGATGATAGGAAAAGCACTTCCGGGACATTCCAATTCCTTCAAAGAAGGCTTATATCGTGGAGCAGTAAAAAGCAGAACTGTGTCGCAACCTCTACGGCTGAATCTGAGTACATCTCAGCAGGCAGCTGTTGCGCACAACTTCTATGGATCAGAAATCAACTCGAAGATTATGACTTGCAGTTCAGAGAAGTTCCCATGTATTGCGACTCCTCGAGCGCAATTACAATTGCGAACAATCCAGTGTCGCACAGCAGAACAAAGCATATTGAAGTGCGCTACCACTTCATTCGGGAGCATGTGGAGAACAAAGATATATCTCTCTGCTATGTCCCCACGGATAAGCAGATTGCAGATATCTTCACGAAGCCACTAGACGAGGCCAAGTTCAATTTCTTCAAAACTGAACTCGGCATGCTGAACTTTGAAGATTGAAGACTGAAAGGCTCAAGGCTCTTGGATCAAGGGGAAGCATCTGCTAGGAACTCAAGATCGGGCACGGATGCAAGAACTGAGGGGGAGCATTTTGCTCCAAGTGAAGTCTCAGGTTTGCAGAAGCCGAAAAGGGGGAGATTACCCTCTCGGCCAAGGCTAAGGAGGCTGCTAATGATAAGTAGGCCACAAAGGCTATGTTGCTCTCAGATAGGGGGAGATCACCTCGGCTAAGGCTATGTTGCTCTCAGGAAAATTGTAATGAATTCCACACTCAAGTGAATTTTCATTTTATGATTTTCATTTCCATCTGTTCTATTCACCTTATCTTGTAGGGTTTAGGCTTCTTCAAATAGGGGGAGATTGTTGGGTATTGCATTCACAATAGACCTGATTTGAAGAAGAGCCTGAACAAGCTAAGTTGAATTGACAATATATTTGACAATTCTATCAAGTTGTGCTTGCAGCTATTCCATGCTAAGTACACACCAATGTCAGAGTGCAGTAGGTCAATATACACGGATCTGCGCAACGTAATCCCTCGTTGTGTAGATCAGTGTGTTGATCCGCGTGTGCTCTCTCTATTGGAGTGTACTTATTTTCTAGTACAGGGTCAAGATAGATCAAGAGCAGAAGAAGGAGCAAGGATGGGTCAAAGACCAAGCTATCAAAAGAAGGAAGGAGGAAAATTCTTCCAAGTAAGAATCGACTGGATTCGTTAGTGATTCCCGCCGACTTCGACGGGAATCACTAAGTGACTCCTGCCGACTACTTCCGGATGGCAAAGTCAGAAATTCTGCCAAGGCAGAATCGACGGGAGTCGGGAGTGATTCCCGCCGACATCGACGGGAATCACCAACGACTCCCGCCGATTTTGCCTTAGGCAGATTTCGCCGCTCGCTGGACACGTCCAAGACGCCTTGCTCATTTCGACCAAAACTCAGAATTTCCGAGGTGGGCCCCACAACGGTCTTTTAGGGTTTGTCTTTGGCTATAAATACGATGTTATTCCGGTTGTCTACAGGACACACCAAAATACGAAACGAGAAGCCGACGCCGTGACCTAGCGCATCGCGAGCTCCGCCCGCACGCACGTCGCCGATTGGAAGTTGTCGCCACCGCTGATCTCAGCTTGTCTCTGATTGCTCGACGACAGTACCGAGGCAAGCACCCGGTCTCACGTGTCTCTCTCAAGATCTCTTGTCTTCCGATTTGTTGTGAAAGAGAAGGGATATATACTAACTCTAGAGGAGGGTGAATAGAGTAATCAAAAATTGCACTCAGCAAAGTTGACTTTCTACTCAACTCCCTTGGAGTTAAATGCGGAATGAAAGTTATAGATATTTTAAGATTAAACCTTAAAGCCTAACACAAGGTGTTGTGCACAAACTAAAGCTAACTGTAATTACAGTTAAGCTTCAGGTCCTATCCAGCAACTAGCAATCCTAGTTAAAACTAATCACAGCCACAATGCAAGTAATTAAACAAGGCAATCCAGACGACACAAGGAATTTATAGTGGTTCCCCAAACAACTTGGATACGTCCACTCTTCTACCAACAAGGTAGGAATCCACTCAGGTTTTTGATCAGGTGCCCTGCCACCAACAAGATCTGCTTCAGGTAGATCAAGAGACCCTTTAGACTTTTGATCAGGTGTCTAAAAACCGAACACAGGTTTTTGATCAGGTGCCCTGCCACCAAGGGATACTTTTGAAGGGAGTAATAACCCTGTACAGGAGGGGGAAAGGGGTTAAGGTGTCTTCTCTATTTTACAATAGATTAGAGAAGCACAATAACTTGCACTGAGCTAGACAGCTCTAAAAGAATCAAGGCTCCTCCTGGCTCAACGAACGTCCAGGTGAAGTCTTGCTTCAGTGCAGAAACACTTCAGTAAATACTGAAGGAAGAACTACAAGAAGATATAAAATAATAAAAGAAAATCTTCTAGCAGCTATCTTCTTCTTCTTCTTCTTCAAAAGATCTCTGAGTCAGAACTTCCTAGAACAGGAGAACTCAGGTTGAAGAAGAGCAGAAGAGTTAACACTTCTCAGTTGAGTGAAGATTGCTGAGAGCAGTTAGACTTGTTCTTGCTGTAAGCTTGCTGAATGAATTTCTTATCTCTGTGAACTAGTTGATTTCTTCTTCAAAGAAGTCTTTATATATCAGCAGCAGCAACGGCTCTAATTGAGTTTGAATCTTGTCGTTTTCTGAACTCTGCAAGCTGGGCTGCAAAAAGCATAAAGCAAAAACAAACTACAGCAGGCAGATATCCTATAAAAGGATAAAGCTTTCTAAGAAGCTGCAAATACTTCTGATGAAATAATATAAGATAAAGTCACATCAGAAAGAACTCTTTACGGCCAAAGAAGACTTTTTGAGTCTAACGGCTATAAAGGACAGCTTGGCAGATAAAGCAGATTGCATATCTCAGCTATAAGACAAACAACTTTGTCAGAAAAGATTAGCTCATGCATATAGAATAGAACGTATATTGCATGGAAATAATGTCACAAATTATTCAGATAATCTTTTATAAAATATGACAAAATAGATATTAAATTAGTCACATCACAGAAGACGACAAACTAAATAAGAGCATACAGCAAAACGTCGAACGACCTTCGGAGATCGTCGAACGGCGCACGGAGATCGTCGATCTATCAGACAGATAGTCGAACGATCCAGATAGTCGAACTATCAAAGAAGATAGTCGAACTATCTCGACAGATAGTCGACCTATCAGAACAGATAGTCGAGCTATCAGATAGTCGATCTATCCGGACAGATAGTCGAACTACCAAACAAAAACAGATAGTCGACCTATCAAGCAGATAGTCGACCTATCACAGAAAATAGATAGTCGACCTATCAATAGATAGTCGAACTATCAAAACAAAACAGATAGTCGATCTATCAACAGATAGTCGAACTATCAAAGCAAAACAGATAGTCGATCTATCAACAGATAATCGAACTATCAGATAGTTGAACTATCCAAGCAGATAGTCGAACTATCGAAGCAACACAGATAGTCGACCTATCAACAGATAGTCGAACTATCAAAGCGACACAGATAGTCGATCTATCAACAGATAGTCGAGCTATCAGATAGTTGAACTATCAGGACAGATAGTCGAACTATCAAAGACAAGCAGATAGTCGACCTATCAACAGATAGTCGAACTATCAAAGACAAGCAGATAGTCGACCTATCAACAGATAGTCGAACTATCAACGCAGACAGAACGTCGACCAACTGATAGACGATCGTCGATCAGCCGATAGACGATAGTCGAGCGACGTTCGACTATAGTCGAACGAAAAACTACTTATCCAAATATTCATCTGGAAAAGCAATTCTACACAACTAGAGAGTCTAACCTATTAACTAACCTTTGACCATAGATAAATCTTGGGTCAAGAGACAGAAAGAGAGGACTGAACTCAAATCAAAACCTAGGGTTCCAACATGTTGAACGAGACATGTTCTCCCTTCCGAATCGGTTGAGACGTTTGATCCGACTGAGATCGTTCGAAGACCTAGCTTGCTTCGTCAAGAAGTTTGGATTTACAAAGCATCGCCGCCACACTTGCTTATCGCCGCTGATCTTGACAAGATCCATTCCAAGTGAGAAATCCGGTTGTGGACTCTTCGTACTTTTCGTGCAAGCTTCAACGAACGAAGAAGGACATCGGAATCTCCATAAAGCATTGTTTGTATTTTTATTTACATTTAGTTTTGTTGTAAAGGAATTTTCATTCCTATTTGTAAGGGTTGGGTGCAACCCGTTGTGATGGAGTTGTGACTCCGTTGTTGGAAGGGTTCCTTCCGTGGTTAGGGGAGCGTTGCTCCTAGTGTGAGGATTAGATTTCAATCCATTTGGAGAAGTGACCGAGTCGCCCCTTGGTGGGAGATAGGTCGAAGGGGGAAAGTGGACGTACCCAAATCGGGGAACCACTATAATTCTTTGTGTGTTTTCTGTGTTTTGTTTGCTTACTTGTGCAGGTTAGTTAAATTCCGCAAAAGACTGTACGACACCTATTCCCCCCCCCCTTATAGGTGGATTAGGTTGACACTAGATACTTTCAGATTGCTTATGGCTCACGTTAGTTGAAAGTGCATGAGCGGAACTATCCCGTCCAAGACTTGGAGTTAACGGCGGTGATTTTTGCACTTAAACTGCGGCGTCATTATTTATATGGCATGAAGCTCAGAAACTGTCGTGAGGACCAGTTCAATTTGTACTGCTTGCTCCGAAGCCTCAGAAGCTAGAACAGCTACTTCTGGTTCAGGTTGAACTTCAGAAGCAGGTTCACTTACTGGCTCTACAGTCACTTGGACATCAGGAGCAGATACAGGTTCAGGCTCTTTAGCATCTAAAATCTCTAGAGCAGGTTCAGGTTCAGGTTCTGGCTCTTGGACAACCACTACTTCTTCCATTATATCTGTAGGATTAGGAATAAAATCTTGATAAATGACATCTAGTCATCCCTTCCAGACATTCTCATACTAACATATCAATTAAGTAATCTACAAATTGGGAAAGAGACATACCTTCAGGATTTTCTTCAGGGTGACCTAACTCCCATAAATCATCTAGAAAGGAGGTGATTATTCCTTCTAGGTACTGGGCAACCAAGGGAGTTGAGGATTCTTCCAGGTAAACTTTTACAACAAATTCAGTCAACATTATTGCATCAGATATTTCCTTTTCAGATGGAGGAGGAGGAGGAGCTGAATCTTCTGCTACTATCTCTGTTACTGCAAGTTGAGCTGCTGGAGGGGAGGCCAAAGGCTGCACTGCGATATCTTCATCAAGCATCTCCCCCTGCCCGATTTCAGTAGAAACTGAAACCAGGCCCCTAGAAGAAGAGGGCTCAACAGGCTTTGAGAGTGCCTGAACAGCAGCAGTCAAAGCAGATATAGAAGAAACAAGGGGAGCAATTGCCCCATCAATCATGGTTTTGATTGAAGGGGTAATTAACTCCACAATGCTAGCAATAAATGCTGGAGATATATCAAAAGAAGATGATGATGATGGAATTTCTGAGGGTGGAAGAACAGTAGGGGTGGTATGTGCAATATGAGCTGGAGAATGATGTGGAGATGCAGTTGGAGAATGATGTGGAGATGCATGGGTGGATGCAGGGTGATCAACATGTTCTGAAGATAGAATTGGAGAGTGAGGAGGAGTTGGAATTGGAGAATGAACAGGAGAAGAAATATCAGACGCCAACAAATCAAAGCTGGGTTGAGAAGTCCCAACAAGATCAGTCGGGAGAGAAGATGCAGGAGGAGAGGCAGAATGTCGTACTTCAGTTGAAGTTGAAGGAACTTCAACTGCAGTAGACGGCAAAGCAGAGGAAGATGGAAGAGAGAGATCAGCTGAGCCAGTTGCTAAAAGGGGGGGAGTGACTGCAGCAGTCCTGGTGCTCTCAGATATAACTGGAGCAACCCCTGTGGGAGCGGGCTTCAGGAATGTCCTTTTCCACTTTGAGAACAGCGAGGGATCCATCTTCTTACTCGCGTTGATGGAGGTGGCGGCAGACACAAGCAACTGGGGGTATTTTTCCTTCAGAAAAATACCAATAACCCTTCCTAGGGTAACCTCTTTCTTTCCATTCTTCTTTCTTATCAAATCAAACATAACTTCAGCCCAGTTTATCTGCTTCTTATTAACAATTGCACACATTAGTGCAAATTGTTGTCTGGTGATATTATCATGGACTGAGTGCTTTCCTAGAAGCACTTTTCCAACTATTTCCGCAAGGAACTTGATCTTGAAGGGGAAATTTACCTTGAGCAGCTTGGAGGGGATGCCTTCGGCATGTCCCAGCTCTAATAACATTCTTCTGAATTCAGGAGCATCTTGCTCATATTCTTCTTCACCATTAATTAAACCAAAAACTTCAGTTAGAACAGCGGGAGTCAAAATTACCTCTTCTCTGCTGATTGTCCCGGTCATCGATTCGTCAGTCGACGATGAAGTGAAAGCCCATTCCTTGATTTCCTGAATGTTTATCTTTACTCTGTAGGACATGAGCCTTTCTAGTCCTTGTTCTCTGCACAGATTTAGAATTTCTACAATCCCTAGTTCGCAACTGCTGAATGCGTCGAAATCAATGATGAACCCGGCATCAAACTTTACCACTGCGAGAAGCGCTGGAGCAATCGCCATCGAAAATGCTGTAGAAGTCGAGAGAGAGACGGCGAGGACGGAGCGCAAGACAGAGAGCAAGACGAAGAGCAAGCGGGAAGACGGAATGCGAAAAGACGCTCTCCGTCGACGATAAAAGCAACTATCTTTTAACCCAGGTCGACTATCGGCTTTATATTAAAACAGCGATCGTCGATCTATTTAAAAGATACTGGAGACGATAGTCGAACGGTCGTTCGACGATCGGTCCTGAAGCAGAGTAGTCGATCAATCGTTCGACTATTTCTGTCTTCACACACAACAAGCTGTCGTCAACCATGGATCGACGATGAGCTCAACCTGTTCGACGATCTTCGAACGCCGGTCGACGATCTTCAAACAGATAAGCTATCATCAACCATAGGTCGATGATAGGCTTGATCCGTTCGACGATCTTCGAGCATCGTTCGACGATCTTCAAGCAGATTTCAACAAGGCAGATAGTCACACTTAGTCTCGTCCATTAATCATGCCTAGTTGAACTAAAAAGAACAGATGCTTCTGTTCATCTAAGGGCTTGGTGAATATATCACCTCTCTGAAGGTCTGTGGATATGAACTCAAGGCTAATCTTATTCTTTTCCACACAATCTCTCAGGAAATGGTGTCTAATCTCAATGTGCTTCGTTCTAGAGTGGTGCACTGGATTTTGTGCAATGGAGATAGCACTTGTACTGTCACACATGATTTTAGTGTTCTTGTGTGAGTACCCATAATCCAAAAGCTGATTTTGTATCCACAGGATCTGTGAACAACAACTGGCAGCTGCTATATATTCAGCTTCTGCAGTTGAAGTTGATACGGAGGCATGCTTCTTACAGAACCAAGAGATCAATCTCTCTCCCAGGAACTGACAAGTTCCTGAGGTACTTTTCCTGTCAACTCGACAACCAGCATAAACAGAATCAGAATATCCAATTAATTCAAATTCTAACTCAGCTGGGTACCAAAGTCCTAGATTTGGACATCCCTTCAGGTATCTCAAGATTCTCTTGAGAAGAATCAGATGAGATTCCTTGGGGTTGACCTGGAATCTAGCACAAAGGCATGTAGCAAACATTATGTCTGACCTACTTGCAGTTAAATACAATAGGGAACCAACAATGGCCCTATAATTCTTTTGATCTACAGGCTTTCCCTGATAATTAGAATCAATAACTACATTAGTAGCCATAGGCGTATGCATTGCTGAAGCATCTGCCATCCCAAACTTCTTTACCAATTCCTTGGCATATTTGGATTGGGATATGAAGATGCCATCAGCATCTTGCTTTACTTAGAGACCAAGAAAGTAAGACAGCTCACCCATACTACTCATCTCAAACTTGGAATGCATCAAGTTAGAAAACTTTTTGCACAGTTTGGGATCAGTGGAACCAAAAATAATGTCGTCTACATACACCTGAACTAACAGGATTGTGTCCTTGTGGTGCTTGACGAAGAGGGTTCTATCAACTACTCCCCTAGTAAATTTGTGCTCTAACAGGAAACTAGCTAAAGTCTCATATCAGGCTCTGGGAGCTTGCTTTAGTCCATAAAGAGCTTTCTGCAACTTGAATACATGAGAGGGCTGAGTTGAAGAAACAAAACCGGGTGGCTGTTCAACAAACACCTCTTCCTTTAGCTCACCATTAAGAAAAGCACTTTTGACATCCATTTGAAAAACCTTAAACTTCATGTAGGCTGCATAGGCTAAGAAGATCCTTATTGCTTCTAGCCTTGCAACAGGAGCAAAGATTTGGTCATAATCTATACCTTCCTCCTGTCTGTAGCCCTGAGCTACAAGCCTAGCTTTATTCCTTACAATGATGCCATTTGCATCCAACTTGTTTCTATATACCCACTTGGTGTCTATGATCAGTTGGCCTTTAGGTCTTGGAACCAAAGTCCAAACTTTACATCTCTCAAACTGATTGAATTCCTCTTGCATAGCAATGATCCAGTGGGGATCTAGCTCTGCATCTTTAATGGTGAGGGGCTCAATCTGTGAGAGGAAACAAGCATGCATCACATCCTGTCTTAACTGATGTCTTGTTTGAACACCAGCTGATATGTCTCCTATCACTTGAGATGTGGGGTGATCTCTAAGTGTGACAATATCAGCAGGTGGGATGTGATCTTCATCAACAGTTGGGATTAATTCCTCAGGAGGAATTTGATCTACTGTTGGTGGAACAACAATAGCTTCAGCAGTGTCTTCATCACTGTCTGATTCAGTGATATGAAGAGTTGAAAGATGGAGGATATCTTGAGTGACATCTTTGGAAGAATCTTGTACCTGTAATGAACTTGAGGAAGGGGAAGTTTCCATCTCCTTGTAAAACATTTGGGATTCATCAAAGGATACATGGACAGACTCTTCAATTTTAGAAGATGATTTATTAAATACCCTATAAGCTTTGCTTACTTGGGAATATCCTAGAAAAATTCTCATTGAAGCCTTTGCTTCAAACTTTCTAAGATATTCTTTATTATTATTATGAATATAAACTACACAGCCAAAAACTCTAAAATAGTTTATTTTAGGTTTCTTTCCTTTAAGTAACTCATAAGGAGTTTTACACTTAAGCTTATGTATCAGACTTCTATTCAAGACATAGTTGGCTGTGCTAACAGCTTCTGCCCAATAGGAAAGAGAAATATTAGCATCTGCCAACAATGTGCCAGCAGCTTCAATTAGTGTTCTGTTCTTCCTTTTCAACTACCCCATTTTGTTGGGGAGTTCTAGGAGCTGAGAAGCTATGTTTGATACCTTCTCTCTCACAGAATTCTTGCATGAGAAGAGAGTCAAACTCAGTACCATGATCACTTCTGATCAAGACCACATGAGTAGAGTACTCAGTCTACACACATAATAGAAAGTCTGTAAGGGCTTTGAAGTTATCAGCCTTAGTTCTCAAAAAGAACACCCAAGTGAATCTAGAGAAGTCATCTACAATGACTAGGGTGTAATACTTCCCTCCTAAACTCTGTACATTTATTGGGCCAAATAGGTCCAAATGTAATAAATACAGGATTCTAGGAGAATCACTTTTATTTACTGATTTGAAAGAATTCTTGGTTTGCTTGCCTAGTTGACAAGCCTTGCATAGGCTCTCCTTCTTGTAGAGGCAAGAAGGTAAACCTCTAACAAGGTTGTGTTTAGATAACCTAGATATATTCTTGAGGTTAACATGGCTAAGCCTTTTATGCCACAAAGTGTTATTATTAGTTACTTCATTAAACAGACAGATTTCAGAATCAGTTGAATTAAAATCTACTAAATAAATATTACCTTGTCTAATGCCTACCAATACAATACTATTATTTAAAGTAATATTACAGAGAGAGTTAGAGAATGATACCTGGTATCCAACATCACATAATTGACTTACTGAAATTAGATTGTGCTTCCGTCCAGTCACATAAGCAACTCTCTTGAATGTAACAGCTCCAATGGTCATCCTGCCATAGCCTTCAGTTTGACCACAGCTTGAATCTCCAAAGATTACCTTTGGGCCAAGCTTTGCTTTGAACTTTGACAGATGTTCTTTGTTTCCTGTCATATGCTTGGAGCAACCACTATCCAAATACCACTTATTTTGAGTGATAGGATAGGTCTTCACCTGCAATTAAAATAATTTAAACATTGTGGACCCAGGTAACCTTGGGTCCCTTGTTTTTCACATAAGAAAAACTGGAAATAAAAGAGTAAGCAGGCTGAGGGTGATAACCTAATGGGTAAGATCTCCTAGGTGGGATTCTCCATGCAGATGATGGGTCAATGAACCTAGGGTTTCTATTCATATTCGGGTTTCTAAGGTTCTGGGTGTAGTTTTGAAATTCATATTGGAAACGTCGATCAGCATTCGACGATGGCTGCTCAGATCGTCGATCTCCGTTCGACCACTGAGCTTGCGATCGTCGATCGACGTTCGACGATAGATGCTTAGATCGTCGAGCTTCGTTCGACCACTGAGCCTGAGATCGTCGAGCAGCGTTCGACGTTCTTTGTAATTCTTTAAATTTTTGTTTTCTTTTCTCTCTTTTAGCTTTATTTAAAGCTCTGTTTACTTGATTTACTTGCTCAGTGTTCTTTATCCCATCAGCTGAGATAAAGTTCACTGGAGTTGAAAGTTGGTTTTTAAGAATAATTGGGGGCTCACTAGAAGATGCTCCTAAGCCTAATTTGTTATTGCCTGTCCTAGTGTTAGACATGCTGGTTATTTCAAGCAGCTTAAGGCTTCTACCATTTAGAGACTCTTCTAACCTTTTGGATTTAGCTAACTCATTCTTAAGAAATTTAATTTCTTCACTAGAATTAGTGAGATCTTCCTTTAATTTAATGTTTTCATTAGATATGATTTCTGATTCAGCTAGCCTATGTCTAAGTTCTTTAATCTCTTTTTCAGAACTAATTAAATCTAAACATAAGGATTTAAATTCTAATTTAAATTCTGCAGAAGTAAAATCATAAGAAGATAGTACCTCATCTTCTGTTGGCATTTCTTCATCTGAATCTGAAATCTCTGCAGCTGAATGATTGCTGCAGGCATCAATTGCCATTAGGCAAACTTCCTTTGCCTTCTTTTTTCTTCATCCTCACTGGAGCTTGAGAAAGAGGATTCCTCATCAGAATCACTCCAGGTTTCAGCGACGAAGCCTCTCTCCTTCTTTTTATTCTTGTAGGAGGATGGCTTGGAGTGCTTCCTGTGCTGATCTTTATCTTTCCTCTTTTCTTTATTCTTTTCCTCTGGACAATCTGGAAGAATATGTCCAGGCTTCCTGCAAGCATAGCAGATAATTTCTTTAGAAGGGGTGCGATCATACCTTGGCTTTTCTTCATATTTTGAAGACTTCTTTCTGAACTCCTTCCTTCCCATCTTGAGAAACCTTTTGGCAAATAATGTCATTAGTTCCTCATTTGACTGGCTGCCTTCAGAAGTGTCAGCAGCTTTAAGAGCAAGAGTTTGCTCTTTTCTTGTAGGAGTTGGTGTCTTTGCTTTAGCTTCAGCTTCCCTGGACTTCAGCACTTGCTCAAAAGACTTGAGCTTGCCGAGAAGGGCTTCTGTGGAGATTTCATTTGTGCTTCTGGCCTCCTTGATAGGCCAGATCCTCAGATCTCATGTGCTAGGGAAGCACATAAGAATCTTATTATTGACCTCTGTCAATGAAATGTCCTTGTCAAGGGTCCTCAGCTCATTGATGATTGAGCTGAGCCTTATGTACATGGCTTCAACTGATTCAGCATCAGTTTTCTTGAAATTCTCATATTGTGAGATAAGGTTGGACCTCCTGTCCTTCCTTTCATCAGCTGAACCAGCTACAATCGGGTTTAGTGTATCCCACATAGCTTTTGCTGAGGAGCAGTCAGTAACCTTCTGGAATACTTCATCAGACATTGTCTGAGCCAGAATGTTCATTGCCTTGGCATCTGCTATCTTTGCCTTTTTGTACTCATCATTGTAGTCTGGAGGAGGCACTGCACTCATATCAGATGATGAGGCAGTAGCGGCAGCAGGTGCTCTTGGGGGTCCTGACAAAATAGAAGCAAAAATACTTTCATCAATAGAATTCATATATAATTTGATCCTTGCCTTCCAGATGCCAAACTTAGCTAAGTTGCATGCTGGAGGTCTGGTGCTAGAATAATCCTTGGACTGGGCCATGATAGTGAAAGTGAATATCTATAAATTTTGGTATCTATCAGGATCTTGTGACTTAGGTGTTAGCCTATTCAGTCAGTCAACCTCCCTCTGATACCAATTGAAAGAGAAGGAATAGATACTACTCTAGAGGGGGGTGAATAGAGTAATCAAAAATTGCACTCAGCAAAGTTGACTTTCTACTCAACTCCCTTGGAGTTAAATGCGGAATGAAAGTTATAGATATTTTAAGATTAAACCTTAAAGCCTAACACAAGGTGTTGTGCACAAACTAATGCTAACTGTAATTACAGTTAAGCTTCAGGTCCTATCCAGCAACTAGCAATCCTAGTTAAAACTAATCACAGCCACAATGCAAGTAATTAAACAAGGCAATCCAGACGACACAAGGAATTTATAGTGGTTCCCCAAACAACTTGGGTACGTCCACTCTTCTACCAACAAGGTAGGAATCCACTCAGGTTTTTGATCAGGTGCCCTGCCACCAACAAGATCTTCTTCAGGTAGATCAAGAGACCCTTTAGACTTTTGATCAGGTGTCTAAAAACCGAACACAGGTTTTTGATCAGGTGCCCTGCCACCAAGGGATACTTTTGAAGGGAGTAATAACCCTGTATAGGAGGGGGAAAGGGGTTAAGGTGTCTTCTCTATTTTACAATAGATTAGAGAAGCACAATAACTTGCACTGAGCTAGACAGCTCTAAAAGAATCAAGGCTCTCCCTGGCTCAAAGAACGTCCAGGTGAAGTCTTGCTTCAGTGCAGAAACACTTCAGTAAATACTGAAGGAAGAACTACAAGAAGATATAAAATAATAAAAGAAAATCTTCTAGCAGCTATCTTCTTCTTCTTCTTCAAAAGATCACTGAGTCAGAACTTCCTAGAACAGGAGAACTCAGGTTGAAGAAGAGCAGAAGAGTTAACACTTCTCAGTTGAGTGAAGATTGCTGAGAGCAGTTAGACTTGTTCTTGCTGTAAGCTTGCTGAATGAATTTCTTATCTCTGTGAACTAGTTGATTTCTTCTTCAAAGAAGTCTTTATATATCAGCAGCAGCAACAACTCTAATTGAGTTTGAATCTTGTCATTTTCTGAACTCTGCAAGCTGGGCTGCAAAAAGCATAAAGCAAAAACAAACTACAGCAGGCAGATATCCTATAAAAGGATAAAGCTTTCTAAGAAGCTGCAAATACTTCTGATGAAATAATATAAGATAAAGTCACATCAGAAAGAACTCTTTACGGCCAAGGAAGACTTTTTGAGTCTAACGGCTATAAAGGACAGCCTGGCAGATAAAGCAGATTGCATATCTCAGCTATAAGACAAACAACTTTGTCAGAAAAGATTAGCTCATGCATATAGAATAGAACGGATATTGCATGGAAATAATGTCACAAATTATTCAAATAATCTTTTATAAAATATGCCAAAATAGATATTAAATTAGTCACATCACAGAAGACGACAAACTAAATAAGAGCATACAGAAAAACGTCGAACGACCTTCGGAGATCGTCGAACAGCGCACGGAGATCGTCGATCTATCAGACAGATAGTCGAACGATCCAGATAGTCGAACTATCAAAGAAGATAGTCGAACTATCTCGGCAGATAGTCGACCTATCAGAACAGATAGTCGAGCTATCAGATAGTCGATCTATCCGGATAGATAGTCGAACTACCAAACAAAAACAGATAGTCGACCTATCAAGCAGATAGTCGACCTATCACAGAAAACAGATAGTCGACCTATCAATAGATAGTCGAACTATCAAAACAAAACAGATAGTCGATCTATCAACAGATAGTCGAACTATCAAAGCAAAACAGATAGTCGATCTATCAACAGATAGTCGAACTATCAGATAGTTGAACTATCCAAGCAGATAGTCGAACTATCGAAGCAACACAGATAGTCGACCTATCAACAGATAGTCGAACTATCAAAGCGACACAGATAGTCGATCTATCAACAGATAGTCGAGCTATCAGATAGTTGAACTATCAGGACAGATAGTCGAACTATCAAAGACAAGCAGATAGTCGACCTATCAACAGATAGTCGAACTATCAAAGACAAGCAGATAGTCGACCTATCAACAGATAGTCGAACTATCAACGCAGACAGAACGTCGACCAACTGATAGACGATCGTCGATCAGCCGATAGACGATAGTCGAGCGACGTTCGACTATAGTCGAACGAAAAACTACTTAACCAAATATTCATCTGGAAAAGCAATTCTACACAACTAGAGAGTCTAACCTATCAACTAACCTTTGACCATAGATAAATCTTGGGTCAAGAGACAGAAAGAGAGGACTGAACTCAAATCAAAACCTAGGGTTCCAACATGTTGAACAAGACATGTTCTCCCTTTCGAATCGGTTGAGACGTTTGATCCGACTGAGATCGTTCGAAGACCTAGCTTGCTTCGTCAAGAAGTTTGGATTTACAAAGCATCGCCGCCGCACTTGCTTGTCGCCGCTGATCTTGACAAGATCCATTCCAAGTGAGAAATCCGGTTGTGGACTATTCGTACTTTTCGTGCAAGCTTCAACGAACGAAGAAGGACATCGGAATCTCCATAAAGCATTGTTTGTATTTTTATTTACATTTAGTTTTGTTGTAAAGGAATTTTCATTCCTATTTGTAAGGGTTGGGTGCAACCCGTTGTGATGGAGTTGTGACTCCGTTGTTGGAAGGGTTACTTCTGTGGTTAGGGGAGCGTTGCTCCTAGTGTGAGGATTAGATTTCAATCCATTTGGAGAAGTGACCGAGTCGCCCCTTGGTGGGAGATAGGTCGAAGGGGGAAAGTGGACGTACCCAAATCGGGGAACCACTATAATTCTTTGTGTGTTTTCTGTGTTTTGTTTGCTTACTTGTGCAGGTTAGTTAAATTCCGCAAAAGACTGTACGACACCTATTCCCCCCCCCCTATAGGTGGATTAGGTTGACACTAGATACTTTCAGATTGCTTATGGCTCACGTTAGTTGAAAGTGCATGAGCGGAACTATCCCGTCCAAGACTTGGAGTTAACGGCGGTGATTTTTGCACTTAAACTGCGGCGTCATTATTTATATGGCGTGAAGGTGGATATAGTCATGAACCATAAAATCCTAAAGTATCTATTAGATCAGAAGGATCTCAACATGCGACAACGTAGGTGGATGGAGTTCTTTGGGGACTATACCTTCCAAATTCACTATACTCCAGGGAAGGGAAACGTCGTCACAGATGCCTTGAGTCGTAAGACTCCAGCAAGGGCAAATTTGTTGCAGGTGCATGATGAGCGTCTAATCCGGGAGTTGGAAGCTTTAGAGATTTATTGTGTTGACAAGAATTCCACAGCAAATGCGTACTTGAATTAGACAGAGGTATAATATGACCTTGCGGACAGGGTTCGGCGAGCAACGAAACTTGATGCAAGTTTGCAACGTTATGCAGTGGATGGCTCAAATGCCCAATTCTCCTGGGATGACAGCCTTTTGCAAAAGTATGGTCGTTTGTGCGTTCCAAATATGGGTAATCTAAGAGATGAATTGATGTATGAAGCTCACTTCATAAAGTATTCAATTCACCTAGGGAGCGCAAAAATGTACAAAGACATGAAAAAGCTATTCTGGTGGACGGGTTTAAAGAAAGACATCGCACACTATGTGGCTAAATGTCAGACATGTGCCTTAGTGAAAGCTGAATGTCAGAAGCCTGAATATTTCCTGAAGTCACTACCTATTCCGGAATGGAAGTTTGATGATATTTCAATAGATTGCGTGCACAGTTTTCCGAGATCAATGCGGTAATGATTCGGTTTGGGTGATCGTAGACCGGTTGACTAAAGTTGCTCACTTCATTCCAAACAAGAGGGACGATTAACTGAAAGCCTTGGCTAAGCTTTATGTTGAGCAAATAATACGATTGCACGGTATGCCCCGTAGCATCGTAAGTGATCGAGATGGGCGCTTCATGTCGAATGATTGGAGACTAATCCATCAGTTGTTGGGGACAAAATTAACATTCAGTACGACTTTTCATCCACAAACGGATGACCAAACTGAGAGGACCAACAGAATGATGGAGGACATGCTCTGAATGTGCGCCTTGGATTTTGGGAAAAGATGGGAAGATCATCTCTATATGGTGGAGTTTGCCTACAATAATAGTTATCAAGCTAGCATCAATATGGCACCGTTTGAAGCTTTGTATGGTAGGAAATGTTGTACATCATTATCTTGGGCGAAAACAGGTGAATCTAAGTTATATAAGCGTAAGGAAGTCAAAGAGGCTAATTCGACGATACGCTCTATCCGGGAGAGGCTATTGATAGCCCAATATAGGCATGCGAAGTATTACAATATCGAGCACTGGGACGTGGAATTCGTAGTAGACGATTGGGTATATTTAAAATATCAAGCCATTCAAAGGCGTGTCTAGGATTCGGCGCTTCAAAAAGTTAAATCTAAGGTATCTTGGTCCGTTTGAAGTGGTGGAGCGAGTTTGAGAAGCTGCCTATCGGTTAGCTATTTCGGCAGAATTAAGTGGATTGCATGATGTGTTCCACATATCAGTGCTTCGGAAAGCCATGAAAGATCCAGCTCAAGTGATTGCAAATGATTGCGTACCGGTCAAATCTGGGCTAACGACGGAGGTTAGGTCCATTCGGATCAAGGATACGGTAGTTAAGCAGCTGTGGAATAAGACAATCGAAATGGTCAAAGTCTGGTGGGATAATTGTGGTCGTGAGGAGCTAACATGGGAGTGGGAGCAGACCATGCATGCTAAATTTACCGAGTTGTTTGTCTAAACTAGTATAACATTTTTTTGTTGTACAGAAAATAAACTGTTGTAACATTTTGTTTTTGAAGAAAATGTATGTTATAACATATTGGTTACTGTTTGTTGGGTGTTGTATGCAAATTTCGGGATGAAATTTCAGTAAGAAGGGGAGGATTGTAACACCCCCAAAATGTAAAAGGCAAAGAGTCGACCTGGCTGGATGAAAATCGTCGAGCGGAGCTCGACGAAATCGTCGAGTAGAAGATGAGCGCTGTTATGACCCGTTTGACGAACTGAAGCCCGTTCGACGAACTCTCTTCCATTCGATGAATTTTGTTCGATGAAATCAACCCCGTTCGACGAAATGTTGAAAAATGAGGATTTTATCGAGCGGTGTCTCGTGTCAATTGGCTGGTGAGCGGCCAAAAGGCGGTTGTTGACTTTTCAGCTCAAACTCAAGCCATTGTTTTATTTTGATGAGAAGAAATTATGTGGTTGGGGTAAACCCGAGGCCTTGTCTGTAGAGAAATGGGATTCTAGAAATCATTATTTTTGTTCTCTTTCTCTTCCTTGCTTCCCGAGTTCTTGAACGGAGAACTATCGGCTGGTGTTAGGGTTTGAGTGGATTTGTTGAGTGCTGGAGAAGATCTCGTGGTTGAAAACAAGATCTGAAGCTAGATTTGCAAAGGGGAAAGTGAGGCGCTCATTTCCATCCGTGTAGAAATGCTTTTCCATGGCTTCGAAGAGAACGTCAAGGGTAACGATCTTTTTCTTTGGACATATGAAGTTCTTATTTTGGCATATGCATGGATTTCTCCCACCAAAAGGTGGAATGTTGAGGGATTTCCCTTGGGCTGATTCTTGAAATCCCCAATAAGAGTTTGCATATAGATCTGGAAAAGTTGTAGTACGAAATATGCATACTGTGTGAAGCCCATCTGGACAAGTTGCTCTAGATTGATGATATTTTTTTTTGCGCACCGGAGAAGACTCCGTGTATAAACGAGTATTTTGTGGAGTCGGTGGGTTATGCCTGTGAAATGGAGTAGCAGGGAGTACTGAAGTGGAATTCCAGGAAAATAACCTCGAAGTACATGTATTGTATACTATAAAAGTCTAGTATTTCTGGCACTGCAGGTGGCTGCATGGATTTCTGGATGGTTGGTCTAGTTATGGTTAGGGCTGGGTACAGAAAGAGAGTTCTGTCGCTAACGCTGGGTGATAGTGGTTGTCGCTTGCGATAACTCCTAGCTAACCTGTGATTGTGAGGCCAGTCCTTCGGGGACAGTGTGGCTATTGTGTGAGCTGCGAGCCCTTAAAGGCCAGTGAGCCGAATAGACAAGGGGAAGCCGGCCCGCGTTAGTCTAGATATTGAACCAGCGAGTTGAGCAACGAGAAAGGGCTGAACTATATCCGCATTATGGTTGTCTAACTTGAGTGCCTAAGTTATTGGCTTCATTAGGATCACATAACGAGAGTCTTGGGTTGTTCGCCATCAAGACTAAAGTCTTCGGTCGTGGGCCGTAGAGCATGATGCTCAAAGTTTACCGTTGTGAACGGTGGTGGGACCCTGGTTTTCCAGTACACCATAATGTGCCCTGAGTGCACGGAGCGTCAGACCGTGCGGTTGATGTTTGTGATATATGATGATGCTTGAGTGCACATCTTGTGATATATCTGCTTGTAAAATGATATGTCTACAGGGAAGGAATACTACTGCCCTGGGTACGGGGTAGGGTCGTTATAAATTGGTCGGCTGGATGCTGACCGTTGCCTATCTTACCACCGTTGCAATAGATTGTCCACATGAGGGTGCTGGAGAGCCGAGCAAAAAATAATGGGTTGAAGCCCTTGCTGTTGTTGCTATGTTGGCCATCGAAGGCCTAATGAAAAATATGTTTTACTAGTTTCATGTGTGGCAAGCCTGCGTGCCGATGTATGGAATCCACACTTGTGAAGAAAACTTGTAAGGCCTTAAGGCCATAACTTTTTTGTATAAAGAGACATTCCTGTGCTGTTCTATATAAATAGTGTTTTATATATTCTGGACATTCAAATGAGTTGAGTTCAAATAACCTTAAAGCTTCCGTTAGCATGCCCTGAGTTAGGATGTGAATAATTTTGGAATTAACTTGTAACCCTGCCACCTGAATGTGGCATATAGTGTGGGGCCCCAGCCGGACCTTCTATTATATACCATGTAATGGATGGAGGCGTTACATTAGGGCACTCTCACACGCAATAGGCTTCCACGCCTCCTAAATTGGACAAGTCTTATCTCAAAATCTGTAGGAGTTCGACCCCTCCTACGAGATGTGAGAATTCTACCCCCCCCCCCCGACTAGGTTTGTACAACCCCGTGTCCGCCGAAGGGGCCAAGCAAGCAGGCGGGCCGGGCCCCAGCCGCCTCTCTCAGGCGGGCCGGGCCCCGCTCGCCTCTCCTAGGCGGGCCGGGCCTCAGCCGCATCTCTTAGGCGGGCCGGGCCCCAGCCGCCTCTCTCAGGCGGGCCAGCCCCCGCTCGCCTCTCCTAGGCGGGCCGGGCCCCAGCCGCCTCTCTCAGGCGGGCCAGCCCCCGCTCGCCTCTCCTAGGCGGGCCGGGCCCCAGCCGCCTCTCTCAGGCGGGCCAGCCCCCGCTCGCCTCTCCTAGGCGGGCCGGGCCCCAGCCGCCTCTCTCAGGCGGATCGGCTGTAGTCCACCTCCCTCCAGATGACAGGGGGTGACTCGACAAGAGGTGCGCATAACCAGCCAGAACAGCGGGGTTTGGCTGTTGGCAGGCCAACCCAAGGGGCTCTTTAGTAAATTCAGGCTACCAGGGGCAGGTTATTTGCAGACCATCCAAGGTAATCTATAAATAAGACCCAAGGGGTACCTCAGAAGGCACGCTTACTAGTTCACAAATCTTATAGCGCTTTCTGAGGTACCTTAGCCCGACAACTGGTTAAGGAGGGGAAGCGCTCTAAGATCTTCCGGGTGTGTGGTGGGACCTCCGAGCCGGGCCCTTGGTCCTGTCTGTTTTTCTTTCCCTTGTTGTTTCTCTTGCAGGAGCGAAGTAGGTGCGAGACCACCCCTTCCCCAAGGGTCGAACTCCACAGAGGCCGGTTTCCGGTTTCAACATTTTGGTGCGGTGAGCGTGGAGAGTGGTCAGCAAGGAAAACCTTCAGCAAGTTCGATGACGGGAGAGGAAGGACAAGGATCAGGCAGGGGCAGCTCGCCACCCCCTCCCCCACCCCCAGCGACGAGCGTGTCAGCAGAACTTAGGGAGGAGATCCTCGGGCTCGTCAGGACCGCCCTCGGCATGCGAGCGGAGAGCGCGACACCAGTAGTCCCAGTAGTCGCCGCTCCCGCACTCGGCGACGACGCGCCGCTCAGGCGACCGGGGAAGGAACCCGCCGAGAGAGGCGAGCGCGAGTTCCAGGGGCGAGTTCTGTTCCCCGGCTCGGCCGCAGAATACCATTTTGGCGAGACGGCGGGGAGAGAGCTCCCCCCTCGCCCAGCTGAGGGAGGAAGCCCCTTCAGCGAGTTCGTCTCCTCCGCCCCAGTTCCAGAGGGGTTTCGTGAGCCGGAGATGACCTACTACTCCGGGAAGGGAGACCCTGTCCACCACATCCAGTGGTTTGAGGACATGGTCTCTATTCGACAGATGTCCGACGGCTTCAAGTGCCGACTCTTCGCCATCACCCTCCGAGAGAAGGCGAGAGAATGGTTCCACCATCTCCCGACCGGGTCCATCTTCTGTTTCGAGGACCTGCGTCGGGGGTTCATGTTAAGGTTCACCACTTCCAAGAAGAGGAAGAAGGAGGTGGAGTCCTTGTTCCGTGTCAAGCAGAGGGTGGGAGAGACCCTGGGGAGTTACCTGGACAGATTCCAAGAGGAGTTGTCTCAAGTGCAGGAGATGTCAGGGCACACCATGATGGTGGCCTTCACCCTGGGTCTCCAATCCGGGTTCTTCGCAATGGAACTCAAGAGGTCCCCCCCCAGTATCTTTTGAGGCGCTCCTAGAGAGGGCGGCTAGGGAGGCCGATATGGAGGCAGCACACCCGGAGTTTGCCCGAAGGTTGGCCAGATGGGCCGTGGAGGAAGAGAGGCCAAGGGGTGGCCGAGGGCAGGAGGAGAGAAGGGTTGAGCCCCGGCAGAGGGAACAGCCGCCGCCGCCGCAGCATCAGCAGCAACCCAGGCAGGGGAGACAGGAGCCGAACTTTCGGCTGGGCTGGAGACCCGAGTGGCAGGAGCCCGGGGCAAGGAGAGGGTTCCGCGGAGGGGACTACCGTCAAGGAGGACAGGGTCAGTTCTACCCTCCGGGCGGGATGCAGGGCCAGAGGCCGGCCCTCCCCGACCAGGAGCAGGCTATGGCCATAGCATTGGGAGAAAGGAGAAGAGCAGCACGGAGAAGAAGAAGGGATGTGAGGGTGGAATTGCCTTACTGCGACTTCCATCGGGAGGAGGGGCACGCCACAGCCACGTGCCCCGAGTTCCTCGAGATGAGGGGCAACCGGGAGCAGCAACAACAACAACGTCCGGAAGTGCGGATTGAGGAAATCCGGCCTCGGGCGGAGGAAGGCCGGTGCGAAGACCGGGTGGATGTGGGCTCCCGAGGTAGGATCGGAGCGATCCACGGGGGGGCTGGGATCGAGGCTTCCCGCAAGTCAAGCCTCCACACTATGTACCGCAGGAGCGTTGGCTCCACGTCCCAGTCCCCTCCCCCGGACGAGAAAATCACCTTTTCCATGGAGGACATGTCAGGTCACGAGGACCCCTTCTGCGATGCGCTGGTCATCCAGACCGCCATCGAGGACTTCACCGTCCCCCGGATCCTCGTCGATAACGGGAGCTCGGTCAACGTCATCTTCAAGAAGGCGTTCGATGCGATGAAGGTGGAGGCCCGAAGGGTGTTGGCCTCGGACGGACCCCTGTTCGGCTTCTCAGGGGAGAGGAAGGAGGTTGAGGGAGGAGTGGGACTCCACGTCGTTCTGGGGGGGCAGTCCCGCAATTGCAAGTTCGTCATCGTGGACGCCCCCAGCAGCTACAGCGCCATCTTCGGGAGGCCTCTCATCAGCGCCTTCCGCTGCGTCCCCTCATCCTTCCACCAATGCCTAAAATTTAACGTCGAGGGGGTCCAGGTTCGGGACCGCGGAGACCCCAAGGAAGCGAGGGAGTGCTATGTCACGGCGGTGAACTCCATCTCTTGGCTGGAGGGAGCCGAGGAGATGGGGCGGAGGCTGAGGGAGGAGGAGCCGGAAGCGGGCGGGGATGAGATGGAGGTGGAGGAGAGTCGCGCCCAGGAGAAGGTCGCTGAGGAGATTCAGGAGCCGGCTGAGGCGATGGCCGTTGCAGAAGCTGAGGAGGAGGTCCTCGCCTTCGACGAGGGGGAGACTGAGGAGTGGGAGGCACAGTCCCGCCTTGAGGCGGCAGAGGAGGTGGCGGAGATGGAGGTTCTAACCACCGGAGGCAGGGTGGAGAGGATCCGCATCAGCGGAGGATTGACCCCGGAGGCTCAAGGCCGGATGCTGGAGTGCGTCCAGAAGAACGTGGACATCTTCGCATGGAGTGCCGCGGAGATGCCCGGGATCGACTCCAACATCGCCTGCCACCGCCTCAACCTGGACCCGGAGGCTCCCCCCATCCGACAAAAGAAGAGGCCCGTTGCGGACAAGCTCGCCGAGCCAATCAGGGAGGAAGTAGCAAAGCTCCTCAAGGCCGGCTTTGTATCCGAAATCCAATACCCCGGCTGGGTCTCCAATGTTGTAATGGTTAAAAAAGGAGACGGCCGGTGGAGGATGTGTATCGATTTTTCCCTTCTTAATAAATCATGCCCTAAAGATTGTTACCCCTTGCCTCGGATCGACGCGCTGGTTGACTCAGCCGTCGGTTTCCCTTTGATGAGTTTTCTAGATGCCTTTTCAGGTTATCACCAAATCAGGATGCACCCTCCGGACGTCAAAGACGTCTCGTTCATCACAGGGGATGGATGCTATAGTTATAAAATGATGCCCTTCGGGCTGAAAAATGCAGGGGCGACCTACCAGAGAATGATGGACAGGGTCTTTCAAGGGCAAAAGGGAAGGAACCTGGAAGTCTATGTAGACGATCTCATGGTCAAGAGTCCGGACCTCGACTCCCACCTCCGGGACCTGGAGGAGACCTTTGCCACTCTCCGCAGGTGCCAGATGAGGCTGAACCCCCTCAAATGCACCTTCGGGTCAGGCAGAGGAAAATTCTTGGGGCATCTCCTCACCCCTGCCGGCGTAGAGCCCAACCCCGACAAGGTGAGGGCAATCCTGGAGTTGGAGTCTCCGCGGAATGCGAAGGAAGTGCAGCGATTGACTGGGAGGCTGGCGGGACTGAGCAGGTTCCTCTCACGGGCCGGGGAGAAATGCTCTCCGTTCTTTAAAAGCTTGAGAGGAGGTCAAAAATTCGAGTGGACCTCGGAGTGCGAGGAGGCATTCCAGGCCCTAAAGAAGCAGTTGACTCAGGCCCCCCTACTACAAGGGCCAAAGGAGGGGGAGGACTTATTCCTGTACTTAGGGGCTGGGACCGAGGCCCTGAGCTCTGTTTTAGTTCGGGAAGAAGGGAAGAGACAACTCCCAGTTTACTATGTAAGCCGGGTCTTGAGGAAGGCCGAGCTCCGGTACCCCATCCTAGAGAAGCTGGCCTTCGCCCTCATCATCTCGGCCCGGAGGCTCCGGCCCTATTTCCAGGCACACTCGATCCGAGTGGTGACTGACCACCCTCTCCGCAACATCTTCGAGGGGGTGGAGCATTCTGGCAGGTTGGCCAAGTGGTCGGTGGAGCTGAGCGAGTTCGACATCTCCTTCATACCTCGCCTCTCGATCAAGGCCCAAGCCATGGCCGATTTCCTGGCTGACTATGTGGTCGAGGTGGCAGAGGAAGAACTCACTCGCCCGGTTCCCTGGAAGGTCATGGTGGATGGTGCGTCAGGGAGGCACTCCCTGGGGGCTGGGGTCATCTTGGAAAGCCCCCAGGGGGTGAGGATCGAGCAAACGGTGGTGGTGCATTTCCCCATCACCAACAATCAGGCCGAGTATGAGGCCGTGATTGCGGGTCTACGCCTGGCCAGGGAGCTGGGGGTGCACGATGTGGAGGTCCTCACTGACTCCCTGGTGGTGGCCTCCCAGATCAATGGGGAATTCGAGGCAAGGGATCCCACCCTGCAGCGTTACTTGGCGAAGGTAAAGGGAGTCATCGGCACCTTCCAGACTTTCTTCATCCGGCACGTGCCTCGGGAGGATAACGAGCAGGTGGACCAGCTGGCAAAGCATGGACCCCGGGCAGGGGGGAACCATCACAGACCTCTTTCGCCCATCCATCGAGGAGGGGGAGCTGATGGAGGTGGAACAGTACCCCTCCTGGATGGACCCATTCGTCACCTTCTTGACCACCGGGGAGTACCCAACGGGAATGGACGGAAAGAAACTCAAATACAAATCGGCATACTACCTCATGCGAGATGGCCAGTTATATCGAAAAACTCTCTCAGGGATGCTGGCGCGTTGTGTGGGCGAGAGGGAGGTCCAGAAGATTCTAGAAGAGGTCCACTCCGGGGAGTGTGGGAGTCACTCTGGAAGTCGAACCTTAGAAGGCCGGATCGTCAGGCAGGGATACTTTTGGCCGACTCTGGGTCTCGACGCGGCAAAATTCACAAAGGAATGCCATAAGTGCCAGCTATTTGCTCCCCTCCAACTGCAACCGGCCCAGCGCCTCAGGAGTATCACAGCTCCCTGGCCATTCGCCATCTGGGGAATGGACCTGGTCGGGCCCTTCCCCCAAGCCAGCGGCCAGAGGAGGTTCCTGCTCGTGATGATTGATTACTTCTCCAAGTGGCTGGAAGTTAAGGCGCTGGCCAAGGTGACCTCCCAGGTCGTCAGAAACTTTGTGTGGGGGGAGATCATCTGTCGTCATGGGTTGCCCCAGGCCATCGTCACAGACAATGGCCCTCAATTCGCCAGTGCCGAGTTCACCAGCTTCTGCGAGCAGCTCGGGATCGACCTCAGGTTTGCCTCAGTTCATCACCCCCGAAGCAATGGGCAGGTAGAAGCGGCAAACAAGATTATCGTTAACCTCCTCAAGAAAAAGGTGGAGAACTTGAGAGGAAGCTGGGTGGAGCAACTCCCCTCGGTCCTCTGGGCCCTCCGAACCACACCCAATACGGCGACAGGGGAGACGCCTTTCAAACTCTCCCACGGGTGCGAGGCAGTACTTCCGGTGGAGTTTGAAGTCCGGACACCTCGGGTAGTCGGGGCCGGAGAACACAAAGAGGAATGGAGAGCCAATAATGAAGAAGAGTTGCGGCTCTCTCTCGACATGGTCGAGGAACTGCGAGACCTTTCAGCCGTGAGGCAGGAGGAGATAAAGAGAAGAATGGCCAAGTATTTCGACAAGCATGTCAGAGTCAAACAGTTAGCCGAAGGAGACTTGGTCCTGAGGAAGGTGGACGCGGCAGGAAGATCAGCCGCAGTGGGGAAGCTCCACCCCAATTGGGAGGGACCATTCATCGTGCAGGAGGCATTGAAGTCGGGGGGATACCGCCTCCGGAATGTGGAGGGCAAGACCCTAAGTCTCACTTGGAGCGGGGACGACTTGAAGCGTTTTTTTTCCTTAAAATTATGTAAACCGTGTTCAATCTTTAATGGAATTTCTTGCGGTAGACTTGTTTCCCCCCCCCCCCGATGAGAGCTGAATGTCATTGCCTCAGACCCCGAGCAGATCCCGCTGCCAGGCTCTCACCAAGCCGGCAGGGCTGGATGTCACTCGGAGGAGTCTGCCTCAGACCCCGAGCAGATCCCGCTGCCAGGCTCTCACCAAGCTGGCAGGGCTGGATGTCACTCGGAGGAGTCTGCCTCAGACCCCGAGCAGATCCCGCTGCCAGGCTCCCACCAAGCTGGCAGGGCTGGATGTCACTCGGAGGAGTCGGCCTCAGACCCCGAGCAGATCCCGCTGCCAGGCTCTCACCAAGCTGGCAGGGCTGGATGTCACTCGGAGGAGTCGGCCTCAGACCCCGAGCAGATCCCGCTGCCAGGCTCTCACCAAGCTGGCAGGGCTGGATGTCACTCGGAGGAGTCTGCCTCAGACCCCGAGCAGATCCCGCTGCCAGGCTCCCACCAAGCTGGCAGGGCTGGATGTCACTCGGAGGAGTCGGCCTCAGACCCCGAGCAGATCCCGCTGCCAGGCTCTCACCAAGCTGGCAGGGCTGGATATCACTCGGAGGAGTCTGCCTCAGACCCCGAGCAGATCCCGCTGCCAAGCTCTCACCAAGCTGGCAGGGCTGGATGTCACTCGGAGGAGTCGGCCTCAGACCCCGAGCAGATCCCGCTGCCAGGCTCTCACCAAGCTGGCAGGGCTGGATGTCACTCGGAGGAGTCTGCCTCAGACCCCGAGCAGATCCCGCTGCCAGGCTCTCACCAAGCTGGCAGGGCTGGATGTCACTCGGAGGAGTCTGCCTCAGACCCCGAGCAGATCCCGCTGCCAGGCTCTCACCAAGCTGGCAGGGCTGGATGTCACTCGGAGGAGTCGGCCTCAGACCCCGAGCGGATCCCGCTGCCAGGCTCTCACCAAGCTGGCAGGGCTGGATGTCACTCGGAGGAGTCTGCCTCAGACCCCGAGCAGATCCCGCTGCCAGGCTCTCACCAAGCTGGCAGGGCTGGATGTCACTCGGAGGAGTCTGCCTCAGACCCCGAGCAGATCCCGCTGTCAGACTCTCACCAAGCTGGCAGGGCTGGATGTCACTCGGAGGAGTCGGCCTCAGACCCCGAGCAGATCCCGCTGCCAGGCTCCCACCAAGCTGGCAGGGCTGGATGTCACTCGGAGGAGTCGGCCTCAGACCCCGAGCAGATCCCGCTGCCAGGCTCTCACCAAGCTGGCAGGGCTGGATGTCACTCGGAGGAGTCTGCCTCAGACCCCGAGCAGATCCCGCTGCCGGGCTCTCACCAAGCTGGCAGGGCTGGATGTCACTCGGAGGAGTCTGCCTCAGACTCCGAGCAGATCCCGCTGCCAGGCTCTCACCAAGCTGGCAGGGCTGGATGTCACTCGGAGGAGTCTGCCTCAGACCCCGAGCAGATCCCGCTGCCAGGCTCTCACCAAGCTGGCAGGGCTGGATGTCACTCGGAGGAGTCTGCCTCAGACCCCGGGCAGATCCCGCTGCCAGGCTCTCACCAAGCTGGCAGGGCTGGATGTCACTCGGAGGAGTCTGCCTCAGACCCCGGGCAGATCCCGCTGCCAGGCTCTCACCAAGCTGGCAGGGCTGGATGTCACTCGGAGGAGTCTGCCTCAGACCCCGAGCAGATCCCGCTGCCAGGCTCTCACCAAGCTGGCAGGGCCGGATGTCACTCGGAGGAGTCTGCCTCAGACCCCGAGCAGATCCCGCTGCCAGGCTCTCACCAAGCTATCAGGGCTGGATGTCACTCGGAGGAGTCTGCCTCAGACCCCGAGCAGATCCCGCTGCCGGGCTCTCACCTAGCTGGCAGGGCTGGATGTCGCTCGGAGTCGGCGATCTCTCGCCGAGCAACCAGGGAAGGGAGGCGAGCCAGGAAGGCGAGTCGGCGAGCCGGGAAGGCGAGTCAGTGAGCCAAGAAGGCGAGTCGGCGAGCCAAGAAGGCCGGCCCCGGCGCATAAAGGAGCGAGCCCTAGGCACGGCGCGCGAGTGGAGAGTTTGGACTCTCACGTCGCCAGAGATCAGGTGAGCGGGCCGGTCAGGATGACCCTATGAGGCCGCAACGCCGGCCCCAACCTTCGGCCCGGCGGGTCACAGGGTGAATTAGGGGCAAAGGCTCGGAAGCGCCAAGCCCCCCCCAGAGGCCGACCCACACGAAGTCTTTACGCGCGGAGGACGGGCCCAATCCACTCGCATCGCGGAAGGTGCGACTCGCCGCTCGCGTCACGCCGGCTTTAGTGTCTCAAACCTAGATCTACGTCCCGAATCTCAAATGGGCGGGCGGCCACCCTCGCTCGCTCGCAGCAACGAAAATCAGAGAATCAACAAACAACGCACGGTAGCGATTGCGAGGCGGGAAATAATTGACAATCGAGGAAGTAAATGAAGTAAAAATATTCTTATACAATTATAACTGCGGCCCGCTGAGCAGTCGCACAAAAACAAAGAAAAAACAAAATACATGTCCAGAGAAGGGGGGGAGAAAAAAGCCACAAGACGGCGGGCCCTTCAGATGCGGTGGAACCCTCCTGGCTTGGGTACTGGAAGGAACAGCTCTGGCACCACTTCGGTCACCCGCAAGCCAGAGCACTCGTCCTTGAGGAGCTTGGCCCGCTGCAACGTCTTGAAGAGGTACGTCACCGCGTCCGCCCCGTTCTCTTGCATCAGAACCGCCAGGTCATACTCGCTGTGGTGAACGAGTTGACAGCCGCTCGAGGAGGCCGGCGGGACGGCAGCAGCAGCCTCGAGCGCACCCACCCGCGCCCGCAGGGTCTGGTTCTCCAGCTGGAGGGTGGCAATCTCGGTACCAAGTCGGCTGGCGGTCACCGCATCCTGCAAAGAAATTTATTAGGACGAGTCGCGGGATAAAGGCGGGTGCGAGTGAGATGGCTTACCGCGCCACCTTGGTACTGCGCGAGGGCGGCGTCAGCCGCTTCGAGCCGCCTCCGCAGGTCATCCGCCTCCTCCTGGGCGAGCTTGCGGGCCTCCTCCTTCGCATCGATCAACTTGTTGAGCGAGGGGGCATCTCTGTCCAACCGGAGGCATCGCCGGCCGACCATGTGGGCCAGGGCGAGGCTTTGAAATTGCGCCCGCGCGCTCTCATAAATAAGCACCCGCGTGGCCTCCTCGCCGTAGGTAGAGGCGTCCTCCCGCCCGTACACGCCGAAGGAGAGATTGAAGGCGTCCCTGGAGGCGGTGTCCTGCTCCGACCAGCTAGGCAGCAGCGAGGATACCGAGATGCGGTTGCCCTCCTTGTCCCACTGAAGTAACGGGGCACCGGTTCGGTCCGTGGGCCCTTCGCCGTAGCCGAAGTTGGGATGCCCTCGGGGAACCGGCTTCTCGGCGGGCCGAGTCGCCGCGAGCGGCCGCGACGACCCAGCCGCCCCGCCGGCGGGATCAGCGGTCGAGGGAACCGCAGGGGCAGGGGCAGAAGATGGTTGATCCGCGGGGGCCTTGCCCTTGTCGCCGACCGAAGGAGCCTGACCGCCCGTTTTATTCGGCTTCTTTGGAGGAGGGCCCTGAGACAGCTCGCCTCCGGATCGCTTCTGGCCGACGGGAGCCGAGAGCTCGCGGTGAGCTAAGGCTGCCGCTTCCGCACGGCCAAGCTCGCCCAAAACGGACCGCGCGCTCTCGTAAGGCGGGCGGAGAGGGACGTCGCGCTCGCCTGCAGGAACAGGAGTTAGAAAAGCCAAGGTACGATTCAAGCAGAGGCGAGCGAGCCGCTTACCTTCCCCAGGCGGGACGGGGACGAGGTCGTCCAGATTCCGGCGGAGGAAGGCGACCTCGAAGTTCTTCCCGGCGAAGAACTCATATAGCTTCGCCTCATGGCCCCCCAGGCTAGGGGGCCGATAGCTCGCCTCGCCGAGTTGCACCGGCGAGAACGGAATGTTGCCGAAGTCGCCCTTGACGAAGACGAACTTCTTGAGCCAGTTGTGGCTCTTGTTGACCGTCTCCCGCACCTTGGCGTGCATGCTCGCGAAGCACGCGGTCCCGTCCTTATTCGCGCGGAAGGAGAACAGCTTGCGGAAGACCGCAAGGCTGAACTCGATCCTCTCCTCGCGAAGGTAGCAGGCGAACCCGACTACGACAGTGATGGAGTTCGGGGTCAGCTGCCCCGGGACGACCCCATAATACTTGAAGACCTGGCGGACTTCCGGCCAGAGGGGTAGCCGGAGCCCCGCCTCGAAGTGGGCCGTCGGGAGAGCCAGCTCATCGCCTGAGAGCTCGTTGATCCGTTCGTCCTTCCCGGGCCGCCTCGCCACGAAGCCAGGCGGGATGAAATTGCCAACGGTGTCCAGAAACTCCTTCTCCGAGATCGAGGCGGGAGGGAAGCTGTGGTCGGCAAAGATCCAGGCACACCTGCCCCTCCCGTCCGCTTCGCCACTGCCGCCCGTCATCTCGCGGGATTGATAAGCAAGCCGAGCGAGAGGAAAGAGGAAAGAGAGGGTTCTCGCGGGGTGAAATGGGAAGGGCTCTTGAATGCGGTAGGTAAAATAATAAATGAAGGGCCTATTTATAGGGCCGGGAAAAGGGCGGGAAAAATCGGGAAAGGCGGGAAAGTGAACTGACAGCAGAGCCAGCCCCGACGCTTCGATTCCCGAGCCCCGCCCGGGTCCGCGTCGAATCGCCGGTCGGCCGCGAGATTCTCCCGGCCGCGAGCCATCCCCTCTCCCGCGCAGAGTAGATTTTGAGAGGAATGCCCAGTCGAGGGGGGACGAGCGAACCGCCCGCCTCTTCTAGGCGGGCCGGCCCTCGCTCGCCTCTTCTAGGCGGGCCGGCCCTCGCTCGCCCCTTCTAGGCGGGCCGGCCCCCGCTCGCCTCTTCTAGGCGGGCCGGCCCTCGCTCGCCTCTTCTAGGCGGGCCGGCCCTTACCCGCCTCAACTAGGCAGGCTCTCCAGGGTTAAAGCTGAGAACCCAGCAATAAAAAAAAGGGGGGGAAAGAGAAAGGCATGCGCCCTGGAACGGGCGAGAAGCCCCCTGAATTATTACAAGCAATCGTTCTTGGATAATATCCGACACCGACACACTGGGATGGATCGCATCGAGACGATTCAGACCCTGCGAGCAACTACGGGCACGGGCGGGCGAGGCAGGTGGCTTAGTACTCAATCCATTTCCACCTACCCCGCCTCTGCGAGCCGGTTCGAGGCGGCACGCGAGAGTCATGATACTCCCGAACCGCCGCCAGCTCCCGCTTGGTCTGATCGGCCTGTTTCGAAATGTTTGACAGCCGCTCCTCAGCTCGCGTAATATGCGCGCCCGGAGATGTCGGCTCATCCTCCTCAGCCGAGCCCCTTGCCCCCTCCAAAGCAGCGAGTCGCTCCTCCGCCCTGACTCTGTCTCTCTCCATCCCCACGAAGGCCTCTTTGAGCAGCATCGTGTGCTTCTGAAACATTCGCGCCACCTGCGCCTTCATCTTCTCGCTATCATGTGGGTCGCCCAAGAAGTCCGCGATGTCTTCCGGCTCCACGGGAGGCGAGTACCCCTCGCTCATCTCGACATCGGAAGAAGCGGCGCGATACCCTGCGGAAGCGAGGTCAGAAGCAGACGAGCGGCGAATGGGTTAACTTCAGGGGGGTTACCTGGCGTCGGTACGACTCCCGCGTCGGGAGCAGACCGAGAGGAACCCGGCCGACCTTGGAATGATTTCCCTCCCGGGGCGACGAGCGGCTTCCCCAGACCCTGGACTCTCAGCGGGGGAGGAGTCGCAGGAAGGCTGCGCGCTGGAGAGAATGGACTGACGCCCAGGTCGACCATCTCCACGGAGAGATCCGCAAGGTTCCCGGAGCCCCCTTCCAATGCATCTTCAGGGGGCGTCTCCTGCGAAGGAAAAAGTCAGTAGAAAGCATAGGTCACAGGGCGAAACCACGCACCCAGATTCAACCTCGGAGCCGCCGGAACCCAGATCATCACTCGGCGTGGAACGGCGGACAACCTTTCCCTTTGCCGGCTTAAACTGCGGGCCGGAGGATATGGGCGCCAACCACGGGGCGGCCGCGAGGGCCTCCTCCCGACCCTCCTCCCTAGCGGCAGCCAACCGAGCACGTATCTCCTCAGACGCAGGCATCTCCTGGCCTCAAACCACGCAGGAAGCAAGAGGAGAGGGCCAGCTATCGAAGGCCCGGTGGCTTATTTATAGCTAAAAGGCGGGTCCCACCAAAAGATTCCCTCCAGCTCAGCAAGGACGTCGCCGGACACGAGGATTGGACATTTCTTTCCGAGCTTCTGCGAAGCACGCAAAGATCGGGGATTGTGTACAACCCCGTGTCCGCCGAAGGGGCCAAGCAAGCAGGCGGGCCGGGCCCCAGCCGCCTCTCTCAAGCGGGCCGGGCCCCGCTCGCCTCTCCTAGGCGGGCCGGGCCTCAGCCGCATCTCTTAGGCGGGCCGGGCCCCAGCCGCCTCTCTCAGGCGGGCCAGCCCCCGCTCGCCTCTCCTAGGTGGGCCGGGCCCCAGCCGCCTCTCTCAGGCGGGCCAGCCCCCGCTCGCCTCTCCTAGGCGGGCCGGGCCCCAGCCGCCTCTCTCAGGCGGGCCAGCCCCCGCTCGCCTCTCCTAGGCGGGTCGGGCCCCAGCCGCCTCTCTCAGGCGGATCGGCTGTAGTCCACCTCCCTCCAGATGACAGGGGGTGACTCGATAAGAGGTGCGCATAACCAGCCAGAACAGCGGGGTTTGGCTGTTGGCAGGCCAACCCAAGGGGCTCTTTAGTAAATTCAGGCTACCAGGGGCAGGTTATTTGCAGACCATCCAAGGTAATCTATAAATAAGACCCAAGGGGTACCTCAGAAGGCACGCTTACTAGTTCACAAATCTTATAGCGCTTTCTGAGGTACCTTAGCCCGGCAACTGGTTAAGGAGGGGAAGCGCTCTAAGATCTTCCGGGTGTGTGGTGGGACCTCCGAGCCGGGCCCTTGGTCCTGTCTGTTTTTCTTTCCCTTGTTGTTTCTCTTGCAGGAGCGAAGTAGGTGCGAGACCACCCCTTCCCCAAGGGTCGAACTCCACAGAGGCCGGTTTCCGGTTTCAACAAGGTTGACCTTTCATATTTTGATATGTCAATGGGTGATCGGTTCCATGTTCTTTTCATATTCATCGTATGCATTTTCCCAACATAGGAATTAATTATATTATTTTCCCCTTAGAGTTTCTATTGTTTGCTAATAGCTTTTAGCGATTTATCTTTTTCATATTCATTTCATATATGTGGCAATATCATTCGAATAAAAGTAGCTCGGAGTAAAAGAGTGTAAAAAACAAATATTTGAAATCAATGTAGTAAGGACTCACCCTAAGTTTTGTGTTGCCCTTGTCCCTCGTAGGATTCTCGTCGCGTCTATCGTCGGACGTCATCCTCTGCAGTATTAAGAAATCATTTACTTTAGGGTTGTGTCAAAAATAAACACGAACGGACTCCTAAGACGGTCACAACTACAACCTCTAGGAGTTGCATAGGGAAAGACTAACTTTGGTGACACATCAAACATACTTTTAGCTCAATAACATGTTAATCCAACCTACAAAAGGCATTAAAGCCACAATTTGGGCAGCAAATCACAGAGAAAGAGCTGTTATTTGTCGCACCTAAGGCTGCCCACTGCAGCACCAAAGGCTGCCAACCGCAGCAACAAAAGCTGTTAACATCTCCCCTCTACCAATAGTTGGCCAGTACACAAACTCAGCCAAAAAATGGGGCAGCAATCCCCTCAAAACAGCCAACTAGTATCAGTAAAAACAGCCAAAAAAAATTGATGCATCACCTAATCAGCCCAAATCAAGGAAACCCTAGCCAAAAAACATAGAAAAAACCCCAAAACTGAAAGCCCTAACCATATGCCTTCCAATTTTCCACATAAAAATTCATAGTTCAGTAATCATAAGGAGAGGAAGGGACAAAGAAGCTCACAGTGGAGGTGCAGCTCAATTTTTCCGGCCAAGATCCAATTTTCAACCTCGAAATAGCAGTTGTACAAGAACACAGCAGCAGCAGCTCACCACAGCCGGCAACAGAAGCTCACAGCAAGCCGCAAGCAAGGGGAAAGAACAGCTACTAAGCAAGAAGAAGGAGCGGGGAAACCCTAACCGGAACTAGCAGGCGGAAGCTCCTCGAGGTAAGAAAGAAGTTAAAGGATCGAGAGAGAAAGATAAAAGTACAGGAGCTGTCCACCGCCTTAAATATATAGGTAATATTATACTCTTGCCAAGCAACCAAACTGCAAAAGCCCACAAAAATACCAAAAGCCCATTCAAGAGCAAAAACCAGCCGGCCCACTATGGGTTTCCAAAAGCCAATTAACTCAAACATTTCCATCAAGTTATATTCATTAGGCATAGACCCGGCAACCCACATGAAATCCATCACCATACAAACTTCATACGCCAAATTCATTGAAATGACGAAATTGAAAACAAATCGAAACTATCATCGCAAAATCAATCGAAAAGCTCGAACATCGAAAATAAACGTGCGGCGTAGAATCGACGTTGAAATATTTTTCATCATCGGGGAATTCTTTTCTTTATCAAGATCCAGCCATTTATTTATTATACAAATTGAGTTCAATTCTTACACTTTAGCTCCGTTTGAAGGGACTTATTTTTACCGGTCAAGCGGTTACAACCTCATGTACCAGACCTTAACCGCTTGACTAGTGAAAATAAGTCCCTCCAAACGAAGCCTTTATCTATAACTCCGGCTGCTATATAAAGCCTTGTTGCGGGTCACCTGATTTTTCCTTGGTCCGAAGAATCGGATCGCATTAGCTCGGAATTGGACCGGGTACGCAAACAGTCAAAGAGAAACTACAGCAAATGACAAAAGACATTTTGTAATGTGGAAAGCCTAGAAATGGTGAAAAACCGCATGGCTGTAACTGTGTCGAGCCAAAATCTACTATTTCTTGGAAGTTTACAAGAGTTAGGATGATTTCTCGGAGGGTGACAGGTCACCTCTCCATACCAAGTACAAAGCATGAAAACAATGAAAAAGAAACTAAGTATTCGGAACCTCGATGGAAACGCTTCAGTTAGGAAAATTACTAAGTCCGCAGAGCCTCGATGAAAGCGCTCCGGCTGGGAAAATTGCTAAGTCCACGGTGCCTCGATGGAAACACTCCTGCTGGGAAAATTGCTAAGTCCACGATGACTGGATGGAAGCACTCATTTTGAGTTGGAGCATTGATGAGAGCGCTCATGTGGAGAAAAATGTCGCGCCATGGAAGCTTTGAGATGCCTTCGCACTAGTGAGTGAGTGGAGCGAATTCCGAGTAGAGGAATGATCAAGTCCCACGTTCTCGCCAGAAAACCTCAAAGCTCTCTCTAGCTTCTAGAGTTGCTTTTCTTCAAATGAAGACATGGGAGCCTATTTATAGTTTTTGGAGGAATATGCTAATAATTACGTTGGGGCGAAATCGGTGCTCGCGAATGACATCGCTCCATTTCGGTCAATTGGATCACCAATTTTAGCGAAATGAAGAAAGTGCCCCGGTGTGGATCAGACATCCCGTGTAGGTTGCCCGGCAGCGAACGAAGGCGCGTGAGGGTAAATGATTATGGTATTAATACGTGCAGTATAAAAACATCTCAAGTGATGAATCATCAATATATGAACTAGAATTTGTATATTCAGATATATAAAAACTGTTGAAAAATCAAACATTAAATGTCATTCGCATCGAATTAACATCACAATACGTCTTGTATCCACAAAAGGAAGACATAACTTCACAAGGATAAACTTTATTTGCTAACACTAATATTACAATAGCCAGTATCATACGCGCGAAATGCCTCTTGATCTCAAAATCATCTTTCCCCTAGGATATTTCGGCCTCATCACAAATATACTTACTATCGCAAAAAAATCAATTAATGATTACAAGCACTATAATCCACCCCTTTGATACCCAAACAAAATCCATCATAATTAAAAATATGGCAATTGGCGATATCCAAATCGAATAAGGTGATCACGTCGAATTATTAATAATATTTAAATATTAAGATTTATCTATGATAAAGAAAAACACTCTTAGTGAAACAAATGAACGCTCTCTAAAAAAGAGCAGATATAATTCTGATTATTTTGAATCACCATCATTTAATATTTTAATGAACACTTACGAGAAGACAACCAATAATACACTCGAAGATAGCATTGGAGAAGAATATATCATAACCAATGAAGATGTCGAGCCCCTAAAAGCCGTCATACAAAAAATATATAAAATTGAAATCTATAAAGTAAATAATTGGAAATCAAGATTTCTAAACAAAAATGTTTATATATTTGAGCGCATGCAAGACAATATAGAACCTAAAGAAAGAGAAAAATTTTAATTCAATTTAATTTCTAAATGCAAATAAAATAAACAAATTAAAAAAAACAATATCCTAATAAAAACTGCCTACATATAGGACGAATTCAGCTAAAAATAACATGATTATTTTGATCCGGAATAAATATCCCTTTTTTAGTTATCTGTTGAGATGAACACATTATCAACCCCCTAAATAGCCTTTTAGGAGGAGCGAAATCAAATCTTGAGAATAGGGTTTTTGGATTCAATTTATACTTAGACTACTGCATAAGCCTTCACGATCAAAATATAGAAAAGTCATTACACTATCATTAAACTTCAAAATATAGAAAAGTCATTACACTATCATTAAACTTTAAAAATGTCTTTATGATTACTGGATCGAAGGTTCTTAAAATCCAATAGGAACATTGTATAGTCTTAAGTGATACGGCAACTTTTAGCACTATTACCCCCAAAAGATTCTATAACATTATATGAAATTGGTATTGGAAAAACAATACAACCTCGAATCTTGAATTTTAACCATTTTCAAAATGACACGGATCTTAAAGTTTTTATTAAGAAAATTCCTCGAAAATAACAATGCCAGAGGAAATTTTTATCGGCACATGTAATTCTATTACCACTACATACCAAAATAAGAATGAAGGCACTTCTTCGAACTCAAGGATTAGGCGAAGCAATTCTTTGCATTTTACAACCAACTTTGTCCACACCAATAACTTTTTGCTACTAACAAAATAGAAGACCAGAATAATACTCTGATTGAAGGTCCAACCATTAAATTCATCAAAAAACTCAATGAAAAGGATAAAATAAATATTCATCCCCTATCAGGAAATTTATGGGTAAAAGTACTCATATCACAAATATGATATGACTCATTGGTTTCATAGACTCACTTGTCTGTTTAAGACCCAACAGGTCTCATCAACCCTATTGATTGAATTATATATGTATACTCAATTGGTCTAATTATTGTTGACAACCCTATTGTTTGAAATATATATATATATATATATATATATATATATATATATATATATATATATATATATATATCCAATTGGTCTATATTATTTTTGACATATGCAGGCTATGAAAAAAACAATGATTCAACTCTCTAACTTGAGTTCCTCTCAAACAACTATGTCAGACACTTCTGATAAAAGTTTGCATCGAACGACTTTATTAGACACTTCTGATGAAAGGTTCAAAACCCAAAGCATAGCAACAACACATACAGCTAGGGCTGAGCATATTATTCAAAATTCGAAAATCGCTCGAAAATCGTTCGAAAATTGAGCCGAATCGGAATCGGTTAAAATTGATTCGACTCAATTTGAGTCGATTCAATTTGATTCGAATCTGATTTCGAGTCGATTTCGAGCCAGCTCTGAATCGCTCGAAATATGATTCGAATCAACTCGAATTAATTAAAAAAATATATGTATTTATTAATATTTTCTTATTTTAAGATTAAAAATAACAAAATTTAAACCTAAATAAAAAAATGAAGGCTTTAAGTGTTTCATTTGTTAAATTTATAAGTTGCCCAATTTTATTTTGAGCAAAATATGAATAAAACGAAAAATTGCTAAATTTCGAGCCGACTGGATTCGATTTCGAGCCGACTGGATTCGATTTCGAGCCGACTGTATTTGATTTCAAGCCGACTCGATTCAATTTTGAGCCGACTCGATTCGATTTTAATCCGACTTGATTTGATTTCGAGCCGACTCGGAATCGAGCTATTTCGAGTCGAGCCGACTCGACTCGATTTCGAGTCGATTTCGAGCCGAGTTCGAGCCAAAAAATTTGATTTCGAGCCGAGCCAAAATCGCTCGAACTTGACTCGATATCAGCCCTACATACAGCGAAAACCTTTAAACTATATCATTTTTAAACTCCCCTTTTCCATTTACATCAAAAATTGAAGTATTATACTTATCACTTGCTTAATAATTTATTATATGAATTTATAGCATGGTGAAAAGCGAAATTTCAATGAAACAATGAAATTACTTGTCGAAAGGCTGTCAAACATAGAATTACTCGAGAAAATGAGTAAGATCCAACAGATCAAAGTAGAGACAAGTCCTCTAAAAGGGGATAATTCTGTATAGTGGATTGATTATTTCTTTGCAGAATCTCTTGATACCATCTGCGAACATAATATCAATATATTAGTACTCTAGAAAAAAATGGCATGTTCATAGTGTAACACCTTCATCCGTCACATGACATATAATAGAGGGTCTGGTCGGGGTCCCACGCCATATCCCACAGATAGTCGGCAGAGTTACATGTTAATATCAAAACTACACGCGTCCTAACTCAGAGCATTCTAGCAGGAGCTTTAAGTGTTAACTGTTGAACTCAAATACATACGAATGTCCACTATATATATCATGAATGTTTTACAGAAATACACAAAAGTCAATACGGCTTTAAGGCCTTACAACTGTTGTCTTTTTACAAAAGTTTTCCATACATCGGTACACAGGCCGGCCACACATGAAAACACTAAAAAGTCATCTCTTCGCCTTCGAGGGCCGGCATAGCAACAAGGGTTGCAACCCGCTATTTCCCGCTCCGCTCTCCAGCACCTGCATAGGGACACTCCACCATAAGGGCGACAAACATGGCAACGATCAGCTTTAGGCTGACAAATTTATAACAACCTTACCCCATACCCGGGGCAGCTGTATTTCTTCCATGCAGGCATAACATTAATATAACAGATATATTATAAGAATGCACACTTAAGCATCATTCAATATATCATAAATGAGTGCATCAGCGGTCAAACATTCCAAGCACTCAGGGCACATTCTCGGTGTACCGGATTACCAGGGTCCTACCACCATTCAGAGGTCCAAGACTTGACGGTCAACTTTGAGCATTTCTAGGCTTTCAAGCTCCAGGCCTAAGACTCTCATTATGCGCTCCAACGATGCCAATTACTTTAGGCACTCTAATCGGACGGGCATAATGCGGATACAGTTCAGTTATTTCCCGTAGCTCAAATTGGCAGGTCAACGCCGACAGTCACAGCCATCATGGTGAACGACAAGACGCGGGTCAGACTCCCTTTTCCCATTCGGCTCAATAGCCTTTCTTTAGCTGGGCTCTTCAAGCTCTCAGCTTCGACTGCCGCCCACCAGATCCCGAGGGCCAGAGCCTGCAATCGACATAAAATAGCACTCATGGCCAAAGCTAGGCACCCAGGCTCACAGCTCACATTCTTGCCACACGGTATCCAAAAGACAGGCTAATAGAATATGGCTCATCAAGAGCTATCGTCGGCAATACTCACTATCGCCCAGTGATATCCAACAGTTAAGCAAACTGTGGTATTTTCTGGATATTTTCTTGGAGTTCACCCCCAGTACTTCCTGTTACTCTCATTTCACATGTACAACCCACAGACTCCATAATTTACCCGTTTATACTCGGAGTCTTCTCCGGCACGCAAAATAAAACATCACCAATCCAGACCAACCTGTCCGGATGGGCTTCACACATCATGCATATTCCGTACTGTGATTTTCGGATTTTATATGCAAAACCACTCAAGGATATCATGTATCAACCCATCAGAATTCCCTCGAATCTCCACCTTTTGGTTGGGGATTTCATGCATATGCAAAAAGGAGAACTTCACTTGTCCAAGAAGAAAGATAGTTCCCCTTATAGTTCGTTTTGGAGCCATGAATGAGCTTTTTATCCGGCTGAAAAGGAGCACCTCACTTTCCTCTTCGTGGATCTAGCCTCAGTTCTTGCTTCCAACCATAAGATGTCCTTTACCAAGCTTTACTAAGCTCAGCCTCAGCCTTCTTCCTTAGCTCCTTCTAAGAGAGCAATTGAAAATGAAGAGAGAGAGGGAGAAGTAAAATGAGACTTCTCTCCACCTCTCCTCTGGTTAAGTGGTCTCGGGATTAATCTCAGTCACATGATCATTTCATCAACAGGAAGCCAAGGCCATAATTATAGTTGAATAGTCAAACAAAACGATATCGCCGCGCGATATCGGTTATCGTCTAACGATAGCGATAGTATCCGTCTTGACCCTAGTCAACCACCTCTCTTAGGTCGACATCCGGCCATCTGAGACGTGGCTAGCATACTTGACAGTATCACCCAGCGATATCCATTGTCACCACGCGATAGCTCACTCGACGATTCATCGAAAGCGTCGAGTGTGTTGAGTCTACTCAACGCTTTGTTGAAAGCGTTGAGTGGTATCGTCGTGTGATACCCACTATCACCACGTGATAGTCTCTTTACTCAACGCTCGAAAGCGTCGAGTACGTTGAGTCTACTCAATGCTTCGTTGAAAGCATTGAGTGGTATCACCGCGCGATACCCACTATCGTCACGCGATAGTCTCTTTACTCAATGCTCGAAAGCATCGAGTGCGTTGAGTCTACTCAATGTTTTGTTGAAAGCATTGATTTCGAGTGCTATCGCCAGCAATACTCATGGTCGCCCGGCGATAGCTACCAAAAGTTTTGTTTCCATTTTTGGGGTGTTACAAACCTCCCCTCCTTACAGAAATTTCGTCTTGAAATTTACTCATCTTTAGGTAATAAAAATAGTAACTACTATATTATAACATATTTTTCTTTCACAAAATACTATTACAACATTAAGTTACAAACAACTCGAGAAACTCATCGTGCATGGTTTGCTCACGCTCACACGTCAGTTCTTCACGGCCATTATCTTCCCAATGGACTTTGACCATCCCGATTGTCTTATTCTGTGGCTGCTTGATCTTTGTATCCTCGACCTGAATGGGTCTAACCTTCATTGTCAACCCACTTTCGACCGGTACTTGATCATCCGCAATCACTTACGTTGGCTCTTTCACAGCTCTTCGCAGCACGGATATGTGAAACACATCGTGCAAACCACTTAGCTCTGCTGAAAGAGCTAACCGATAGGCAGCTTCTCCAACTCGTTCAACCACTTCAAATGGACCAAGATACCTCGAACTCAACTTTTTTAAGCGTCAAATCCTGGACATGCCTTTGAATGGTTTGATCTTCAAATATACCCAATCGCCCACTGCAAACTTCACGTTTTTGTGTTTGGTGTTGTAGTATTTTGCTTGCCTATCTTGGGCTACCAATAGCCGCTCACGTATCAAGCGTATAGTTGAATTTGCATCTTCAACCTACTGCCGCTTATACAACTTCGATTCGCCTATTTCCTCCCAAGCTAAAGGAGTGCGACACTTCCTACCATATAAAGCTTCAAAGGGCATCATCTGAATACTAGCTTGATAGCTATTATTATAGGTGAACTCAATCATATAGATATGGTCCTCCCACTTCTTCCCGAAATCCAAGGCACACATCCGGAGCATATCCTCTATTGTTCTATTAGTTCTTTCGGTCTGACCATCCGTCTGCAGATGAAAAGCCATACTGAACTGCAGTTTTGTACCCAACAACTAGTGGATTAGCTTCAAATCATTCGAAGTAAAGCGCCAGCCTCAGTCACTGATGATGCTATGGGGCACACCGTGTAATCGTACTATGTTGTCTACATACAACTTAGCTAACATTTCCACTGAATCGTCTTTCTTGTTTGGTATAAAGTGTGATACCTTTGTTAATCGGTCAATGACCACCCACATGGCATCGTTTTCGCTCTATGATCTCGACAGTCCGTGCACAAAATCCATAGAGATATCATCGAGCTTCCACACCGGAATTGGTAATGACTTCAGGAAACCCCTAGGCTTTTGACATTCTGCTTTCACGAGAACACAAGTTTGACACTTTTCCACGTAAAGAGCTATGTCTTTCTTCAGACCCAGCCACCAGAACATCTTTTTCATGTCCTTGTACATCTTTGTGCTCCTTGGGTGAATTGAGTACTTCGTGAAGTGTACCTCATACATCAATTTCTCATGTAGTTTTCCAAAATTCGGGATGCACAAACGACCGTATTTTCTCAGAAAACCATCTTCCATGGATAATTGGGAATTTGACCTATCCACTGCATAGTGTTTCATATTCTCATCGAGTTCCGTTGCTCGCTGAACCCTGTCTGGAAGGTCATACTATAACTCCGTCCAGTTCAGGCATGCATTAGCAGTAGTATTCTTGCCAACACAAGAAATATCTAAGGCCTTTAACTCCTAGATCAAATGCTCATTGTGCATCTGCAACCAATTTACCCTTACCAGAGTCCATCGACTCAAGGCATCTGCAACCACATTTCCCTTTCTGGGAGTATAGTGTATCGAGAAGTTGCAATCCCCAAGGAACTCCATCAACCTTCGCTATCGCATATTTAGATCCTTCTGATCTATTAAGTATTTCAAGCTCTTATGGTCCGTGAATATATCCACTTTCACGCCATACAAGAAGTGACGCCATAGTTTAAGTGCAAAAATCACAGTCGCTAACTCCAAGTAATGGACTGAATAATTTCGCTTAGGCACTTTCAACTAGCGTGAGACATGAGCAATAACCTTTCCGAACTAAAGAAGAATGCATCCTAAGCCGCTCCCTAAAGCATCACTATAAATTTCATAGCTATCTGTACCACATGGCGAACTCAAGATAGGCGTCGTGGTCAAACGACTCTTTAACTCCTCAAAAGCTCGCACACATTCAGGTGTCCAAACAAACTTTTGATCTTTCCTCGTCAGCGTAGTGAGAGGTATGGCTATCCATGAAAAGTTCTTTACGAAGCTCCTGTAGTAGCCAGCAAGTCAAAGGAAACTCCTGACTTCTGCTACAAAAGACAACACAGGCCGCTCCCGTATCGCAACTATTTTCGTCGGATCCACCGTAATACCTTCTCCACTAACCACATGGCCAAGAAAACCCACCGAAGATAGCCAAAACTTGCACTATGAGAACTTGGCATAGAGTTTGTTTCTCCTCAGGGTGTGCAAAACCATCCGCAAATGATTTACATGATCTTTGGACTGAGAGTACACCAATATATCGTAAATAAAGATGATCACAAATAGGTCCAAGTACTCTCTAAATGTTCGATGCATTAAGTCCATGAATATCGATGACACATTTCTTAGCCCAAACGGCATTACAATGAACTCATAATGGTCGTAGTATGTACTAAACGTTGTCTTGATAATATCATTTTCCAGAATCCTCAACTGATAATAGCCATACTTTAAATCTTCCTTTGAGTAGACAGTTGATCCCACCAACTGATCGAACAAGTCATCAATCCGTTATAAGACCCCAACCCGGAACACAAAACACGGCACGAGGGAAGTCTTATGCCCAGAACAGCCGCCTTGCGGTAGCGTTAGCATACGGGCTAACCTGTACTACAAGATGCCTATCATGTAAGCTACAATCAATATCATTCATTGCCAACCCAACCAAGAATATAAAACAGAAGTCAAACTCACACAAAAATGAAATAGTCCAAAAGAAAGTACACCAAATGAAAGAAGCATCAACAAGCTTCTCCAATATCAGAGTACAAGACAAAAGGGCTATAAGATATGTCTATCAGAACTCACATCAGTCACAGACAGTGGCGATGGCACCGTCATTTCAGGCCCTGTCGTCCTGGCGTGGCGGCCCTGCTGCGTAAACTACTGCTGCTCTATCTGCGGGGTTTCCTCTTAAAAAGAAAGATGTAGCAATCGTTAGTCATAAAGACTAAGTGTTATCATATTCGCACCCCCTGCGATTCCTCGACACCGGGAGGAGAAAGGAACAAGGGTACAATATATATATATATATATATATATATATATATATATATATATATATATATATAAACAGTAGTACAAACATGTGTTAAAGTATTAATCAATATGAGTGAATATCAAAGTAAGTACATCAAATGAGTATAGCAATTTAATCTAGCAGTTCTATCATCAACAACAGTATAAAATATGAATCAATGACAGTAAGTAACTTAACTTATATGAATGCCCATATAGACATATAAGTTAAGGATCAGCTCAATAGTAAAGTAACTCATCGTATAGGAGTGCCCATACAAACTTATACGATGAGGATCTAGTGTGTGTAATGTATGTAATGATATGAATGCAATGCAATGACTCGCCCATGATCATGCACATACAATTGCTATGTCGACACAGACTTGTAGTTCCCACTTTTCGAGTAGGTAGCTAACCTCTCAAGTATCATTCGTCGTGTCCAAACGGTGATAGTAGAGTGGGCTTCTCTACTACTAGGCGGGCATCCATAATACCAAGCCTAGGCCTCTGTATGCCTCAACGCTAAGAACACAATAGTGTAGCTCACATGCGTACTACGGCTCAGAAGGAGCCTCGGGTAAATGTGCAACGAGGACCAAGCCCTACTGGCCTATCATCGTGGCATGGAAGGAGCCTAAGGGAGCATATCACCAAAATACCAAGCCCAACCATCCACTTGGCATGGAAGGAGCCCCGGGAATGAGCACCGAGGACCAAGCCCAACCGCCCAAGGTCTATCTATCAACTCCCGTCGGTGTGATGATTGGCGAGTCTGTATACCTGCCACACTATCCTTAACCCAGGATTACGACACCACATTTTGACTCACAGCGAATGCAGTTTCACATCATCGTGATACAGAAGGAGCCCCGGGAATGAGCACCGATGACCAAGCCCAACCGACCAAAGCCTCTTTTCATCATTATCAATCTTGTGCGGTCAAACACATGCACCACACCCTTCCAAATTTCCCATGCTTCTAAGCATGCAGGGGTTCTTTATTAACATAAGTGGAAAGCCACCCTTCACAACACATTAATTCCACACTGCTACCCGTAGGGTGACACGACTCTAAGCAGTGGGTCATTATACACATTCCTTATTTAACTCATCTCATGGTCATGTGTCAACCTCTTCCAATTTCTTTTAAGGGACAGCATCCACCAATCATTATGCTTCCATCACGGTAATCACATTAGTATACGATAGTTCACCCATTTCATTAATATGAACACATGATTTACTTGTTCAATTACCAAGCATCATATCTTCTTCCAAACTCATTCCATTTCACAAACTACGATCTTGCTCATTCTTGTTTTCCAACCATTTGTTTATCACATTCACATAAGGCCAAATTCACTAAAACCCCAACATTTATTACTACAATCTTTTACTCAAACCAAGTCCAATGTTATACTAACCCGAGAGTATTAAGTATAAGGACTTGACTATATAGCCACTTCAATTGGCTATTCATGAGTCTACGGGACTCGTATGAATACGTGTAATCATTCATTGGAAAGGTATTTCCAATTACTACAACTTTGATATTTGGTCCATCACCCAGATCAGATAATACAGTACTTGAAATCAGCTTCAAAGTCTATTGCGTGCAGAAAACAGGTTTCTGCACGTTTACATCACAGCAAGTTCGATCAGACTTTCTTGTAGCTATAGAACTCACATGAAGACGTGTAACCACTCGTTGGAAAGGTATTTTCAAGGTCTACAACTTTCGTGTTTAGTATAAAGCCCATATCTGGCCCCATCATATTCGAAATGGTCTTGAAGTTCACTGCGCGCAGAAAATAGATTTTTGCGTGCATCTTAAAGCGAAACGAATGACATCGGTTCATCTTCCTCCTCTAACCGATATTCCCAAATCACATCAAGAAATCCTACTCCCTTATTCACCCTCATATGGCTACTTATCATCACGAAACCATCCCTTATCTTCACATAGAAGGAAGGAGAGGTTGAAGATGTCTAATCTTTAGGACACAAGTCCTAATATGGCCTCTTCCTAGAAAATCTTCTTCTCGCAAGTCAAGACTCCTTTGAGTCGATATCTCTCCTAGGAATAACTAAAGATCTAGCACCAAGGGAGGTGGTAGGAAGCACACCTCATTTCCGTCCATGGATCTCGTCACTCTTCTTTGCGGCATCTTCTTCTCCTTCGTTAATGTTTGTTCTTTACGGGAAAGAAGATCGGCTCGGGCGATCTGCTCCTCTTTTGTCGGTTTCGGCACAGGAAATAGCCTCGGCAAAGAAGAACGATGAGATCGAGTGGTGGCTAGGGTTCATTTCTGTAAGTCTCTTTTATATTAGAAATTAGGGTTAACTGCTAGCCACTTGTCGGCCTGCTATTGGACCGCTTATTTATAGCTTTAAATACGTCATAATGAAAAGACACGTCCGCTATACTCATTTTGGCGCAAATCCCGAAAAATCCGATTCAGACCGGCTTGTGAGCAGACAGCGTCAGAAAATCTGCAAAGTCAAATTTGTCGAGTTAGCAACCCTTACTCGACTAATCGTCTAGTGTCATAGTCTTACTCGACGAATCGTCGCGATTCGTCGAGTCTACTCATAGCCATACACAGTCCAGTGTTTCTCAAGTTCAAATCGTCGAGTATAATATTCTTACTCTACAAATCATCGAAATTCGTCGACATAACTCAACATCGTATGCAAGCACAACACTTAAAGTTAAAATCGTCGAGTGTACTTATTTACTCGATGAATCGTCAAGTGACGTCGAGTTCACTCAACACACTCGACGTCACAGTTCCCAAAATAATCCCAAGTAAATGCGTTGAGTGGCATCGAGTGCACTCAACGCACTCGACGCCTTTCAACGAATGGCGTCGAGTGCATTCAACGCACTCGACGCCAATCCTCTAAGAAATGTTTCTAAGTCAAATTGCGTTGAATGGTGTCGAGACCACTCAAAGCCACAGACTAAATCGTCGAATGGCGTTGAGTGCACTCAACGCACTCAATGTCGCGTTAAGTGGTGTTGAGTCCACTCAACGCCAACTTTCCAAAAAAATTTCTAAGTCCTTATACTCGACGGATTCGTTGGACATTCGTGACGATATTCGACAAATAGTTTTAGACTCAGCTCACAAATCATACTCGACGAATTCGTCGGATATCCGTGACGATATCCGACGAATTTTTCTTGTCGAGTCTGGCGCACCCCGTGCCCAGGTCAACTCCCTTGACTCAAAACACGTGCGAGAGGTCTAGCGTGAAACGAGATGTTACAAATCCTATAAAAAAATAAAAGATTTCGTCCCCGAAATCAGGCTAAGGCTAGGGGAAATAAGGCATGAAATTAAATTAAAATATGCTTTTAAAGTTACCTTGGGGAAACAACTTCGGGTAGCGCTTTTGCATCAAATTCACCGGCACCCAAGTATACTCCTCCTTCTCATGATTAGACCACAGTACTTTTACCAACGGGACACTTTTCCGCCGCAAGCTCCTTGTTTCGATGTCCACTATCGGCACCGGCTCTAGTCGAACAGATCTATCATTTTCCACTGCTCCATCTGTGGTGAGGACATGTTGCTTGGGTCACAACATCGCCTTCCAAAGTGACGACACATAGAATACGTCATGAAGATTCTCCAGCTCTGGCGGTAGCTCCAACTGATAGGCCAAAGGGCCAATCTTTTCCAATATAGCATAAGGCCCAACGTACCTTGGGTTTAGCTTCTTCACACCACGTACCCGTGACACTCCATGCATCGGCCGGATCTTCAGGAACACCTTGTCACCCACTTGAAATTCTATCATCCAGTGCTTTGCATTATAATATTTAGCCTACCGACTTTGAGCCTCAAGCATGCGGTCTCGTATTAGTTTAACAACAGCATCGGTATCATCAATGTACTCAATTCCCAAAACCTTCGAGTCTTCATCTTGCACCCACGACAAAGGAGTCCTACACCTTCTTCCATAAAGGACTTCATGGGGTGTCATCCCGATACTGTCCTGATGACTGTTGTTGTATGAAAATTCTACCAGGGGTAGGAGCCTTTCCCACGGCTCTCCTCTATCTAGCACACACAATCTTAGTAGATCTTCCAAAGTTCTGATGGTCCTCTCAGACTGACCATCCGTTTGAGGATGAAAGGTCGTACTGAAGGTAAGACGTGAACCCAAATATGTCTGTACTACCTTCTATTCTTTAGAAGTGAAATGACCATCCCGGTCAGAAACAATTATCTTTGGCATGTCATGGTACCGTACAAACTGCTCCACAAAGAGGCATACCAAAACGTCCACATGAGCCTCTTTCTTCATAGGAATAAACCTGGCTACCTTTATCAGGCAATCGACGATTACCCAAACCGAATCGTTCCCTGAGTGTGAGCGAGGCAAACCGTGAATGAAGTCCATGAAGATATCCTCGAACTTCCATACGGGGATAGGCATCGGCTGTAATAATCCCCCAGGGCTCTTGCATTCTGCCTTCACCTTTTGACAGGCTTCACAGTACGTAACAAAGTACCTGATGACTCTCTTCATTCCTAGCCAACACATGATCTTTCGCAAGTCAGCGTATATTTTGGCAATCCCAGGATGCACTGAATACTGAGAGCAATGTGTCTCTCTCAATATATCTTCCCGAATTTTATCGCCTTCGGGAATGTAGAGCCGACCATGGAAATGAACGAGGCTGTCCTTTAGGGAGTATTCGTTAGTAGACTTACCTTCAATTGATTTAAACACTAGGGCCAGAGCAACATCCTTATCTTGCTCTGTCCTGATTCGGTCTCGAATATCACAGACTATACTCATTGCGGTTAGTTACCTTGTATATTCTTCAGAATGATCTTTATACACTAGGGTGATCTCCATCTCTTCAAGCATCCGGTCTAACTTCATACTCATCAATCGTGACTCAGAGTTCGATTCTGGTACCTTTCTGCTCAAGGCATCAGCCACGGAGTTTGCTTTCCTGAATGGTAGTTCAAGGTAAATTCATAATCACATAAAAATTCTAACCACTGTCGTTGTCTCAGGTTCAGCTCATTTTGAGTATGAACATACTTAAATTCTTATGATCTGAAAATACCTCACAGTGGACTCCATAGAGATAGTGTCTCCAAATCTTCAAGGCAAACACCACTGCCCCCAACTCCATATCATGAACTGGGTAATTAGCTTCATGTTTCTTCAGTTGTCTCGAAGCATAAGCGATCACGTGCCCGTGCTGCATTAGTACTGCTCCCATCCCTTGGTACGTTGCATCAGTGTAGACTCAGAATCCTTCCTTCTCAGATGGAAGGGTTATGATAGGTCCGGAAGTAAGTCTATCCTTCAGCTCTTGGAATGCGGCTTCACATTGAGGTTTCCACTAGTACAGCACACCTTTCTTTGTCAGGGCAGTGAGAGGGAGGGCTATCTTTGAGAATCCTTTCACGAACTTGCGATAATACCCAACAAGTCCAAGGAAACTCCGTACATCGGCTGCCGACTTCAGAGGTGACCATTCCTTCACGGCTCGCACTTTCGCCGGATCCACGGCCAATCTAGTACCACTGATCACGTGGCCTAAGAAGGCAACCTCTCGGAGCCAAACTTCACACTTGCTGAATTTGGCAAACAAGGTATGCTCATTTAAACTATTTAGAACCAAGGTCAAATGTTATACGTGCTCCTCCTCCGTCTTCGAATAGACCAAAATGTCGTCGATGAAAACAATGACGAAGACATCATGGTACGGCGTAAACACTTTGTTCATCATACTCATGAACACTGAAGGAGCGTTCGTGAGTCCAAAAGGCATCACTGTGAACTCATATAGCCCATACCTTGAGCTAAATGTTGTTTTCTGGATATTCTCCTCTTGTATCCTCAGTTGGTAATACCTCGAGCGCAGATCCAACTTGGAAAACCAGTGCGCTCCTACCAGTTGATCGAATAACTCATCTATCTGGGGTAGCGGATAGGTTGAAAGAAAAGGGATAGATACTACTCTAGAGGGGGGTGAATAGAGTAATCAAAAATTGCACTAGCAAAGTTGACTGTCTACTCAACTCCCTTGGAGTCAATTGCGGAATGAAGGTTATAGATATTTGAGATGAAACCCTAAAGCCTAACACAAGTGATGTGCACAAAAGGCAGCCAACTATAATTACAGTTAAGGCTTGGAATCCTAAACAGCAACTAACAATCCTAGTTAAAATCTAATCACAGCCAATCAGCACAGAGAATTAATCAAACACTCCAGACAACACAAGGAATTTATAGTGGTTCCCCAAACAACTTGGGTACGTCCACTCTTCTACCAATAAGGTAGGAATCCACTCAGGTTTTTGATCAGGTGCCCTGCGACCAACAAGATCTGCTTCAGGTTGATCCAGAAACCTTTTAGACTTTTGATCAGGTGTCTAAAAACCAACACAGGTTTTTGATCAGGTGCCCGCCCACCAAGGTATACTTTTGAAGGGAGTAATAACCCTTTACAGGAGGGGGAAAGGAGGTTAAGATGTCTTCTCTATTTTACAATAGATTAGAGAAGCACAAGAACTTGCACTGAGCTAGAAAGCTCTTAAAGAATCAAGGCTCCCCCTGGCTAAAAGAATGTCCAGGTGAAGTCTTGCTTCAGTGCCGAAACACTTCAGAAAATCTGAAGGAAAAAGCTACAAGAAGATAAAGAATATGAATTGAAAATTCTTCTTTAGGCAGCTATCTTCTTCTTCTTCTTCAAAAAGCTCTGAGTGTAAATCTTCCTGTAAGCAGGAGAACTCAGGTTGAAGAAGAGTGAAGAGCTAAAACTTCTTCTCAGTTGGATGTGAACGAGCTGAGAGCAGTTGAAAACTGTAAGTTCTAAGCTTGAATGCAGCTGTTAGCTTTTGAACTCCTTTTCCTGAATGATCTGGTTTTTGGCTATGTGAACTAGTTGATTTCTTTCTTCAAGGAATTCTTTATATAGCAGCAGCAGCAACGGCTCTCATTTGAGTTTGAATCTTGTCTTCTACTGAAACCTGCAAGCTGGGCTGCAAAAAGCATAAAACAAAACAAATACTGCAGACAGATATCCTATAAGAGGATAAAGCTTTCTAAGAAGCTGCAAATAACTTTGATGAAATAATACTAGAGAAAGTCACATCAGAAAAGACTCTTTACAGCCAAGGAAGACTTTTTGAGTCTAACGGCTATAAAGGACAGCCTGGCAGATAAAGCAGAAATCATATCTCAGCTAATAAGACAAACAACTTTGTCAGAAAAAGATTGGCTCATGCATAAGGAATGGGGCAGATATTGCATGGAAATAATACCATAAATTTATTCAAACAATCTTTTATAAAATATGCCAAAATAAATATGAAATAAATCACATCATAGAAGATGACAAAATTACTCAAAACATATAGCAAAACGTCGAACGACCCTCGGAGATCGTCGGCCAAAGCACGGAGATCGTCGACCTATCAGACAGATAGTCGAACGATCCAGATAGTCGAACTATCAAAGAAGATAGTCGAACTACCACAACAGATAGTCGAACTATCAGGACAGATAGTCGAGCTATCAGATAGTCGATCTATCAGGACAGATAGTCGAACTACCAAAGCAAAACAGATAGTCGACCTATCAACAGATAGTCGAACTATCACAGAAAACAGATAGTCGACCTATCAACAGATAGTCGAACTATCACAGAAAACAGATAGTCGAACTATCACAGAAAATAGATAGTCGACCTATCAACAGATAGTCGAGCTATCAGATAGTTGAACTATCCAAGCAGATAGTCGAACTATCAAAGAAAACAGATAGTCGACCTATCAACAGATAGTCGAGCTATCAGATAGTTGAACTATCCAAGCAGATAGTCGAACTATCAAAGAAAACAAATAGTCGCCCTATCAACAGATAGTCGAGCTATCAAAGAAAACAGATAGTCGACCTATCAAACAGATAGTCGAACTATCAAAGCGGACAGATAGTCGACCTATCAAACAGATAGTCGAACTATCAGATAGTTGAACTATCCAAGCAGATAGTCGAACTGTCAAACACAACAGATAGTCGAACTATCAAACACAACAGATAGTCGACCTATCAAACAGATAGTCGAACTATCAACGTAGACAGAATGTCGACCAACTGATAGACGATCGTCGATCAGTCGATAGACGATAGTCGAGCGGCGTTCGACCATAGTCGAACAAAAAACAACTTAACCAAATTTACATCTGGAAAAGTGACGCCTCTAAAACTAGAGCAACAAACTAAACAACTAACCTTTGACCATAGATAAATCTTGGTTTAAGAGACAGAAAGAGAAGACTGAACTCAAATCAAAACCTAGGGTACCAACAATCTCCCCCTATTTGAGTTAAGTCTCTCAACAATTAAATACAAAACTAAATACTGAAAATAAATAACATGCATGAAGAGAAATAACTAAGCAGATAACATCAATCAAACAGATAAGCAAAAACTGTCAATCAATGAATTTTAAGATGCTTCAGAGTTAGATTTAGGATCAGAAGAACTAGAAACAAAATTAATCTTTCTAGAAGGGTCTAGAGCTTCTTTTCTCGATAGCTTCAGGTCTTGTTCTCCAATGATTTTCAATTCTGTTGCTCTTGGGACAACTGCCTCAGGATGCTTTTCCATGTACTTTGAAGGATCAAATACTTCAGGTCTAACCTGGAATTTTTCGAGCTCCTTCATTCTGAATTTTGACATCGTGGTCAATCCTACAGTGTCTTTCCCTTCAGCTTTAGCTTTCTTAATTTGAGCTGCTCCAACAAGTTCAAGAAAACGAGCCATCCTAAAATTAGGATCAAGCTCTGGGCTTTCATACATATTTTCAGAAGATGTATCAACTGATTCTTTATCCTGAATAACTAGATAAGAAAGGGGAGCAGACTTAGCAAATATCTTGCTAGAATTTTCAGATAAAATAATTTGCTTACCTTTTGAAACATCCTTCACAGAATGATCTGGCTTAGGAGAGGTTGAGCTTTTGAGTTCTTTGGAATGAGGAGGAGAAAAAGTTGGTCTTTGATACACCACCTCCTTTACTTGTTCCTTAACAGCATCAAGTCTTTGATAGCCAGTTTGAGTTTTACCTTGATATCCTTGAGAGCTTCTCCTTTATGATGAGTGAGATGGATTGAACCTTTCAGACTGAGCAGCAGGGTTTGCAGATAAGTTTCCTGAGGCTCCTGCACTGGGAGGTGGAGGAGGAGGACCTCTAGGAGTCCATCTTGGGACAGGAGTGTCATACCTCTTTGACTTCTTCCTTTGCTTCTGCTGATTTTTAGAGAAAGCCATCCAGTGCTGGAAATCTTTTGATTTAGGATCAATTCCTTTCAGGATATAGTAAGGAGTATCATTATCTGGATTAGGAGGAGGAGGAGCCACAGCTTTCCTTTTCTTTTTAGCAGACCTTTTTTTTGACTCATCAGATTCATTAGAATCAATATCATCCTCAGAATTTAAAGAGATAGGAAGATCATAGGGATTAATTACTTCTTGCATAGCTCTTTCCTTTTCCTTTAGGGCAGCTTTTTCTAATTCTTCTTCTATGGCATCCTGTGTCAGGAGAGCATCTAAATCCAAACCAGGGGAATCATCCCATACAGTAGACTTTTCAATTTGAGCATCTGCAGCTTTTTCTTGTTGATCAGAAACTGTCATGGTGACCAGTTCTACTTGCACTTCTGGCTGAGCTGGCTGAGCAGCCTCAGAAACTTGAGTAACTTGTTCTTGTTCAGTTTGAACTTCTGTAGCAGGTAGGTGATCAGGCTCTTGAACATCTAAAATTTCTTTCATTTTATCTGTAATATTATGAATAAAATTTTGCTAAATGACATCTAATCATCCCTTCCAGGTATTCCCAAACTATCATATCAGTTATCAAGTCTAAAAAGTGAGTAAAGGGGATACCTTCAAAATCGTCCTTTGCGTGTCCTAACTCCCATAAATCATCTAGAAAGGAAGTGATAACTCCTTCTAGGTATAGGGCGACCAGGGGAGTAGAACATTCTTCCAGGCACGCTTTGACAATAAATTCAGACTTCAATAATGCATCAGAAATTTCTTTTTCAGACAAACTTTGAGGAGGAGCTGATTCTTCTAAATCTTTCTCTGCCACTGCAGGAGGATCTACTGGAGGGGAGGCCAAAGGCAGATCAGAGACATCTTCATTAAGCATCTCCCCCTGCCTGATTTCAGTAGATACTGAAACCAGGCCCCTAGAGGAAGAGGGCTCAGCAGACTTTGAGAGTGCTCGAATAGCAGCAGTCAAAGAAGATATGGAGGAAACAAGTTGAGCAATTGCCTCTTCAATCATAGTTTTGATCGAAGGAGTAATTAACTCCAAGAAGCTGGAAATGAATGCTGGAGAGATTTCAGATGATGAAGAGGGAATCTCAGTGGATGGATGATCAGCAGGAATGGTGTATTCATGATGAACTGGAGAATGAACTGGAGATGGAACTGGAGATGGAGAGTGATGGGTGGATGCAGGATGATCAATGTGATCTGAAGAAGGAATTGGAGACTAAGGAGGAGTAGAAATCTCAGAAACCAACAAATCAAAACTGGGATGAGAGATCCCAGCAAGATGAGACGGGAGAGGAGATGCAGGAGGTGATGCAAGATGAGAAGCAGAAGGTCGTACTTCAATTGAAGTTGATGGAACTTCAACTGAAGTAGACGGCAAAGCAGATGAAGAAGATGGAAAAGATAGATTTGCTGAGCCAGCTTCTTGTAGGGGAGGAGTGACTGAGGCAGTCCTGGTGCTCTCAGATGTTGCTGGAGCAACCCCTACAGGAGCGGGCTTCAGAAAAGTCCTTTTCCACTTGGCGAACAGGGATGGATCCATCTTCTTGCTGGCATTTATGGAGGTGGCAGCAGAAACTAACAGATGGGGATACTTTTCCTTTAGAAAAATCCCAACTACCCTTCCCAGGGTAACTTCTTTCTTGTTGTTCTTTTTCCTGATCAAATCAAACAGAACTCCTGCCCAATTAATCTGTTTCATATTCACAATTGCATACATCAGTGCAAACTGCTGCCTTGTAATATTGTCGTGCGCGGAGTGCTTTCCCAGTAGCACTTTTCCGACGATTTCAGCAAGGAACTTAATCTTAAACGGAAAGTTTACCTTAAGCAGCTTAGAGGGAATGCCTTCGGCATGTCCCAGCTCTGTCAGCATTCTCCCAAACTCTGGGGTATCTTGCTCGTACTCTTGTTCCCCATTAATCTATCCAAATATTTCAGTTAAAATGGCTGGAGTCAAAGTTACCTCTTCTCCGCCGATGGTTCCGGTCATTGAATCATCATTTGAAGACGAAGTAAATGCCCATTCTTTGATCTCTTGAATATTTATCTTTATCCTGGAGGACATGAGCTTTTCTAAACCTTGATCTTTGCATAAGGTGAGAATTTCCACAATTCCGGATTCGCAGCAGCTGAAGGAGTCGAAATCCACACTGAATCCTGCATCGAACTTCACTACTGCTAGGAGCGCTGGAGCTATCGCCATCGAAAGGGCTGGAGAAGACGAGGGAGAGACGGCGAGGATGAAGCGGTAGAAATCACAAGACAAAGAGAAAGCGGGAAGACGGAATACGAAAAGACGCTCTCCGTCGATGATAAAAACAACGATCTCTTAACCTAGGTCGACCATCGGCTTTATATTAAAACAACGATCATCGATCTATTTAAAAGATACTGGAGACGATGGTCGAACGGTCGTTCGACGATCGGTCCTGAAGTAGAGTAGTCGATCAATCGTTCGACTATTTCTGTCTTCACAAACAACAAGCTGTCGTCAACCATAGATCGACGATAGGCTCGACTTGTTCGACTATCTTCAAACGTCGGTCGACGATCTTCAAGCAGATAAGCTATCTTCAACCATAGGTCGACGATAGGTTTGATCTGATCGACTATCTTCGAACGTCGTTCGACGATCTTCAAACAAGTTTCAATAAGGCAGACGTCACACTTAGTCTCTTCCATTAATCATGCCTAGTTGAACCAAAAAGAACAGATGCTTCTGTTCATCTAAGGGCTTGGTGAATATATCACCTCTCTGAAGTTCTGTGGATATGAACTCAAGGCTGATCTTATTCTTTTCCACACAATCTCTCAGGAAATGGTGTCGGAACTCAATGTGTTTCGTTCTAGAGTGGTACACAGGATTTTGTGCAATAGAGATAGCACTAGTACTATCACACATGATTTTAGTGTTCTTGTGTGAGTACCCATAATCCAAAAGCTGGTTTGTATCCACAGGATCTGTGAATAACAACTAGCAGTTGCTATATATTCAGCTTCTGCAGTTGAAGTTGAGACAGAAGTCTGCTTCTTACAGAACCAAGAGACCAATCTCTCTCACAGGAACTGACAAGTTCCTGAGGTACTTTTCCAGTCAACTCGACAGCCAGCATAATCAGAATCAGAATATCCAATTAATTCAAATTCTGACTCAGCTGGGTACCAAAGTCCTAGATTTGGACATCCCTTCAGGTATCTCAAGATTCTCTTGAGAAGAATCAAATGAGATTCCTTGGGGTTGACCTGGAATCTAGCACAAAGGCATGTAGCAAACATTATGTTTGGCCTACTTGCAGTTAAATACAATAGGGAACCAACAATGGCCCTATAATTCTTTTGATCAACAGGCTTTCCCTGATCATCAGAATTTATAACTACATTAGTAGCCATAGGTGTATGCATTGCTGAAGCATCAGCCATCCCAAACTTCTTTACCAATTCCTTGGCATATTTGGATTGGGAGATGAAGATGCCATCAGCATCTTGCTTTACTTGGAGACCAAGAAAGTAAGACAGCTCACCCATACTACTCATCTCAAACTTAGAATGCATCAAGTTGGAGAAATTTTTGCATAGTTTGGGATCAGTGGAACCAAAAATAATGTCATCAACATACACTTGAACTAACAGGATTGTGTCCTTGTGGTGCTTGACGAAAAGGATTCTATCAACTACTCCCCTAACAAAGTTGTGCTCTAACAGGAAACTAGCTAGAGTCTCATACCACGCTCTGGGTGCTTGTTTGAGTCCATAAAGAGCTTTTTGCAACTTGAAAACATGTGAGGGCTGAGTTGAAGAAACAAACCCAGGTGGCTGTTCAACAAATACCTCTTCCTTTAGCTCACCATTTAGAAAGGCACTTTTGACATCCATCTGAAAAACTTTAAACTTCATATAGGCTGCATAGACTAGAAAGATCCTTATTGCCTCTAGCCTTGCAACAGGAGCAAAGGTTTGGTCATAATCTATACCTTCCTCTTGTCTGTAGCCCTAAGCTACAAGCCTAGCTTTGTTCCTTACAATGATTCCATTTGCATCCAACTTGTTTCTATACACCCACTTGGTGCCTATGATCAGTTGGCCTTTAGGTCTTGGAACCAAAGTCCATACTTTACATCTTTCAAACTGATTGAGTTCCTCTTGCATAGTAATGATCCAGTGGGGATCTAGCTCAGCATCTTTAATGGTGAGGGGCTCAATCTGTGAAAGGAAACAAGCATGCATCACATCCTGTCTTAACTGATGTCTTGTTTGAACACCAGCTGATATGTCTCCTATCACTTGAGATGTAGGATGATCTCTAAGTGTGACAACATCAGCAGGTGGGATGTGATCTTCAGCAATAGTTGGGATTAATTCCTCAGGAGAAATTTGATATACTATTGGTGGTACAGCAATAATTTCTGCAAGGTCTTCATCACTATCTGATTCAGTGATATGAAGAGTTGAAAGATGGAGAATCTCTTGAGTGACATCTTTGCAAGATTCTTGTACCTACAATGAACTTGAGGAAGGGAAAGTTCCCTTCTCCTTGTAAAACATTTGAGATTCATCAAAGGACACATGAACAGACTCTTCAATTTTAGAAGATGATTTATTAAATACCCTATAAGCTTTGCTTACTTGGGAATATCCAAGAAAAATTCCCATTGAAGCTTTTGCTTCAAACTTTCTAAGATATTCTTTATTATTATTATGAATATAAACTACACAACCAAATACTCTAAAATAATTTATTTTAGGTTTCTTTCTTTTAAGCAACTCATAAGGAGTTTTACACTTAAGCTTGTGTATCAGACTTCTATTCAAGACATAGTTGGATGTACTAACAGTTTCTGCCCAATAGGAAAGAGGCATATTAGCATCTGTCAACAATGTGCCAGCAGCTTCAATCAGGGTTCTGTTCTTCCTTTCAACTACCCCATTTTGTTGGGGAGTTCTAGGAGCTAAGAAGCTATGTTTGATACCTCCTCTCTCACAGAATTCTTGCATGAGAAGAGAGTCAAACTCAGTACCATGATCACTTCTGATCAAGGCCACATGAGTAGAGTACTCAGTCTGCACACATAATAGAAAATCTGTAAGGGCTTTGAAGTTATCAGCCTTAGTTCTCAAAAGAACACCCAAGTGAACCTAGAGAAGTCATCTACAATGACTAGGGTGTAATACTTCCCTCCTAAACTCTATACATTTATTGGGCCAAATAGGTCCAAATGTAATAAATACAGGATTCTAGGAGAATCACTTTTATTTACTGATTTAAATGAATTCTTGGTTTGCTTGCCTAATTGACAAGCCTTGCATAGGCTCTCCTTTTTGTAGGGGCAAGAAGGTAAACCTCTAACAAGGTTGTGTTTAGATAACCTAGATATATTCTTGAGGTTAACATGGCTAAACCTTTTATGCCATAAAGTATTGTTATTGGTTACTTCATTAAATAAGCAGATTTCAGAGTGAGTTGAGTTAAAATCTACTAAATAAATGTTACCTTGTCTAATACCTACTAATACAACATTATTATTTAAAGTAATATTACAAAGGGAGTTAGAAAATGATACCTGGTATCCAGCATCACATAACTGACTTACTGAAATAAGATTGTGCTTCAGTCCAGTTACATAAGCAACTCTCTTGAATGTTACAGCTCCAATTGTCATCCTGTCATAGCCTTCAGTTTGACCACAGCTTGAATCTCCAAAGATCACCTTTGGGCCAAGCTTGGCCTTGAACCTTGACAGATGTTCTTTATTTCCTGTCATATGCTTGGAGCAACCACTATCCAAATACCACTTATTTTGAGTGATAGGATAGGTCTTCACCTGCAAATAAATCAATTAAACATTGTGGACCCAGGTAACCTTGGGTCCCTTGTTTTTCACATAAGAAAAACTGGAAATAAATGAATAAGCAGGCTGAGGGTGATAACCTAACGGGTAAGATCTCCTAGGTGGGATTCTCCATGCAGATGATGGGTCAACGAACCTAGGGTTTCTATTTTTATTCTGGTTTCTAAAGTTCTGGGTGAAGTTTTGAAATTCATGTTGAAAGCGTCGATCAGCGTTCGACGATGGGTGCCCAGATCGTCGATCTCCGTTCGACCATTGGGCCTGCGATCGTCGAGCAGCGTTCGACGCTCTTTGTATTTCCTTAAATTTTTGTTTTCTTTTCTCTCTCTTAGCTTTATTTAAAGCTTTATTAACCTGATTAACTTGCTCAGTGTTCTTTATCCCATCAGCTGAGATAAAGTTCACTGGAGTTGAAAGATGGTTTTTAAGAATGATTGGGGGTTCACTAGAAGATGCTCCTAAGCCTAATTTGTTATTGCCTGACCTAGCGTTAGACATGCTGGTTATTTCAAGCAACTTAAGGCTTCTACCATTCAGAGATTCTTCTAACCTTTTGGACTTAGCTAATTCATTCTTAAGGAATTTTATTTCTTCACTAGAATTAGTGAGTTCTGCTGTTAACCTAATGTTTTCATTAGAAATTAATTCAGATTCAGCTAGTTTATTTCTAAGCTCTTTTATTTTCTTTTCAGAACTAATTAAATCTAAGCATAAGGATTTAAAATCTAATTTAAATTCATCAGATGTAAAGTCGTAAGAAGACAATACCTCATCTTCAGTTGGCATTTCTTCATCAGAATCTGAACTCTCTGCAGCTGAGTGATTGTTGCAGGCATCAATTGCCATCAGGCAAACTTCCTTTGCCTTCTTTTCTTCTTCATCCTCACTGGAGCTTGAGGAAGAAGATTCCTCATCAGAATCGCTCTAGGTTTCAGCAACAAAACCTCTCTCCTTCTTTTTGTTCTTGTAGGAGGATGGCTTGGAATGCTTCCTGTGCTGATCCTTGTCTTTCCTTTTATCTTTATTCTTTTCCTCTGGACAATCTGGAAGAATATGTCCAGGCTTCCTGCAACCATAGCAGATTATTTCTTTAGAATGAGTACAATCATACCTTGGTTTATCTTCATACTTTGAAGATTTCTTTCTGAATTCTTTCCTTCCCATCTTGAGAAACCTTTTGGCAAATAATATCATCAGTTCCTCATTGGACTGGCTTCCTTCAGAAGCATCAGCAGCTTTGAGAGCAAGGGTTTGCTCTTTTCTTGTGGGAGTTGGGGTCTTTGCTTCAGCCTCAGCTTCCCTGGACTTCAGCACTTGCTCAAAGGACTTGAGCTTGCCAAGGAGGGCTTCTATTGAGATTTCTGTTGTGCTTCTAGCCTCCTTGATAGGCTAGATCCTCAGATCCCATGTGCTAGGGAAGCACATAAGAATCTTATCATTGACCTCTGTCAATGAAATATCCTTATCAAGAGTCCTCAGCTCATTGATGATTGAGCTGAGCCTTGTGTACATAGCTTCAACTGATTCAGCATCAGTTTTCTTGAAATTCTCATACTGGGAGATAAGGTTGGACCTTCTGTCCTTCCTCTCATCAGCTGAACCAGCTACAATCTGGTTCAGTGTATCCCACATTGCTTTTGCTGAGGAGCAGTCAGCAACCTTCTGGAATACTTCATCAGACATTGTCTGAGCCAGAATGTTCATTGCCTTAGCATCTGCTATCTTTGCCTTTTTGTATTCATCATTGTAATCTAGAGGAGGCACTGCACTCATATCAGTTGATGATGAGGCAGTAGCTGCAGCAGGTGCTCTTGGTGGTCCTGTCAAAATAGAAGCAAAAATACTCTCATCAATAAAGTTCATATATAGTTTAATCCTTGCCTTCCAGATGTTAAACTTAGCTAAGTTGCATGCTGGAGGTCTGGTGCTAGAGTAATCCTTGGACTGGCCCATGATAGTGAAAGTGAATATCTATAAGCCTTGGTATCTATCAGGATCTTGTGACTTAGGTGTTAGCCTATTCAGTCAGTCAACCTCCCTCTGATACCAATTGAAAGAAAAGAGATAGATACTACTCTAGAGGGGGGTGAATAGAGTAATCAAAAATTGTACTAGCAAAGTTGACTGTCTACTCAACTCCCTTGGAGTCAATTGCGGAATGAAGGTTATAGATATTTGAGATGAAACCCTAAAGCCTAACACAAGTGATGTGCACAAAAGGCAGCCAACTGTAATTACAGTTAAGGCTTGGAATCCTAAACAGCAACTAGCAATCCTAGTTAAAATCTAATCACAGCCAATCAGCACAGAGAATTAATCAAACACTCCAGACGACACAAGGAATTTATAGTGGTTCCCCAAACAACTTGGGTACGTCCACTCTTCTACCAACAAGGTAGGAATCCACTCAGGTTTTTGATCAGGTGCCCTGCCACCAACAAGATCTGCTTCAGGTAGATCCAGAAACCCTTTAGACTTTTGATCAGGTGTCTAAAAACCAACACAAGTTTTTGATCAGGTGCCCTGCCACCAAGGTATACTTTTGAAGGGAGTAATAACCCTTTACAGGAGGGGGAAAGGAGGTTAAGATGTCTTCTCTATTTTACAATAGATTAGAGAAGCACAAGAACTTGTACTGAGCTAGAAATCTCTTAAAGAATCAAGGCTCCCCCTAGCTAAAAGAATGTTCAGGTGAAGTCTTGCTTCAGTGCCGAAACACTTCAGAAAATCTGAAGGAAAAAGCTACAAGAAGATAAAGAATATGAATTGAAAATTCTTCTTTAGCCAGCTATCTTCTTCTTCTTCTTCTTCAAAAAGCTCTAAGTGTAAATCTTCCTGTAAGCAGGAGAACTCAGGTTGAAGAAGAGTGAAGAGCTAAAACCTCTTCTCAGTTGGATGTGAACGAGCTGAGAGCAGTTGAAAACTGTAAGTTCTAAGCTTGAATACAGCTGTTAGCTTTTGAACTCCTTTTCCTGAATGAACTGGTTTTTGGCTATGTGAACTAGTTGATTTCTTTCTTCAAGGAATTCTTTATATAGCAGCAGCAGCAACGGCTCTCATTTGAGTTTGAATCTTGTCTTCTACTGAAATCTGCAAGCTGGGCTGCAAAAAGCATAAAGCAAAACAAATACTGCAGACAGATATCCTATAAGAGGATAAATCTTTCTAAGAAGCTGCAAATAACTCTGATGAAATAATACTAGAGAAAGTCACATCAGAAAAGACTCTTTACAGCCAAGGAAGACTTTCTGAGTCTAACGGCTATAAAGGACGGCTTGGCAGATAAAGCAGAAATCATATCTCAGCTAATAAGACAAACAACTTTGTCAGAAAAAGATTGGCTCATGCATAAGGAATGGAGCAGATATTGCATGGAAATAATATCATAAATTTATTCAAACAATCTTTTATAAAATATGCCAAAATAAATATGAAATAAATCACATCATAGAAGATGACAAAATTACTCAAAACATACAGCAAAACATCGAACGACCCTCGGAGATCGTCGACCGAAGCACGGAGATCGTCGACCTATCAGACAGATAGTCGAATGATCCAGATAGTCGAACTATCAAAGAAGATAGTCGAACTACCACAACAGATAGTCGAACTATCAGGACAGATAGTCGGACTATCAGATAGTCGATCTATCAGGACAGATAGTCGAACTACCAAAGCAAAACAGATAGTCGACCTATCAACAGATAGTCGAACTATCACAGAAAACAGATAGTCGACCTATCAACAGATAGTCGAACTATCACAGAAAACAGATAGTCGACCTATCAACAGATAGTCGAGCTATCAGATAGTTGAACTATCCAAGCAGATAGTCGAACTATCAATGAAAACAGATAGTCGACCTATCAACAGATAGTCGACCTATCAGATAGTTGAACTATCCAAGCAGATAGTCGAACTATCAAAGAAAACAAATAGTCAACCTATCAACAGATAGTCGAGCTATCAAAGAAAACAGATAGTCAACCTATCAAACAGATAGTCGAACTATCAAAGCGGACAGATAGTCGACCTATCAAACAGATAGTCGAACTATCAGATAGTTGAACTATCCAAGCAGATAGTCGAACTATCAAACACAACAGATAGTCGACCTATCAAACAAATAGTCGAACTATCAACGCAGACAGAACGTCGACCAACTGATAGACGATCGTCGATCAGTCGATAGACGATAGTCGAGCGGCGTTCGACCATAGTCGAACGAAAAACAACTTAACCAAATTTACATCTGGAAAAGTGACGCCTCTAAAACTAGAGCAACAAACTAAACAACTAACCTTTGACCATAGATAAATCTTGGGTCAAGAGACAGAAAGAGAAGACTGAACTCAAATCAAAACCTAGGTTACCAACATAGGTGTTCCCCACCGTCAAATGATTGAGCTCTCGATAATCTATACATAACCATAGCGTTCTGTCCTTCTTCTTAACGAATATAACAGGGGCTCCCCAAGGTGATGAACTGGGGCGAACGAACCCTGACTCTACTAATTCCTGCAACTGAACTCTAAACTCGGTGAGTTTTTTCAGGTCCATTCGATAGGGGGTCCTGGAGACGTGCTTGGAACCCGTTACTAGCTTAATTTAGAAGTCCACTTCTCGATGCGGGGTTAATCCTGGCAACTTCTCAGGAAATAGCTCAGGGAAGTCCCACACTCTCCCACATCTTTCATATCCGTCATCACTTTTAGTTTGAAGCATATCATATATACTTCACCCCCTTTCATATGGGCTTTTAAGGTCTAAATTGAAGATAATAACATACGGGGTGCAAGTCTAATACTGATAGTTTAACTTTCAAGGCAGCCTAAACACCTAGAGGGGGGGTGAATAGGTTCTGCTTTTCTTATAAAAACTTCTAGGCAGAATTCAATTCAATAGCTAACACAATTGGCACAGCAATCACAGAAAATAAACATCACAGATTGCACAATGTTTTATAGTGGTTCCCCAAGGTCTGGGTACATCCACTTTCCCCCCTTCACCTATCTAGCAGTATGCTAGATTCGGCCAAACTTCCACTTATCTCAGATCAACAGATCCTACAACTCAGAACCCAACTGGTTCCTACAACTCAGCCTTGCCCCAAGGCCTACAACTCAGAGAATATCCTTCTCCTACACTCAGGCAAATAGCCCTACCACTCAGAGTTCAACACTCCTACACTCAGCCTTTATAACATAGGCTTACAACTCAGATCTGTGTAAACAGATCCTACAGAAATATAGAAAAGATTATTAAACTGTCTTGCCAAAGTTGAGAGAGAAAAGGCCAAGACAATTCTTGATCAGCTGATGCAATCAACTGTATCTGAGCCTTCTTCAAAGCTTCTTGAAAATGAACTTAGCTGAGTTGATTCCAAACAGCTTCTTGAGAATCCACTGGTGGTTTTTTCTTCTTCTTCTAATTCTGGCTTGATCTCTCTCTATCCAGCACTTTTAAAGATTCTTCTGAATTCTGATTAGAACTCTTCTTAGATCTATCCTTAGATAGTCTTCTTAGATCTCCCGGAGAAGATCTTCTTAAGTGACTAGCACTTTCTTGAAATGAATTGGATTGTGATCCTTCTCTTCCTTTTTGATTCAAAGTTATTCAAAAGGACTATCTGTTGTTATCTTTGTTCTCCTTCTGAATCTGTCTATTTATAGACATTCTTCATGGTAACCGGCTGATCCGGTTTCTAACCGTTTTCTGACAAGTCTGACAGCTTCAGTTAACCGGTGGTAACCCACAGCTGTCAAGTCTTCAAACAAGTCCTGTGCCTTAGTCTTGAACCACAAGTTGTTGAAACAGTCTGTCAGAAAGTGTCGAGACCATCTGTCTATCTGTGTCGACACAATTGACTTTGGTGTCGACACAGTCTTCAGTGATGTCAACTAAGTTGCCTTTGAGTCGACACAGCTTCTTCTGAAAATAACTTTGTCTTGACTCTTCAGTGTGTCGACACAAGTCCTGTGTGTCGACACAGTTGTTGTAGAATCATAACTTAGTAAGTGTCGACTTAGCCTTCAGGTGTCGACACATTCATTTCTTAAATCTGCTTTAATGTGTCGACATAATCACAATGTGTCGACACATTCTGCTGGTGTCGACAAACTTGAGGTCGACTATTTTCTTCTGTGTCGACACATTCAGCTGATGTCGACAATCTTGAGATCGACTATACTCTTTTGTGTCGACACATTCTCCCAATGTTGAGGTCGACGCTTTTCTTCTGTGTCGACACAAATTCCCAGAGTTGTGTCGACTCTTTTCTTCTGTGTCGACACAAATTCCCAGTGATGTGTCGACTTACTTCTTCTGTGTCGACACTTTTTCCCAGTGTAGTTGTAGACTAACTGCTATGTGTCGACACTGCTTCCCAGTGTTGTGTCGACTATTTTCTTCTATGTGTCGACACTGCTTCCTCTGTGTCGACACTTGGACTTAGAATTTTTCTGCATACTTTATCAATTCTTCACCTGCACATGTCAACTTAAAACAACATCAAATACACCTTGATGTATATTATTGAGCTAGGTTGGGCTTCTTCAAATCAGGTACACATTTTCCAATGTACCCAACAAATACCTTGGAAGATAACTTCAGAGTCCCCATGCCTCAAGGAAATTCGTTTCTCCGCACAATCAATCATGGTGTGGCGTAAATCCAACCACGCCATGCCCAGAATTAGGTCGAATTCTGGCATTCTCAATACCATGGCAGGGGTTTCAAAGAACTTTCCTCCAAGAAGCACCTCAAATTCACACTTTGTAGTTGCGGTCATCTCAGAGCCATCTGGGAGGCGTACTATCCGAGCAATACCGGTGAAGTATTGCACTCCTTCTAGGTCTTTAACAAAATCTGCCGACATGAACGAGTGTGTGGCACCAGTATCGAATAGAGTGTAAGCTTGTTTCCCACCAACCATCACGGTACCTAGATATCAATTATAATGACCCAAAGCTAGACTTCTAGCATATCCTAGGCAATTTAAAGAGAAATGCTTATAGTATAGTAATTGGATCACGATATACCTGCAATCACCTCATGGGGATTCCTCTCCTGCATCATGTACAACACAAACAGCTGATCCCGAGCAGGCCCTGGGTTTCTTCCTCGTGGTCCTCGTACTCATCCACGCATGTGTCCCCGACCTCGTGGAGCTGCCGGAGGAAGGGCAGGGAGAACATTCCCACCTAGCTGTGGGCAATAGCATTGGATGTGGCCCGGCTAGTTGCACTGGAAGCAGACTCGCTCGTGCTGCTCCCTAGGGTGCAGGTATTGTGGTTGTGGTGGAGGTAGTGCTGGCTGCGGTGTTGGACGCTCCATTCTGAAGTTCTTACTGAAGCGACCTCCGCCTCTAATGTTTCCTCTTCCCCGGTAGTCCTGCCTCCTTTTATAACTGGGGCCAGCCTCCATTTTGCCCTCCATGGGTCTCTTATTACTCCCCAAATGATCTGCCTCCAGCCTTTTTTCCATGTCGATGATCTCAGCTAAACTCGAGTTTGCTATAAACAAAAAAAGCTTGCCTCAGGGGATCCCGCAAGCCTTTATAGAACCGTTTAGCATAACCTTGGTCATCCAACTCATAGGAGTCAGCAAACCTCGCCAGATGCTGAAACTTCCTCTGGTATTCTGTAATCGAATTTGATCCCTGTTTTAGCTGCAGGAATCTTTCCTCGAGTTCGTCTCTAGCGGCCAACGGGATGAAATGTTCCAAGAATGGTCTAGAAAACTCGTTCCAACTAATCTCTGTATATACCCATCCTTGAAAGGTGGAGCCCATGTGGGACTTCCACCACCTCTTCGCGTGCAGTTCCAAGAGTGACATTGCTAAGGTCACTGCCATATTGATTGGACATATAGTCCATGTCATCAACTCTTGTACTGTGTCAAGCCATTCTTCTATACGTACGGCCGACTCTGTCCTGAGGTAGGGAGGAGGGGAGAGGGCTCGAAAAGTGCTCAACCAATTTGAGCCCGGAGCCTATTGCTGAACTGGGGCCTGTTGAGATCTAATGGCGTCAAGGATGGCCGTGAGCGTCTATCCCAACTCTGATTGTTGGAACTGAGTAGGTATGGAAGGGGCAGGAGTTCTCCCTACTGGCTCTACTTGTGTTGGGATCTACACGTAAGGCACAAACCTATGGTCTGGTTGGATAATTGTAAGGTCAAGATTGGACATACTTTGTGTGAATTACAAATGGGCACACCACTGCTTCCACTAAGTCAGTTTGTCCCAAAACTGACTAATCGAGCGGGGGTGGCCATTCAATGACTTCTTTAGTTCAAGATCGTAGCAAGCTGATACCATTTGTAAGACCCCCACCCCCCCCCCTCCCGGAACACAAAACACGGCACGAGGGGAGTTTTATGCCAAGAATAGCCGCCTTGCGGTAGCGTTAGCACACGGGCTAACCTATACTACAAGACGACTATCCTGCTGGCTACAATCAATATCATTCATTGCTAACCCAACCAAGAATATAAAACAGAAGTCAGATCCATACAAAAGTAAAATAGTCCAAAAGAAAGTACACCAAATGAAAGAAGCATCAACAAGCTTCTACAATATCATAGTACAAGCCAAAAGTGCTACAAGATGTGTCTCTCAGAACTCACATCAGTCATAGATGGTAGCGATGGCACCGTCACTTCAGGCCCTGTCATCCTGTCCTGACTGCCCTGCTGCATAACCTGTTGTTGCTCTATCTGGGGGGTTTCCTCCTAAAAAAGAAGACGTAGCAACTGTTAGTCATAAAGACTAATTGGCTATCACATCCGCTCCCCTGATGACTCCTCGGCACCAGCCGGAGAAAGGAACAAGGTTACAATATATATATATATATATATATATATATATATATATATATATATATATAGTAGTACAAACAGGTGCTAAAGGATAATATATATCAGTGAATATCAGAGTAAGTACATCAAATGAGTATAGGCTTTTACATTAGCAGTTCTACCATCAGCAGCAGTATGAAATATGAATCAATAACAGTAAGTAACAACTTATATGAATGCTCATACAAACATATAAGTTAAGGATCGGCTCAACCATAAAGTAACTCATCATATAGGAGTGCCCATACAAACTTATATGATGAGGATCTTGTATGTGTAATGTATGTAATGATGTGAATGCAATGCAATGACTCACTCATGATCATGCACATATAACTGCTATGTCGACACAGACTTGTAGTTCTAACTTTTCGAGCAGGTAACCAACCTCTCATTCGTCATCCGCCGTGGCCAGATGGTGACAGTAGAGCGGGCTTCTCTACTACTAGGCGGGAATTTAAACTACCAAGCCTAGGCCTACGTACGCCTCAATGCTAAGAACACAACAGTGGAGCTCACATGCGTACTATGGCTTAGAAGGAGCCTTGGGTAGATGTGCATCGAGGACCAAGCCCTACTAGCCTATCATCGTGGCACGAAAGGAGACTAAGGGAGTGTATCACCAAAGGACCAAGCCCAACCATCCACTTGGCATGGAAGGAGCCCCGGAAATGAGCACTGTGGACCAATCCCAACCGCCCAAGGTCTATCTGTCAACTCCCATCAGTGTGATGACTGGCGAGTCCGTGGACCTGCCACACTATCCTTAACCAAGGATTACAAAACCACGTGTCGACTCACACTGAATGCAGTTTCACATCATCATGACACGAAAGGAGCCCGGGAATGAGTACCGAGGACCAAGCCCAACTGACCAAAGCCTCTTTTCATCATTATCAATCCATTGTGGTCAAACACATGCACCACACCCTTCCACATTTCCCATGCCTCCAAGCATGCAAGGGTTCTTTATTAACACAAGTGGAAAACCACCCTTCATAACACATTAATTCCACACTGCTACCCATAGGGTGACACTACTCTAAGCAGTGGGCCACTATATACCTTCCATATTTAACCCATCTCATGGTCATGTGTCAACCTCTTCCGATTTATTTTAAGGGACAGCATCCACCAATCATTATACTTCCATCACGGTAATCGCATCAGCATAAGATAGTTCACCGCTTTCATTAATATGAACACATGATTTACTTGTTCAATTACCAAACATCATATCTTCTTCCAAACCCATTCCATTTCACAAACTACGATCTTGCTCAATCATGTTTTCTAACCATTTATTTATCACATTCACATAGGGACAAATTCACTAAAACACCAACGTTTATTCTTACAATCTTTTACTCAAACCAAGTCCAATGTTATACTAACCCGAGAGTATTAAGTACAAGGACTTGACTGTGCAGTCACTTCGATCGGCCATTCCCGAGTCTACGGGACTCGCATGAAGATGTGTAACCATCCATTGGAAAGGTATTTCCAAGGACTACAACTTTGATATTCGGTCCATCACCTAGATCAGAAAATAGAGTACTTGAAGTCAACCTCGAAGTCTGATGCGTGCAGAAAATAGGTTTCTGCACGTTTACAACCCAGCAAGTTCGATTAGACTTTACCGTAGCTACAGACCTTGCATGAAGACGTGTACCTACTCGTTGGAAAAGTATTTCCAAGGGATACGACTTTCATGTTTAGTCAAAAGCCCATATCTGGCCGCATCGTGTCCGAAAACGGCCTTGAAGTTCATTGTGCACAGAAAACAGATTTATGCGCGCAACTTAAAGCAAAAAAAAAGACATCGGTTCGTCTTCCTCCTCTAATCGATATTCCCAAATCACATCCAGAAATCCTCCTCTCTTATTCACCCTCATAGGGCCACTTCTCTTCACGAAACCAGCCTCCATCTTCACATAGAAGGAAGGAGAGGTTGAAGATGTCTAATCTTTAGGACACAAGTCCTAATATGGCCTCTTCCTAGAAAATCTCCTTCTCGCAAATCAAGACTCCTTTGAGTCGATATCTCTCCTAGGAATAACTAAAGATCTAGCACCAAGGGAGGGGGTAGGAAGCACACCTCATTTCCGGCCATGGATCTTGTCACTCTTCTTTGCGGGATCTTCTTCTCCTTCGTTGATGTTTGTTCTTTACGTGAAAGAAGATCGGCTCCGGCGATCTACTCCTCTTCCGTCAGTTTCGGCACAGGAAATAGGCTCGGCAAATAAGAACGATGAGAGTGGCGGCTAGGGTTCATTTTTGTAATTCTCTTTTATATTAGGAATTAGGGTTAACTGTTAGCCACTTGTCGGCATGCTATTGGACCGTCTATTTATAGCTTTAAATACATCATAATGAAAAGACGCATCCGTTATACTCGTTTTGGCGCAAATCCCGAAAGTCTGGTTCAGACCGGCTTGTGAGCAGACAGCGTCAGAAAATCTACCAAGTCAAATTCGTCGAGTAAGCAACCCTTACTCGACGAATCGTCTAGTGTCATAGTCTTACTCGACGAATCGTCGCGATTCATCGAGTCTACTCAAAGCCATACACAGTCCAGCATTTCCCAAGTTCAAATCGTCGACTATAATAATCTTACTCGACGAATCGTCGAGATTCATCGACACAACTCAACGTCGTATGAAAGCACAGCACTTAAAGTTAAAATTGTTGAGTGTACTTATTTACTCGACGAATCGTCGAGTGGCGTCGAGTTCACTCAACGCACTCGACGCCACAGTTCCCAAAATAATCCCAAGTAAATGTGTTGAGTGGCGTCAAGTGCACTCAATGCACTCGACATTTTTCAACCAATGGCGTCGAGTGCACTCGACGCCAATCCTCCAAGAAATGTTTCTAAGTCAAATGGCGTTGAATGTTGTCGAGACCACTCAACGCCACAGACTAAATCGTAGAATGGTGTTGAGTGCACTCAACGCACTCAATGCCGCATTGAGTGGCATTGAGTCCACTCAACACCAACTTTCCAAAATAATTTCTAAATCCTTATACTCGACGGATTCGTCGGATATTCATGACGATATTCGACGAATAGTATTGGACTCAGCTCACAAGTCATACTCGACGAATTCGTCGGATATCCGTGACGATATACGACAAATTTTACTTGTCGAGTCTAGCGCACCCCGAGCCCGGGTCAACTCCCTTGACTCAAAACACGTGTGAGGGGTCTAACGCAAATCAGGATGTTACATCTGTGGTATCAGGTACTTGTTCTTCTCTGTTAGCTTATTCAGCTCTCGATAATCAATGCATAGACGCAAGCTTCCATCCTTTTTTTCACAAAAAGAACCGGGGCGCTCCAAAGGGACATACTTGGACGTATAAACCCTTGTTCTAGCAATTCTTGCAATTGAACTTTCAATTCTGCCATCTCCTTTGGCGCAAAATGATACGACAAGCGGGCCACAGGTTTCGCACTTGGAACCAACTCTATAGTGAAGTCAATCTCCCATTGGGGCGGTAACCCAGGGAGATCCTTAGGGAACACATCTGCATACTCTGATACAATAGGAACGTCACTCAAACTGAACTTTGGCTCAACAACCTCCAACAGCGTGAAGAACAACTCCATGCCCTTCCGAACAGCTTTGACTACCTGGAGAGCAGACATCAATATCTTGCTCGATCCTAGCATACCAGCAAACTTAGTCTCTCGTTCGGCGTTCTGTCCTAGTATGACTTCCTTAGAGTTGCAATCTATATAGGCACGCTATTCTGTGAGCTAGTCCATACCAAAGATTACATCAAACTCAGATATCAGCGGTACAGATGCCTGCAATCCAAAATCCCGACTTCCAATCCGTACCTCAAGACAACACGACTTATCCGCATGCATCCGTTAGGTAACAACATATTTACTCTATCTGTTGACATAAGAGTAGGCACTTTTATCTGTGATATGAATTCCTCAGATAGAAACGAATGCGAAGCACTTGTATCGAACAGTGTCCTCGCCGGATTGTCCCAAATAAGAACGAAGCATATACTTATCAAGTTATACACAAGCAATTCACAAGACAGAAAGTATATATAGCATGAAAACTATATGCTACTCGTACCTGTGACAACATCAGCCTGTTTGATGGCCTCCTATTGGCCAAGATTGTACGCCCTTGGCTGAGCTGGAGCATATTGGGATGCAGTTGACTCCACCGCCTTTCCCTTCTCAGCATATGTTGTTTCTGCCTTTTTCTCTGTCTTTGGAGGGCCACTCCAACAATTTTGGTCTATGTGTCCCACCTTGCCACATGTGTAACATGTGAGCAGGCCTCGCCCTGATATTGCTCCAAAACTACCGATAGAAGGAGCCTGCCCAGAAAACTTGGACTTCTTATCCCATCTCTTGCAGTAGTCAGAGTTTCCAGGACGCGACGTTTTGCACTTGGGCTTTATCACAACCAAGTCCCTCTTGCCATGCAACCTCTTCATTTCTTTCTCTAATGAACGAGCCGTATTCACCAACACTTGGAAACCTTTGTTCATCGGACCCGAGAGCAATAACCTCAGCTTATCTTGCAGTCCCTCGTAGAATCTATTGGTCTTACACTCTTCGTCAGCAAAAGTAGACCACGTATAACATCCCAACCTGATAAACTCATGTAGGTAGTCATCTACACTACCCTCGTCCTGAGTCAAACGCTGGAACTCATTTTCTATGGTAATTCGCTGTGACAACGGCAGATGTTTTGCCATGAACAGTCTCGAAAACTCCTCCATCGATACCTCTGATAGTCGCATGCCTATGAAGTGGTGTAACTCCAACTCATCCCACCAAATCCAAGCCTCTCTTTCCAACAGGAAAGTGGCCAAGATGACCTTTTGTACCTCATCTATCTCAATCGCCATCAATATCCTCTTGACGCGCAAAAGCCAATCCTCAGTCTGTGTTGGGGACCCTGCACCCGTAAATATAGGTGGAGTAAAGCTCATAAAGTGCTTCAGCTACCGTTTAGTCGCTTGCTTCTCAATAAAAACCTCAGCAGGCACTTGCCTAGTAGCTATAGGCTCGGGGACACCAACCTATACTAGCACCAGTGCAGGTCGCACCTGCCTAATCGGCTTTGCATTCATCATTGCAAACACCACTTTGGCAACTAAGCAAACTATTTCCGCAGAAGGAGGAGGTGTACCAGCTGGTGCCGTATTATCAATAGAACGATGGGGTTTAGACTGCCCCGCATTACTTCTAGTTACCTACATGTGTAACATACATAATTTAGTGACTACGAAAAAGGCAAACAACAATCAGTAGGAATGCACAGGTTCCTCAAACATGTGTACTTTCATTCCTAAACGGACATTCTTGAGTTCATTTGTGTTATAATGGTAAGCACAAACTCGTACTCGTCACCCCTCAAAATAATTCGACCATGAATTCGTAGGAGGAAGACCAAGACAAGCTGATACTAAAATTATAACACCTCCATCCGTCACATGACATATAACAGAGGGTCCGGCCGGGGCCCCACACCATACCTCACAGACAGTCGGCGGAGTTACATGTTAATATCAAAACTACACGCATCCTAACTCAGAGCTTTAAGGGTTAACTATTGAACTCAAGTACATACGAATGTCCACTATCTATACTATATTAAAAAGAAGTACCGAATAAAGTCAATGATAACAAAAATAGGATTTATGGCAAGGCAAATAAAACACTGGACAAATCACGGCCATTCATTAATGGGCTAGAAAACACAGATCAAAATTAAAACCGTCTATTTCAAACATCGATCGAAATTCCCATTCATTATTCCCATAAGATTTCCCCCGCAATTAAAACATAGGATGAAAAAAAGTCGCCTTTCATTTCAATCCCTGCCGAAGCTGATCCATCCTCACGCGACATCTCTTCCTCGCTCATCTAGGGCATCGCAGCCTGCCTCCTCCGTACGGGAATCAACAACGACAAACCAACAGTCGGCGATCCCCCTCCATCAGCGACTCTCCACTCTCCTCTCCTCCCTCTCCTCTCACTGTAATAAACATTGATCGACGGACGCTCTATGAGGCGAATCAGTTACGACAAAACTTCTCTGGGAGCGACCCACCACTCTACTCCCCCCCCAACAAACTCAATAGGCAAACACCTCAGTTTTTGCTCTTCTCAGACTCCTTGGAGGTATCTTTTATTGCCCTCCTCACATTTTTCCGATTTATTCTGATTTTGTCTACATTTCCAAGATTTCATATGTTTCTCTCCAATCACAATCCTCCTCTGTGTGAATCTCCGCCGCAGAACTAAAAAATCAAAGGTTTTCTCTACCTCAAGGCTTCCTCTGGTAGCCATTATTTTCATCTTCCAACGCAGCTACTCTTCCAAGGTTAACAATGCAGTTGCATTGCATTTTCATGAGTTATTCCAGTTATGTTGAGTTAATGCACTAAATCAATGATGTATTTGATTCAAATCTTGGGGTGTTCTTCAAACAACTCCCCCCTTTTCAGTGTTGTGTCTACTGTTATACTTTTGAGCTGATAAAATTTTGGATACAGGCTGTATGATCTCATTCAAAAAACCAACCAACTAAAAGTTATAACAATATTTTTTTAAAAAAAAATACCATAGATGCTTCAGCAGCTTAGTTATGATATGATTGAACATGCAGATAATAGAAATATAAAAAACAACTAGAAGTCGATGTAAAGATAAAAAGAACTCACTTCATTCAGGTTGTAGTAAAAAAAACAAAAAACAAAAAAACAAAGATGAGATGAGATGAGAAATAATGGCGCGCATATTTTCTCCAAAAACATGATCTGCTAGCAAACAGCAGTATAACAGTAGACACAACACTGAAAAGGGGGGAGTGGTTTGAAGAACACCCCAAGATTTGAATCAAATACATCATTGAAATGCATAAATGAGTCTTAACTTGCTTTGCAATTTTTAGTTTAAGACTTACATATAGATGGGTTCAACCTATAATTATGTGTGTATGTACGTGTGCACGTGTGTAATTTAGCCATTGTTTAGATACGAGAGACTTATATATGAACTAGCGTCCAAAGCAAACAAGAACACTTTTATGACGTGAACATATGAACAAGCGTCCAAAGCAAACAAGAACACTTTTATGGCGTGAACATTTTTTTGTGCAATAGAGGAATAGATAAATTACAATTTGAATTATAGGCATATTAGATAGGGAGACTTAGACATAGACGTCCAAAGCAAACAAGAACACTTTTATGACGTGAACATATGAACAAGCGTCCAAAGCGAACAAGAATACTTTTATGGCGTGAACATTTTTTGGGGCGATAGAGGAATAGATAATTTACAATTTGAATTATAAACATATTAGAGAGGGAGACTTAGACATAGACAAATTACAATTTAAATTTATGGCGTGAACTTTTTTTTGGGGGCGGAAGAGGAATAGATAATAAGTTACATTTTGAATTGTAGAATCATCATAATGTTATGTATAGATGAATTTCTATTGTGATTTTTCACTAATGCTGTCAGGCAAGCCTTTTAATTTGTACTATTTCATTTTTGAAATTTGCAGGAGCTCACCAAGCGATAACAGTGGCACAATTTCTAATGCCTATAAACCTGAGGTTAGACGGTTCATACGATTTTTTTTGTTCGTACGATTTTTTTAAACTCTCAATTAATATTGTTACATTCTATAGTCATAATATCATTTTTGTTATTGATGCAGGCTCTAACTTAATAGATCATTTAATATCATTGTTTAGCTGCATATGCTCCTATTATTTACAATTATTTGATTCAATGTTATCTTTAGAATCTAAAATGTTATTATGTGGATGATGACATGAGAGAAAATATCCAATTTCATCATTCATATGATATGGATATAGCATAGAGTTTTTCTTCATATTTGGAAAAGAAATATTTTACAACAAATCTAAAAGATATGTTCACCTTGCTATCTCAAACAAGACACTCGACAATGTTTACATGTGTGCTATTATATTTAAAAAAGGTAAATCGGTAGCTATTAAAGACAATAATTTTATGGCCAATGCAGTTCACAAAGCAACAGGTTTGATCTTGGAATTGAAGTGGTGTACAAAAACACCAAGTCATAAAGGTAAGTAAGCCTCTTTTGATCTTGGAATCTATCTCAAGACTGTGTTCCTGCAAACACAGTCATTTAAAACATATATCTGCCACCAACAACAAAATCTAAGGGAAGTGTTTCATATAGGTTTTGAAACAATTTCAAAAAGCAATTTGATAAATGTCGCCGCTTACGACAAATGTCGCCGCCACGACAAATGACGCACCCACAACCAATGTCGCCCTCATGACCAATATCGCCCCCACGACTACTATCGCCCCCACGACAAATGTCGCCCTCATGACAAATGTCGCCCCCACAATAAATGACTCCCCCACGACAAATGACTCCTCCATGACAAATGTCGCCTCCACGACAAATGTCGCCCCCACGACAAATGTCGCCCCCCACAACAATTGTCGCCCCCACAACAAATGTCAGCATCCACGATAAATATTTCCCCAATGATAAATGTTGCATCCATGACATATATCGCACCCACGTCATATGTCGCACCCACGATATATGTCGCACCCACGACAAATGTCGTACCCACGACATATGTCTCACCCACGGCATATGTCGCACCAACGACATATGTCGCACTCACAACAAATGTCGGCCCCACGACAAATGTCGGTCCCACGACAAATGTTGCACCCACAACAAATGCCCCCGGGCCGAAGGCCCGTGCCTGTCACTCGTGTATACACACACACACACACATATATATATATATATATATGTATATATATTTATATATATATATATATGTATATATTAGGAATGTTTTACAGAAATACACAAAAGTCAATACGGTTTTAAGGCCTTACAACTATTGCCTTTTTACAAAAGTTTTTCATACATCGGCACGCAGGCCGGCCACACATGAAAACACTAAAAAGTCTTCGCTTGGCCTTCGAGGGTTGGCATTGCAACAAGGGCTGCATCCTGCTATTTCCCGCTCGGCTCTCCAGCACCTGCACGGGGACAATCCACCACAAGGGCCGGTGGCAAACAAGGCAACGGTCAGCTTTAGGCTAACCAATTTATAACGACTCTATCCCATACTCGGGGCAACGGTATTCCTTCCCTGCAGGCATAACATTAATATAACAGATATATCACAAGAAGGCGCACTTAAGCACCATTCAATATATCACAAACGAGTGCCTCAACGGCAAAACGTTCCGTGCACTCAGGGCACATTCTCGGTGTATTGGATTACTAGGGTCTCACCATCGTTAAGAGGTCCAAGACTTGACGGTCAACTTTGAGCATTTTTATTCTTTCTGGCTCCAGGCCTAAGACTCTCATTATGCACTCCAACGATGCCAAGTAATTTGGGCACTCTAATCGGACAGACATAACGCGGGTACAGTTCAGCTATTTCCCATTGCTCAAATCGCTAGGTCAACGCCGACGGTCACAGCCATCATGGAGAATGACAAGACGTGGGTCAGCCTCCCCTTTCCCGTTCGGCTCACTAGCCTTTCTTTAGTTGGGCTCTTCAAGCTCACAGCTTCGACTGCCGCCCACTAGATCCCAAGGATCAGAGCCTACAATCGACACAATATGGCACTCACATCCATAGCTGGGCACCCAGGCTTACAGCTCACATTCTAGCCACACAGTCTCCGAGAGACGGGCTAACAGAATATAGCTCATCAAGAGCTATCGTCGGCGATACTCACTATCGCCCAGTGATATCCAATAGTTAAGCAAAGTGTGGTATTTTTGGGGTATTTTCCTAGTTCGCCCTCAGTACTTCTGTTACGCTCATTTCACAGGTACAACTCATAGACTCCATAATTTACTCGTTTATACTCGGAGTCTTCTCCGGCATGCAAAACAAAACATCACCAATCCAGACCAACCTATCCGGATGGGCTTCACACAGCATGCCTATTCCATACTGTGATTTCTGAATTCTCTATGCAAAATCACCCGGGGATATCACGTATCAACCCATCAGAATTCCCTTGATTCTCCAACTTTTGGTGGGGGATTCCATGCATATGCAAAAAGGAGGACTTCACTTGTCCAAGAAGGAAGATAGCTACCCTTGTAGTTCATTTCGGAGCCCTGAATGAGCTTTTTATCCGGTTAGAAAGTAGCACCTCACTTTCCTCTTCGCGGATCTAGCCTCGATTCTTGCTTCCGACCACAAGATCTCCTTTACCAAGATTTGCTAAGCTCAGTCTCAGCCTCAGCCTTCTTTCTTAGCTCCTTCTTCCAAGAGAGCAATTAAAAATGAAGAGAGAGAGGAAGAAGTAAAATGAGACTTCTCTCCACCTCTCCTCTGGTTAAGAGGTCTCGGGATTAATCCCAGCCACATGATCATTTCATCAATAGGAAACCAAGGCCACGATTACAGTTGAATATTCAAATAAAACGATATCGGTGCGTGATATAGGCTATCGCCTAGCAATAGCAATTATAACCGCCTTGAACCTAGTCAACCACCGCTCTTCGGCCGCCGTCTGGCCATCTAACATGTGGCTAGCATAAGCGACAGTATCGACCAACGATATCCACTATCGCTATGTAATAGCTCACTCGGCGATTCGTCAAAAGCGTCGAGTGTATTGAGTCTACTCAACGCTTTGTTGAAAGCATTGAGTGGTATCGCCGCGTGATATCCACTATCGCCACGCGATAGTGTCTTTACTCAACACTCGAAAGCGTCGAGTGCGTTTAGTCTACTCAACGCTTCGCTGAAGGAGTTGAGTGGAATCGCGCGTGATACCCACTATCGCCACGCGATAGTCTCTTTACTCAACTCTTGAAAGCATCGAGTGCATTGAGTTTACTCAACACTTCGTTAAAAGCATTATGTGTGAGCGTTATCACCAGTAATACCCACTGTCGCCCGGAGATAGTTACCAAAAGTTCTGTTTCCATTTTTGGGGTGTTACACATAGCACTGACGAAAAGGTCCACTCTTCTCAACAAATCGACCATCAGTTTCTTCCAACAGAAGGAAGGCACTAGTAAGTAGAAGTAAATAATGATGAGGCCACCTTCAAAGAAGTCCTCTCCACATTCTTCCATTATATGCCATCATTGCAAAGTTACTATTACCAGATGCCTTCAAATATAAAATGACAAAGCCATCAGCAACCTTCTCCTATTACGAGGTTCTCCAACTAAACTACTATTTCAGGACGCTCCAACAAAGCTATGTGATGACACTATTCCATGATTCTCCTACAAAGTTAATATAAAAAATACATGACAAGTCTAAGACAGAGAAACAGAGCTATTTTATAGTTATTTGTTGCTTGTACTTTTACAATAGTAGCTAGTAAATAGATTTCATGTAGTCATATGAAGGCATTATGTGGAAGAGGCCTATAAAAGTGAACCTCTTATTTTTTATAATATATCAAAAAAATTTGAGAATCGAAATAAATTCTTTTTCTCTACTTCTGAGTTCTTGTGTGTTCTCATTGTTATCACCTTCTTCTAAAACATCTATCTTCCTCTAAAGAGAGAGATAGTCCTGACCTACACCATATCTGGTGATACTAGATGTGGTCTAATTCGGGACCATCTCTCTCTCGAGGAAGGCAAATGGTTTAGAGGAAGGAGGGTAGGCAGAAGGAGAACTCAGAAGTAAATTCAAAAAGTTTATTTTGATTCTCAAATTTTTTGATATATCATACAACATAAGAGGTTCCCTTCTATAGGCCCCTTCTACATAATGCCTTCATATGGCTACATGAAATCTATTCACTAGCTATTATTGTAAAAGTACAAGCAACAAATGAACATAAAACAGCTCTGCTTCTCTATCCGAGATTTGTCATGTATTTTTTATATTAGCTTTGTAGGAGAATCCTTGAATAGTGTAATCATATGGCTTTGTTGAAGCATCCTAGAATAGTAGTCTAGTTGGAGAATCTCGTAATAGGAGAAGGTTGATGATGGCTTTGTCATTTTATATTTTAAGGCATCTGGTACTAGTAACTCTACAATGAGGGCGTATAATGGAGGAATCTAGAAAGGACATCTTTGATGGTGGCCTTGTCATCATTTACTACTACTCACTAGTGTCTTTCTTCTGTTGGAATAAACTGATGTGGATTTGTTGAGACACGTAGACCTTTTTGTCTGTGCTATGAACATGCTAAATTTTTTGCTACAGTACTCATGTATTGATATTTTGTTTGCAAATGGTATCAAGTGATTCTACGGAGGAATAATCAATCCACTCTACGAAATTGTCCCATTTTAAAAGACTTGTCTCCACTTCGGTTTGTTGGACCTTACTCCTTTTTTGAGTAATTCTATGTTTGACAGCCTTTCGACAAGTAATTTCATTATTTCAATGAAATTTTATTTTCTACCATGATCAAATTCATATAATAAATTATTAAGAAATTGATAGTCATGATACTTCAATTTTTGACGTGAATGGAAAATGGGAGTTTGAAAATGATATAGTTTAAAGGCTTTTATCGCATTTGTTGTTGTTATGCTTTGGGTTGCGACCCTTTTATCAGAAATGTCTGATAAAGTCATTCAATGTGAACTTTATCAGAAGTGTCTGATATAGTTGGTTGGGGTGAACTCTTTTAGAGAATTGTATTCTTGTTTTTTCCATAACCTGCATATGTCAAAAATAATTTAGACCAATTAGGTATGTAAATATATTTCAACTAATAGGATTGCCAACAATATTAAGACCAATTGGGTATGCAGATATAATTCAACCAATAGGGTTGATAAGACCTATTGGATATTAAACAGACAAGTGAGTCTATGAGACCAATGGGTCATATCATATTTGTGATATGAGTACTTTTAACCGTAAATTTTCTGATATGGGATAGATATTTGTTTTATCATTTTTATAGAGATTTTTGGTGAATTTAATTGTTCGACCTTCAATCAGAGTATTATCTTGATCATTGTGAGAGTAACGAACATGCGACTAAAATAACCCAGAAATTTGAATAATTGAAAGTTTTATTATCCAAAAAATTGATCTTTACAAAGGTATTGCCTCCCTTTTATAGAATGGAGAAGAGTAAAGAGAGTACAAATAAATAATGTGGGACTAAAAAAATTACAGAGAGCTGGCGGCTAGACATATAGAGACCGATCAGGTCGCGCGGTTAACAAAGGTTCAACCGCTCGGCAACACCAGAAGGAAGAGAACAAGTCGCGGTAGGATACCGCTAAACCGCCCGGTCTCCAAGCGTCTGAGATAATCCGCCAGACCGCTCGAATAACCAACAGCAACAGTCTGGATAGCTAACCGCTAGAGAGAAACCGCCTGACCGCACAGTTAACCAATCCGCTAAGCTAAATCGCCAGACCGCACGGTCTCCTACTTCAACACTCCCCCTCAAGCTGGAGCATAGATATCTATCATGCCCAGCTTGTCACAAATATGAAAGAAGGAGGTAGAAACCGGCTTGGTGAAGATATCCGCCAACTCTTTGTCGGAGGTGATGAACGGAGTACAAATCTGTTTCTTCAGGACCTCTTCCCGAATGAAATGGCAGTCAACTTCTATATGTTTTGTTCTCTCATGGAAGACCGGATTTCTGGATATGTATATGGAGGCCTTGTTGTCACAGAACATGGGAAGAGGATAGTCGTAGACCTCTCCTAAGTCAAGCATGAGAGCACGCAACCATTTTAACTCACAGGTGGTTGACGTCATACTCTGATATTTGGCTTCTGCACTGGATCTGGAGATAACAGACTGTTTCTTGCTCTTCTAGCTCACAAGATTTCCTCCAACAAATGTGCAAAAGCCTGATGTAGATTTGCGGTCACCTTTATCATCCGCATAGCTCGAATCTGAGTAGGCTTCAACCTTTAGATGACTATTCTTCTGAAAAAGTAACTCTTTTCCTGATGCAGCTTTGACATACTCTAATATCCTCAAGGCAGACTGAAGATGGCATTCCCTAGGAGCTTGCATGAACTGACTAACCTTGCCTACAGCATAGGAGATGTCTGGTCTAGTCACTGTGAGATAAATGAGTTTTCCCACCAAACGTCTGTACCTCATGACATCGGATAGAAGAGGCGAGTCATCTGTCCATGTTTTGTCTTCTCTAGTAGCCATGGGACACCATGCCGGTTTGGCACCAGTCAATCCTACCTCTTGTAGAAGATCAAGAGCATACTTCCATTGAGAAAGAACCAATGAGTCGGGCTTTCGAGAGATTTCTTGTAGCGATCCGATCCGTTAAATGACGTATAGTAGAAGGTCCGGCCGGGGCCCCACACTATATGCCACAAACAGACTGTGAGGTCATAGGATAATACCAAACCAGGAATGTCCTATATATATAAACCTCAGTTATATATACAACCACGGAATGTACAACAAAGGTTTGGCCTTAAGGCCTTACAATTCCTCTTTCCATACAACATGGATTACAAACCTCGGCGCGCAGGCCGGCCATACATGAGGAAAACAAAACAAACAAAACCATTTGCTTAGCCTTCAAGGGCTAGCCACAGCATCAGCAGCAACAGCAGTAGGGCTTCAGCCCTTCATTTACCACTTGGCTCTCCAGCACCTGCATAGGGACAATCCACCCAACCGGTGGCAAACAATGCAACGGTCAGCATTCAGCTGACCCAATTATAACAATCCTACCCCTTTCTCGGGGTATTAGCATTCTTTCCCTGCATAGAATGGCATCATCATATAGCAACTATGTGCGCGCAGGCACATTCAAGCCATCACAACTATCGGCCACACGGCCCGACAGTCCGTGCACTCAGGGCACATTCTTGGTGTACCGGAATACCAGGGTCAACACCACCGTCTACACGGTAATTGAGCATTCTAGTCTTTCCGGCACGCGGGCCTAAGACTCTCATTAGGCGCTCCAACAAAACCTATAACCAGGCTTCCAAGTCGGACGGACCTAACGCAGGTACGGATCAGCCACCCCCCATTGCTCAAGTAACCGTGCCACCTCGAATACGGAAGTATCCATGGCAATTTATAGGCGCGGGTCGGTTTCACCTTTCCTGTTCGGCAATCTGCCTTTTCATCGAGTTGCAGCCCAACGGCTCAACCGCACACAAAGTGGCAACGCACTAGCACAAGAGTTGCATCCAACCCTCTTCATTTCCTGGGCATCATCCAGTACTTCCTGCTGCACCAAGCAATAGGTAGGCACAAGGCAACACAAGCCATAATCACGGAGCCTTCTCCGATATGCAAACAAGCATCACCAATCCAGACTAGCATGTCCAGATGGGCTTCACACAGCATGCTTAGATCCGTACTCCAATTCCGGACTCTAACAAGGGGGACTTCACATATCTACCCCAAGGGACACCACAACCCACCGCACACTCGCGGGGAAGGGTTTTCCCTATGCAATGCAGAAAAGAAGGACTTCACATGTCCAAGAAGGGAGATCGTTACCCTTGTCGATCTCTTGTGAGCCATCGTAAACTAGCCGGTGAGAAAGAACCGCAGCAGCTTTTCCTTCACAACGCTGGCCTCGGATCACGAATCGGACCACGGGAGCTCCGTCGGTGGCTTGATCTCCTCCTCCTTCTTCTTCCTCCTCTCTCTTTCTCTTTTCCTTAATCAAATGAAGAATGAATTCTTCCTCAGCCTCTACTGATTAAATCCAGCCAGGAATCACCTGAGCCCTTGGATCCAAAGAGAGAAATTAAACGGCCACAATTTTCCCAAAAACCCATATTTTTGGCTGATACGGCCTGTGACACGCCCGTGTCACAGGCCGTGTACCCTTAAGCGGCACACGCGGTATTCGTACCGACTGAACTTTACCAGAACACGGGCATCGACACGCTCCTGTTGCAAGGCTAGAAGCAATAAGGATCTTCTTGGCCTATGCAGCCTACATGAAGTTTAAGGTGTTCTAGATGGATGTCAAAAGTGCATTCCTGAATGGTGAGCTTAAGGAAGAGGTGTTTGTTGAACAACCACCAGGGTTTGTTTCTTCAACTCAGCCCTCACATGTGTTTAAGTTGCAGAAAGCTCTTTATGGACTAAAGCAAGCTCCCAGAGCCTGGTATGAGACTCTAGCTAGTTTCCTTTTAGAGCACAACTTTACTAGGGGAGTAGTTGATAGAACCCTTTTCGTCAAGCATCACAAGGACACAATCCTGTTAGTTCAGGTGTATGTAGATGATATTATATTTGGCTCAGCTGATCCCAAACTTTGCAAAAGGTTCTCTGACCTGATGCACTCTAAGTTTGAGATGAGTAGTATGGGTGTGCTGTCTTACTTTCTTGGTCTCCAAGTTAAGCAAGATGCTGATGGAATCTTCATCTCCCAATCCAAATATGCCAAGAAATTGGTAAAGAAATTTGGGATGGCTGATGCTTCAGCAATGCCTACACCTATGGCTACTAATGTAGTTATTGATTCTGATGATCACGGCAAGCCAGTTGATCAAAAGAATTATAGGGCCATTGTTGGTTCCCTATTATATTTAACTGCAAGTAGGCCTGATATAATGTTTGCTACATGCCTTTATGCTAGATTCCAGGTCAACCCCAAGGAATCTCATCTGATTCTTCTCAAGAGAATCCTGAGATACCTGAAGGGATGTCCAAATCTAGGACGTTGGTACCCAGCTGAGTCAGAATTTGAATTAATTGGATATTCTGATTCTGATTATGCTGGTTGCAGAGTTGACAGGAAGAGCACCTCAGGAACTTGTCAGTTCCTGGGAGAGAGATTGGTCTCTTGGTTCTGTAAGAAGCAGGCTTCTGTCTCAACTTCAACTACAGAGGCTGAATATATAGCAGCTGCCAGTTGTTGTTCACAGATCCTGTGGATTCAAAACCAGCTTGTGGATTATGGTTACTCACACAAGAACACCAAAATCATGTGTGATAGTACCAGTGCTATCTCAATTGCACAAAATCCAGTGCACCACTCTAGAACAAAGCACATTGAGATTCGGCACCATTTCCTGAGAGATTGTGTGGAAAAGAACAAGATTTGTCTTGAGTTCATATCCACTGAGTTTCAGAGAGGTGATATATTCACCAAGCCCTTAGATGAACAGAAGCATCTGTTCTTTTTAGTTCAACTAGGCATGATCAATGGACGAGACTAAGTGTGACTATATCTGCCAATGTTGAAACCTGCTTGAAGATCGTCGAACGATGATCGAAGATCGTCGAACGGATCAAGCCTATCGTCGACCTCTGGTTAATGATAGCTTATCTGTTTGAAGATCGTCGACCAGCGTTCGAAGATCGTCGAACAGGTCGAGCTTATCGTCGATCTCTGGATGACGACAGCTTGTTGTTTGAGAAGCCAGAAATAGTCGAACGATTGATCGACTACTCTGCTTCTGGACCGATCGTCGAACGGCCGTTCGACCATCGGGTCTAGTATCTTTTTAATAGATCGACTATCTATGGTCTAATATAAAGCCGATAGTCGACCTAAGTTAAAAGATCTTTTGTTTTATCGTCAACGGAGCGTGACTTTTCGTATTCTGTCTTCCCGCTTGCGATTTTCTACCGCTTCGTCTCCTTCGTCTTTTCCGTCTTTCTCGCGCATTCTCTAGCAATTCAATGGCGATTTCTCCCGCAGTGCTAGCTGTTGTAAAGTTCGATGCAGGTTTCAGCGTCGATTTTGACGCATTCAGTTGCTGTGAAGCAGGGATTGTAGAAATTCTTCAGTTGTGCCGAGATCAAGGTCTAGAAAGATTAATGTCATCAAGGATTAAGTTAAATGTCCCCGAGATTAAGGAATGGGCTTTCACTTCGTCCTCCTCTGACGATTCGATGACTGGCTCTATCGGCGGAGAAGAGGTAATTTTAACTCCGGCCATTCTGACTGATGTTTTTGGATTAATAAATGGTGAAGAAGATTATGAGCAAGATGTTCAAGAGTTTGCAAGGATGCTGACTGAGCTGGGACATGCAGAGGGCATTCCCACCAAGCTGCTCAAGGTCAATTTCCCCTTCAAGATTAAATTTCTCGCTGAGATAGTTGGAAAAGTGCTTCTTGGAAAGCACTCTGCTCATGACAACATTACAAGGCAACAATTTGCACTGATGTGTGCAATTGTTAATCAGAAAAGGATTGATTGGGCAAGAGTAATGTTCGATTTGATAAGGAAAAAGAATAGTAAGAAAGAGGTTACCCTAGGCAGGGTTATTGGAATTTTCCTGAAGGAAAAGTGTCCTCAGCTGCTGGTCTCCGTTGCAACAACCATAAATGCGAGTAAGAAGATGGACCCGAATCTGTTCTCCAAGTGGAAGAGGACTTTTGTGAAGCCCGCTCTCACAGGGGTTGCTCCATCGACATCAGAGAGCACTAGGACTGATTCAGTCGCTCCTCACCCGGTAGAAGCTGGCTCAGCTCATTCTCTTCCATTATCTTCTTCTGCATTACCATCAACTTCTACTGAAGTAGTTCCATCCTCTTCAGTTCCGTCTACCTCAGTTGAAGTTCCATAAACTTCAGCTGAAGTACGACTTTCTCCTTCTCCTGTTCGAGATACAACCATGGTTGTTATCCCCTCTCCTCCTGCATCTCCTCTTCCTTCTCATCTGGCTAGGATATCTGCTCCTAGTTTTGATTTGATAGGATCTGAGAGGACTCCAACACCTCATCATTCTCCTATTCATTCTCCACATCATGCTCCATCTCCATTTCGATCTCCAGTTCACACCACTTTTCATCCTAACACTACAACCATCTCTGCTGCATCTCCATCCACTGCAATTCCATCATCTTTTGAGATAACCCCAGCATTCATTTCCAGCATTTTGGAGTTGATTACCCCTTCAATCAAAATTATGATTGAAGAGGCAATTGCTCCACTTGCCTCCTCTATTGCTACCTTAACTGCTTCCATCCAATCACTTTCTAAATCTGCTGAGCCCTCTTCTTCAAGGGGCCTAGTTTCAGTTTCCACTGAAATCAGGCAGGGGGAGATGTTCTGTGAAGATGTCTCAGAGCCTCCAGCCTCCCTTCCAGCAGTTCTTCCAGCAGTTCAAGAAGAGACTGCTCCAGTTCAAGCTCAAGATGAATCAGGTTCAGTGTTATCTGACAAAGAAATATCTGATGCAATCATGCTATCTGAGTTTGCTGTGAAAGTTTGCTTAGAAGATCTCACCACTCCCTTGGTTGCCCATTTCCTAGAAGGGATTATTACATCCTACCTAGATGAATCCTGGGAGTTGGTAAAATATGAAGGTAATTCACTCATCCGCTTTATTGACGAGTCAATTAATTTGCTAGCTTGTGAATACCTAGAAGGAATGATTTTAGCTTATTTAGCAGATTTGTGTTCATAAATCTACAGATTATATTAAAGAAGATATAGCTGCTCAGGTTATAGTAATTGTTTCAGAAGCTGCTCCAGTTGTTCCTGATGTTCAAGTAGATCCAGAACTGGATTCTTTTTTAGATGATATAGAAGATGTGTCTGAAAATCAAGAAGAGAAAGCAAGAGATGCCTGGAATCAAAGAGTACAATCTTTGTTAAAAGAGAAAGAAAAAGATTTGCAAGTTGAAAAATCAACCGTTTGGGATGATTCCCCAGGATTTGATTTGGATTTCCTTCTGGCTCAGGATGCCATAGAAGAGGAAAAAGAGAAAGTTGATCTGAAATTAAAGGAAAAGGCTATTTCTGAAGCCTATGACCCATATGACAATCCTCCCTCATCTCACTCTGAAGATGAAGAGGATTCAGATTTATCTGAGAATTCAAAGAAAAAGAAAGCTGCTCAGAAGAAGAGAAAAGTTGTTGCTCCTCCTCCTCTCAATCGTGATAATGATACTCCATATTATATTCTGAAAGGAATTGACCCCAAGTCAAAAGAGTTTCAACATTGGATGTGGTTCTCCAAGAACCAGCAGAAAGAGAGAAAGAAAGCTAAGAAATATGATAGTCCTACCCCCAGATGGAATCCCAGAGGTCCTCCTCCTCCACCTCCCGGTGCAGGAGCCTCTGGCAACCTTTCTGCTAATCCTTCTGCTCCGTCAGAAAAATCTGCTCCTTCTCAGTCTTCTTCAAGGAAAAGCTCTCAAGGTTTTCAAGGTAAATCATATTCTGGCTATCAAAGAACTGATACAGTGAGAGAACAAGTGAAGGAGGTTGTGTTTCAAAGACCAACTTTTTCCCCTCCTCCTTCTCCAAAGAAAAGGATTTCATCTCCAATGCCAGTGCATTCTGAAAAAGTTGTTTCAAAAGGTAAGTAGTTTATTTTGTTTAAAAATTCTAGCAAGAACTTTGCTAAGTCTGCTCCCCTGTCTTATCTAGTAAATCAAGATAAAGAACCAGATGATACTACCTCTGAGACTGTTTATGAAAGTCCTGAGCTTGATCCTAACTTTAGGATGGCTCGTTTTCTCGAATTGGTTGGAGCAGCTCAAATCAGGAAAGCAAAAGCTGAAGGAAAGGACACTTCTGGATTAACCACAATGTCTACATTCAGAAAGAAGGAGTTCGAAAAGTTCCAGGTTAGCCCTGAGGTCTTTGACCCTTCAAAGTATATGGAAAAGCACCCAGAAGCCGTTGTTCCAAGGGCTGCAGAATTAAAGATTATTGGCGTGCAAGACTTGAAGATGTCTAAGAAAGAGGCAATTGACCCTTTGCGGAAAGTTTCCTTTGTTCCTAGTTCTTCTAACCCTAAGCCAGACTCTGTAGACTCTTAATTTTGTTTGACTATTATTTATCTGTTTGATAACTGCTAGTTAATTGTTATCTATTTCCTGTATTAATTTTATTGCTCTGTAGTTAGTTCTGTGTTTTAGTTTTTGAGAGACTTAACTCAAATAGGGGGAGATTGTTGGTACCCTAGTTTGATTTGAGTTTAGTCTTCTCCTTTTGTTCCTTGACCCAAGAAATATCTATGGTCAATGGTTAGTGGTCTAGCTGTAGAGTCCTCGCTTTTCCAGATAAAGAATTTGGTTAAGTAGTTTGTTCGTTCGACTATCGTCGAACGCCGCTCGACTATCGTCGACTAACTGTCCGACGATCGTCTATCAGTTGTTCGACTTTCAGTCTGCGAGGATAGTTCAACTATCGGTTGATAGTTCGACTATCTGTGTGCTTTGATAGTTCGACTATCTGCTTGGATAGTTCAACTATCTGATAGCTCGACTATCTGTTGATAGGTCGACTATCTGTTCTGCGTTGATAGTTCGACTATCTGTTGATAGGTCGACTATCTGTTCTGCGTTGATAGTTCGACTATCTGTTGATAGGTCGACTATCTGTTCTGCGTTGATAGTTCGACTATCTATTGATAGGTCGACTATCTGTTCTGCGTTGATAGTTCGACTATCTGTTGATAGGTCGACTATCTGTTCTGCGTTGATAGTTCGACTATCTGTTGATAGGTCGACTATCTGTTCTGCGTTGATAGTTCGACTATCTGTTGATAGGTCGACTATTTGTTCTGCGTTGATAGTTCGACTATCTGTTGATAGGTCGACTATCTGTTCTGCGTTGATAGTTCGACTATCTGTTGATAGGTCGACTATCTGTTCTTTTGATAGTTCGACTATCTGCTGATAGATCGACTATCTGTTTTCCCTTGGTAGTTCGACTATCTGCTTTGATAGTTCGACTATCTGATAGCTCGACTATCTGTTGATAGTTCGACTATCTGTCGTTCTCTGATAGCTCGACTATCTGTTGATAGGTCGACTATCTGTTTCGCTTTGATAGTTCGACTATCTGTTGATAGGTTGACTATCTGATAGCTCGACTATCTTCTGATAGTTCGACTATCTGGTGTGATGGTTCGACTATCTCCTTTGATAGTTCGACTATCTGGATCGTTCGACTATCTGCCCGATAGGTCGACGATCTCCGTGCGTCGGTCGGCGATCTCCGAAGGTCGTTCGACGTTTTCTGTCTGCCTTTTTATTTTGTATTTATTTATTATATTTAATTAATTAATACATTATCTGGCATATTTTTTCAGTTGTTTTATGATAATATTTCCAGGCAATATTTGCTCCATCCCTTTTGCCTGAGTCAAATCTTTTCAGATAAAGTTGTTTGTCTTATTAGCTGACATTGTATTTTACTTTATCTGCTGTCAGTCCTTTATAGCCGTTAGACTGAAAAGTCTTTCTTCTGCTATAAAGAGTTTGTTTCTGATGTGACTTTATTTAGTACTTTATTATCAGATTGCTTCCTGCAGCTTCTTCGAAAGAGGTTTATTCCTTTTATAGAATGTTTTTGCTGCAGAGATTGTTTTGTCTTTTTGATATTTGCAGCCCAGGTCTCAAGTTTCAGAAGAAGACAAACAATTCAAATTGAAGAGAGTCGTTGCTTGTTGCTGCTATAAAAAGGATCCTTTGAAGAAGGATTCAAGCTAGCTAACTAGCTAACCAGTGATTCATTTAAGCATTCAAGCCTTCATCAAGATCAAGTTTTCTGCTCTCAGCAATACTCATTCATCTGAGAAGTGTTAAGCTCTTCTGCTCTTCTTCAACCTGAGTTCTCCTGCTTCCAGGAAGTTCAAACTCAGAGTTCTTTTGAAGAAGAAGAAGAAGAAGACAGCTGCTTGAAGATTTCTAATTTTATTATTTATTATCCTCCTGTAGTTTTTCCTTCAGATCTTTCTGAAGAGTTTTCTGCACTGAAGCAAGACTTCACCTGGACATCTTTGAGCCAGGGGGAGCCTTGATTCTTTAGAGCTTTCTAGCTCAGTGCAAGTCCTTGTGCTTCTCTAATCTTTTGTAAAATAGAGAAGACATCTTAACCTTCTTTCCCCCTCCTATACAGGGTTATTACTCCCTTCAAAAGTATCCCTTGGTGGCAGGGCACCTGATCAAAAACCTGTGTTCGGTTTTTAGACACCTGATCAAAAGTCTAAAGGGTTTCTGGATCTACCTGAAGCAGATCCTGTTGGTGGCAGGGCACCTGATCAAAAACCTGAGTGGATTCCTACCTTATTGATAGAAGAGTGGACGTACCCAAGTTGTTTGGGGAACCACTATAAATTCCTTGTGTCGTCTGGATTGCCTTGTTTAATTCCTGCATTGTGGCTGTGAATAGATATAACTAGATTGCTAGTTGCTGATTAGGATTTCCAAGCCTTAACTGTAATTACAGTTAGCTTGAGTTTGTGCACAACACTTGTGTTAGGCTATAGGGTTAATTCTATATCTATAATCTTTTCATTCCGCATTTCACTCCAAGGGAGTTGGGTAGACCATTAAGTTTTGTCTAGTGCAAAATTTGATAACTCTATTCACCCCCCCCCCTCTAGAGTAGTATCTATCCCTTCACTTTCACACGCCCTGGGACACGCCCGTGTCCCAGGCCGTGTACCCCCGACACGCCCTGGGACACGCCCATGTCCCAGGCCGTGTAAAATGACCTGCACCTCAAAACCATTTTTGAGTCTTTTTGGGGTGTTACATTTCTATCCCCAAAATGTATTTCGAGGAGCCCATATCCTGTGTGACTAGGTGTTGACGGAGGTGTTTCTTTGTCAAGTCCACACCAGCCTGGTCATCACTAGTAAGAAGAATATAATCCACATACACCGCCAAAACCACCAGTCCCAAGGCGGTTTTGCGAATAAATAAGGATTGATCGGCCGAACTCCTTGTAAAGACGATAGCAGCCACAATGCCACTGAACTTGTCGAACCACGCCTGAGGGCTCTGTTTTTGGCCATAAATGGCCTTCTTCAACCGGCATACACGTGTATCCCCCTGAGCAACATACCCAGGAGGTTGCTCTAAGTAGACGTCCTTCTGAAGGTCCCCATAGAGGAAGGAATTCTTGACATCAAGCTGGGAAATAGCCCAATCCCTATTGATGTCCACAGAGAGAAGAACGTGAATGGTGTTGTGGCGAGCGACCGGAGAGAAGGTATCAAAGTAATCAACCCCATAAGTCTGAGTAAAGCCTTTTGCCACCAGCCGGGCTTTGTTGCGATCCACAGTGCCTTCTGGGCGAAACTTTACAACAAACACCCAGCGACAGCCAACTACATCAGTACCAACTGGTGGCGGAACAAGGGTCCAGGTGCCCCTTTCAGTAAGAGTTGAAATCTCCTCATCCATGGCAGTTTTCCAGTGAGGAATAGCAAGAGCCTCCTGGTAGGTGCGAGGAGTGGTAGTAGACGATATAGCCAAAGGAAAAGACCTGCGAGAAGGAGTAAGCCTATCATAAGAAACAACTACCGCAAGCAAGTGTTGAGTACACGCCTGCACCCCTTTGCGAAGAGCAATGGGAAGATCCAGGTCGATGCTCTCCTTAGTGACCAGAGTGTCCGTTGCGGAGAAGGCTGGCCCGGGAGTAGAGAGAGACGGTTACGGAGAAGAGGGAGAAGGGGAGGGGATGGAATGGAGAGAGGAGGAGACGGAGGAGGAGATGAAGTAGGAGGAGAGACGTCGATAGGCGGGGAAGGAATGGAGGGAGACGGTGGGGAATCAAATAGATCAGGGAGAAGTGGGGATGCAGGAGAGAAGTAGGACGCATTCTCGAAGGAGGTCACGTCCGCAGAGACAAATTGCTTGCATAGAACGGGGTCAAAGCAACAGTAGCGTTTCTGAGTTGTAGAATAACCCAAAAAGACACACTTGGTGGAACGGGGGGAAAGCTTGTCGCGGGTAGCGGAAGGAGCATGCACAAAAGTTGTGCACCCAAAGATACGGAGAGAGAGAGGAAATGGTTCCTTGCCCAGGTAGAGAATGGAGAATGGGGTCTTGCCGTGGAGAACCGTAGAGGGAACCCGATTGATGAGATAGCAGGCGAGGAGAACAGCATAGCCCCAGTAGGAGTGAGGTACCTGCATCTGCATCATGAGAGTGCGAGCCACATCAAGGAGGTGATAGTTTTTACTCCCCACCACCCCATTTTGCTGGGATGTGTAAACACAGCTGGTCTGATGAACAAGATCATACTGCATACAAAAAGAGGAGAACTCATGACTAAGATATTCCTTAGCATTATCAGAGCGCAAAATTTTAATAGAAACATTAAACTGAGTTCGAACCATACAATAAAATGATTGCCATACAGAAAATAGTCCAGAGCGATCTTTTAATAGATACACCCAGGTACATCGTGAGAAATCATCAATAAACATTACAAAGTAAGAACTACCTCGACCAACAGTGAGGGTAGGAGAAGGACCTCAGACATCAGAATGAATGAGATCAAATGGACGAGAAGAGCCACGACTCTGCTTTGGCGGGAAGGAAGAGCGGTGATGCTTGCCAAGCTAACACGCATCACAGTTGAGCGCAGGACTAGTCGAAGGTAAGCGGGGCAGAAGCTGACAAAGAATCCGAGGAGGAGGATGTCCAAGGCAAAGATGCGATTGAAGCAGATCTGTAGAAGAGGAGGAAAGGGGGGACAGAGCAGAAATGTTATCGAGAAAGTAGAAGCCGCCACTCTCAGTCCCAGTAGCAATCGTCCGTTGGGTGCTCGGTTCCTGAAAAGAACAAGAAGTGAGAGTGAATAAGACGGAGCACTGAAGTTGCTTGCATAATGTAGTAACGAATAATAAATTGCATGGGAACTTTGGGACATAAAGGGTGTCTGTCAAACGAAGTGACGGGGTGACTTGAACCATGCCCGTCCCGTGAACCGGGGAAGGCGAGCCATCCGCAATAAGAACCAGGGGCAACCGATCATGTGTTTCGAGGAGAGAGAAGAATTGAGGGTTGTTGGTCATGTGATTCGACGCACCGGAGTCAATCAGCCATTTACCTTGGGTAATGATATGGGCACTACCTGAAGTCGTGGCCACAGAGGCAGAGGGCCGAGAGGAGCTAGAGGTGGAGGAAGATGCATCACCAGAGGGGCGAAGATGATGATGTTTCTGCCAGCAGCGGTCAATAGAATTGCCGGTACGACCACAGTGAGAGTAGAGGAACCTCGATGAACCGCGCCCTCCTGATTGGCTGTGGCCACTAGGGCCACCACGCTGAGCATGGTGAGCATATGAGTCCTGGGGAGGAGGGGAGGACAACAAAGGATGCTGGAGCAGCGAAGTAACAGCGGCAATTCGAGCCGCGGTGGTATCCAAAGTTGGAGATTCCGCCTCACCCAAGATTTGTTAGCAGATCAAATCATATGAATCCGGAAGTCGCAAAAGATAACAAACAACCAGGAGTTCCTGGAAGTGCTTGTGCTGCTTGGCCAAGTCCGCGGAGAAGGGACGATTCTGGAGGATTTTTGCGCCAAGAGCCTGAACCTGTTGATAAGCCACAGTAGGAGACATGGAAGGGCGGGCGAAGAGGTCCGCATAAAGAGTACAAATGTGGGATGTCTGGGCTCCCTTCGAGTAGAGAGCAGCGAGGTGAAGCCAGGAAGCCTTAACTTTCTCATCAAGGCAGATGACGGGAAGGCATTCATCAGAGAGGTTGTTGGTCAGCCAAGTGCAGATAAGCGCATCACTCGCATCCCAGTCCTCAAAGTGAGCGGAGTCGGGAGGAGGAGGGTCATCGGTGAGGTGATGACGTTTGCGCTGAGAACAAAGAAGAAAGGTGAAAGAAACGCTCCAATCCGGATAGTTGGAACCAACTAGTTTAGAAACCGTGCCAAGGTTTCCGGAAGGAGTACGAGGAGGAGGAGGATGGGCCACAGGAGTGGTGGAGGTAGAGATGATGGGGGTGGAGATATCGGAGTTGGTAATAGAGAAGAAGGAAACAAAGGAAGCCGCGCAAGTTGAACAGAGGTCGCGTGGATAGAAAGCTGAGAAGCCGTGCGAAGAAGAAAGAGTCCGCGACACCAGCGGCTAAAGAGAAGAAACCGCAGCGGAAAGGAAGGAAACCGCAGTAGCTAAAGAGAGGAAACTGCAACGGTCACGGTGTCAGCACACCAGCGGCAAGAAGGGCCACGACCAGGAAGCAGATCAAAGCACAGGGGAAGAGGTCGCGCGAACTAGGAAGTTCGCGAGAAACGGGGAGATCGCGCGAACAGGAAAAAGTTCGGGCGAATAAAGAAGAAGTCGTGCGAACACACAGGGTTCGAACGAACGAGAAGAGAGAGCGGGGAGGCTGCAAAAAATAGGTCGCAGAAACGAGGGAAAGAAGTCGCGCAAACAGGGCAGCGACAAAGAAAGGAAGCCGCGCGGATAGAGAGGTATTCGGGCGAACAGAGAATGAAGCCGCGCGGACAGAAGAGCCGAAGGAATCAGGAGGAATCGGTCGTTTCCTCTGATACCATGTGAGAGTAGCGAACAGGCGACTAAAATAACCCAGAAATTTGAATAATTGAAAGTTTTATTATCCAAAATGGAGGAGAGTGGAGAAAGTACAAATAAACAATGTGGGACTAAAAAAATTACAGAGAGCTGGCGGCTAGACATATAGAGACCGATCAGGCCGTGCGGTTAACAAAGGTCTAACCGTTCGACAACACTAGAAGGAAGAGAACAAGTCGTGGTAGGAGACCGCTAAACCGCCCAGTCTCCAAGCGTCTGAGATAATCTGCCAGACTGCTCGGACAACCAATAGCAACAGTCTGGATATCTAACTGCTGGAGAGAGATCGCCTGACCGCACGGTTAACCAATCTGTCAACCTAAACCGCCAGACCGCACGGTCTCCTACTTCAACAATCACCTACTTTGTTAGTAGCAAAAAGATCATTAGTGTAGGTAAAGTTAGTTGTAAAATGCGAAAAATTGCTTCGCCTAATTCTTGAGCTTGAAGAAGTGTCTTCATTCTTATTTTTATATGTAGTGGTAATAGAATTACCTGTGACGATTAAAATTTTCTCTGGCATTGTTATTTGTCAAAAAAATTCTTTAATAAAAACTTGAAAATCCATATCATTTTGAAAATGAAAAAAATTAAGGATTCTGGATTTTATTGTTTTTCCAGTACCAATTTCATATAATGTTATAGAATCTTTTGGCATAATAGAGCTAAAAGTTGATGTATTATTTAAATCTATACAATGTTCTCATTGAATTCCAAGAACATTTGATCTAGTAATCATAGAGATGTTTTTTAGGTTAATGATAGCGTAATAAAATTTGTTATATTTTGATCATGAAGACTTACGCAGTAGTCTGGGTGTATATTGACTCAAAAAACCATATTCCCGATATTCGATTTCGCTCTTCCTAAAAGGCTATTTTGGGGTTGATAATGCTTTCATCTCGATAGACAACTAAAATAAGGTTATTTATCCCAGATTAAAATAATCCAATAATTTTTAGCTGAACTCATCCTATATGTAGGTAGTTTTTATCACGGTATCGTTTCTTTAATTTATTTAGTTTATTTGTATCTAGAAGTTGAATTGAATTGAAATTTTCTCTTTCTTTAAGTTCTATATTGTCTTGCATGCGCTCGAATATATAAACATTTTTGTTCAAAAATCTTGATTTTCAATTATTTTCTTTATATATTTCATTTTATGTGTATTTTCTTCTCCAATACTATCTGCGAGGGTATTATTGGTTATTCTCTTGTAAATATTCATTAAAATATTAAATGATGGTGATTTAAAATAATCAGAATTATATCTGCTCTTTTTTGGAGAGCATTCATCTGTTTCACTTAAATCGTTTTTCTTTATCATTGGTAAAACTTCATATTTAAGGATTATTAATAATGCGACGTGATTACCTTGTTCGATTTGAATATCGTCAATTGATATATTTTTAATTATGATGGATATTGTTTGGGTATTGGAGGGGTGAATTATCATGAATGTAATCATTAATTATTATTTTTTGCGATATTAGGTCTATTTGTGATGAGGCCGAAATATTATAGGGAAATGGTGTTCTTGAGGCAGAGGGGTATGTCGTGCGTATGATATTGGGCTATTGTAATATGAGTGCTAGCAAATAAAGTGTATCCTGGTGAAGTTATGTCTTCCATTTGTGGATACAAGCGGTATTGTGTCGTATTGTGATGTTAATTCGATTTGAATGATATTTAATGTTTGATTTAAGATAATCATGTTTATGTCTAATTTTTCAACATTTTTTTTATATCCGAATATATAGATTCTAGTTCATATATTGATGGTTCGTTACTTGGAATATCTTTTATACTATACGTATTAATACCGTAATCATGGAGATTTGAGATGAAAATCTTTTTTATTGTGGTGGGACATTCATTTATATAGTGACTATCTTGTTGGTATTTAAAGCATTTGCAATTTGTTTTATATTTTTGTTGTATATATTTTTATTTTTTAAAACTATTATCATTTTTATATCTTTGCTTGAAATCAGAATTCCATTTTTTCGGAGTTTTTTTATATTTTGTTCGTTGTTGTGGTTGGTACCTAAGAGTGTGTCCATAATATAAATTAGTATCTTCATCATATTTATTACCGTAACTTTGTCCTAATTTTAAGAAGGTGATTTGATTTTTTATTTATTTTAAGGCTTTACTTGTTCGTAGTAGCCTTTTATTTTTTAAATTTTTTCATAGAGACTAGCTTTTTTGAGAAATCCAGTGTTATGAGAACAATCTGTGTTGGTATTACAAAGTATGTGATATTTTTCTTTGATTAAGGTATTTCAAGATGCTGGAATTTTTGAAAAAAGTTTTTTATCAAAAAAAAATTCTTTTGAATGTCATTTAGTTCGAATATATAGTCAATATATGCAGTAACAAATTCTTCTAGCATACAAATGTCATAAAGTTGCATTTTTAATAGTAGTGCTTCTATATTGCATAAGTTTGTTAGACTATATCTTATAAGGTTGGCATATAAAATTGAAACTAATCTATTAATCATTTTTTTATTTGTCATAGCAAATCTAATATTTTGAACTTCTTCAGGATGCATGCTATCAAAGTTTTTTAACTAGATCAGAGCAAATCTTTTCCGGGGGCTTGTGGCATATTTAGTAGGAAATCTTCTTTACTGAGCTCTTTAGGAAGAATTTGTATGATATCATTTATATACTGAGTCCATCCAGTCATGTATTTTTTTAAATGTCGATGTGGGATATTATCGGTATTAAAGAAACATCCTAAATTGTTATGAGAATTAGATGTGTGTGCCTTATTACGATATTATTGGTGATTATGATAATTCATTCATTCTTGTCGTTTAACATATCTAAAAGACTCAAGATCAAAAGTTCCATCCTTAACCTTGGTTCGTTCATGTTTTCTAGAAGTGTTACCGTCTTCTGCAATAACTTCACTAGTTTCGACATATATTTTATAATTGTCTTGTGTTGTAATATCTTTTGCGTGTCAAAATTAAAAGAGAGTTTTGATTTGTTTTCAAAGTCTTGATATTTATAAAAATTTATAGCATGTTGGTGTTTGTGAAATAATCATAAATTTGCGTACAACTTATTTTGTCGTTAAGTTCTTTATGCTTTAGTTCAAAAAATGCATCATAATATATATGATATAGTTCGGTGATATTAATTTTTTTTCTCTTCGAAACTAAATTTTACCATATTGATGTTATTTAACCAATAAAATTTGTATTTTTCAATTGATTTGGATTCAGATATCTACTGTTTTCCTTTCATGTTGATGGTTAGCTTGTGTAAATCTATAAGGATTGTTTGTAGTCTCTTGATTATAAAATTTAAAATCTTGTTTTGAGCATTAGAATTTTCATTCGTTCCATTTGTGAGAAGATAAGTGTTATGATAATATTGGGGGTAAGTTAGATTATACAGAAAACAGTAGTCGTCTTCAACCGAAATGAATGGTGAAATACTAGAATGTTGCATTTATGAGAAATGAATCCGCCTGTGTGGGAAAATAATTATCTTGCGTGCTGGAAGTAGTATATGTTTTAAAAATAAATTTTCATTTAAAAATGTGCGACTGTAACGGGAGAATTACAATGTTTATCATTTATTTCTTGGTTTTGACCATTTTCTCTACGGCTGGACGTCGGACCTCAATCTTTGGATTTCTGGTTGGGTGAATCGGCAAACTCATACCAAAGGCTTATCTGACCGCTTCATAGATCAAGTGCACAGCTTTAATTCATTTTCTATATTAAAGCGTAACAAAAAATAAATAAAAATGCTGCAAATTTTGCTCAGGAAAAAAGATTTAAAATAAAACCTTCTACATGGCAACAATTTAAATCATCTCACAGAGAGAAGATCCAACGGAACTTAGAATATTAAAAAAACTTACAAAAATACCCTTGGGGGAGAAAAACGACCCCCTGATACCAGATGTGGTGTAGGTCGTGACTATTTAACAAGAGTTCGCCTCAAACAACTATGTATGCCACTTCTGATAAAAATTCGCATTAAATGATAAAAATTCGCATTAAATGACTTTATCAGACACTTCTGATAAAAGTGTCATAGCCAAAGCTTAACAACAACATATACAATGAAAGCCTTTAAACTATATCATTTTCAAACTCCAATTTTCATTCACATCAAAAATTGAAATATTATGACTATCAGTTGTTTAATAATTTATTATATGAATTTGATCATGATGAAAAGCAAAATTTCATTGAAAGAATGAAATTACTTGTCGAAAGGCTGATAAACATATAATTACTCGAGAAAAGAAGTAAGATCCAACAGACCGAAGTGGAGACAAGTCTCATAAAATAGGACAATTCAATAGAGAGGATGGATTATTCCTCCGCAGAATCTCTTAATACCATCTGCAAACATAATATCAATACATAAGTACTGTAGCAAATAATTTGACATGTTCATAGCCAATACGAAAAGGTCTATGCATCTCAACAAATCAACCATCAGCTCCTTCCAACAAAAGAAAGACACTAGTGAGTAGCTGTAAATGATGATGAGGCCACCATCAAAGAAGTTCTCTCTAGATTCCTCCATTATATGCCATCATTACAGAGTTACTACTACCAGATGTCTTCAAATATAAAATGACAAAGTCATCATCAACCATCTCCTATTACGAGATTTTCCAACAAGACTACTATTCCATAATACTCCAACAAAGTCATATGATGACACTATTCTAGGATTCTCCTACAAAGTTAATATAAAAAATATATGACAAGTCTTGGACAGAGAAGCAGAGCTGTTTTATGTTCTTTTGATGCTTGTACCATCAGAGGGTTGTTTTTCTCCCCCCAGAGTTTTTCGTAAGTTTTTTTAATGTTCTAAGTCCGTTGGATCCGCTCTCTGTGGGATGATTTAATTTTTTTTTATCATGCAAAAGGCCTTGTTTTAAATCATTTTCCCCTGAGCAAAATTTGCGGTGTTTTCGTTTATTTTCTGCTACCCTTTAAGGTAGAAAACAAATTAAAGTTGTGTTCTCTCTCTATGAAGCAGTCGGATAAGCCTTTGCTATGAGTTTGTCGCTTCACCCAACCAAAAATCAAAGGATTGGAGTCTGGAGTCCAGTCGTAGAGAAAAGAGTAAAAAATGGGAAATAAATGATTGGCGTTGTAATCCTCCTGTTATAGTCGCAAATTTTTAAATGGAAATTTATTTTTGAAACATATATTACTTATACTATGCAAAATAGTTATTTTCCCGCATAGATGGATTTATTTCCCAAAAATGCAACATTCAGGTTTTTCACCGATTATTTCGGTCGAGGACGACTATTATTGTCCATTTACTTTAAATTTCCCCTAACAAAATTGGTTTTAAAAATTACGAACTAATTATAAAAATATCTTCCAATAGTTCAAACTCCTTTTCTCCCCTATTAATCACACCTTTGATGATGACACTCTGCTGCTACCTCCGCATGACCATCAATATATCAATAAATTTTTAAATTCCAATCAACTTCCTAATATTTGTATGATTCGTTTCTTTGCCGATAAAATTGACGAGGAATTTTAAGTATATAAAAATTAACTTATATATGACGTCTATCTTGAATTACAACAAAAGGTATCCTATGTAATAATTACACTCCCCGGAGTAACTGAAAATTATGAAAAACACAAATCTTCTATCAATTATTTTCAAAATAACAACCCTATTAAACTAGTTTATAATAATAAATGAAAAATACGCATAGAATCACATGACCAGTGGGATATCAAAAAACAAAAATCTCGTTCAATCCATACAATTAGTTCAGTTGATCTAAAAAATGAGCACAACTCCATATCTATCTTTCACTCACTATCAAGCTATCAAACATTAAATTCACTATTCATGTCTACTTGATACTGGAGCCGAATTAAGCTAATTCAACAAATTTTATCTCAAGAGAATATCACCTCCCGTTAGATAAACTTAGACTTTTAAATGGCTTTATGGGACAATCTACAAGAGTAACACATAAAGTTATCGATGTCCCTATCTTGATACAAGATCTTTATGGCACCAAACATAATTTTTCCTTCAATTTTGCTATTTTCCGCCTGGATTAGAGCAAGATTGCATACTCAGAATGGATAATCTCTACAAGTTCACTACTTTCAATTTTTTATTGAATTAAATGGGCACACTTTCCCTCAAATACATTTTCCTATTCAAATTGACCAGAACTATATACCTACACCTTTCAAAACTAATGATGTCATATTAATCGACTCAATACAAAGCCAACTCATTCCATCAAAAATATATACATACCCAATACATCAAAACTTTGAATTTGAAAAACTAATCCATAGTATGCTAAAACCTTTATAAGATAATAATCGATTAAAAGGTTTAATAAAGCACCACGATATTGTAAGATTGAACTTTTAGACCAGTATAAAGATACTAACATGCCAAATTTTAATCTCGCCTGGAAATCAGGATGGCCCGGCCCGGCTTGAAGGGCCTTATCGGGCCCTCTCTTTGAGAGGAAGCCCGACCCCGACCCGACCCGACTCAAGCTGGGCCCGGTCCGAGTCCGGTTGGCAAAAATCCCGGGCCCAATCGGCCTGGTCCAAGCTCGGCACAGTTGGTCTTTTTGGACATGACTACTCTTGGATACACTAACTTTGCTGCTGATTTATTTTCTTGACTATGTTAGGAACCGACCTTAACAAAAGGCTCGAATGTCTCAAAGCAGCAATGAAGCTAAAAAAGGGAACTAATGATTGAAAAATAGTTACCTCCAAAAGAGGAAAAGCATCAAAAATATCTTCCACTGAACAAAATAGAGACCTTATCTCTACAAAAATTCCAACCAAAAATGTCAAAATAAGTATTCCCATCGAAATATATGACTCATCTGTCTGCGATATGATAATATGTAACTCTCCCACTAGAGAAGCGCAACAACGAATTCCAGCAGGAATTAATCTTGATAAAAAAAATTTAGAAGGCGAGCGGATTAAAGGAAGGCGAGGGGAAAGAGAACACACAGGAACTCGGATTTTTTTATTCTCAAATTTTTTGATATATCATACAACATAAGAGATTCCTTTTTATATGCCTCTTCTACATAATGCCTCTATATGGCTACATGAAATCTATTCACTAGCTACTATTGTAAAATTACCAGCAATAAATGAACATAAAATACCTCTGTTTCTCTTTCTGAGATTTGTCATATATTTTTTATGTTAGCTTTGTAGGAGAATCCTGGAATACTGTCATCATATGCCTTTGTTGGAGCATCCTGGAATAGTAGTCGTGCGAAGAATCTCGTAATAGGAGAAGGTTGATGATGGCTCTGTCATTTTATATTTGAAGGCATTTGGTAATAGTAACTCTACAATAATGGCGTATGATGGAGGAATCTGGAGAGGATTTCTTGGATGGTGGCCTCGTCATCATTCTTTGCTACTCACTAGTGTCTTTCTTCTATTGGAAGGAACTAATGATGGATTTGTTGAGACGTGCAGACATTTTTGTCTGTGTTATGAACATGCCAAATTTTTTGCTACAGTACTCATTTGTTGATATTATGTTCTCAAATGGTATCAAGAGATTCTGTGGAGAAATAATCAATCCGCTATATAGAATTGTTCCATTTTAAAGGACGGTCTTCACTTCGGTCTATTGAACCTTACTCTTTTTCTCGAGTAATTTTTTGTTTAACAGTCTTTCGACAAGTAAATTCATCGTTTCAATGAAATCTCGCTTTTCACTATGATCAAATTCATATAATAAATTATTAAGCAACTGATTGTCATAATACTTCAATTTTTGACGTGAATGAAAAAGGGAGTTTGAAATTGATATAGTTTAAAGGCTTTTGGCGTATGTGTTGTTTTCTTTGGGTTGTGACCCTTTTATCAGAAGTGTTTGATAAAGTCATTCGATGTGAACTTTATCATAAGTGAATGACATAGTTATTTGGGCGAACTCTTGTTAGAAAGTTGTATCCTTATTTTTCTCATAGCCTGCATATGTCAAAAATAATTTAGACAAATTGGGTATGTAGATACATTTAAACTAATAGGGTTGTCAATAATAATTAGACCAATTGGGTATGTAGTATAATTCAACCAATAGGATTGATGAGACTTGATGGGTATTAAACGAACAAGTGAGTCTATGAGACCAATGAGTCGTATCATATTTGTGATATGGGTACTTTTACCCGAAAATTCTTTGATAGGGGATGAATACTTGTTTTATCCTTTTCATCGAGTTTTTTGATGAATTTAATGGTTCGGCCTTCAACCGAAGTATTATCCTGGTTATCTACTTTATTAGTAGCAAAAAGATCATTGGTGCGAACAAAGTTATTTGTAAAATGCAAAGAATTGCTTTGCTTAATCCTTGAGCTCGAAGATGTGCCTTCTTTCTTATTTTGATATATAGTGGTAATAAAAATTTCCTCTAGCATTGTTATTTTTCTTGGAATTTCTTTAATAAAAACTTGAAGATCTATATCATTTAGAAAATTATTAAAATTAATGATTCTGGGTTATATTGTTTTTCCAATACCATTTTCATATAATATTATAGAATCTTTTAGCGTAATAGAGCTAAAAGTTGTATTATTTAAGACTACATAATTCTCATTGGATTCCAAAAACCTTTGATCTAGTAATCATAGAGAAGTTTTTAAGTTTAATGATAGCGTAATGGATTTTGCTATATTTTGATCATGAAGCTTTCGCAGTGTCTGTGTGTATATTGACTCCAAAAACACTATTCCCGATATTCAATTTTGCTTCTCCTAAAAGTCTGTTTAGGGAGTTGATATTGTGTTCATCTCGACAGACAACTAAAACAGGGTTATTTATTCCGGATCGAAATAATCCAATTATTTTTAGCTGAATTCGTCATATATGTAGGTAGTTTTTATCATGGTATCGTTTTTTTAATTTACTTTGTTTATTTGTATCTAGAAGTTGAATTGAATCAAAATTTCTTCTTCTTTAAGTTCTATATTGCATTGCATGTGCTCAAATATATAAATATTTTTTGTTCAAAAATCTTGATTTTAAATTATTTACTTTATAGATTTCATTTTTTATGTGTTTTTGGTATTGCGGCTTCTAAGCGTTCAGCACCTTCTTCGGTTATAGTATATTCTTCTCCAATACTATCTCTAAGAATATTATTAGTTGTTTACTCGTAAGTATTTATTAAAATATTAAATGATGGTGATTCAAAATAATCAGAATTATATCTCCTCTTTTTTGAAGAGCGCTCGTCTGTTTCACTTAGAGCATTTTTCTTTATCATAAGTAAATCTTTATATCTAAGGATTATTAATAATGCAACGTGATCATTTTGTTCGATTTGAATATTGCTAATTGCTATATTTTTAATTATGATGGATATTGTTTGGGTATCGGGGGGCGAATTATCGTGTTTGTAATCATTTTTTTTTGCGATAGTAGGCCTATTTATGATGAGGAAGAAATATCCTAAAGGAATAATGATTTTGAGTTCGAGGGGCATTACACGCGTATGATATTGGGCTATTGTAATATCAGTGCTAGCAAATAAAGTGTATTTTGGTGAAGTTATGTCTTCCTTTTGTGGATACAAGATGTATTGTGATGTTAATTCGATTTGAATGGTATTTAATATTTGATTTAAAGTAATCATGTTTATGTTTAATTTTTCAACAATTTTTTCTATATCCGAAAATATAGTTTCTATTTCATATATTGATGATTTGTCATTTGGGATATCTTTTATATTGTACATATTAAGATCGTAATCATGGAGATTTGAGATGAAAATTTTTTTTATTGTTGTGGGGCATTTATTTGCATAGTGACCATCTTGTTGACATTTAAAGCATTTGAAATTCTTTTTATATTTTTTTTATAAATTTCCATTTTTGAAACTTCTTATGTTTTTTATATTTTTGCTTGAAATCGGAATTCCATTTGTTTGTGTTATTTTATATCTTGCTTGTTGATGTGGTTGGCACTCAGGGGTGCATCCATAATATATATTAGTTTTCTCATCTTATTTATTACAGCAGCTTTGTCCCAATTTTGAGGAGGCGATTTGATCTTTTATTTGCTCATAGTAACCTTTTATTGTTTCCATACATGATTTTTTGAGAAATCCAGTGTTATGAGAGCAATATGTGTTGGTATTACGAAGTTTGTTATATTTTTTATTTGATTAAGGTGTTCCAAGGTGATGGAATTATTTGAAAAAAGATTTTTATCCAAATTTTTTAAAAACGTCTTTTAGTTTGAATATATAATCAATATACGTAACAGCAAATTCTTTTAGCATACAAATGTCATAAAGTTGCACTTTTAATAGTGATGCTTCTATATTGCGTATGTCTGTTAGATTATCTTCTGTCAGGTCAGCGTATAAAATTGAAACTAAACTATTCATCATACTTTCTTTTGTCATAACAAATCTAATATTTTGAACTTCTTTAGGATGCATGCTATCAAAACTTTTTAGTCAATCCAGAGCAAATCCTTCCTAGAGGCTTGTGGCTTATAGTAGGAACTCTTCTTGACTAAGCTCTTTGGGAAGAATTTGTATGCTACCATTTATGTGTTGGGTCCATTCAGTTATGTATTTTTTTATTATTGATATTAAAGAAACTTTCTAGATTGTTATGAGAATTAGGTGTGGGTGTTTTATTACGATATTGTTGGTGATTATGATAATTCATCCATTCTTGTCATTTATTATATCTAAAAAACTCCAGATCAATAATTTCATCCTTAACCTCAATGCGTTCATGTTACCATTTTCTGCAATATCTTCACTGATTTCGACAAATATTTTATAATTGTCTGATATTGTAATCTTTTGTGTGTCGGAATCAGAAGAGGGTTTTGAATTGTTTTCAAAGTCTTGATATTTATAAAAATTTAAGGCATGTTGGTGTTTGTGATAATATTTATAAAAGTTGCGTACAACTTATTTCACTGTTAAGTTCTTTATGTTTTAGTTCAACAAATGCATCATAATATATATGCATCATAATATATATGATCTAGTACGCGTGAGGCATGCGTGTGCGGCATGCGCGTGCGGCATGCACGTGCGCTTGCGCGCCCGCGGGGCGCGTGTGAGCGTGACGCGCGCGCGAGGCGTAAGCTTGCGTGATATGCACGTGCTCGGGTGTCGTGCGTATTTGGGCAATGCGCTAGCGTGTGTGTGCCTTGAGGGCGATTTTGGGCTCTTTCGGGCGAGCGCAGTCCTTCCGTGCGGTTTGCTCTATCAGGTCGGCTTTCTTGCATGTTTTGGTTGAAGTGCTACTGGTTTAGCTCGATAACCTATAGAGGGAACCCCATCAAAACTGAACTACTATAAAAAAAAAATTTAAACCAAAATAGAAATAAATCTTAAAGTTTATCATCAGTTACTTCTCTTTGTTTTACCAAAAATTCACAGCTTATTCATCTTCCGACTGGAGTAATAGTCTGAAATTTTTAAGCATCACACAATGCGCAAGAAGATCGATATACACCACATGACTGCTAGCATGTACGTATAAACTTTAGATTGGAAGACATCCACATACGCACATACAACCAGTCTTAGGCTCCGTTTGGGAGGACTTATTTTCACCGGTCAAGCGGTTACGACCGCATGAATCAGATGTTAACCGCTTGACCGGTGAAAATACGTCCTCCCAAACGGAGCATTAGGGTCCATTTGGCACAACTGCAACAGGCTTGCATGAACACATTGGCGGTCCTGAACGCGGTGGTTATTTATGATTCAGAACAATTAATGGATAGGTTGCGTTGGGGTGGTCCGACTAGTGAACATATGCTATAGCAACAACAAAAACTTATGGCAGTGACGTCCTCCCATCCCTCCCGCAAGACGTCGGGCTCACGCAGCATGTTGAGCGCGAACTCGGTGGGCTTGGTGACCAAAGTTCGGCGAGTGGCCTCGACCTCGTGTGGGGTGAATTGCACCAGCCTCGCGCCTTGAGGCCCTCCACCTCTTGCTCGAACTCCTTGATTGCCTTTGTCATTTTCTCCGCCGCGTATGCATCTTGAAGTGAGCTCACATAAGAAGGTTGAAAGAAGGAGATATAAATTTATCTAAATAAATGAGATTTATTACGTATTCACGTCACTGGATGCTTTCATGAGGAGTCTCTCGGCAACCCCCAGCCACATTGCAATGTCCTCGGCTCGCTCCTCTGCGAGCTTCTTTGCATTCTCAGCCATAAAATATTTTTTGTTAAAGCTGAATCCGCGGCGTGATGCCACGTGGGAGAGCTCGGCGGCACGCAAAAGGGCCAGTGAGCTCTCATAGGCGAGGTCGCCAGCATTAAAGAGAGCAAAAATTATTTAAAAATAGGCAAGAGTTTTCTGCTCTCTCCCTCTTCCAATTTTCGGCGACTGTGCTCAGCCGAGGAGGTGTAAATTATTTATCTGGATTGGATCCGAAGATTTTCTGTCGTCTTCGCACGGCTCAGGTGACTTCGTTCTAGAATTTTAATTTCCATTTAAATCTAGAAATATGTTGAAGAAAAGCGCGCTCGACACCATAAAACTGCAATCATTCGACGCCTCCGACTTTCTCAGTTGGAAAATTCAAGTCCAACTAGGAATGAAGGAACGCGAGATTTTTTATACTCTTCAGAGTGACTTCGCTTCTACCGTCGAAGACGTGGACGGGTACCAGTGGAACAAGGATGAAAATTTCTGCAGGGATTACCTGTTGAATCCCCGTCTTGCGTTGACCTACCACACCTACAAGACTGCAAAAGAAATATGGGATCGACTGAACGCGCATTTTCAGAAGGAGGAAGGATTGTCAAAGTCACTCATTGGAGAGAAGTTCTTCAACTTCAGATTCAAGGCGAACGTGTCTATTACTTCTCAACTCTTGGAGCTAATCAACCTGCGTCAGAAGCTGGATGATGATCATTCGAAGATGGACGACAGCCTCTTTGTGTACATGATTTTGAGTAAGCTGCCTCCTGAGTGGCTCTTTTTCTAGACCGAGATGCATCGACTGAAAGAGAAGATAAGTTTGGATGAACTCAAAAGGTTCATCCATATTGAGGACCAAAACATCGCTGGGAAAAGCATGGAGCAGGTTGTGCAGCCCTCACAGGCTGTCAATTTCGTTTCACGTCCTAGTAAGCCTTTTCGGAAGCCCCCGGCACCTAAGGGTGATACCCACGCACCGTTGGCGGTCAAAAAGCCTCCTCTCAAAAGGAAGAAGGGCAAGTGCCACAACTGCGGCAAATGGGGTCACTGGGCCGCTGAATGCAAGGGTCCGAAAAGACAAAAAGAGGAAGCCCCACAAAATGTGGCGAACATGGTGGTCGACAACTCTGATTCCAAGTCCTTCATGGCTATGATTGGGAGTAGTCACCGCAGTGCATCGTCTAAGTGGTGGCTAGACAGTGGTGCTACCTGTCACGTCACAAATGGCAGGGGTCTTCTTTCAAAGGTCACAGCAGTCAAGGATAGAGTTGAAAACTGCATTGGAGGAGCGACAGATGTTACTCATGCTGGGACTGCAAAGCTAGTCCTCTCTTCAGGTAAAACTTTAATTTTACAGCATGTTAAAGTAGTTCCTAATTTAACTAAGAATTTGATTTCTATGAGTTTGCTTGATAAAGGTGGAATGTCATTCACAATCATGAACGGTAGAATGACTTTAACTATTAATTCTCACTACTTTTGTTGTGCATACCTGATCAATGGTATGTATAGACTTAGCCTAGATAACGAGTGCATAAACAAAGTGAGCTCAACTCTGATTGATCGAAGTTATTACACAATAGACTTGGACATATTCACTATAAGAAAATGCGAGATCTAGCTAAAAGTCAAAACATTCCATTAGATCTGTCTATTCGATTTGATAGGTGTGAGGTTTGTGCCCAGACTAAGATCACTAGAAACCCTTTCAAGACTGTTTCTAGGAGCACACAACTTCTGGAGTTGATACATTCCGACCTCTGTGATTTCCGTAGTCACGCCACAAGAGGGGAAAGGAAATATCTAATTACATTCATCGATGATTTTTCCAGATATTGTCATGTTTACCTATTGAAATTGAAAGACGAGACATTCGAGACCTTTAAGATCTTCAAATCTCGGGTAGAAAATCAATTAAATCTAAAGATTAAAAGACTTAGAAGTGATCGAGGAGGAGAGTACACTGCATCTGGGTTTAAGGACTTTTGTGTCTCTGAGGGCATAATCCTAGAAACCACAGCTCCTTACTCATCCCAGTCAAATGGTATTGTTGAGCGTAAGAATAGAACTTTAACAGAAATGTTAAATTTTATGCTCCTCACAGCTGGTATGCCTAATTCATTTTGGGGGGAAGCAGTTCTAACTACAAATCACATTCTAAATAGAGTGCCTCAATCAAAGCTCACATCTACTCCGTATGAGTTGTGACATGACCATCCTTGTAGATATGACACTCTAAAGACTTTGGTATGTATCGTTTATGTAAGAATACAATAACTTAAGAGACCTAAGGTGGAACCTAGAACAATGACCTGCGTTTATCTAGGTAGTGCAGAAGATAGTGTAGCTGATAGGTTTCTGGATCTATCCACTAATACAGTGATAGAGTCTAGAGATGCTATTTTCTTTGAACCCAAATTTATCAAAGATCATGGCTTGACCGTCTCCGGGTCTACTGATATGGTTTCAGAATCTACGGTAGAACCTGAAGCTGGCCCCTCTGACACTGCTCCCAAACCTCTAGAGGTGGAACCTGTTTCTCTTAGAGTATCTACAAGAGATAGAATCCCTAAGGATTTTTGTGAGAATTTCGTCACATATCACTTAGAGGATGATCCATTCTCCTATCAGGAAGCAATGCGATCTAGAGATGCGTTAATATAGGCAGAAGCCATCGATGATGAGATGAACTCGCTGCTACAAAACAACACTTGGCATCTAGTTGACCTGCCGAAAGGAGCTAAAGTCCTAGGATGCAAGTGGGTGCTAAAGAAGAAGTTGCACAGTGATGGGTCTATAGCCAGATATAAAGCACGTCTAGTAGCTAAGGGTTATAAACAACAGGGGGAATTGACTATTTTGACGTCTATTCACATGTATGTCACCTATCCACTATTAGGATTCTTCTTGCCTTAGCCTCTATCGAGAACTTTATAGTTCATCAGATGGATGTAAAGACAGCCTTCTTAAATGGAGAGCTTGATGAGGAGATCTACATGGCACAACCTGAAGGTTATGTACATGAGGATCTAAGAGATAAAGTGTGCAAACTAAATAAATCGATCTATGGTCTTAAACAAGCACCTAAGATGTGGCACATTAAATTTGATCAAGTGGTAAAGAGCGTTGGATTTCAGTCCAGTCTCTCAGACAAGTGCCTCTACTATCGCTCAATGTCAAATCAAACAGTCATCATTTATCTATATGTGGATGACATGTTGATTCTGGGGTCAGACCTTGCCGCAGTGAGGGATACTAAATCCGCTCTTGCGAAAGCTTTTGACATGAAGGACCTTGGTCCTGTAGATACCCTATTAGGTATGAAAGTTAGAGTAGGCAAAGGACATGTCACTCTAAATCAAACTCATTACATTGAGCAGATCCTCACTACCTGGGGTTATAGAGATTGTAGGCCTGTTGAAACACCATTTGATCAAACTGTCAAGTTGAGTCTGAATGAAGGGACCAGCGTTGATCAAGTAAAGTACTCAAAGATCATTGGTAATCTCATGTATGCCACAAATTATACAAGACCATACATTGCCTTCTCGGTTGGCATGCTGAGTCGCTTTACCAGTAGTCCAGGCAAAGAGCATTGGGATGCCTTAGATCGGCTGATGAGGTGTTTGAAAGGTACTAAAGATCATGTTCAGTGCTACACTGGTTACCCTCCTATGTTGGAAGGATACTCTGATGCCCCCTGGTGTTCAGAAGTTGGGAACAGCAAGTCCACCAGTGGATTTATTTTCACTTTGGGTGGCGCTGCAGTCACTTGGAAATCCAAAAGACAGACTTGTATAGCTTTGTCGTCTATGGAAGCCAAGTTGTTTGTCTTAGCTTCAGCTGGTGAAGAGGCAGATTGGATCAGAAATTTGATTCTAAACATTCCCTTTTCAAGAGTTCAAGTCAATTCTTTGAGCCTGTACTGTGATAATCAAGCAGCAGTCCAAGTCGTGAAGAATGTCCTTTTTAATACTAAGAGACAACATGTGCGACTGAGACACGCTCTACTGAATTATCTGAAAGAACAAAGCATTATCACTTTGATCGATGTACGATCGAAGGATAATCTGGCTGATCCACTGACGAAAGGAATGCCTAAAGACCGATCAATCAAAATAGTGGGGGAAATGGGACTCAAGGCGATTTAAGTTCAGCCTTAGTTTCAAGGTTAGGCGATTCAGTTCCGCCTTAGTCCAAATGTTTTGATTTTTCCACTTTCCTTTGTCAAAGCAAGCGTGTTGTGCTCCGCTGATGTTCGGGGTTGCTGAGTACGAATCTGGTGAGTTGTTTCATTCCACATTTGATGTTAATAACTTCAACTGGTCTCGTCTTCATTATCTAGGAGGAGAGTGTTATTCCACATTTGATAACACAATCAGACTAGGTTTGGCTCTTCTTCTGTTTATTGGTTTCACTCCACATTTGATGAGTTCCAATTAAATTTAGAAGAACAGTAACCGTGACATTCCACATAGGAACACAGATACAGCTGTGGTGTCCAGAAGTCCATAACATCGTTTCTTTTAAAACAGATAATAGATTCTGAGGTAAAACCTAAATACTCTACACATGCTTCCTCATACTGTACTACGTTCATATAAGTAGAACTAGATACTTGTACATTTTCCAAGGTTGAATTCATTCTGAATGAACTTCTCTGTTGGAAATTACAGGGGTTGCTGCCGATGGAGGAGCACTTGCAGGTTGGGATCCAGAGGAGGATGACCTACTGGACGCTGATTTCTAGAGTATAAATTGGTATTCTTCTGCTTAGAGCACTGTTTAGCTTTCCTTTCTTTCACTTGTTTTGTTTAGACTTTTTCTTGCTATTTAGTTGGTCATGAGACACTAGGTGTTCTGGTACCTATGTTGTGATTATACTTTTGACTTTGTTATGATGCTGCTAAGATTTTCTGCTTATTCTTATGCATGCATACAACTACTTTACTTAATGTCCAACATGTTCTGACAAGTGTGATGGACATGGTTGTGAGTGCTTCGTGTTCGATTGAACACTACAGACACCACCCTTTTTCCGACGTCGGGTTTACGGCGGACATAGGAGGAGATTGTTAGTGTATTTTAATATATGTCTGCGTGTGTCGAGAACGACTCGGAATGACCCAATAGGTTACGTGTCACTAGAGTGTAACGGCTCTACGCTGGAGATACTATATAAGGTCATTCCACATTTGATGAGCCTTAGTGGACTATCTTAAGCGGAGCCTTCTACAATACCCGCGTGTATCTAAAAATTTTCGCATACGCGAGGTCGTAGAGTGTCGGGTGGTCGCGTCCTTTCTGTCGTACAACCTTAACAAAAGGCGGAAGGCATCCTCGCTTGATTCGTCGCCCTTTCCCCAAGAGGAAAGGAGGGAGGACACGGAGACACTATTTGCCCCTTCTTCCCAGACGAGTAGGGGGTCTCCCGCAGTGTCGAGGGTCCTCTTCCCCAAACCAAAATTTGGGTGTGACGCCGACACCACCAGCTCGCTCGGCTTGGCATCCTTCGATGTTGAAGGCTTTGGGTTGCTCGACTTGGCGACTTTATCCTTCTACCTCCCAGATTTTTGCTTCTTCTGCAAGCTGGTGGGGGGAACGGGTCAAGTTCCACTATGGACCTCTTCTCCTTATCACTACTGGTCACGAGCTCGCCAAGGTCACCGGTACGGGCATCCACGATAGCCCTTGTTAGGGTGAGCTGGGAGGTGAGCTTTGTCTTGCTCACATATGGAGGGTTCACCAAGAGTGGCCTCTCTCCTACAACAAAAATAGAGAAAAAATGAAAAACAGTATAAGGTTTAGCCCTAAAAAGGGACGAGTGAAAGAAAGAGATGCGAGTGAGTAAGAAAAATACCTTTCCCCAGCTGCACGGGGGAGGGGGAGCAGGTTGAGGTTCCTCCCAACAAATAACATATAGCTCCTCTGCATCGCCATCCTCGTGATGGGCCCAGTAGATCGTCTCGCCTTTATGAACTGTCGAGGTATGTTGTCGAAGCTCCCCTAATTAATAAAAAAAAATCAGTCGTTCCAGTGGTATACTTTGTTAGAGGTCTCGCAGACATTTAGTTGTGAGCCGGTTAGTTAGGCGACTCAGTCTGAATTTGCCCTGAAGAGGAATAGTTTGCAGAATACGGTGAGGTTCAACTCCACCTTCTCCTCGCACATATAGCACATGAACGTGATTGGCATAGCGACCACGTTTGTGTTGATCTATGCGGGCACCATCCCGAATTATTTGAGGAACTACTTCACTTTATGTCATAGTGGGAGGCAGAGTCCAATGTTAAAATGAAGATGGGGGAAGGCGAGTTGGTCTTGATAAAATGTGTTGATGGCTTTGGCTTCCCCTAGGCAGCGAGCTGTGTACCTCGACGGTAGGAGTGTGGCCTTAAAAGCAAGGTAGTCCTCCTCAAACACCTTCCCATCAGGGAAGAAATGGTCGGTGAATTAAGTTTTCTACGCACTTTCCATGCCTGTCAGAAGACTCTGCATTGTCAGTCATTGTGTAGTGACGATAGGGAGTGGAGGTCGCAAGATCAAGGAGAGGAAGAAAAAAAGCGAGGGATGGGGGAGTAGTTATATATTGCGATGGTGAAAAAAGTGGGGAGGGGGTATTTCGTACCTTCTCCAATTTATGCACCGAGTTTGACATCATACATCAAAGCTCGTGTGCGTATACCCCCCCAGCAAAACGGTGTGGTAGAGCGAAAAAATCGCCACCTCCTCGATGTCGCCCGATCCCTCATGTTTTAAATGCAGGTGCCTACAGAATATTGGAACTTTGCGGTCTCTACTGCTTGCCATCACATCAACTGCATGCCTTCGTCCGTTCTCGGCTTCGCCTCTCCATTTAGTCTACTCTTTCCTTTCAAGACTCCATTCTCTCTCACACCTCGTGTCTTTGGTTGTGCATGTTATGTTCACCTTCTTAGTCTGTATAGAAAAAATATATGGAGGAGGCGGGGTCACGATTATTGGCACGCCCCACTCGCCCCCCCCCCCCCCAACCTCCTCTCTCCCACCTGCACCGTGAAGCTTAGCGGCTCGCCAAAAAGAGGCAAGCACACGCACCCCTATCTCTCAAGTTTAGACACCAAAAATTAGAATGAAAAATGATTAAACATGGCATGCAAGTCTAATCAAATAAAATCATGAATTCTCGCGAGGCAAAGTTAACCACAATAAGAAATAATAATATTGTTCAGTTGCATTAAATAAAAATTAAAGGAAAAGAAAACATTTTGACATTCTTAAAAATAAAGGACGGTGTGAGCGGGCTTATAAAGGATGTCACTTCCATGTGCCTCTGCCACTCGTGCGTGACCTGGCACCTCGCCTGGTGCTGGCGCATTCACGTGCGGTAGCGAACTCCTGTTGCATGGTGCTCACACAAGTATTCGATTCATCGTAGATGGTCCTCCAGTGATGCGGTGTCGCCCCCTGAGCTCTGTTGCACTTCTTTCACGAGTCTGGCACAATCTCCCTCTATAGCATTCATTCGCCGCTCTAGGGCAAGGATATGAGGGAAGGTGACTGCCTTGCCCGAAGCCCTCTCCTCGTGTAGCAAGCAAAACATGTATCCATATTTCTGGAGGACCCCTGCCATGTGGCTCTTCAGCTCGACAATAGTGGTGGGGTCGCCAAAGAACTCATTAATCATGGAGGGGTACGACGCTTAGTAGATCCCTACATAATTCGACTCATCATCCCCCGAAATCTCATATTGATTTGATAAGGTTAAGAAAGGGTTAGCGTGAGGTTAAGTGAAAATACAAAAATGAAGCGAGTGCAGGACACTTACTGCATGGGGACTCAATACCCTTCCCCTGATAATGGGGTGAGGGCACGTAGTGATGGCTTGAGGTTACTTTCGGCGACGCGCCAAAAGGATTGGAGGGGGAAGTATGTACTAGAAACTTTCCCGCACCCCCACATGGGGGAACTTTGGCAGGGCCCAACAATACATGGGTCACGGCAAGAGGAGGAACATTGCTCACCAAGATGATGATTGTATCGCCGAGCTCCTGGGCAAGATCGCGAGCAGGCGACTTCCTTTGCGGGGCAATTACGGAGAGATCGACGAAAGGAGGTAGTGTGTATATATATACTATATTAAAAAGATGTATTATTTGGGGGCTTTGGGCTTCCAAAGAGCCTCTAAAATAAATCATAATCGTTCATTTAAAAACACCAATTCGAAACCAACCGACCGATCAAAAAATCCTACAACTCACGTCTTTCCTCTCCATCAAAGCCCGACTTCCATATCTCGCTTCTCCCCCAAACCCCATGCGGCAAGGTTGTGCGACTCCTCCCCTTAGCCCGCGACTCATCCCTCCAAATAATTATACTGATTAAAATATACACACTATCAATAATTTTACCTTAATGCATATATTATTATGCATGTTAAACCAACTTTAATAAAGCTGACGAGTTTAAAGGAAATTTCTTGAAAATACCGCTAATATGCCTAATGATAGCCAAAGGTAACTATAAACATGTCCAACCCTATTCTGACTCCATTCAATCGGTCCAACGCCCATAACACATTATTTAACCTTATCTCAATCCCGTCTTATACTGCATCACAAAATCATATCATGTTGTTTTACCGTATCTCAAGTGTCGATTTGCTGACTGCAAACTGAGGTCAAAAGTGGCTTCTTTGTTCGTTTCCAATTTAGATTTATTTTTTTTGTTAGTAAACATTTAGTGTTTTACTCGAAACTGAAATTGAACTTAATATGATATTATTTTTTTAATTTAATCATTCAAAAAAAATATAGTTATTCACATACAATTCAATTTATTGATTTTTTTGTTAAATTTGCATGAAATTTAATCATACAAAATTTAAATTTTTTTGTTTTAATTTATGAATGTTGTAGGATCTTGGGATCCTCGATCTGATCATACGATCCGATGTAACGGCCTGGCCCGCTAGGAGCACAGTGCCGCCGGCCTACCAGCAGCCCGGGTTGAGAGCTCAGAGGTTGCCGCACCTTATCATGGGCCACACAGCATGTCTCGCCCCACGGCGCTACTGGCAGTAAGCCCAAACATCAAGGCATGCAGGCCCAATGCACCCCAACCCGTTACTGAGCCTGTTTCTCAACAACAGTAGGTTGTTGCCACGGGTTTTCGAACCCGCAACCTTGATAAGAATTCCTTCAACCGAATCTCATCACCAACTGAGCTCTCAACCCGGGCTGCTGGTAGGCCGGCGGCGCTGTGCTCCTAGCAGGCCAAGCCATTACATCTGATCTGATCAAACCTCAAAATGATCTCGCTTAGGATCTTGATCCTAACAACCTTGGGCACGCTGCGCGTGTGTGGGCGCACTGCGCTTAGGTGTTCATGTCTAGCTGTGCATGTTCGTTCGGGGCGGTCCTTCCTAAGCAACTATTTGGATCTCTTGACATGACTTGAAAATTTTTAGAGGAGCCCCCGTCAATAATCATCAAGGCTCCGTTTGGGAAGGGGGCTTATTTCCACCGGTCAATCGATTACGACCGCATCAACCAGGCCTTAATTAAAGTCTGGTTGATGCTGTCGTAACCGATTGACCAGTGAAAATAAGTCCCCCCCAAACGGAAACTTAGGCTTTGTTTGGGGGGGACTTATTTTCACCGGTCAAGCGATTACGACCGCATGAATCGGATCATAATTATGATCCGATTCATGCGGTCGTAACCGCTTAACCGGTGAAAATAAGTCCCCCCCCCAAACGAAGCCTTAGTCTCAAATAATATTTATCTGATAAAAAATTTAGGGCGTTGATATCCGCACCGCAGTTTTTGCTAGTCGCACCGCACTTTCTTCTAATTTTTTGTGTCTTTTGAAAATACTCCTTATACAACCAAACGGAAACTTTGGTGTTGAACACTTTTCCTAAAAATGCATATGCAAGACATATTTTCAAAAAGCGCAAAAAATTAGGACAAAGTCCGCTGAGACTAGCCAAAACTGTGGTGCTGGTATCAGCGCCCAAAATTTAAAATAGTTTAATAATTTAGGATCTAATTTAAAGAATTTAAAAGTTGAAGGACTCATTTAACAATGCACAATTTTTAGGTACGTATGCGTACTTATTAAATAGGTGTGTATATAAAAGGCCTTTATTTCGGGAAGAGCTCATGTTTCCCTCCAAAAAATTCCGCATTCACGTTTTCAGGGTTTCGAGCGGCAAGTAGTCGTCTTCTTCGTTTGAATGTAAAAAATAGGAGGATTGGTCATCGCGTTTTCTGGGTTTGGACTAAAGACTACCCTCATCTTTGTCGTTTCAGCCTAACTCTCTCAAATAGCACAGCAAAAGTGAAGAAGCCTGGAATGAAGCTCAACCTGCCGACGCATATCTGAAACGGACCCTTCTCGCGGGCGGAGATCTGCATTTCCCGCCATTGCAGTCCGTAAGTATATGCTTCCGGAAATATCTTGGGTTTTTCCTTGTTTCTTGTTATTTGCTAAAGATTATGAGGGATGTTTTACAATTTTGAGGGTCCGTTTAAGGATAAATTTGTGTTCAGTGTCATTTCTTTGGTGGGAGAGGCCAACAATACGTTCATCTGTCGTAGATCTATGGAAGATGACTATATAGCACCTGAGAAGACGCGGGAAGTGGACAAAAATACTGTTCCATGTAATGATACTATAAATACTGTAAGATTCTGTCTTATTACTACCGTATATATATGCTGAAATAAGATTGTATTACATGTGTAATACAGTAGTATATTTACTTTATCAGCTGTCTTATTGGCAGGTGAACAAGGAGAAAGTTGTGTTTCCTACAGTACATTTTGATGATGAGGCGTACAAAATATACTCAGAATATGCTCTTCAATGCGGATTTAGTGTACGAAAGCAACATGTATTTTATTGGACACATACAAGGATTATCAAGGGGCGAGAGTTCTCATGTTCAAATGCAGGATTTAAACGTGACAAGTCGTGCCCCGATGTAAAGAGAAAATTCCATAAACCGGATTTTAGGACTGGCTGCTTAGCTTGCTTGCACTTTTACTGCAGACGAAGAGGGTAAGAATTGGAAGGTAACAAAATTTATTGAAGAGCACAATCATCCTTTGACGCTGCCGCAAGACGTACATCTGTTGAGATCTCATCGTCATGTTAGTGATGCCCAAGCAACCATGATTCAGAATATGTCAGGAGTGGGGATACAAACTGTTGATGCATTCAACCTTATGGCCGAAGAAGTTGGCGGAGCTCATAATATAACTTCATACATCGAGATAGAAGAGCATTCGTCGAAATTGGAGATGCAGTTAGATTATTGGAAATTTTTAAAGAGACAACTAGGGGAATATTTTGGTTTAAACTTGGAATAGAGAACAACGACAGAATCACAGCTTCTTCCAAATTCTTTCTCGTGTTTTCATTTGATGATCTTAGTAGTGGTATTGCTTTTTCTTTAAAAAAAGAGACGGCACAACGACAGTGTAAACTTGTTGATACAGCCATCTGCCATATCATTCAAAAGATATTTGAATAAATAGAGGTGTGTAACTGTATTGTATTACAAATATAATATAATTGGAATACGGTCGTATCTACATACTATACAACTATATTGTAATGCCGAAATGTTTTAGAAACAAAAAAAATCACACAACATATAACCACTACAATACGACTGTATTTTGTGTTATACATAGATAATACAAGAGTTGTGCTTTTAACATATGACTACTACAAAAAATAATCACACAATATATGACTACTACAATACGATCTAATAAGGATGTATTTTCAGATAGACACTAATTTCTGGAAATAGAACTGCAATACGGTTGTATTTACTGCAATACAATAGGAATACGACCATATCTACATGCAATACAATCGTATTATTAAAAAAACCCGACAATACATAAAAATATGTTGCAGATAGAAGTGGCGGACAGCCGGGTCGGCAGAGCTATTGCAGAAAGTTTGTTCTTTGGCGGCCTGGGCGGTCTATTCGCGCGGATTATGCAAACAGAATCGGCGGCCTGCCAGGTTGTGTTATACTCAACAGGCAGTTGGATCCCAGAATGTAACCGGGCGGATAGCGACTCTATTCGCTCAGTCCGGCAAGCAACGGACTGGACTGGAGCTCGACAGACCGACTTGGCAGAAGCCTTGGTCTAGCTCTGGAGGAGCGGCTAGCGGAAGCCGCAGAGGTCGCCAGTCAGTGCGGACAGTTGCTGGAGTTCGCCAGGTCAGGCGGACTGGATCAATTGTCCGCCAGTAAGTGCGGACTGGCCCTTGTGGCCAGTGGTGTGGACTTGGTTGGTTCTGAACCAAGTCCAGGTTTGGCTCAATCCGGAGAGATCGCGTAGTCAAGCGCGGACTGTTACTCAGTCCGCCGAGCTCGGTTGCATTGCAATGTGCCTTAGTTGCGAGCTATGAGAATGCGGATTGGAGTTTTGTCCGTGAAAGTGAGGGTAAGACCAATCCTACACTCTAGAGGGGGGTGAACAGAGTGATTTAAAATAATTTTGCTAATTTAAAAATTATTCTAGCAGTGGAAGATTTGATTTAATAAGTGTAGAGTGCTAAGCAGAAACTGAAATAAAACAACTACAAAAGGATAAATTCACAGCACACAGCACAAGAAAGAGCAAGCAATCCAGAAGACACAAGGAACTATAGTGGTTCCCCAAAACTTGGGTACATTCACTCTTCTACCACCCTTGGTAGGAATCCACTACAGGATGAGTTGATCAGGTGTCCTGGGCACCAATGAGCTTTTGATCAGGTGCTCAAAAACCAAACCAGATTTTTTGATCAGGTGTCTTGCCACCACTGAGTTTTGATCAGGTCTCAGGAACCAAAGCAAAACTTTTGAAGGGAGTTTAAAAACCCTTTTACAGGAAAGGAAAAAAGAAAAGGGGGTGAAGTTGTCTTCTCTGTCAACTATCAAAGAGAAGCACTAGTGGATGAGATATTGTCAAAGCTCCCCCTGAGATGTAACAAGAATTCAGGTACTGGAAGCTTTGCAAGGGTGATAGGTCTTCAAAGAATTTTATTGCTCCAGCACTAGATGATTTCAGCAAAAACTGAAATGTTTGTTGTCTGGAGTATGGAAGATGAAGACTTGAGAAAGCTTTTGATCATCAGCAATCAGAAAGAAAACTTGTTCTATTTTTTGTGTTGTTGATCTCCTTTTTCTTTCTGTATATCTTGTTCTGTGTATGTTCTGAATGTACTGATGTGTATACTTGTTCTCTCTGAATGATGATGATAAGAACTCCAGTCGTCAAAATCTTATTAATAGTCGTTAGCAAAGTCATAAAGGCTTTCCTTAATTGTCAACTGTCTCTGGAGGAAAGAAACTGAAAACATTCCTCCTTTGTTTCCTTGAAACTTGCTCCAGATTTATTATAACGGCTAGAAATCTTTTGCAATAAATGCTCTGATTTAAAAACCTTAACAAGCTGACAAAATCCCAGAAATCGTCGATCTCAAAATGAAATCGTCGATCTCAAAATGAAATCGTCGATCTGAGCTCAACTATCGTCAAACTGAGCTCAGAGATATTGGAATTTTACTTGGATAGAAATCGTCGATCTGAGCTCAGAGATCGTCGAACTGGGTTCGACGCCTCGTCGACTTGAGCTCAGAGATCGTCGAACAGAGTTCGACGTTCTGTCAACCTAAACTCACAGATAGTCGAGCTGGGTTCGACGCTTCGTCGATCTGAGCTCGACGACAACTTGAATTCTTCTTCTTGGCTTCTTCATCTGAACTAGGAGGTCTTGGGGAAATCTTCAACCCTAAGTCCTAAGCCTTAGACTTAACTAGTTGACCTTTTCTCTATACAACAAGGTCAAAGCAACAATCCTATTGGCATAGTAATCCTAACCCAAATTAGTAATAGGGTGTTCAAACAATCTCCCCCTATTTGGTTTAGGTTTACTATTTACATGAGTTATAGGAAATGATAACAAAAGAAATACAGAAACAACATTGCAGAACCACAGATATGATTATATCACAGCACAAAAGTAGTTCAGCAGAGATATAATATAGTTTTTAGCTTACATCCAGATTAATGTTTGTCATCAGTTCTTTTCTTGAAGATGATTTCTCTGTTTTGATTTTCTGAGTCTTCTTTGATCTGAAATCATCTACAGCACCAAGAGTCCTTTGGCTTTTGCTTCTAGGAACTACAGCTTCAGGATGTAGCTGCATGTACTCCTCAGTATTGAAGAATCTCTTGGAGCTGTATCTTTCAAGTTCTTGTCTTCTTTGTTCTGATAGAGTAGATATATTTGAAGTGTCTTGGCCCTTCTCTCTTGCTTTCTTAATTTGATCTAGAGCAGCCATTTCTTTAAGTCTGGCTGTCCAGGAAACTGGATTGTTCTCTGGATCTTCAAAAGTCACTGGTGGCTCATACCTGTTTATGGTGTCAGTAGGAGGAGCTTTTGAGTGAAAACTTTCTTTGAGCTTGTAAGGAAAAGAACCAGTAGTTGAGTCAATTTGGCCTTGTCCTTTCCTTTGATAAGATTGTTGTCTGGGCTGTCCTCTTGAATAAACTTGATAGTCTGTTTGATTTCCTCTATACTGTCTTCCTCTAGGCTAATTTCCTCTTTGTTGATAACCACTGGATTGAGATCTTCCTTGATAGGTTTCCTGGTTGAGAAATGTTGGAAGATTGAGGAGCTGAGTTTCCACCAGATCCTGTGCTTGGAGAAAGAGGAGGAGGAGGAGGATGAGAAGTTCCTTTGTCATACTTTCTTCTCTTCTTCATTGTTTTCAACTGGTTCTTAGAATATTGCATCCAATGCTCAGTAATAGGATAATTGTGTAGAATGTAATATGGTATGTCATGATCAGTTATAGCTTTAGTCAATTGAACCCTTTTCATAGCCTTGCTTCTGGCTTTCCTCTTCTTTGCAATAGTTGTAGAGGAATCATCTGAGTCAGTTCTAAATTCATCATTATCATCAGAACTCTGATGCTCATCATATAAGACATCTATTTCCTTGTAAGCTGCTTTGGTGGTGGAAACAGAAGCAGAAGCAGAAGGAGCAGTAGAAGAAATAACAACAGTAGCACTTGAAATAGCAGTTGAAATAGCAGGCACAACAGTAACAACAGGAACACCAACTGAAGTAGTAGTCTCATTAACTGAACAAACTGACTGTTCAACAGCCTCTAAAGAATCAACATCAGCAGCAGTAGCAGACTCAAGAACCACAGAATCACTTTCCACAGATTGAACAGAATTTATATACATATCTATTAGGTTTTGATCACAGCAGGAGAGGGGAACAATAGCCCTGCTAGTTAAATCTTCAGCAGGGAGAGGTGCTGGAGGACAACAGCTATAAATTAAATCAAATAATGATAATAAGGAATGTATATCTACTGCAGGACTGATGGTTGGAGCTGGAGCTGAAGTTGGAACTGAAACTTGCTCTGAAGCTGAACCCTCTGAAATCTGCATTGCTGAAGCAAAATTCTCTAAAGGCAGCACTTCTTCATAAGGCGTCTCCCCCTGACTAATTTCAGTGAAAACTGAATCTAGGCCCCCAGAAGAAGGGGTGGCCTGAAAGGGGAAGGAGGAAGAGAGTTTAACAGATAAATCAGTCAGATTCTTGACTAAGGGAGCCAAGGCTGAATCCAGTAAGAGTGTTAGCTTGGAGGCAAACAACTCATACAGTCTATCTGCCAGAGGAAGAAGATCTACTTGCTCAAGGTTGACTTGAGTAGAGGTAGAGGGGTGTGGTGCAGAGATGGATGGAATGAATGCTGGGTGAAGTGGTATGGATGGTTGAGAGATGGGGATGGATGAAATAGATGGAGCTTGGATGGTGACTGTTGGTAGGAATGAGGAGATGGTAGGGGAAAAGGATGGTTGAGATATGATATCATGAATTATTTGTTGGAATAATGTTGAGGTGGATGGAATGTCTTGGGGTGAAGAAGGGGAATCATCCATGAAAGAATCTAAGTCAATGGATGAGAAGTAATGTAGTGGATGAAATGCTTCTTGATGGGTGGCTGGAGGAGGTGAAGAAGCTATTTGAGATGAAGGAATGGATGAAGTAACTAGAGGTGGAGAGGGGGGAGAGGATATGGAAGATGTAACTGGATGGGAAGATAGAGGAGAGGAAATAGAGGTGGATGCTACCACTTCTGCTGGGGCAGTGGATTGGGGAAGAGTGACTGAAACAGTCCTTGTGCCTGAAGAAGTGTTTGCTGCAGGAGCCCTGCTGGGTTTGATAATTTGCCTTTCCCACTTGCCAAAAAGAGCTGAAGAGAGCCTTTTTGAAGCATTGATGTGCATCCCATTTGACACTAACAGCTGAGGGCACCTATTCTGCAGGAATAGACCCAGAATTCTTCCAAAATTCACAAAGTTCTTATTGATTTTCTTCTTGATCAAATCAAAGAAGATAGCTCCCCAATCCAAGTGCTTCCTATCTACTATGGCAGCCATTAAGCAGAACTGATGTCTTGATATTGTGTCATGAGCTGAATGTTTGGCCAAAATTACTTTGCCTACAATGTCTGCTAAAAATCTATACTCCATAGACAAATTTTTCTTCAATAACTTATTAGGGTTTTTAGAATTGTAACCCATTCTATCTAACATCTCAGTAAATTCTACCCCTGATAGGTCTATGCTATCATGTCCAGTACTTAACCCAAAAATGTCTGTAAGAATGGCTAGGGTTAGGGATACCTGATTTCCTGAGATGGTTCCAATGACTGTGTGTTGATCCAGATTGTGGGCAGTATAGACCCACTCTTTAATTTCATCTGATGCTAATTTGATTCTGGCTGTCATGATGTTCACAAGTTGTTGCTCCGTAAACAGTTCCAGAATATCCTTGAACATTTGATTAGTTCCTTCAAACGAATCCATGTCAATGTCAAAACCAGTATCAAACTTCATTGCTGCTAAAACGGCGACTGAAACAGACATGTTTCCTGCAAAAACAAACATGATCAAGTGTAGAGGATTTTGGAGGGAAAGAAGGTTCTTGCAAAAAGTATGAAAGCACAAAGGAGAACGACGCCTGAAAAATGATTTTATATTAGGGTTCGACGCTGAAAAGGAAAGATCGTTGAACTCAGTTCGACGATCGACGGCTCTAGGGGAAACTGAAAGGTCTCAACATCGTCGATCTTCGTTCGACGATATTTAACATCGTCGATCTTCGTTCGACGATAATCGAGATCGCTGACCGAAAAGGATAGTACAGCACTATCTGGAAAACGTCGAGCTCCGTTCGACGATTCCTAACATCGTCGATCTCCGTTTGACGGAAAACAAAAGATAGTTAAATACTATCTGGAAACGACGAGCTCCGTTCGACGATCTTCAGGAAAATCGTCGAGCGCAGTTCAGAGACATAGAAAACTTATAGACACTAGGAAATCCAAATTTTTAGCCTAGTCTTTGTCTCTTTTTAGGGTTAAAGGTCTTGGAACTTAATTAAGACTTCCTCCATCTAACATTCCTAACTGATTAAGGAAGAAGGTGTGTTTCTTTTCATCCAAGGGTTTGGTGAAAATATCTCCCCTTTGTAAATCAGTTGGGATATATTCCAATTCAATTTTATTCTTCTCTACATTATCTCTTAAGAAATGATGCCTAATCTCTATGTGTTTTTTCTTACTATGGAGGACTGGATTTTGAGCTATTGAAATAGCACTAGTGTTATCACAAAATATTTTGGACTTTTCTAAGTTGTAGCCATAGTCTAGGAGCTGATTTTGAATCCACAATATCTGTGAGCAACAGCTACCTGTTGCCATATATTCAGCTTCAGCAGTTGAAGTAGACACAGATGTTTGTTTCTTGCAAAACCAGGAGACAAGTCTGTCACCAAGAAACTGACAAGTTCCACTGGTGCTTTTTTTATCTACTCTACATCCAGCATAATCAGCATCTGAAAATCCAGTTAGATCAAATCCTGAATCAGTTGGATACCAGAGACCTAGATTTGGACAACTTTTCACATACCTAAGAATCCTCTTAACTAATGTAAGGTGTGACTCTCTAGGGCTGACTTGGAATCTAATACATATACATGTAGCAAACATTATATCAGGTCTACTAGCTGTAAGATACAATAAGGAGCCAATCATTGCTTTATATGTTGTCTGATCAACTGGTTTCCCATTTTCATCAGCATCTAATACAGTATTAGTAGGCATAAGTGTTTTCATAGAGGATGCTTCAGACATACCAAATTTCTTAACCAATTCCTTTGCATACTTGGTTTGAGAAAAATATATGCCATCAGCATGTTGTTTGACTTGCAATCCTAGAAAGAAGGATAGCTCACACATGCTACTCATTTCAAATTTGGAATGCATTAGGTTGGAGAACCTTTTGCACAAATTTGAATCAGTAGAACCAAAGATAATTTCATCTACATAGATTTGTACTAGTAGGATATTGGACTTATGGGTTCTAATAAAATGAGTTTGGTCTGCTCTACCCCTTTTAAAATCATTTTTAAGAGAAAGCAAGCTAGGGTCTCATACCATGCTCTAGGAGCTTGTTTAAGACCATATAATGCTTTATGTAATTTATAAACAAAATCAGGGTGAGTTAGAGAGATAAAACCTGGGGGTTGTTTTACATAAACCTCTTCCTTGATGTCACCATTGAGGAATGCACTTTTGACATCCATTTGATAAACTTTGAACTTCTTGTGAGCTGTATATGCTAGGAAGATTCTTATGGCCTCCAACCTTTCAACTGGTGCAAAGGTTTGGTCATAGTCTATGCCTTCTTCTTGAGAGTATCCTTGAGCAACTAGCCTTGCTTTATTTCTTACCATAACTCCTTGATCATCTAGCTTGTTCCTGAATACCCATTTTATTCCAACAATGGGATGATTCTTTGGCTTTGGTACTAGTTCCCAAACTTTATTTCTTTAAAATTGATTTAATTCATCTTGCATTGCAATGATCCAGTTTGGATCTTGTTCTGCATCTTGTATGGATTGAGGCTCAATTGAGAAAGAAAGCAAGTGTGCATCAGATTTTGATTGAATTGGTTTCTGGTTTGCACACCAGCTGAGATGTCTCCAATCACTTGGGAGATTGGATGGTCTCTTGATATTACTAAATCAACAATGGGGGTTGATTGTTCACCAACCTGTGTTGTTATTTCCTCTTGTGAAACAACAACTGACTCTTCATTCAGATTGTCACCATGGCTTGCTAAGATCTGACTGTCATCTTCATTTTCACTGCTTTCAGCTTCTTGTTGAATGGATGAAGGTGATGGATCTTGTTCAATGATATGTAGCTTGTCTAAATTTTTTGATATAGAATGTTCCTGCAAATGGTCTATGGTAGAAGTGCTCTTCTCCTTGTAAGACATGTTAGTTTCATCAAAAGAAACATGCATAGTCTCTTCAACTTTATGAGATGATTTATTAAAAACCCTATAGGCCTTACTGATCATGGAGTATCCCAGAAACACTCCTTCATCAGCTTTGGCTTCAAATTTTGCTAAGTATTTCTTATTGTTGTTATGAATGAAGCAAATACAACCAAAAATTCTAAGATAAATAACTTTAGGTTTCTTCCATTTGAGTAATTCATAGGGAGTCTTGCCTTTTAGCTTATGTATTAAACTCCTATTCAAAGCATAGTTTGAAGTGTTCACAGCCTCTGCCCAAAAGGATAGAGGGAGGTGAGCATATGTCAACAATGTTGTGGTAGATTCAATAAGCGTTCTATTCTTCCTTTCAGCTACCCCATTCTGTTAAGGAGTTCTAGGAGTTGAGAAAGTGTGTCTGATCCCTTCCCTCTGATAGAACTCTTGCATAAGAAGAGAATCAAACTTTGTCACATGATCACTTCTGATCAGGGCTATGTGAGTATTGAACTCAATCTATATACATTTGAGAAACTCTGTCAAACACTTGAAGTTATCAGACTTCTTCCTCAGAAAGAACACCCCTGTGAATCTAGAGAAGTCATCTACAACTACTAAAGTGTAAGATTTCCCTCCTAAGCTTTGTACAAAAATGGGTCCAAATAGATCCATATGTAATAAATACAAAATCCTAGGTGAATCGCTCTTATTAAGTGACTTAAAACTGTTTTTAGTTTGCTTGCCTAATTGACAAGACCTGTAGAGTCCTTCCTTCTTGTAGGGGCCAGAAGCTAGTCCTCTAACAAGGTTGTCCTTGGATAGCCTAGCAATTGTTCTAAGGTTGATATGTCCAAATCTCTTATGCCATAATTCATTAGGTTTGCTAAGAGAATTAAATAAATAGATGTCTATCTTGGTTGAATGAAAATCTACTAGATAGATGTTACCTCTTCTATTATCTGTCAACACAGTTGTGTTGTCTTCTGATTTGATATAGCATGAAGACTTGTTGAATATGACCTGGCAGCCTTCATCACACAGCTGACTGAAACTGATAAGATTGTGCTTCAGTCCTTCCACATATGCTACCTTCTTGAATGTTACTGATCCTATTTGGACTGCACCATATCCTTTGGTCTGTCCAAAGTTTGAATCTCCAAACATGACTTTGGGTCCATCTTTAGCCTTGAATGATGTCAGATTATCCTTGCTTCCTGTCATGTGCTTGGAGCACCCACTATCCAAATACCAATGTTGGTCCATGGTTGGATAGGTCTTCACCTGCACAAATAACATTTCATTTGTTTTTGACCCAGTTTACCTTGGATCTAGCTTGATAACCTTTGAAATCAGAAATGAAAGACACCTCTGGTTGACTCTTATATCCTTCAGGATGATATCTCCTTAGAGAAATTATCCATTCAGTATAAGGGTTGAACCCTTGAGATGTAGGATATCTAGAATTAACTTTGATGTACCCTTTGAGAACTGGGCAAATCTCTGAGCTCCGTACGACGATCGTGGAACTGAGTTCGATGATCTTGGGTCAGATCGTCGAGCTCCGTTCAGCGATCGATCTTGCCTGTGTTCAGAGATCAGAGATCGTCGACCTGAGTTCGACGATTCAGCATGAAAACGCTGAGCTCTGTTCGAAGATCGTCGAGCTCCATTTGACGATTTCTGTTGATCTTTATTCTTTTTGGGTAGATCAGAATTCTTTCTAGCTACCTCCACAACTCCTTTTCCTTTATCAGAAATAAATTTAATGGGAGTTGTTAACACAATAGCCTGGCTGGATGAAGCACCCAATCCCAGTGTACTATTGAGTCTTGAGTTCATTGTGTTTGTGATGTCCATCAGTTTGATATTTCTCTCATTGAGGGTTTCTTCAAACTTCTTGGCCTCAGATAGTTCACTTTTCAGTGAAGTTATTTGCTCTCTACAACATTCTAACTCATCTGAGAGTTTGAGGTTATCTGAACTTAAGGTACTGTATTCAGATAATTGATTTCTGAGAGAGATAATTTCTTTCTCAGAATTGAGTAGATCTAAACACAATGCTTTAAATTCAGACTTGAAGTCCTCAGAATTAAAATCAAATGAATCAATTACCTGATCTTCTTCTAGCTCTGGTTCAGATTCAGATTCATGTTCTGAATCAGTGTTGTTTTGTGATGCATTGATTGCCATCATGCAAAAATCCTTCTTTTGTGCATCATCTTCATCATCACTTGAGCTTAATGTTGCATCAGATTCTTCTTCAGTTTCACTCCAGGTTTCAGCAACAAATCCCTTCCTTGTATGCTTGTTCTTGCTGGAGGAGGATCTGTCATGATGATTTCTTCTGTAGTCTTTATCTTTTCTCTTTTCTCTCTTGTCCTTGTTTTGATTTTCGGGATAATCAGGCAGTATGTGGCCTGGTTTTCTGCAACCATAACAAATAATCTCTTTATTATTTGATTTATCATACCTTGGCTTTTCTTGGCCTTTGGATGACCTTTTTCTGAAATCCTTCCTACCCATTTTTAAAACCTTTTGGCTAGAAGACTCATCAGTTTTTCATTACCTGTGACTTTGTCTTCAGGTTGTTCTTCTGTTGCCTTGAAAGCAATTGACTTCTCCTTCCTGACTGCTGGAGAAGTTGTCTTCTGCTCTTCTTCTCTGTTCTTGATGAGCTTCTCATAGGATTTGAGCTTGCCCAATAGAGCTTCTGTGATAATCTCATTAAGACTTCTGAAATCCTTGATTGGCCAGATCCTTGAATCCCAAGTGCTGGGGAAGCACATTAGGATCTTATCATTGATCTCTGTGAGAGAGATCTCCTTGTCCAAGGTCTTAAGTTCACTGACAATCAGACTTAATCTGTTGTACATGTCAGCTACTGATTCACTTTCTGCTTTCTTGAAATTTTCATATTGGGTGATGAGATGAGATCTTCTGTCTTTTCTCTCATCAGCTGATCCTGATACAAGCTCAGATAACTTGTCCCAAATTTACTTAGCTGAGTTGCATTCAGCTACCTTCTGAAAGATATCATTAGACTTTGTCTGTGCCATGATGTTCATAGCTTTGGCATCAGCAACCTTCCATTTCTTTATATCAGCATCTGTTCTTGAAGGAGGTGGAACAACATTTGTACTTGTGCTTGCAGGAGGCTTTGGGCAATCTGTCAAAATAGAATTAAATATATCTTCATCAATAGAATTCATGTACAATCTAATCATTGTCTTCCAAAGTGCAAACTTGGAGAGATTACACACTGAAGGTCTGGTGCTAGCATAATCCTTGTTTTATGCCATGAATCTAAACAAAAATAGATATAATAAAAATAACCCTTTATAAGGATGGATCTTAGGATAGATCTTTTGGTTCAGATGTTAGTCTGTATTAACAACCAATTTGGCTGAGAACCAACCTGCCTCTGATACCAATTGAAAGTGAGGGTAAGACCAATCCTACACTCTAGAGGGGGTGAATAGAGTGATTTAAAATAATTTTGCTAATTTAAAAATTATTTTAGCAGTGGAAGACTTGATTTAATAAGTGTAGAGTGCTGAGCAGAAACTGAAATAAAACAACTACAAAAGGATAAATTCACAGCACACAACACAAGAAAAAGCAAGCAATCCAGAAAACACAACGAACTATAGTGGTTCCCAAAAACCTGGGTGCATCCACTCTTCTACCATCCTTGGTAGGAATTGATAGTTTTACTTTCAAGACAACCTAAACACCTAGAGGGGGGTGAATAGGTTCTAAAGCTTGTTAAAACTTTTTGGCAGAATTCAATTACAGAATTAAAACACACAGCACAGCAGTCACAGAAATTTAACCATCACAGATTGCACACTGTTTTATAGTGGTTCCCCAAGGTCTGGGTACATCCACTTTCCCCCTTCACCTATCTAGCAGTATGCTAGATTCGGCCAAACTTCCTCTTTACTCAGATCCACAGATCCTACAGCTCAGAAACTGAAAAGGTTCCTACAACTCAGGCTCAACAGCCCTACCTCAACCTTATTACAAAGCCTACAACTCAGAGAAGAATCTTCTCCTACACTCAGGCAAACAGCCATACCACTCAGAGATCAACTCTCCTACACTCAACCTTTATAACACAGACTTACAACTCAGATCTGTATGGACAGATCCTACAGAAATTAGAAAAGAAGTTTTTAATGTCTTGCCTTTGTTGAGAGAGAAAAGAACAAGACAAATCTTGATCAGCTGATGAAATCAACTGAATCTGAGCTTTCTTCAAAGCTTCTTGAATTTGAACTTAGCTGAGTTGATTTCCAAACAGCTTCTTAAGAAACCAATGATGGCTTCCTTCTTCTTCTTCAGGTGACTGGATCCCTCTCTATCCAACACTTTTGATGATACTTCTGAATTCTTGAAAGAACTCTTCTTAGACTGATCTTGAGATCGTCTTCTTAGATCTTCTGATGAAGATCTTCTTTAATGCCTTGCACTTTCTTGAAGAGAGAACTTGTGTAACACCCCAAAATGTTGTAGGAGCGACGGGGATCACTTTTGGTCAAGACAAGGTTTTGGTACAGGTGACACGGGCCCCGACACGGGCGTGTCGGAGGCCGTGTCGGGCGTGTCGAGCTCGGGCCGTCGAGCTGGCCGTGTAGTCGACCAGTTCAGGTCGACGATGGTTGTGTGGTGGAACACGGCCTAGGACACGGGCGTGTCCCAGGCCGTGTCACACCTGGACTGTATGGTGGGGTACACGGGCAATGACACGGGCACAAACACGGGCATGTCTAGTTTGACACGGGCGTGTCTGATGCCGTGTCACCAAGCCGTGTACCTCTCTGACTGCGAATTGATGGCTGATTGCACACGGGGGGGCGTGACACGGGTCCCGACACGGGCGTGTCGCAGGTGACACGGGCGTGTCGGAGGCCGTGTCACATGCCGTGTTGCTGGTTTTCAATTTTGGTCGAGACAGCGAATGAGCTACACGGCCAGGCACACGGCCGTGTGTGAACCCGTGTTCGGCCTAGTTTTTTTGTGATTTCAAATCTAATCCTGGTCGTTCATTTCCTTGTCTTTGGATCTGACGGTGGGGGGCTGCTCCTGGGTGGTTTTAGCCGGGAATAGGGTTTTGAAACCCTTATTTCACTTGGGTACTCTCTCTCTAAAATCTAGAGAGAAGGGAGAGCTTGGAGGAGGAAGAAGGAGGTCAACTCCGGCGGCTGGTGGAGATTCGGAGCTCCAAATCGCGAGCCGTCTTCGGATCCGCGGAGGCAAGGAGATTGCGGTGCTTTTCATCCGCATAGATTTTCATGGCGCCGCGGAAGAACGCAAGGGTAATGATTTCTCATCCTTGGGCATGTGAAGCCCTCTTTTCCTTTGCATAGGAAGCCCTCTCTCGCGAGTGAGCGAAGAGTTGGAGCGTTCCTTGGGGTAGATATGTGAAGTCCCCCTTGTGTAGAGTCCGTAGGCGTAAACAGACATAGGCATTGTGTGTGAAGCCTATTCGGACATGTTGGTCCGGATCGGTGATGTTGCATTGCATTTGAACCGGGCAAGAATCCGGATGTTTGGGTGTTTTCGGGTTTTCTGCATGGTAGATTGCATCAGGGAGCCTTGGAGATTAACTCCAAGGTGCACCCGGAAAACTGGGCAAAAGCGGGTTTTGCCAACACGGTGGCCGGGGAGCCAACGTGAACATAACCGGGTTATGTGATTGTTGTGGTGGAAACGGGACTCGGTGAGTCTTGGCCTGCGCATATGGCTTAGATTGTCATTGCGGTGTGAGCACGGGTCAGGCGGAACCGTACCCGGTCTATGTCGTTCGGTAGGACCGTTGGCATGGATGAGGGTCTTCGGCGGTCTATGGCTTAAATTGCCGTGACCAAGGCCAGGAAGGCAAAATGCTCATATGGATGACCGTCCAAGAGGCGGTGGTGGATTGGGAACGTCTATGGCTTGAATTGACGTGACGTTGGCCGGTTCGCCGAGAATGTTCCCTGAGTGCACGGGGTGTGTGGCCGTGCGAGCCCACGCCTGTGGTGAAGTGCAAATACTTTATATAATTGTCTATGCTAATAAAGTGCAGGGAAAGAGCATTGCCGCCCCGAATGTGGGGGCGGGATCATTATAATTTGGTCAGCATTGCTGACCGTTGCTATTGTTTGCCACCGGGCGGTGGTTTGTGGCTTGCAGGTGCTTCGGAGCAGAGCGGGAAATAGCGGGCTAAAGCCCTTGTTGCTGTGCCGGCCCTCAAAGGCCTAATTGATTATGTTTCTTTCCCGTTTTTCATGTATGGTCGGCCTGCGTGCCGAAGTTTGGAAAACACTCCTTTTGTTAAGTGAACAGTGTAAGGCCTTAAGGCCATTTCTCTTTTGGTGTATGTATACATTCCTGGGTTTGTAGTGGACATTCATGCTGTTGTGGCTGGGTTTTTATTTCTTTTGCAACCTAATAAATTGCTTCCGCTAGGTGTTGTGTAGGACGACATGATTGGTTGAATGGTTTCAACGCGTAACCAACCGGTTTGTCCGTAGTATATGGTGTCGGGCCCCGGCCGGACCTACTGTTATATGCTATGCGACGGATAGGGGTGTTACAAATTGGTATCAGACTTCTGGTTTCGGTCAAGCTTAAATGAATTCGTAGACGAATTCACTTTAAGGGGTGGTGAGCACATATGTGCGTCATCATTATAACATGAAAAGAACCCATGAATGTCCACTTAGGAATGAAAATATACATGTTTGAGGAACCTACGTGTTCCTATAATTGTTGTTTGCAGTAATTTTTGGTCGCTTATCGGTGTTTTGCACGATTATAGGTGACCAGAAGTGGTGCTGGGCCGTCTGAACGGCCAGGTTCTGAGGCGAGCAGTGCGCCAAGCGATGCGCCTGCAACACCTCCGTCTGCCGAGACCATTAGGTTGGTGGCAGAAGCGGTCATGGCAATGATCAATGCGCATCCTGCAAGGCAGGTGCAGCAGCCTGCTCCTGTTGTGGAGCAAGTACCGCTTCAGACGGCAGAGCAAAGGAGGGTTGAGCAAGTAGTTTTGGAGCCAGAGTTGCCTCGAAGAGCAACTGAAAGACAACTGAAGCATGTGATGGGCTTTCATCCACCGGTATTCACGGGGGCAGAAACCCCGACCCAAGCAGAGGATTGGCTCTCAAGGGTCAACAGGGTGATGACTGCAACGGATACGGAAGAGTGGCAGAAAACCACTATAGCGACGTTCCTTTTGGATGGGGACGCAAAGTTATGGTGGGAAGGCCTAGAGCTACACCAGTTGAGGGGAAGGCCGTTGGCCGAAGTTTCGATGGAGGAGTTTGCGAGACTATTCATGGCTCGATACCTCCCCTCGGCGCAGAGAATTGCGCTAGAAAGCGAATTTCAGAAGTTGGTGCAAGGGGATTGCACCGTTGATGAGTACCTCCATGAGTTTACTCGGTTGGGGAGATATGTCGGCGCTACCTTCGCAGACGAGGAGCGCAAGACGAGCCGCTTTTATGAAGGGCTAAGAGACGATTTAAGGTTGCTACTGTCGGGGCCCAAGGCGCACGGTTTCATGACCCTGGTCAATTCGGCCCGGTCCTTGGAGAAGGACATGAAGAATGTCCAAGCGAAGAAGGAATCCGATAGTAAGAAAGCGGAGTTCAAGGCACCGACAACGTCGAAGTCGGGCTACCGCAGATTCTATAAGAAAGCTAAGACGTCGGGTCCAGCTTCTTTAGGTGCCTCGGGGGCAACTACCAATCGAACCCCGGGCGCTTGTTTCACGTGTGGAAAGACGGGGCACTTTGCCCGTGATTGCTGGAGTGGACGCTCAAAGTCCGAAAGGAAACAAGGAGCTACCTACGAGGAGAAGGGCAAAGCGGTGGAGTCGACCGCGTCCCACTATGCTCCGACTCAGCCTAGAGTCTATAACTTGGGCCAGCAGGAGGCCATCAAGCAAGCGGATGTGGTGACAGGTATGAGTTAATTTATAGCAAGTTAGCTTTAATACCGTTATCTATTGCTTGTTAGCCTAATATTGTTTGTATAGGCTTTGTTGTGATTAGTGATAGTCCGGCACGGGCACTGTTCGATACGGGAGCTTCACATTCCTTCTTGTCCGAAAGTTTCATATCGCGCATCGGAGTCCCTTCTTCGATGGCGAAGGACAAGTTGGATGTGCTGCTACCGAATGGGTGCTCGATGCGTGCGGATAGGGTGTGCGCCGTAAAGGTTCACATTGGGAGCCAAGAGTTCGACTTGCTAGCGTCATTGCTGCCGCTAGTAGAGTTCGACGTGATCTTTGGGATGGATTGGCTTTCGGAGCAGAAAGCTTGGATTGACTGTGACCGGAAGGAGGTCAAGCTGGGTGTTGGGCGGGGGACAACATTCGAGGGACTCAAGGGGTTGAGCAAGACGCTGATGTCTGCTCTTCAGGTGGTAAAGGCAGTTCGTGCTGGAGCGGAGCTGTTCTTCGCAATAGTGGGGGCAGTGGAGCCAAAGTCCACATTGGATAGCATTCCCGTGGTTTGCGAATACCCCGATGTGTTCCCGGATAGTCTTCCCGGGGCCCCACCGCAGCGGGAGATTGATTTCACCATCGAGCTCGTGCCGGGGGCCAAACCGGTGTCACGTGCTCCGTATAGGTTGACGCCTAAGGAGATGGCAGAGTTGAAAGTTCAGCTAGAGGAGCTGATGGAGCAAGGGTATGTGCATCCAAGCTCGTCGCCTTGGAGCGCACCGGTCCTCTTCGTTAAGAAGAAGGATGGGAGTATGCGGTTGTGTATCGACTACAGAGAGTTGAACAAGCTGACGGAAAAGAACAAGTACCCGATCCCGAGGATTGATGATCTCTTTGATCAGTTAGTCGGATCGTCGGTATATTCTAAGTTGGACTTGAAGTCGGGGTACTATCAGCTGAGGATAAGGGAATGTGATATCCCGAAGACGGCGTTCAGCACAAGGTATGGGCATTTCGAGTTCACGGTCATGCCGTTTGGACTGACGAATGCGCCATCGGTATTTATGGACTTGATGAACTGGACATTCCGAGATTTCCTGGATCGCTTTGTGATCGTCTTTATTGACGATATATTGGTGTACTCGCAGTGCGAAGAAGATCACTTCCAGCACTTGCATTTGGTGTTGGAGACTTTGAGGAGGAATGAGCTTTATGCGAAATTCTGCAAGTGCGAGTTCTGGCTACCCTCAGTAGCGTTCCTTGGGCACATTGTTAGTGGGGAAGGTATAGCGGTGGATCCGGCGAAGATCGTTGCGATACGGGAGTGGCCTGTGTTGTCTTCTGTCGCGGAAGTCCGTAGTTTTCTCGGGCTTGCCGGATATTACAGGCGCTTCGTAGAGAACTTCTCGCGGTTAGCATTACCTCTCACGAAGTTGACAAGGAAGGATCAGAAATTCTTGTGGACGCAAGAGTGCGTGCAAGCTTTTGGGGAGCTGAAGAGACGATTGACCACGGTGTCAGTGCTTAGTTCGCCGAGTGGGACCGAGGGCTTTGAGGTGTATAGCGACGCTTCGGGTAGTGGCTTGGGATGCGTGTTGTTGCAGCATGGGAGTGTAATAGCGTATGGATCGCGTCAGTTGAAGGTGCATGAAAGAAATTATCCGGTGCACGACTTGGAGTTGGCGGCCGTGATATTTGCACTCAAGTTGTGGAGGCACTACCTTTACGGCGTAAGGGTCGATATATACACTAATCACAAGAGTCTAAAATACTTGTTGGATCAAAAGGACCTTAATATGAGGCAGAGGAGGTGGATGGAGTTCCTAGGGGACTACACCTTCAAAATACATTATGTACCCGGGAAGGGCAACGCAGTTGCGGATGCGCTGAGCCGCAGGGCTCCCGCCCAAGCCAACTGATTGTCGGTGCATGATGAGCGGCTAGTACGGGAATTGGAGGAGCTTGAGATCTGTTGCATTGACAGGCAGACGAGCGCCAAAGCAATGTTAAACTGGACAGAAGTTCAGTATGACCTGGCTGACCGGGTTCGGCAGGCATTGGAGTTAGATGACTCCATGAAGGAGCTTATGGAGGCCGCTCTGGATGGGTCAAATTCCCAGTTCTCGGTGGAAGATGGTTTATTAAGGAAGGGTCATCGGTTGTGCGTCCCAAGCGGGGGTAACCTCCGGGCAGAGTTGATGTACGAGGCTCATCATACCAAGTACTCGATCCACCCAGGGAGCACAAAGATGTACCGTGACCTCAAAAAGTTGTTTTGGTGGCCGGGGCTCAAGAAAGATGTGGCGTTGTACGTAGCTAAATGCCAAACATGCGCCTTAGTGAAGGCGGAATGCCAAAAGCCGGGAGGATTTCTGAAGTCCTTGCCTATACCGGAGTGGAAATTCGACGATATATCTATGGACTTTGTGCACGAGTTGCCAAGGTCGCAGAAGGGGAACGACGCCATCTGGGTGAACGTAGATCGGCTAACCAAGGTGTCACATTTCATTCCGCATAGGAAGGATGATCCAGTGGAGAAATTGGCAAAGTTGTATGGTTATAATATTGTTAGACTGCATGGTGTGCCCTGTAGCATTGTGAGTGATCGCGATGGGCGGTTCACGTCAAATGATTGGAGGTTGGTGCATCAGATGCTGGGAACAAAGTTAAAGTTCAGCACAGCTTTCCATCCGTAGACGGATGGGCAGACCGAGAGGGTCAATAGAACGATGGAGGACATGCTACGCATGTGTGTTCTGGATTTCGGTAAACATTGGGAAGACCACCTGTATTTGGTGGAGTTCGCGTACAACAACAGCTACCAAGCAAGTATACAAATGGCGCCCTTCGAGGCCCTGTATGGTAGGAAGTGTCGCACGCCGTTATCGTGGCTTGAAACGGGTGAGGCGAGGTTATACAAGAAGCAGGAGGTGGAGAGTGCTACCTCATTAGTGCGGATCATTCGGGAGCGCTTTTTGATCGCTCAGGACCGGCAGGCGAAGTATTACAATGCCAAGCACCGGAACGTGGAGTTCACGGTAGGCGATTGGGTATATCTTAAAGTGAAGCCGTTCAAGGGGGTTTTGCGGGTGAGACGCTTGAAGAAGCTGAGCCCAAGATACATTGGACCTTTTGAGGTTCTGGAGCGAGTCGGCGAAGCGGCTTACCGGTTGAGGCTATCGGAGGAATTAGGTGGTTTACATGATGTGTTCCACATTTCTGTGTTGCGGAAGGCGGTGCAAGAGCCTTCGCAGGTGATCGCGATTGACCAAGTGCCGGTGGACGAGGGGTTGACGACTAGGGTCAAGCCCATTCGTATCGAAGATGTTGAGGTCAAGAGACTCTGTAACAAGGAGATCCGGATGGTTAAGGTCCAGTGGGATAATTGCGGGCGAGAGGAGCTCTCTTGGGAACGGGAGCAGACTATGCTGGAGGAGTACCCGGAATTGTTCCGCTCAGGTACTGATTTACGTTAAGTCCTGTTTTTTCCTTTATTAATTTCGTGGGCGAAATTCTTTAAGGAGGGTAGAATTGTAACACCCCAAAATGTTGTAGGAGCGACGGGGATCACTTTTGGCCAAGACAAGGTTTTTGTACAGGTGACACGGGCCCCGACACGGGCGTGTCGGAGGCCGTGTCGGGCGTGTCGAGCTCGGGCCGTCGAGCTGGCCGTGTAGTCGACCAGTTCAGGTCGACGATGGTCGTATGGTGGAATACGGCCTAGGACACGGGCGTGTCCCAGGCCGTGTCACACCTTGACTTTACGGTGGGGTACACGGGCAATGACACGGGCACAAACACGGGCGTGTTTAGTTTGACACGGGCGTGTCTGATGCCGTGTCACCAAGCCGTGTACCTCTCTGACTGCGAATTGTTGGCCGATTGCACACGGGGGGCGTGACACAGGTCCCGAAACGGGCGTGTCGCAGGTGACACGGGCGTGTCGGAGGCCGTGTCACATGCCGTGTTGCTGGTTTTCAATTTTGGTCGAGACGGCGAATGAGCTACACGGCCAGGCACACGGCCGTGTGTGAACCTGTGTTCGGCCCAGTTTTTTTGTGATTTCAGATCTAATCCTGGCCGTTCGTTTCCTTGGCTTTGGATCCGACGGTGGGGGGCTGCTCTTGGGTAGTTTTAGCCGGGAATAGGGTTTTGAAACCCTTATTTCACTTGGGTACTCTCTCTCTAAAATCTAGAGAGAAGGGAGAGCTTGGAGGAGGAAGAAGGAGGTCAACTCCGGCGGCCGGTGGAGATTCGGAGCTCCAAATCGCGAGCCGTCTTTGGATCCGCGGAGGCAAGGAGATTGCGGTGCTTTTCATCCGCATAGATTTTCATGGCGCCGCGGAAGAACGCAAGGGTAACGATTTCTCATCCTTGGGCATGTGAAGCCCTCTTTTCCTTTGCATAGGAAGCCCTCTCTCGCGAGTGAGCGAAGAGTTGGAGCGTTCCTTGGGGTAGATATATGAAGTCCCCCTTGTGTAGAGTCCGTAGGCGTAAACGGACATAGGCATTGTGTGTGAAGCCTATTCAGACATGTTGGTCTGGATCGGTGATGTTGCATTGCATTTGAACCGGGCAAGAATCCGGATGTTTGGGTGTTTTCGGGTTTTCTACATGGTAGATTGCATCAGGGAGCCTTGGAGATTAACTCCAAGGTGCACCCGGAAAACTGGGCAAAAGCGGGTTTTGCCAACATGGTGGCCGGGGAGCCAACGTGAACATAACCGGGTTATGTGATTGTTGTGGTGGAAACGGGACTCGGTGAGTCTTGGCCTGCGCATATGGCTTAGATTGTCGTTCCGGTGTGAGCACGGGTCAGGCGGAACCGTACCCGGTCTATGTCGTTCGGTAGGACCGTTGGCATGGATGAGGGTCTTCGGCGGTCTATGGCTTAAATTGTCGTGACCAAGGCCAGGAAGGCAAAATGCTCATATGGATGACCGTCCAAGAGGCGGTGGTGGATTGGGAACGTCTATGGCTTGAATTGACGTGACTTTGGCTGGTTCGCCGAGAATGTGCCCTGAGTGCACGGGGTGTGTGGCCGTGCGAGCCCACGCCTGTGGTGAAGTGCAAATACTTTATATAATTGCCTATGCTAATAAAGTGCAGGGAAAGAGCATTGCTGCCCCGAATGTGGGGGCGGGATCGTTATAATTTGGTCAGCATTGCTGACCGTTGCTATTGTTTGCCACCGGGCGGTGGTTTGTGGCTTGCAGGTGCTGCGGAGCAGAGCGGGAAATAGCGGGCTAAAGCCCTTGTTGCTGTGCCGGTCCTCGAAGGCCTAATTGCTTATGTTTCTTTCCCATTTTTCATGTATGGCCGGCCTGCGTGCCGAAGTTTGGAAAACACTCCTTTTGTTAAGTGAACAGTGTAAGGCCTTAAGGCCATTTCTCTTTTGGTGTATGTATACATTCCTGGGTTTGTAGTGGACATTCATGTTGTTGTGGCTGGTGTACAACCCCGTGTCCGCCGAAGGGGCCCAAGCAAGCAGGCGGGCTGGGCCCCAGCCGCCCTCTCAAGCGGGCCAGACCTCGCTCGCCTCTCCTAGGCGGGCCGGGCTCCAGCCGCCTCTCTCGGGCGAGCCAGCCTCCACTCGCCTCTCCTAGGCGAGCTGGCCCCAGCCGCCTCTCTCAGGCGGGTCGGCTGCTGCCCACTTCCCTCCAAATGACAGGAGGTGACCCGGCAAGAGGTGCGTATAACCAGCCAGAACAGCAGGGTTTGGCTGTTGGCAGGCCAATCCGAGAGGCTCTTTAGTAAATTCAGACCACCAGAGGCAGGTTATTCGCAGACCATCCGAGGTAATCTATAAATAGGACCCAAGGGGTACTTCAGAAGGCACGCTTACTAGTTCTCAAGTCTTATAGCGCTTTCTGAGGTACCTTAGCCCGGCAATTGGTTAAGGAGGGGAAGAGCTCTAAGATCTTCCGGGTGTGTGGTGGGACCTCCGTGTCGGGCCCTTGGTCTTGTCCCTTGTTCTTCTCCCCCTTGTCATTTTTCTCGCAGGAGCGAAGTAAGTGCGAGATCACCCCTTCCCCAAGGGTCGAACTCCACAGAGGCCGGTTTCCGGTTTCAACAGCTGGGTTCTTATTTCTTTTGCAACCTAATAAATTGCTTCCGCTAGGTGTTGTGTAGGACGACATGATTGGTTGAATGGTTTCAACGCGTAACCAACCGGTCTGTCCGTAGTATATGGCGTCGGGCCCCGGCCGGACCTACTGCTATATACTATATGACGGATAGGGGTGTTACAACTTGTCTCTTAACTGATGTGTTGATTAAGAATTAATTTCCTCTTGTGTGTTGTATACTCCTTTTTCTGAATCTGTCTATTTATAGATCTTCTTCATGGTAACCGGCTGATCCGGTTTCTAACTGACTTCTGACAAGTCTGATAGCTTCAGTTAACCTGTCATAACCCACAGCTGTCAAGTCTTCAAACAGATCCTGTACCTTAGTCTTGGACAGCAAAGTGTTGAGACAGACTGTCAGAAAGTGTCGAGACCAACTGTCTATATGTGTCGACACAAGTGACTTTGGTGTCGACACAGCCTTTGATGATGTTGACTAGTTTGCCTTTAAGTTGACACTGCTTCTTCAGAACTTCATCTTGAGAATGAGTCGACACAGAGAATTTGTGTCGACTCAACACTTCATCTTTCTTCAGAAAATAACTTGGTCTTGACTTTGCAGTGTGTCGACACAAGTCCTGTGTGTAGACACGGTTGTTGTAGATTCAGAACTCAGTATGTGTCGACTCTGCCTTCAGGTGTCGACATAGTTGAGGTCGACTATCTTTCTGTGAGTCGACACTGCTTCCCAGTGTCGACACAAATATGGTCGACTATCTTTCTGTGAGTCGACACTGCTTCCCGGTGTCGACACAAGTGTTGTCGACTATCTTTTTGTGAGTCGACACTGCTTCCCAGTGTCGACACAAATGTGGTCGACTATCTTTCTATGAGTCGACACTGCTTCCTTCTAGTGTCGACACAATTATTCTGAAGTGTCGACACAATTTCTTCAGGTGTCGACATATGGACTTAGAATAATTTTTTGTATTCTTTAATACTTCTTCACCTGCACATGTCAACTTAAAACAACATCAAATACACCTTGATATATATCATTAAGCTAAGTTAGGCTTCTTCAAATCAGATACACATTTTCCAATGTACCCAACAATCTCCCCCTATTTGGAGAAGTCATAACCCTTTTAGTTAATGATATACACCATTTATAACAAATATAATATGATGATGTATGACATTACAGGAATACTTAATATAAATAAAATATTAACAATTCATCACAGAGTGAACATGAATATATGATTCCAAACAAAATTTTGTTTATAACTTGATAATGTTTGATTACAGATGTTTACATTGAATGATTAAACAAAACATTTCAAAACACTTTTGAAAGAACTTAAAACTAAGACTGATCAGGCTCTTTTATGATAATTCCTTTGCCAGATTGGATTTGAGCCTTCACAGGAGCTTCAGCAACTTCAGCTGGTTTCTTGCCTTTTAGCTCAGCTTTCTTCTATGCTTCTTCCTTGAGCCTTTGCCTTTCAAAGTAATGAAAGGGCTTTGGAAAGTACTTGCTCGGCTCCTGAGCATCTGGTGGCAGCCTTCCCAGCTTGGCTTTTCTCCTTAACTGTACTATGGCTTCCTGCCTAGCTTCATACTTTTGCCATTCCATTTCATTATACCACTTTCCTCTTTCATGTACTTTGTCCTTTACAGCCTTCCATGCAGTTAGTATAATATTTCTTGAAGTAGGGCTCCACTGCTCAAAATCTGGCTTAAGTTCAGCCTGCTCTCTAAATCTTTTCTTTGATAGTAGAGCATCTTGCTATTCTTTCAAGTTGACATCAGGCTTATCAACTTTTTCAATAACAACCTCGGTAACCTCCTTTGGAGGACTATACATTTCCTGAACTTGCTGATCAATCATATCAAAATCAGGAGGAGGGTAAATGACTTGGGCAATCTCAGGTTGATTGCCTTCAAGTAGACCTGTTTGAATTCCTGACTTAGCCACCATAGCATCATCACACAAAGGTGGATATCCCAATGTGGCTCGAATACTATTTGTCACCCATTTGGTGTGCTCTGAGCCAGCATGAACTAGCAACCTCTCCCCCTTTATGACTTCTCTGGTAATATGATCTCTTAGATCATCCTTCTGAAATCTGATCTGGCCATCTAGATAATTCACACCTTCTTTAAAATATGGTTTCAATTTTTGAAGTTTGTCAGATATTTCCTTCTGAGATGTAGTGATGGCAGATTGAACTGAAGTTATAGCCTCCTTTAGTTTCTGATCAAAAGCTTCCATCTCTTTTGCTCTTGCTGCATTCATCCCTGCAGTAGCCTTTTGGAACTCTGCAAGAATTTCATGGTGAGATTCAGTCAAATTATCATTCATCCTCAGCTGATTCTCCAAAACATAACCTTGTTTCAAAGCAATATCATCCACTTTAGTGAGGATAGACTGTTGTTGTTTAGCCAAAAACACTACAGCATTACCTCCCTTATGGAAGCAATCTGTCATCTCCTTCTTATTCATATTTACTTCAAATCTAATAGACTTAATATCTTGAGCCAAATCAAATTGAAGGGATTTATTGCTCTCATCAACATACTTCTCCATTGCTAATCTCTGCTCATCCAACTTAACTTGCAAATCTACCATGAACTTGTTGTAGTTAAATTCAGATGTAGATTGGTGAGTTGAAGTTTGGAGTGCTTGCTTATAACTTTGGGTCCTTCTCTTGAAGACTATGAGCTTTCTCTTCTTAGCCATTCTGGCTTCTTCATTCTCAGAGTCTGATGAACTTTCTATTTGAACTCTTTCAGGAGGAGTAGGAGGAATATTAGTTTCAGTGATATGTTGCTCAGCCTCAACATTCACAGGCTCCCCCTCAACTTCTTGTTCCTTCTCAGCTTCTTGCTCTATCTCCATGTCTAGTGTCTTTTCATTGTCTTGCTCCTCCTCTACTCTATCAGTAGCAATTTCAATATTAGGAAATAACTCATCTAGAGTGTATTCCTTCTGAGCTTGAACAGATGGTGAATCATCCAGATCTGCAATATTCAAATCTTTTGATAAATCAATTTGTTCTTCCTCTTGCACTTGTACAGACATCTTCTCCCCCTGCACTTGATCAGTATTTGGAATATCCTGGGCAGGTGAATACACTTGTTCCCCCTGCACCTGTGCAGGAATAGAAATATTAGTAATGTCCTAGATAGGAAAAACTCACTTGCTCTCCCTTTACCTGTTCAGAAGTAGATACATTCTGGGCAGGAGAGTGAGCTTGCTCCCCCTGCATCTGTGCAGGAATGGTTTCTTTCTGAACTTGAGTAGACTCAGGCTGATCTTCAACCTGCTCTCTCACTTGCTCTTCTTGATGTTGGGCAGTGCCTAGATCATGTGTAGGGGATCTTACAGGGGTGTCCTGCCTGCTCTCATCAGGCACATCTTTAGACAGCACCCTATCCCATCTTGAAAATAATCTCATATCCATCTTTTTCATGTGATTAATCTTGGACCCAGGCAGTTGTTGCATAACCTCAGGAATCACTCCAGTCAGGTATAAACTAACAATTCTAGCCAGATTTGGCTTCTTGATTCCTTCCTTGATCTTATCAAATACTACAGCTGACCAGTCAGTTGGAATTATAAACACAATTCTGGTCATTAGGCTGAACATATAGGCTGAAATCCTATCATGTCCACCTGGTTTGCACAAAATTACTTTCCCAACTACTTCTGACAGAAACTTGCCTTGTTGGTTCATCCCTTTTCTGTTAAAAGCAGCTCCAATCTTTAAGGTTGGATCCAATCCACACCATTGGAGAGCCTCCCTAGTATTAGAGGCTGGGACCTCTTCTTCATTCTCAACTATAGGCAATTGTAGAATCTTTCTCAAACTTCTTGGTGTGATTTTCACCTTTGTCCCATGAACTGTGGATTTTATCTTGAGACCAGCTGAATCCACTAATGCAGAGGTAAAGAATTCAAGCACCTCCTTCTTCCATATCTTTGAAGGTTCAAAAACTAGAAACTCTAATCCAAATTCGGAGATTAGAGAGATAACCATTTGAACATCTGTTGGGGCATTCTCAAAGGCATTGCGTACCAACTCATATCCTTCATTGACGTTATCTTCAACCTTTGGCGCCATTGAGCAGACGAGAAATCTTGAGAGAGAAGAGAGAGAGATTGTCGACACGGGGTTTCAGTTTACAAAATTCTGTAAGCGTGTCGACAAAATAAGTTCTTGACCTAATTATACCTTCTAGGGAAAGAAGATCAAAGGTCAGGCAAAAATAGTCTATATGTGTCGACACAGATGGAGTGTGTCGACACAAACTTCTATTGTCTTGACAGCAAGTCTGTCTACTATGTGTCGACAACAATTGTGGATATGTCGACACCTGAGAGACATAGTAGAGCATCAGAAATTCTGTGTCGACTCTTAGGATAAGTGTCGACACAAAATCTGTAAGTGTCGACACCACTATTCTGGTGAAGTCGACACTACATTCCTGGATGAGTCGACTATTTGATTCTTAAGTATCGACACAAATTCTCTGTGTCGACACACATTCTCTGACTAATCGACATGACTTCACTGAGTTGACACATTATCACTGAATGTGTCGACACTATTTTACTTAGCCAATTTCTGTTTTTGTCAATACCACTTGATAATCTAATATCACTTGTAAGTTTGTTGATAAACTAATCAATGGTCAGCATGCCTAATTCAATTTTAAATTTATTGAATTTTGTTTCATTCAGTGGCTTAGTAAATACATCTGCTATTTGATAATCTGTTTTAACAAATTCCAATGAGATGTCTTCTCTTTCTACATGCTCTCTAAGAAAATGGTATTTAATTTCTATATGCTTAGTTCTACTGTGAGAAACAGGATTATTAGCAATAGAAATAGCACTTTTAGAATCACATAATAAAGGTGTTCTACTTACTTGAATACCATAGTCTTTCAACTGATGTTGTATCCACAATAGCTGTGCACAGCAGCTGCCAGCAGCAACATATTCTGACTCAGCTGTGGATATTGCCACACTGGTCTGCTTCTTACTACTCCATGATATCAATCTTCCTCCCAAGAATTGACAAGTACCTGTTGTACTTTTTCTATCCTCTCTACAGCCTGATGGCTGCTCTACATAGACTTCCTCTTTTAAATCACCATTCAGGAATGCTGATTTCACATCCATCTGGTACACTTTGAAGTCTTGATAGGCTGCATAGGCAAGGAACATTCTGATTGCCTCCAGCCTTGCTACTGGGGCAAAGGATTGATCAAAGTCAATCCCTTCTTCCTGCTTGTATCCTTTTGCAACCAATCTTGCTTTATTCTTCACTATTATTCCACTCTCATCCAATTTGTTCCTATAAATCCACTTTGTGCCAATTATGTTGTGGCCTCTTGGTTTGGGAACAAGCTCCCAGACATTGCACCTTCTGAATTGATTCAGCTCCTCTTGCATAGCATCAATCCAGTGCTGGTCTTGGATGGCTTCTTCAAACTTCTTAGGCTCCATTTGAGACAGGAAACTTGAATGCAGATCTGTGCTTTGATTTCTGCTTCTAGTCTGCACTCCCTGTCTTGGATCACCTATAATCTGATCAGCTGGATGATCTCTTAAATGTCTTGTAGCTGGAGGAAGATTCCTTTCTGGTTGAACATCTCCAGCTCCTTCTTCATGCTGAACCTCTTGGTTTTCATCAGCATATATTGAGTCTTGTACTCCCCCTGGACAGTAGCCTTCATTTTCTAATGCTCCATCTTTCTTTGATGCTTCAGCAATGGAGAGCTTGTCCATTCTTTTGCTTATACCTGTTGAATCATTTGATCTACAAGACAGCTCACAGTTGATTAATCTTGTTTCATCAAACACAACATGTACAGATTCTTCAACAACTTGAGTAGTCAAGTTATAGATTCTATAGGCCTTACTATTTATGTTGTACCCAACAAATATCTCATCTTGGGATTTGGCAGCAAACTTAGTTAGGTATGTCTTTCCATTGTTAAGTATATAGCATTTACAACCAAAGATCCTGAAGTAGGATAGATTTGGTTTTCTACCTTTCATAATCTCATAGGGAGTCTTTTTGTGGTTCTTGGTGATAGAAGCCCTATTGATCACATGACATGCAGTGTTAACTGCCTCAGCCCAGAAATATTCTGGAAGAGAGGTGTCACTCAATAGTGTTCTACCAGCTTCAATTAATATTCTATTCTTTCTTTCAGCAATGCCATTTTGCTGTGGTGTTCTAGGTGAGGAGAACTCTTGGAAAATCCCAAAGTCTTCACATAACTTTGTCATGCTTTCAGATTGAAATTCAGTACCATGGTCACTTCTGATTTTGACCACTGTACTATTCAGTTCATTCTGAATTTGCTTCACAAAATTAAGTAAGATACTTGGGGTTTCTGATTTCTGTCTCAGAAAGAACATCCATGTAAATCTAGAATAGTCATCTACCACCACAAAAGTATAGACTTTCCTACCTAGACTATGAACTGGCATAGGACCAAAAAGATCCATATGTAATAGGTATAGGCACCTCACAGAATCCTTGTTTTCAAGGCTTTGAAAGGAGGATTTTATCTGCTTGCCCTTTTGACAAGCTGAGCATATTTCTCCCTTTATACACTTAACTTGAGGACCATTCCTCACTAACTCTTTGCTAAAGAGTTGGCCAATTGTCTTGTAGTTAAGATGAGCCAATCTCTTGTGCCACTTGACACAATGAGAAGCATTATCATCAGCTACAAGACAGATGGAAGAAGCTTTGTTCTCACATACAAAATTAAGATAATAGACATTTCTCTTCCTATACCCAGTCAATATGATCTTTTGATCACTTGACCTTTTGATATGACATCCATCCTTAACAAACGAAATGTCATATCCTAAATCACTCAGCTGGCTTATGCTTATTAGATTGTGTTTCAAACCTTTTACATAAGCCACTTGGGTGATAGTAATTAGGTTAGTAGAAATGTTACCAAACCCTTTGGTGATTCCTTTTTCAGATCCACCAAAGATCACTTTAGGTCCATCTTTGACAGATGTATACTCCTTCAGCAGCCCCTTTGTTCCAGTCATGTGCCTGGAACAACCACTGTCCAAGTACCATATAGGGGCATGGCCACTTGGACTTTCCTGCAACACAGATTTACTTACCCTTAGAACCCAAGTAAGTCTTGGGTCCTTGGTTCAGGTTAGCATTAACAAAGCTACCATTATCTCTTCTAAAAGGTAGACTATTGTTCTTTCTAACACTTGTGTTATGCCAGCAGTCTAATGCAAAATGACCTCTCTTGCCACAGCACCAACATTCAAACTTATTGTATCTAGATCTAGATACACCCTTGACAGAAGAATTTCTGTCCATTGCTGGTGCTGCAGCAGCTTCATCCACTGATTTCTTATAACCATTGGGTTTATGAACATGGATAGGCCTGTTGGCATTTACACCCTTGTTTATCAGAACATTAGTCTTAAAATGACCATGTATATCTTCATGATCATATTGGTTAGAAGGCACTTGCACCTTTCTAAACTTAATAGGGACTGAAAGGTTCAGTGGCTTGACAGGAGCTTTGCCTCTCCTCTTGAATTGGGCTGCCCTGGGGTTACCTTTGAATCCTAGTCCTGCCTTACCCTTTTGAGTCACAAATTCATCTATCAAGGGTAAGACAGACTTTGGCTTAGAGTAACTAGCCACTAACTCCTTTTCTATTCTTAGTCTGGCCTCCAGACTCTTCACTTGATCATTGGTATAATTGATTGTGCCCATCTGAATAATAGTTATATTCTTCAGTTTGGCAATTTCATTTAACTTCTGATCAAATTTTTTTTCAAACTCAGTTGCAGCTACCTTTAGATCAGCAATTTCCTGAGCCTGAGATTTAACCAGGTTCTTGCTTTTCTTAAGGGCCTGCAACAAGTCCCCATACTTATCTATCAATTGATAGACATCTCCTTCAGATTCAGATGCATCTACATCACTTGATGCAGATGTAGCTGATTCTGCACTTGTACTACAAACAGATTTTATTGAAGGACATAGTACTTTACTAGGACCAGACTGATTCTGGCACATGTCTTCTTCTAATCCTGCCATCAGTCCCATGCACTGATGATCTTCTTGTTCATAGATGGAGTCTAGCAATTGCATGAACTCCTCTTCTTCAGTAGCAGCATACAGTCCAATATATGCTTCAGCTTCAGATTCTGATTCTGAAGTTGATTGATCTGTTAGGCTCTTTTCCTTCTTTGCAACAAAGGATTTTTCCTTCTTACCCTTTTGATAAGTCTTCTTCTTGTCTGATGACTCCTTTCTCTTATCAGGACAGTCAGCCACTACATGTCCAGGCCTATTGCAATAATAGCAGACAATCTTTGAAGTAGTGGCCTTGCTGGGCTTTGTTCTGCTCTTCTCTTTCCTTGATGACTTTTTCTTTTGATAATAGTCATCAACTTGCTGTGATGAGGAGGGCCTAGACTTCCACTGCTTCTTCTTTAAGAATCTCTGGAATTGCCTTGTAAATGCAGCAAAATCTGCATCTGACTCACAGCTTTCTGAACCCTGATTATCTGAATTTTCAGAACTAACTTCTGCAACTTCCTTAGGAGGAGATGATGATATCCTCCTATTCTTTCTAGTGGCTTCTACCTTGAAGGCCACTGTCTTCTCTCTATGCTCTCCTTTTGAATTCTTTTCCTCCTCCTTCCTCACCATAAGTTGCATTTCATAGGATAGCAACTTTCCAAACAAGGTTGGAGGAGAAATCTCTGCCAGTTTAGCCACTTCTCTTATGGCACAGATCTTTGTGTCCCAATCCTTTGTCAAGGATCTTAAGAATTTGTCATTCAGTTCATAGGTACTGAAGACTCTTCCATAGGACTTTAACTCATTCACAATTCTATAGAATTTCTTATAGCATTCAGTTATGCTATCAATTTTTCCTTGTCTAAAACTTTCATATTCCTGGTTGAGCATAGACTTCCTGTCCTGTCTTACTTCCTCAGATCCCTCCATGTAGACAATCAAGGTGTCCCACATTTCTTTGGAGGTCTTGCAGTGAATCAGATTCTGAAATGTAGAATCATCTATGGCACTCACAATAATATTCTGAGCTCTCTTGTCCATGGTTGCCAAAATAATTTCATCCTTGGTCATTTCAGAATAACTCTTTGGAGTTTGAATATTAGCATCAAGAACTGATACCTTCATTGGAATGAAGGGTCCTTCCTGAACTGTATGTATATCCTTGGGTCAGATGCTTCCATGAACAATCTGACTCTTTCTTTCCAAATTCCAAAGATTTCCTTCCTGCAGATGGTTAACTTCATTGACCCTAACTCCTTGTGATTTTCTCCAGAACCCATCTTCTTGACTCTTGATTCTGCCTTTCAGATCTATCTCAGACTATTAAGTCCTTTTTGAGGAACCTCCCTCTGATACCACTTGATAGTTTTACTTTCAAGACAACCTAAACACCTAGAGGGGGGGTGAATAGGTTCTAAAGCTTGTTAACACTTTTTGGCAGAATTCAATTACAGAATTAAAACACATAGCACAGCAGTCACAGAAATTTAACAATCACATATTGCACACTATTTTATAGTGGTTCCCCAAGGTCTGGGTACATCCACTTTCCCCCTTCACCTATCTAGCAGTATGCTAGATTTGACCAAACTTCCTCTTTACTCAGATCCACAGATCCTACAGCTCAGAACCTGAAAAGGTTCCTACAACTCAGGCTCAACAGCCCTACCTCAGCCTTATCACAAAGCCTACAACTCAGAGAAGAACCTTCTCCTACACTCAGGCAAACAGCCCTACCACTCAGAGATCAACTCTCCTACACTCAGCCTTTATAACACAGGCTTACAACTCAGATCTGTATTGACAGATCCTATAGAAATTAGAAAAGAAGTTTTTAATGTCTTGCCTTTGTTGAGAGAGAAAAGAACAAGACAAATCTTGATCAGCTGATGAAATCAACTGAATCTGAGCTTTCTTCAAAGCTTCTTGAATTTGAACTTAGCTGAGTTGATTTCCAAACAGCTTCTTAAGAAACCAATGATGGCTTCCTTCTTCTTCTTCAGGTGGCTGGATCCCTCTCTATCCAACACCTTTGATGATACTTCTGAATTCTTGAAAGAACTCTTCTTAGACTGATCTTGAGATCGTCTTCTTAGATCTTCTGATGAAGATCTTCTTTAATGCCTTGCACTTTCTTGAAGAGAGAACTTGTCTCTTAACTGATGTGTTGATTAAGAATTAATTTCCTCTTGTGTGTTGTATATTCCTTCTTCTGAATCTGTCTATTTATATATCTTCTTCATGGTAACCGGCTGATCCGGTTTCTAACTGACTTCTGATAAGTCTGACAGCTTCAGTTAACATGTCATAACCCACAGCTGTCAAGTCTTCAAACAAATCCTGTGCCTTAGTCTTGGACAGCAAAGTGTTGAGACAGACTGTCAGAAAGTGTCGAGACCAACTGTCTATATGTGTCGACATAAGTGACTTTGGTGTCGACACAGCCTTTGATGATGTCGCTTAGTTTGCCTTTAAGTCGACACTGCTTCTTCAGAACTTCATCTTGAGAATGAGTCGACACAGAGAATTTGTGTCGACTCAACACTTCATCTTTCTTCAGAAAATAACTTGGTCTTGACTTTGCAGTGTGTCGACACAAGTCCTGTGTGTCGACACAGTTGTTGTAGATTCAGAACTCAGTATGTGTCGACTCTGCCTTCAGGTGTCGACATAGTTGAGGTTGACTATCTTTCTGTGAGTCGACACTGCTTCCCAGTGTCGACACAAATATGGTTGACTATCTTTTTGTGAGTCGACATTGCTTCTCGGTGTCGACACAAGTGTGGTCGACTATCTTTCTGTGAGTCGACACTGCTTCCCAGTGTCGACACAAATGTGGTCGACTATCTTTCTGTGAGTCGACACTGCTTCCTTCTAGTGTCGACACAATTATTCTGAAGTGTCGACACAATTTCTTCAGGTGTCGACATATGGACTTAGAATAATTTTCTGTATTCTTTAATACTTCTTCACCTGCACATGTCAACTTAAAACAACATCAAATACACCTTGATGTATATCATTAAGCTATGTTAGGCTTCTTCAAATCAGATACACATTTTCCAATGTACCCAACAGGAATCCACTGTAGGATGAGTTGATCAGGTGTCCTGGGCACCAATGAGCTTTTGATCAGGTGCTCAAAAACCAAACCAGATTTTTTTGATCAGGTGTCTTGCCACCACTGAGTTTTGATCAGGTCTCAGGAACCAAAGCAAAACTTTTGAAGGGAGTTTAAAAACCCTTTTACAGAAAAGGAAAAAAGAAAAGGGGGTGAAATTGTCTTCTCTGTCAACTATCAAAGAGAAGCACTAGTGGATGAGATATTGTCAAAGCTCCCCCTGAGATGTAACAAGAATTCAGGAACTGGAAGCTTTGCAAGGGTGATAGGTCTTCAAAGAATTTGATTGCTCCAGCACTAGATGATTTCAGCAAAAACTGAAATGTTTGTTGTCTGGAGTATGGAAGATGAAGACTTGAGAAAGCTTTTGATCAGCGGCAATCAGAAAGAAAACTTGTTCTATTTTTTGTGTTGTTGATCTCCTTTTTCTTTCTGTATATCTTGTTCTGTGTATGTTCTGAATGTACTGATGTGTATACTTGTTCTCTCTGAATGATGATGATAAGAACTCCAGTCATCAAAATCTTGTTAATAGTCGTTAGCAAAGTCATAAAGGCTTTCCTTAATTGTCAACTGTCTCTGGAGGAAAGAAACTGAAAACATTCCTCCTTTGTTTCCTTGAAACTTGCTCCAGATTTATTATAACGGCTAGAAATCTTCTGCAATAAATGCTCTGATTTAAAAACCTTAACAAGCTGACAAAATCCCAGAAATCGTCGATCTCAAAATGAAATCGTCGATCTGAGCTCAACTATCGTCGAACTGAGCTCAGAGATATTGGAATTTTACTTGGACAGAAATCGTCGATCTGAGCTCAGAGATCGTCGAACTGGGTTTGACGCCTAGTCGACTTGAGCTCAGAGATCGTCGAACAGAGTTCGACATTCTGTCAACCTGAACTCACAGATAGTCGAACTGGGTTCGACGCTTCGTCGATATGAGCTCGACGACAACTTGAATTCTTCTTCTTGGCTTCTTCATCTGAACTAGGAGGTCTTGGGGAAATCTTCAACCCTAAGTCCTAAGCCTTAGACCTAACTAGTTTACCTTTTCTCTATACAACAAGGTCAAAGAAAAAATCCTATTGGCATAGTGATCCTAACCCAAATTAGTAATAGGGTGTTCCAATAGTCCGTAAGGCGTGCGGACTGGAGATGTGTCCACTGAGTCCGGTAGTTGCCTTGGTGGCATGGTTGTGGGCTCGGGGTATACAGACTGGAGTTGTGTCCGCGGATTAGCGGACAGTATCGTTGCAGAGTCTGGCTGTTGAAACGTCCGGGATTGGCCTTGGGCGACAAGGCGGACTGGCTTATTTTCTGGCCTTGGTGAAGCAAGGCAGACTGGCTTGATGTCCGGCCTTGGTGATTCATAAGCGGTCTGGTTATCTCGCAGAGGTTGCGGCAGACTGGGAATGTATCTGCGGCTTGCAGATACACTTGTTCTTATTGCGGGATAAGGCGGTGATCCTATCGGCTAGGGCAGGGACCACACTTCTCATCGTGCCTATAAATAGGACCTCTGTCACATCAGGAAAAAAACGATTGAATAGTAAGTGAGCCCGCAAACAGTTGATGCAGACTGGGTTTTAGTATCCGACCGGGTTAATGGAGTAAACCAGTTTATATTGTGCAAGTTGTGCGGATAGCGCTGGAAAGTCAAGACTTGGCTCTGATTGCGGTCAGGGACATTGTGAATTCTGCGGTTAAGCCACAGGCGGTAAACAGCAGATTGCGGGCAGTGATTAGGTGGTTTTCTCTTTGGCAACTTATTTCGGGGTTCAATAAGTCGTCTGCTTCAGTCGGCCTGTTCAGTTCGGTTTCAGCAACCTGTGCGGTCTGGCATCTAGGCGACCTCGCGGTTAGGTGGCTTGCAGATCGGCGGCTAGAGCTAAGCATTGGAATAAGGGGTAGTCCGCACAGCTTGGTTTGCGGTCTGGCGACCTAACAAACTTGGCGGTTTGTGCGGACTCCATAGTACAGCAGTAGATCCGGCAGCTACTTGTTTAGTCCACACGGCTTGTCTTATCTTGTATTGTAATTGTAATTATCTCTTCTCTCCCTGTGGTGGTTTTGGCGAATCATGTCTCGTCATATATGTCTTGCCTTGTAAAAAAGATTGTTGTTATCAATAAAGATTCTTGTTGCTGCATGTGTTTCTGGTTGTGACTAACTTTAGTTGAGATAACTCCTGCTCATTCCAAGATCCGGAAAATTCAACATGGTATCAGAGGATGGAGGTTGGAGTGGATAAGCAGTGATGAACTGAAGTGGTTATTGCTCTTATTAAGAGGGAACTAGAGGTAGAACCATGGCAGCAGGAGATGCAAGTGATCTTGGGATTGATCTCTTAACAGAGACTAACTTTGAGAAGTGGAAGTCTTGTATGGAGAGCTATCTTCTTAGCGAGGACCTTTGGGAGGTGGTGTGCGGAGCAGAAAGACAAGAGGTTACTGCTGGCAATGTTGAAGCGATGAGAGCTTGGAAGGAGACAAATGCGAGATCGGAGTCTATTCTCAAGCAGGCAATCTCATTAGAGCTCTTGGACCACATCAGTGGATGTCGGTCAGCTGCAGAGATTTTGACTTCCCTTAATGGGTTGTTCTACGAGGAGATGAAGGAGGCTGGGGAGGATGGTCATTCAACTTCATATCAGCAAGAGAGGAGTGATTCTCCTAGGCGTGATGGAAAGAGGAAGGAAGGACCAAGGTGCTATAGATGCAAGCAGCATGGTCATCTCAGGAAGGAGTGTAAGGTTGTCTTGCACTCGGTGAACGCAACTCATGCTGGGAATAAGGAGAAGAACTTGGTTGGATCATCAACAAGTTCTGGTGATAACCGGATGAAGGCCAATGATAGTGTAGCTATCTGGCATGAAAGACTGGGGCACATGGAGATGGACAAGTTGAAAGCAATGACGGTGAGAAGCCTTGTGAAAGGCTTACCTAGGATGTCATCCTTAGGCGACAGTCAGGCTTGCATAGGATGTCAACACGGTGAAGTTTATCGCTTTACGTTTGATAAGGTGCAGTCCAGGTGTAAGACACCAATGGAGGTTATCCATAGTGATATGGTGGGACCGACCATCACCGCCAATCTTGGAGGCAGCAGGTACATGCTGATATTGGTTGATGACTATTCAATGTATACTTGGGTATACTTCATGAAGGAGAAGTCTAACATGTTCCGCTTGTTTGTGGAGTTCAAGAAGCTTGTGGAGGGTCATCTTGGCCTGCGGATAAAGAAGTTGAGAGCGGGTATCGGTGGTGAGTTCGGCTCGACCGAGTTCTCAAACTTTTGCAGGAAGCATGAGATCCAAAGGGAGCTTTCTCGTGGATATACTTCACAGCAAGGTGGTGTTGCAGCTCGGATGATCCGTTGGTTGACGGAGACCTGCAAGTGTTGGCTTCAGTACAAAGGAATTCATAAGGCCTTTTGGGCGAAAGGGATGGCCTGTGCGGCACATGTCATCAATCGAATGCCTCTTAGTCCGATCAATGTGAAGACTCCATATGAGCTGATGTTCGGGGTGAAGCCTAGTATGAAGCACCTTCGGGTGTTTGGATCTACCTGCTACGCACATGTAGCACCCCCCCCCCAACCTTTTGCCTGGGTCGGGCCGAAGGGGGGTACTACTGGCCCAAGACGCCCACCCAGTGCTCATAGGGGAAACGATCCACCCTGTCCAAGCACTAGATGACCGCCTTGGTTGGCTCGAATCATAACATTCACAACCCATCAGAATATAGCGGAAGCATTAACAGGAAACCATTGCAGATTTATATATCACATATCAAAATTACAGCGATTCTAGGGCCGAAGCCTAAGTACTTATATAAGCCTGTGGGCTATACATGTGCTATATATAATCCTAATATACTCTCTCTCTCTCTACGCTGCTTGGCGGAACTCACGTCTCTAAACTCTGGGGATGGTGGGGGTGCATCTGCTCGAGTAGACCTAGCTGCTGGCGTAATCTCCTGAGGCAGCGGGTCACTACGGTGCTCCATCTCCTGTGAATGGTTAATCAAATAATCGTTAGTCACAGAGCTAAGTGGAAACAAATCTCCTCCCCGGATCCACATCCTAAGGACGAGCACGCACCCACCCAACAGAAGTAAATAGCCGAAGCACGAGAGGGTTAGCACAATATTCCATATATGAACAGCTAGGAGCAAATATAAAAGAGTGAAGTATAACCGGAAAGAGCAGTAATAGTATAAAACGGTTATAACAATGCTCTACTAGCTCATCAGCACAACATGTTTTCATATCCTGAATTCTATCGCAGGCATTCACAGCCGCGCACATACCGTAGGCATTCACAGCCGCGCACATACCTCAGGCCTTCACAGCCGCGCACACAAACCCTATGTCGACGTAGTTTGGACCGCTTCTGTTCCAGCAGGGTAGCGAGCCCCGCGGGCCTCACCGATGTGGCTGTCGGTGACAGTGGCCAGTCCTGCCACTTCTGGTCGTGATCGTACCGCATAACCCCAGGCCCTAACATACAACCTGGTGTACTCTTAGATATGAGCGACATCCAGCGAATCATTTTGGCCGACCAGCGGAGGAAAACCCGACGGGGAATAAAATGGTCGGTCACCCGTGGTTCCCATCTCCCTGTCGCCTTGAGTCGTCAACCTTCCCGCACTGGTACGAATGGTCTGCGGAAGGGACTGACCCGCCACTATTCCACCGCAAGCAATTTACAAACAATCAATCAACGGCAAACATAATACACACCGGGTCTACGTCGGCTTGTCCTACTAGGCTAAAACTTCGGGCGGCGGCGCTTAGCTCTACTTTCGTCAAGGAGTGTGGGAGCGCATTATTTGGGGCTAGACCTGGAGGAATACCTCAACTCCGGTTATCCCCAACTAAGGCTCAACCTTAATAATGACTGCTCGTCAGAGCAGGACCCGGGATTATAATAGTAAATTGCAATGAGGACAAATGCGGTGTTTATGCTGCTTATTTAAAGTGCTGGAAAGAAACGTGACCAGTACGAAACTGGAGTAGCACTGAATTAAAAGTACTTGACCAGTACGAGACTGGAGTAAAGCTGAATTAAAAGTACTTGACCAGTACGAGACTGGAGTAGAACTGAATTAAAAGTACTTGACCAGTACGAGACTGGAGTAGACCTGAATAAAAAGTACTTGACCAGTACGAGACTGGAGTAGAACTGAATTAAAAGTACTTGACCAGTACGAGACTTAAGTAAAGCTGAATTAAAAGTACTTGACCAGTACGAAACTGGAGTAGAACTGAATTAAAAGTACTTGACCAGTACGAGACTGGAGTAGAACTGAATTAAAAGTACTTGACCAGTACGAGACTGGAGTATAACTGAATTAAAAATACCTGACCAGTATGAGACTGAAGTAGAACTGAATTAAAAGTACCTGACCAGTACGAGACTGGAGTAAAACTGAATTAAAAGTACCTTACCAGTACGAGACTGGAGTAGAACTGAATTAAAAGTACTTGACCAGTACGAGACTGGAGTAGAACTGAATTAAAAGTACTTTACCAGTACGGGACTGGAGTAAAACTTAATTGAAAGTACTTGAATTGAAAAGAATAAAGGAACAGGACCAGTGCAAGACTGGAATAATCATAAAGAAAATGGTTAGTAGTCCAATCACTCCATCCAGGAGGCTTCAGTCGCATCTCCGTTCTCAGGAGGCACATTCAGTTCTATTTCAGTTCTTAATAAGGCTTCATTGGATTACACTCATTATTAAGATCCGATTATGATTTGGTTGCGCCTTATTAATCACGGCTTAATCAGATCAGGGGCTTATCAGGAGTTACACTCTCATTATTTATCGAGAATAATTCGCAACTCGCTGCTCGTACTCTCACTTTCCGAGCATGTCCAGATCACCCGAGAGTCGAGGCGCTCGACGGTTTCACAAAGCCTCGGAACACACGGAGCTTGGTCACTTGCCTCAGCCACTCCCGTCGATACAATAACTTTGAATTTATTATTCAAATTAGAGAGGATAGTCGCGCGCTCTAATTTTCATTCTCGAAGAAAACGAGCGTAATAATTTCCGAACGCGACCCTAGGCTTCAAGATTTTAGGAAAAATATCAAAACTTATCCCCATGACCCCAAATTTTGATACAACCCTTAAGAGAGCCTAAAATGAGCCTTGTAATTTTTTTGTAATTTTCCAAAGTGTTTTGGGCTTTTAATTTGGCTAAACAAATTTTATTTAGGCTTTTTAAAAATACTAAATCAACTCCAAAAATTCTCAAAATTTTTGTGGAGACTGCCCTCATCAAGGAGAACAATTTTCATGTTCAAAACTTTTTCATGAGGGCTCTATCTTAGCCTCTGAAAAATCAAATCCATTATAATAATATAATATTATAATAATTATATATATTATTATAATATAATATATATATTATAAATAAAAATTCCTGTTCATCTTCTCTTCCCCCCCCCCCCTGGAACGAATCCGCCGCCCTTACGAGTCTTCCCCGCAGCCGTCCGGCCACCTGCCGGTCGTGGCTCCGCCCCCGGCTGACTGCCCGGGGGTGGGCGCTCCCTCCGGCAGTGGTCCGACGGCCCGCCGTCGCCGGCCATCGCCGGAGCTTTTTTTTATTATTATTTTAAATGGGAGGGAAGGGGAGAACGGCGGCGGCGCTCCGGCCGCCGAGGGCGCCATGCAAAACGTTCAAAATTAAGAAGGGGGAGGGAGAAGGCTTCCACCTGTGTTCGGCGGGCTTGGGAGGAGCCGCCTTGGTCGGACATGGCTCAAGGTGGTGGTGGAGGGGGAGGAGCTCCTCGACTTGGCTTTTTTCCGGCCACCAGAGCTCCGGCAGAGGGGGGAGCAGGGGGAGGGCTTCTCTGAGAGAGGTGAGGGAAAGAGAGGGGGTTGGGTGGCTTTTATAGGGAGGGGGAGGGGTTCCTCCCTTTGGGTGGTGTGGGACTAATCCCTCCTTAGGGAGGGATTAATCCCCACCCTCCAGCTGTCCAATGACAGCTGGAGGTCCCCCTATTTTTTTCCCCATGTGGGGAAAAGGGAAGGAGCCCTTATGGGCTTGGGCCTTAAGGTGGGAAAGAGAGAGAGAGGGAGAGAGAAGTGGGTGGGCCTCCACTTGTAGTGGGATGGGGGCTTGCTGGTTGGGGGCCCAAGGAGAGTGAGGGGGGTATGGGTCATCCTTCTTTGGAGAGGAGGAGGGCTCTCCTCATTTGGAGAAAAATCCAAAAATTGAATTTTTAGGAGGGTTTGACCAAGTCAACCCTAGGATGGGTCTCCCTTGCTGGTCAAAGTCAATGTGGGTCCAAGTCCTCGGGGTCTGAAAGTTCGGGTGTCGTGTCACAATTGGTGTGCGCACGCTTTTCGATGCACGATTATGCTTGATTTGACCACGAGTTGGTCAATTGTCGTCGAAATTGACCGGAATGACTTTTGTTGACTTCGTATTGGCCATACAAGTCCAATGTCACTGACTGGGGTTGAATCGGAGTCCGTTTGGCGAAAGTCCGAAATTTGCGCGTCGCAGCGTGCTAAAACGGTCAAAACGCTCATGATCATCGTTAGACTTTGAATCGCGACGCAACGAGTTCCGATGCATTCGTATCAACTATACAAAGTCATAGGAATTGACAGAACTCAAATCGGAGTTCTCTAGCTCGATACCCTGCCTATGGTTGCCTCATACCGGGTCACGGGTAGAGGCTCGGGTCACTTTTATTGGGTCCACTAGGGCTCTGGTGGCCCAATAAAAGTCGGGATGTTACAATCCAATAAAAATAAAAGGATTTTCGCCCCCGAAAATTTTCTTGAAGTAGGGGGAAAAGTAGCATACCTGGGGAAAGAGCTCTGGGTGCTTTTCTCGGAGGAGTGTTTCAGGTTCCCACGTGAACTCTTCTCGTCCGCAGTTTGACCATAGTATCTTAACCATTGGAATGGTTTTATTACGTAGTGTCTTGACCTTATAATCCACTACTCTGACGGGTTCGAGCCGGACGGATCTATCTGACTGTAGCTGCACCGATGGAGTAGGAAGGTACTGCTCTGGTTGCCGGAGGACTCGTCTCAAGGAAGAGACATGAAACACATCGTGAAGATTCCCCAACTCTGGGGGCAAGGCCAAACGATAGGCGACGGGGCCAACACGCTCTATCACCGGATAGGGGCCCAAGAAGAGGGGATCTAACTTTTTCTGCTTCCTCAACCGGGAGACACCATGCATGGGCTTTATTTTCAAAAATACCATTTCCCCCACGCTGAACTCCACCGGTCGGTGTCGCACATCATAGTACTTAGCCTGCCGGCTTTGCACTTCCCGCATTCGCTCCTGAATCAGCCGTATCGCTGTCGTAGTGTCATCAATGTAAGCCACTCCCAAGGCTTCCGGGTCCTCTTTCTGAGCCCAAGTCAACGGGGTTCGGCAACGCCTTCCATACAATGCCTCGTACGGAGCCATCTTAATGCTAGCCTGGTAGCTGTTATTGTATGAAAATTCGACTAACGGCAACAACTGCTCCCATGGCTCATTGTGCTCCACTATGCACAGTCGAAGAAGATCCTCCATCGTCCGGTTCGTCCTCTCCGTTTGTCCGTCTGTCTGTGGGTGGAAGGCGGTGCTTAAGGCCAACTTGGTTCCCAAATACGCCTGCACCTGCTTCCACTCCTTAGATGTGAAACGCCCGTCACGATCTAACACGATGGACTTTGGTACTCCGTGAAATCGTACCACTTGCTCTAAGAACATCCTGGCCAGGATATCTACTCCGTCACCCTGTCGGTTTGGAATGAATCGCGCTACCTTGGTGAGTCGATCTACGACCACTGAAATTGAGTCATTCCCAGTGTTAGATCGAGGTAGGCCGTGGACGAAATCCATGGAGATGTCTTCGAACTTCCACTCTGGTATCGGCAGGGGTTGTAATAGGCCTCCTGGACTGCGACATTTGGCTTTGACCTTCTGACAGGTCTGACACTGGGCCACGAAGTTGGCGACATCTCTTTTCATTCCATGCCAGTAGATGGTCCTGCGCAAGTCTACGTACATCTTAACTATGCCAGGGTGAATCGAGTACCTAGACGTATGAGCCTCATGCAAAATTTCTTCACGAATCCCTCCGGTTGCGGGAACAAATATGCGATGCTTGAATTGCAGGATCCCGTCATGCAGTTTATAATCCTCCTATGCCCCTCCTTGCAGAGATCAGATGATTGGCATCACCTCCGGGTCGATCTTCTGAGCTTCTCGTATCTGGTCCCAGATGTCGTATTGGATTTTTATCCAATATAGTTGCGAGTAGTACTCTTCCGGATCTCTTCGGGCAACCAGGGTAATTTCCATGTCTATCAAAGACTGGAAGAGTTCTTTAGAGATCTGCTCCATCCAACTCCCGGCTATTGCAGGCTGGCAGCTCAAGGCGTCAGCGACTCTGTTAGCCTTCTCGGGGTGATATTGGAGAGCGAAGTCGTAATCGCATAAGAATTCCATCCATCGGCGTTGCCGAAGGTTCAGCTCCTTCTGCGTGAAGATATACTTGAGGCTCTTGTGATCGGAGAAGATCTCGCATCTTACTCCGTACAGATAATGCCTCCAGATTTTAAGGGCGAAGACGACGGTGCCCAACTCTAAATCGTGCGCCACGTAGTTTAACTCGTGCTACTTTAATTGTCGCGAAGCGTAAGCCACTACCTTGTCGTGCTGTATTAGGACTGCTCCCAATCCCTTCAGGGAAGCATCGGTGTAGATTTGGAATTCCTCGGTCCCTGTGGGGATCGTAAGGATTGGCGCAGAAGTAAGCTGCTTCTTCAGCTCGAAAAACGCGGCCTCACACTCCGCCGTCCATCGGAATGTGACGTCCTTCTTGGTGAGAGCAGTTAGGGGTAGGGCAATCTTGGAAAAAACCTTGACAAACTTCCTGTAGTATCCGGCAAGACCGAGGAAACTACGGATATCCGCAGCTGTCCTGAGTGGTGGCCAATTTTGTACTGCCTGGATCTTGGCTTGGTCCACTGCTATGTTGGAACACCCTATTACTAATTTGGGCAAGGATCACTATATTATTAGGAAAATTGTTTGACCTAGTTGTATAGTTGAAAAGGTCAAATTAGAATGAGTCTAGGGCTTAGAACTTAGGTTTGGAGCTGCCCCCAAGACCACTCAGAGATCAGGACTAAGTACTGAGACAAGATAATTTTCGTCGAGTTCAGTTCGACGAAACGTCAAACTCCATTCTACGTTCTCTGAGCTCAACTCTGCAAGTCATCGAACTCCGGTCGACGATCTTCGAGCTCAGATCGACGTTTTGTCTTCAGCTATTTTCAAAGTCGCTGAGCTCAGGTCGACGATCGTAGAGCTCAGGTCGACGTTTTCTGTCTCTAGTATAAATCCAATCTCTGAGCTCAGTTCAACGATCGTAGAGCTCAGATCGACGATTTATGTGAGAGATCGACGCTTTCAAAATTCAAATTCAAGAAAAGTTATGGAATTCATTCATATTCTTCCAGAGTTATTTTCTGCATTTATTGCAAAGGATTCTCTAGCCATTTCAAGCAATCTGACGCAAGTTTCAAGGAAGACTAAAAGGAATGTTGCTTAGGACTTTCCCCAGAGACAGTTATCATTTATGGAAGTCATTTATGACTGAGTAACGGCCATCTAAGTCAGAATCTGATATACTCCTTCAGAATATGTTTTTGAAAAAATAATATATCAATACAATTATAGAGACAAGAGATATACAGCAGAATTAGATTGAAAAGAGACACGGAAGAGTGAACAACAAAAACTCTCTGATCAAGAGTTCATCTTCTGAGATTTACAAATTTACTGAATTCCAAATCTTCAAGAACACAAGAAAGTTTTCTATGGAGGAAATCTTCTGCTACTCAACTCCTCCAAATCATTAAGTGTTCAAAAGCTTCAACATCAAAAACTCCAGACATCAAACATTTCAGCATCTATTGAAATCATCAATTGCTGGAGATCTGAAGCAACTGAAGACCTATCACCCTAGCAAAGCTCACCTTCCTGAACTCTTACAGATCTCAGGGGAGCTTTGACATCATCATCCACTTATCTTCTCTCAGATTGTTGACAGAGAAGAACAACTCAACTCTTTCTTTCTTTTTCATTTCCCTCCTGTAAAAGGGTTTTTCAAAACTCCCTTCAAAAGTTCTGAGACTGGTTTCTGAGACCTTGTCAAAACTCAGTGGTGGCAAGACACCTTATCAAAAAATCTAGTTTTGGTTTTTGAGCACCTTATCAAAAGCTCATTGGTGCCCAGGACACCTGATCAACTATTCCTGCAGTGGATTCCTACCAAGGGTGGTAGAAGAGTGGATGTACCCAGGTTGTTGGGGAACCACTATAGATCCTTGTGTCATCTAGTTGCTGTGTGTTTGTCTTTGCTGTGTGCTGTGTGATTCTTTATTTCTTGCTTTAGTTTTTACTTCACTGCAAGCACCTTACACATATACATAAATTTAAGTCTTCCACTACTGTACTATTTTAATTGTGAATTATTTTAAAATACGCTATTCACCCCCCCCCCCTCTAGAGTTAAGGTAGATCTTTTCCTCACTTTCAATTGGTATCAGAGGCAGGTTGGTTATTCAACATCTGAATCTTCAACAGATTGATTGAACAGGCTAACACATAAACCAAAAGATCCTTGATAAGATAAACCTTCTGTAGAGGATAGTTATTACTTTTTGTATTATATTTATTTTCAAACAAAACCATGGCACAGAACAAAGATTATGCTAGCACCAGACCTCCAGTGTGCAACCTCTCTAAGTTTGCACTTTGGAAGGCAAGGATTAAGCTTTACATGAATTCTATTGATGAGGACATTTTTAATTCTGTTTTGACAGTTTGTCCAAGACCCCCAGTGATCACAAGTACAAGTGTTGTTCCACCTCCTTCAGGAACAGATGCAGAAATAAAGAAATGGAAAGTTGCAGATGCAAAGGCTATGAATATTCTTGCTCAGACCATGTCTGATGAGATATTCCAAAAAGTGTTTGAATGCAGTTCAGCAAAAGATATATAGGAAAAGTTATCTGAAATTGTCTCAGGATCTGCTGATGAAAGGAAGGACAGGAGATCTCATCTCATATCTTAATATGAGAATTTCAAGAAAGGAGAAGCTGAGTCAGTTGCAGATATGTACAACAGGCTCAGTCTAATAGTCAGTGAGTTGAAAACATTGGATAAGGAGATCACACTAACTGAACTAAATGACAAGATCCTAATGTGCTTCCCTAGCACTTGGGACTCAAGGATCTGGCCAATCAAGGATGCCAGAAGCCTAACTGAGATTACTACTGAAGCTATTTTGGGCAAGCTCAAGTCTTATGAGTTGCTCATCAAGAATAGGGAAGAAGAGCAAAAGACTGTTTCTCCAGTCATCAGAAAGGAGAAGACCATTGCTTTCAAAGCCATAGAAGAGAAGCCTGAAGACAAGGTCACAGGCAATGAAGAATTGTTGAGCTTGCTGGCCAAAAGATTCTATAAGATGGCCAGGAAAGATTTCAGAAAGAGGTCATCCAGAGGGCATGAGAAGCCAAGGTATGACAAATCAAATAATAAAGAAATAATCTTTTTTGGATGCAGGAAATTAGGCCATATTGTGCCTGACTGTCCATAAAATCAGAACAAGGACAAGAAGGACAGGAAAGATAGGAGAAAAGACAAGGACTCTAGGGGAAACAACAACAACAACAAATCCTCCTCCAGCAAAAATAAACATATAAGGAAGGGGTTTGTAGCTGAAAGCTGGAGTGATACTGAAGAGGAATCAGAAGCCTCATCAAGCTCAAGTGATGATGAGGATGATGCTGAAGAAAAGGAGTTCTGCATGATGGCTATCAATGCCTCTCAACAAAACTCTGATGCAGAACAAGGATCAGACTCAGAATCTGAAACTCAAACTAAAGAAGACCAGGTAATAGACTCCTTTGACTTTGACTCAGAGGACTTTAGGTCTGAATTTAAGGCACTTTGTTTAGACCTGTTAAAATCTGAGAAAGAAATTATCTCTCTCAGAAATCAATTGTCTGAACATAGCACCCTAAAATCAGACGACCTCAAACTCTCTGAGGAGTTAGAATGTTGTAGGGAGGAGATAGCTTCACTAAAAAGTGAGTTATCCAAGGCAAAGAAGTTTGAAGAATCCCTTAATGGGAGAAGCATCAGACTGATGAACATTACAAGCACAGTGAACTCAAGATTCAACAGTACACTGGGCTTGGGTGTTTCATCCAGCCAACCTATAGTATTAACAACCCCAATTAAATTTATTTCTGATAAAGGAAAGGGTGTAGTATAGGTAGCTAGGAAGAATCCAGATTTACCTAAGGAAAATCAAGTTCAACAGAAAACGTCGAACAGAGCTCGACGATCGTCGAACAGAGCACGGCGATCCAAGGCTGGATCGTCGAACTCAGATCGACGACTTCTGAACTCTAAACTCTGGTATAGTCGATCTTCAAACGGAGCACGACGATCTGACCCAAGATCGTCGAACTCAGGTCGACGATCGTCGAACGGAGCTCAGAGTTTTGAACCTTACTTCAGAGGTAAATCTCAAGTCAGTCCTAGAAGTCCCTCATCCCAAAGCTTCAACCCTTATACTGAATGGATGGTACCTCCTAGGAGATACCATCCTGAAGGTTATAAGAGTCAACCTGGGATGTCTTTTATTTCTGAATTTAAAGGATATCAAGCTAGGCCTAAGGTAAACTGGGTCAAAAACATATAAGCTGATTATGTATAGGTGAAGACCTATCCAGAAGTGACCCAACAATGGTATCTGGATAGTGGGTGCTCAAAGCACATGATAGGTAACAAGGAGAACCTATCATCCTTCATAACCAAACTTGGACCCAAAGTAATTTTTAGTGATTCAAACTTTGGTCAAACAAAAGGATATGGTGTTGTTCAGATTGGGTCAGTCACTTTCAAGAAGGTGGCATATATGGAAGGACTGAAGCACAACCTGATCAGCATCAGTCAACTATGTGATGAAGGATATAAGGTGATTTTCAACAAATCCTTATGCAAGATTAAGTCAGAGGATAACACAACAGTGTTAACAGGTAAAAGGAAAGGTAGCATTTATCTTGTAGATTTCCTTTCAACCAACATAGATATCTGCTTATTTAATTCAGCTTGCAAACCAAATGATTTATGGCATAAAAGACTAGGACACCTAAACCTTAGAACCATTGTTAGGCTGTCCAAGGACAACCTTGTTAGAGGACTACCTTCTATCCCCTACAAGAAGAAAGGACTCTGCAGGGCCTGTCAATTAGGCAAGCAAACTAAAAATAATTTTAAGTCACTTAATAAGAGTGATTCACCTAGGATTTTGTATCTGTTACACATGGATCTTTTTGGACCCATTACAGTGCAAAGCTTAGGAGGGAAATCTTATGCTTTGGTGATTATAGATGACTTCTCCAGATTCACTTGGGTATTCTTTCTGAGAAAGAAGTCTGATAACTTTAAGTGTCTGACAGAGTTTCTCAAATGTATACAGATTGAGTTCAATACTCACATTGCTCTGATCAGAAGTGATCATGGGACAGAATTTGATTCTCTTCTTATGCAAGAGTTCTGTCAGAGTGAAGGGATCAGGCATACTTTCTCAGCTCCTAGAACTCCTCAACAAAATGGGGTAGCTGAAAGGAAAAATAGAACCCTAATTGAATCTGCTACTACATTGTTGACAGATGCTCACCTACCTCTATCTTTTTGGGCTGAGGCAGTGAACACCTCCAACTATGTGTTGAACAGAAGTCTAATACATAAACTAAAGGGCAAGACTCCCTATGAATTGCTCAAAGGGAAGAAACCTAAAGTAGACTATTTCAAAAAGTTTGGCTGTATTTGCTATATTCACAATAATGACAAGAAGTATTTAGCAAAATTCCAAGCTAAAGCTGATGAAGGAGTGTTTCTGGGATACTCCATGATCAGTAAAGCTTATATGGTTTATAATAAAACTTCTCTTAAAATTGAAGAATCTGTTCATGTATCTTTTGATGAGACTAACATGTGTTACAAGGAGAAGTCTACTTCTACCATAGAACCATTGTAGGTACACTCTCTTTCAGAAAATTTGGACAGGTTATACATTGTAGAAAAGGATTCAGTACATTCATATATCCAACAAAGAGCTGAAATCAGTGAAGATGAAGAGGATACTCAACATCTTGGTGTTCAACATCTTGGAGAAAACCATCTTGAAGAGCCAGTTGTTGTTCCACAAGAGGAAACAACAACACAGGTTGGTGAACAATCAACACCTCCTGTTGATTTAGTAACAACAAGAGATCACCCAATCTCTCAAGTGATTGGAGACATCTCAGCTGGTGTGCAAACCAGAAATCAGGTCAACCAGAACCTGATGCTTACTTGCTTTTTATCTCAAGTTGAGCCTCAATCCATTCAAGATACAGAACAAGATCCACACTGGATCATTGCTATGCAAGAGGAACTACATCAATTTGAGAGGAATCAAGTTTGGGAACTAGTGCCAAGGCCTAAGGATCACTCAATTGTTGGAACAAAGTGGGTGTTCAGAAATAAGTTGGATGATCAAGGAGTTATTGTAAGGAACAAGGCAAGGCTAGTTGCTCAAGGCTACTCTCAAGAAGAAGGGATAGACTATGACCAGACCTTTGCACCAGTGGCAAGGTTAGAGGCCATAAGAATATTCCTTGCCTATGCAGCTCACAAAGGATTCAAGGTCTACCAAATGGATGTGAAGAGTGCATTTCTCAATGGAGACATCAAAGAGGAAGTCTATGTTAGACAACCTCCAGGTTTTATCTCTTCAACTTATCCTGACTATGTTTTCAAATTGCATAAAGCATTATATGGTCTCAAGCAAGCTCCTAGAGCATGATATAAGACCTTAGCATGCTTTCTTCTAAAAAATGATTTTATAAGGGGTAGAGTAGACCAAACTCTTTTTATTATAACCCATAAGTCTCATACCCTATTAGTACAAATATATGTAGATGATATTATCTTTGGTTCTACTGATTCAAATTTGTGCAAGAAGTTTTCCAACCTAATGCATTCTAAATTTAAAATGAGTAGCATTGGTGAGCTTTCCTTCTTTCTAGGATTGCAAGTCAAACAACATGCTGAAGGCATATTCATTTCTCAAACCAAGTATGCAAAGGAACTGGTTAAGAAATTTGGTATGTCTGAAGCATCTTGTATGAAAACACTTATGCCTACTAATGCTGTATTAGATGCTGATGAACATGGAAAATATGTTGATCAGACAACATATAGAGCAATGATTGGCTCTCTATTGTACCTTACAGCTAGTAGACCTGATATAATGTTTGATACATGCATATGTGCTAGGTTCCAAGTAAGCCCTAGAGAGTCACACTTAACTTTAGTAAAGAGGATTCTCAGGTATGTGAAAAGTTATCCAAATCTAGGACTCTGGTATCCAAAAGACTCAGGATTTGAATTAACTGGATTTTCAGATGCTGATTATGTTGGATGTAGAGTAGACAGGAAAAGTACCAGTGGAACTTGCCAGTTCTTTGGTGACAGACTTGTCTCCTAGTTTTGTAAGAAACAGACATCTGTGTCCACTTCAACTGCTGAAGCTGAATACATGGCAGCAGGCAGTTGTTGCTCACAGATTCTGTGGATTCAAAACCAGCTCCTAGACTATGGCTACAACTTAGAATGATCAAAAATCTTTTGTGATAATACTAGTGCTATCTCCATAATACAAAATCCAGTCCTCCATAGGAGGACAAAACATATAGAGATTAGGCATCACTTTCTAAGGGATAATGTAGAGAAAAATAAAATTGAACTTCAGTATATCCCAGCTGATTTGTAAAGGGGAGATATTTTCACCAATCCTTTGGATGAAAAGAAACATACCTTCTTCCTAAATCAGTTAGGAATGTTAGATGGAGGAAGTTTAAAATAAATCCCAAGATTTTTAAATCTAAAAACAGACCAAGACTAGGCTAAAAACTTATATTTTCTAGTGTTTGTAGGTTCTGTTTTGTCTCTGAACTGCGCTCGACGTTTTTCCAAAAATCGTCGAACAGAGATCGACGCTTTCCAATAAGCATCGACCGGAGTTCAGCGTTTTCCAGGCAGCGCTAGGCTATCTTCCTCTGGTCAACGATCGTCGAACGGAGTTCGACGCTCTCCAAAGTCGTCGAATGGAGATCGACGATATTGTAGACTCTTCAGATTCCATTAGAAGCCCACATCGTCGAACGGAGTTCAACGATCCTTCCTTTCCGCCATCGAACCCTAATATAAAAATCATTTTTCGTCGTCGTTCTTCGATTGCGCATTCATACTCTCTGCAATTTCTTTCTTTCCCTCCAAACTCTACTGCACTTGGTTGTGTTTGGCAATTTTTTGCAGGTCTTCAATGGCGGTGAATGTTGTGGCTCTCGCGAAGATGAAGTTTGATACCGGGTTTGATATTGATATGGATTCATTCGACGGCAACGATCAAATCTTCAAGGATATCCTGGAACTATTCAAGGAACAATAGCTAGTGGATATTATGTCGACCAGAATGAAGATTGCGGCTGACGAAATAAAGGAATGGGTATTTACTGCAAACAATCTGGATGAGAATACTATAGTCGGTACTATCAGCGGGATTCAGGTACAATTGTCCCCTACCCTTCTGACTGAGGTATTCAATTTAAGTACTTGAGATGATTCTACTGATATGTCTGGAGAAGAATTTGATTCTATGTTGGATAGAATGGGTCACTTTGCTGCAAACCCTAATAAGTTATTGAAAAAGAATCTATCCATTGAATTTCGATTTTTGGCTGATGTTGTGGGGAAAGTGCTGCTGGCTAAGCACTCAGCACATGATACCATATCCAGGTATCAGTTCTGTCTAATGGGAGCCATAGTGGACAAGAAACATCTGAATTGGGGAACAATCTTCTTTGATTTGATCAAGAAGAAAATTAATAAAAATTTTGTCAATTTTGGGAGGATTTTAGGGGTTTTCCTGCACTCCAGGTGCCCAGAGATGCTGGTTTCCAATGGGATGCACATTAATGCATCTAAAAGATTAACCTGTGCCCTATTTGGCAAATGGGACAGGCAGATCATCAAACCTGCCAGGACTACTATAGCTTCAGGCACAAGGACTCCTGTAATCACTTCCCTCAGGCTCCAGCCCTCATAGAAGAACTGCCTGCCTCCACCTCTGCTCCTCCTTCTCCACCTCTTGTTTCTACCTCCACCTCCACATCAACCACAACAATCTCCACAACCATAACCATTTCTTCCCCCATTACCATCTCATCACCTCTTTCACCTCCAGCCACCTCAGAACCATTCCATTCACTTTTCTACTATCCACCTCATGACAGACCATCTTTCAACATATTGGAAGATTCCTTCATGGATGATTCCCCTTCCTCTCCTCATGAGCTTCCCTCTACCTCCTCCTACCAACAACTTCTTCATGATATACTCTCCCAACCATCCTTCACTCCATCCATCTCCACCATCCCTATCTCTCAACCATCAATTCTACAATCCACTACAGCATCAACTGCAGCCCATTCACCATCAATTCAAGCAATTCCATCCTCCTCCTCTACTCAAGTACCACTTGAGCAAGTGGATTTATCAGCTTTAGCAGATAGGCTATATGGGATACTGGCCCCCAAGCTAGTAGACCTGCTGGAGACCACCATGGCTCCACTCCTGCAATCAATAAAGGAGCTATCTGACAGGCTAACCTCTTTTTCCTCTCCTTAGGCAATTCCTTCTATGGAGTGCCTTGATCCAGTCATGACTGAATCAAGGCATGGGAGATGACTTATGAAGCTGAGGAACTGCCTGCTCCAAGTGTTGCTCCAAGTGATCTACTGCTGCCAATCATCCCTTCTGCTGCTCTAGTACCAGTGATTACAGTGGACCTCAGGTCACTGTTGTTTGAGTTTGATATTCTTTACAGCAGAAGCTTACCAACTCAGGGAGTTAAAGACCTCACTAAGGCCATTGTGTCTATTTTTGTATGTGATCCCAGCCTGATCATATCCTATGTCAATTCTCTTAAGGCTGAGGAAGCTGTTGCTACTGTTAGTGCTGCTGCTGCTGATATTTCTGTTGAATCTACTAATATTGAGATGCTCTCTGCTGATACAGCTGTTGCTGAAGAACTGGCAAGTTATTTGGAAGAACAAGTTTCTGAGAATCCTGCTGATGCAACTGCTCCACTAGTGTTTGTTATTCCAACTGCTCCTGCTGAGATTCCTGCTGCTGTTCCAACACCTCCTGCTCCTGCTGATTCTGAGAAATCCAAACTTCAAGAGGAATACATAAAAAGAATTGATGATCTTTATGACAGACCACGGAGCTCTGACAGTGACAAATTCAATACTGAATCAGATGACTCTGCTGGCACCATTGCCAAAAAGAGGAAAAATAGAAGCAAAGCTATGATGAGAGTTCCTCCTGCCAAGGCCAAAGATGCAAATGACATACCATATTATATTCTGCATGACTGGCAGATTACAGAGCCCTGGATGCAATATTCCAAAAATCAGTTAAAGGCTATGAAGAAGAAAAGGAAACTGGACAAGTATGAGAAAGGATCCTCTCAGTATCAACGTCCTCCTCCTCCTCCAGATTCAGGATCTTGTGGAGGCTCTGCATTTCAATCTTCAGATTCAAAGCAAAGTTCCTCTCAACCCTCTCAAAGATATCAGCCCAGAGGACAGTATCAAAAAGGTTATCATTCAAGAAGAGGACAACATAGAGGAAGTCAGAGAGAATATAGAACCTATTCCAGACAGCAAAGGGAAGTACAAGGGCATATGGATTTAACTCAAGGTCCTTTTCCTTACAAACTTAGAGATACTGTTGTTACAAGAACATCTACTGCTTCAGAAACTATAAATTGATATGAACCTTCAATTCCTTTTGAGGATCCAAAAACAATCCAGTATCATGGACTGCCAGGATGAAAGAGCTTGCTGCTCTAGATCAGTTGAAAAAGGCCAGAGAACAAGGGAAAGATACTTCTAACATCACTACACTTTCAGAATAAAGAAAGACAGAACTGGAGAGATATGCTTAAAGAAAGTTCTTTGATCCAGAAGATTACATGAAACTGCATCCTGAGGCTGTAGTTCCAAGGCCCAGATCCCAAACCTCCTTAGGTGCAGAAGATGACAGAAGATCAAAGAAAGATGCTCTCAATCCCAATAGGGAGATTTTATTTAAGAAAGGCAGTGAAAGAAAATGAATTCTGTAAGCAGACAGTACATCTATATCTGAACATTTGCTGACATTCCTTTTGAGTTCTGCAATGCTGCTTTGATTATGTTTTCTGTATTGTTAGTTTAGCTTTTATTTTTGTATGTATGATTCTGTATTTCCTGATTATGTCCTGTAAATAGTAATCCTAACCCAAATAGGGGGAGATTGTTGGAACACCATATTACTAATTTGGGCAAGGATCACTATGTTATTAGGAAAATTGTTTGACCTAGTTGTATAAGCGAAAAGGTCAAATTAGAATGAGTCTAGGGCTTAGAACTTAGGTTTGGAGCTGCCCCTGGGACCACTCAGAGATCAGGACTAAGTACTGAGACAAGATAATTTTCGTCGAGCTCAGTTCGACGAAACGTCGAACTCCGTTCGACGTTCTTTGAGCTCAACTCTGCAAGTCGTCGAACTCCGGTCGACGATCTTCAAGCTCAGATCGACGTTTTGTCTTCAGCTATTTTCAAAGTCGCTGAGCTCAGTTCGATGATCGTAGAGCTCAGGTCGAAGTTTTCTGTCTCTAGTATAAATCCAATCTCTGAGCTCAGTTCAATGATCGTAGAGCTCAGATCGACGATTTCTGTGAGAGATCGACGCTTTCAGAATTCAAATTCAAGAAAAGTTATGGAATTCATTCATATTCTTCCAGAGTTATTTTCTGCATTTATTGCAAAGGATTCTCTAGCCGTTTCAAGCAATCTGATGCAAGTTTCAAGGAAGATTAAAAGGAATGTTGCTTAGGACTTTCCCCAGAGATAGTTGTCATTTATGGAAGTCATTTATGACTGAGTAACGACCATCTAAGTCAGAATCTGATATACTCCTTCAGAATATGTTTTTGAAAAAATAACAGATCAATACAATTATAGAGACAAGAGATATACAGCAGAATTAGATTGAAAAGAGACACAGAAGAGTGAACAACAAAAACTCTCTGATCAAGAGTTCATCTTCTGAGATTTACAAATTTATTGAATTCTAAATCTTCAAGAACACAAGAAAGTTTTCTGTGGAGGAAATCTTCTGCTACTCAACTCCTCCAAATCATCAAGTGTTCAAAAGCTTCAACATCAAGAACTCCAGACATCAAACATTTCAGCATCTGCTGAAATCATCAATTGCTGGAGATCTGAAGCAACTGAAGACCTATCACCCTAGCAAAGCTCACCTTCCTGAACTCTTACAGATCTCAGGGGGAGCTTTGACATCATCATCCACTTGTCTTCTCTCAGATTGTTGACAGAGAAGAACAACTCAACTCTTTCTTTCTTTTTCCTTTCCCTCCTGTAAAAGGGTTTTTCAAAACTCCCTTCAAAAGTTCTGAGACTGGTTTTTGAGACCTTGTCAAAACTCAGTGGTGGCAAGACACCTTATCAAAAAATCTAGTTTTGGTTTTTTGAGTACCTTATCAAAAGCTCATTGGTGCCCAGGACACCTGATCAATTATTCCTGCAGTGGATTCCTACCAAGGGTGGTAGAAGAGTGGATGTACCCAGATTGTTGGGGAACCACTATAGATCCTTGTGTCATCTGGTTGCTGTGTGTTTGTCTTTGCTGTGTGCTGTGTGATTCTTTATTTCTTGCTTTAGTTTTTACTTCAATGCAAGCACCTTACACATATACATAAATTTAAGTATTCCACTGTTGTACTATTTAAATTGTGAATTATTTTAAAATACTCTATTCACCCCCCCCCTCTAGAGTTAAGGTAGATCTTTTCCTCACTTTCATGCTACTCCCTCCTTATTTATCGTGTGTCCCAAGAATCCAACTTCTTCTAGCCAAAATTCGCATTTACTAAATTTGGCGAAGAGAGAGTGCTCCCGGAGTTTTAGTAGCACCATCTGCAGGTGCCGAGTATGGTCCATCTTGGTCTTCGAGTAGATTAGGATGTCATCTATGAAGACGATGATAAAGTTATCCAAGAAAGGTTCGAAGACTCTATTCATCAGGGCCATGAAGGCGGAAGGCGCGTTGGTGAGCCCAAAGTGCATCACTAGGAATTCATATAGACCATATCGGGAGCTAAAGGCAGTCTTGGGGATATCTTCCTCTCGGATTCGAAGCTGGTAATAGCCGGATCTCAGGTCCATCTTGGAAAACACGGATGCACCTTGCAACTGATCGAACAGTTCGTTGATTCTAGGGGGATAGGTATTGCGTACAGTCAGCTTATTCAGCTCCCTGTAGTCGATGCACAGTCGCAGAGTCCCGTCTTTCTTCTTGACAAAAAGTACCGGGGCTCCCCAGGACGAGGAACTAGGGCGGACGAATCCAGCATCTATTAGTTCCTGTAGCTGGATATTTAGTTCAGTCAGCTCCCTTTTGACCATCCGGTAGGGGGCTCGTGATACTGGCCGTGCTCCGGACACGATCGATCTGAAAGTCGACCTCTCGCTTGGGTGGCAATCCCGGGAGGTACTCAGGGAAAATATCCAGAAAGTCGCGGACTACTGGGACCTTGGAGAGCACCTGGGATTTGTCTTCCATCTCGAAGTAGATAAGATATACTTCGTCCTTCTGTCGGACGGATTTCACCATCTACGTAGAAGTCAAGATAATACGCGAGACAGAGGGCACACCTGTCAACGTGATGATCTGGCCATTCGGGTTCTGTAGCCGGACTTCTCGCGTGGAACAGTTTATCTGGGCTTGGTGCTCGGTCAACCAGTCCATTCCCAGAATTATGTCGAATCCAGTTATTGCTAGGATGGTTGCGTAGATTTCAAATTCTACTTCACCTAGCATAGCTTAGAACGAGCACTTTTCGGTAGAAGTCATATCCGACCCGTCCGGTAAATGGATTCGTATAGACAGTCCGGTCGAACGAACAACATTTCCTTTTATTGCGATGAATTCGTGGGAGATGAAAGAATGAGTTGCTCCCGTGTCGAAAAGGGTTTTGGCAAGAAGTCCTTCTACCAACAAGATTCCTGATGATATGGGAATATATATATATATATATATATATATATATATATATATATCAACTATCTAATACAGAGGATATAAGCACACATAAGTAATATACAACATCAGTAGTCAGATCCGATATCTCTCTATCGCCTAAGATATATACCTATGACTATGTCAGGGGTCGGTCCGTGCTGCAGGTCAAGTGCGTAGTCCTCCTGGGGCGCTGCTCGGCCCCGTTGGCCTCTCCTGCCAGCTCTTCCTCTGTGGCCTCTCTGACCCTGCCCTCGTGCTGGTTGTCCACCCTGAACAACTCCCAATCCGGGTCTCCCCATTGCCTGAGGGCAAAAGGACCTCATATGTCCTGGCTGATGACATAAGAAGCAGTTCCCTGCGAAGGGAACATCTCGTCGAGCCACTAGTGGGGGCTGCGGTGCTGGAGCTGGTCTGACGTCTGGCTGTGCAGCTGGGGGTGCTGGGGGTGCTGGGGGTGCTGGGGGTGCTGGGGGTGCTGGGGGTGCTGGGGGTGCCTATAATGTTGCCTGCGGTGCTGCTGTCTGCGCTCTCTATCTTGTCTGTGGGGAGCAACTCCTCCGTGTTGCCTCTGGTCTCGAGGGAGCTCTTCCTGACCTCTGCGCCGCTGAGCCACCGTCTGCTGGTCCAACTCTAAAGTTGCTGCATGGGTGGCTATGGTGTGGAAGGTGGTCTGAGAGAGCATAATCAGGGCCTGCCTCAGGTCATCTTGTAGTCCTCGGTAGAACCGAGAAGCTCTATCCCTGTCAGAGGCAGCCAGGTACCCGGCGAAGCGAGCCAGATGTATGAACTCTCTCTCATACTCTGCCACAGTACGGTTGCCCTATCGGATGAGCAGGAACCTCTCTTGCAGCGTGGCTCGGTCTGTATCTGTGATAAAGAACTCTAGTAGAGCTATGGAGAACTCTCTCCAAAGGATCATGCTCATCGGCCTACCTCGAAAGGTAGAGCGACTAGCCGCTCTCCACCAATCCCTCCCATATCCCTCCAAGAGGGTCACCACCAAAGAAACTGCTGCCACAGCTGGGCACATCATCCCTACTAACAGCTCCTCCACTCGCTCCACCTACTCCTCTACCTGAATGGCCGTCTCTGTACCCCTGAAAGGGGGAGGCCTCAGTCCTCGTAAAGTCATTAGTAGATCGGTGGGTGCGGTCATCTCTCGTGGCAGCTGTGCAAGGGCATCACGGAAAGTCGCTAATATAGCCATCAGTGTCTGCCCCATATCTGTCTCGGCAAACGGTACGGTCGCGGGAGCGACCGGGTCTGGTGGTGGGGTAGCTGGAACATATCCTCTAGACGAGGATCCCCCGTTACTGTCCTCCGGTATCTGGAGAAGTAAAAGGAAAGAGTGTAAGTATTTTGTAAAAGTAGTGGCAATTTGCAAAAATGACAGACAAAGCGGAAACAACGGTGTATGGGCATACAATCGTACAGTCTAGAATCCCTAAGCCTCTACACTAAAGTTCACCAGGCTTCCGCTGCAAGGTTTGTCCCGAACCTAAAACGAAGCAAGGGATGAAGGGATCCTGAGACTTCTCCACAAGTAAGAATCGTGATCGCTCTGATCCATTTGTAGCACCCCCCCCCCCCCAACCTTTTGCCGGGGTCGGGCCGAAGGGGGTACTATTGGCCCAAGACGCCCACCCAGTGCTCATAGGGGAAACGATCCACCCTGTCCAAGCACTAGATGACCGCCTTGGTTGGCTCGAATCATAACATTCACAACCCATCAGAATATAGCGGAAGCATTAACAAAAAACCATTGCAGATTTATATATCACATATCAAAATTACAGCGGTTCTAGGGCCGAAGCCTAAGTACTTATATAAGCCCGTGGGCTATACATGTGCTACATATAATCCTCATATACTCTCTCTCTCTCTCTCTCTACGCTGCTTGGCGGAACTCACGTCTCTAAACTTTGGGGATGGTGGGGTGCATCTGCTCGAGTAGACATAGCTGCTGGCGTAATCTCCTGCGGCAGCGGGTCACTACGGTGCTCCACCTCCTGTGAATGGTTAATCAAATAACCGTTAGTCACAGAGCTAAGTGGAAACAAATCTCCTCCCCGGATCCACATCCTGGGGACGAGCACTCACCCACCCAATAGAAGTAAATAGCCGAAGCACGAGAGGGTTAGCACAATATTCCATATATGAACAGCTAGGATCAAATATAAAAGAGTGCAATATAACCGGAAAGAGCAACAATAGTATAAAGTGGTTATAACAATACTCTACTAGCTCATCAGCACAATATGTTTTCATATCCTGAATTCTATCGCAAGCATTCACAGTCGCGCACATACCGCAGGCATTCACAGCCGCGCACATACCGCAGGCCTTCACAGTCGCGCACACAAACCCTATGTCGACATAGTTTGGATCGCTTCTGTTCCAGCAGGGTAGCGAGCCCCGCGGGCCTCACTGATGTGGCTGTCGGTGACAGTGGCCAGTCCTGCCACTTCTGGGGTGATCGTACCGCGCAACCTCAGGCCTTAACGTACAACCTGGGGTACTCTTGGATATGAGCAACATCCAGCGAATCATTTTGGCCGACCAGCGGAGGAAACCCGACGAGGAATAAAATGGCCGGTCACCCGTGGTGTCCATCTCCCTGTCGCCTTGAGTCATCAACCTTCCCGCACCGGTACGAACGGTCTGCGGAAGGGACTGACCCGCCACTATTCCACCGCAAGCAATTTACAAACAATCAATCAACGGCAAACATAATACACACCGGGTCTATGTCGGCCTGCCCTACTAGGCTAAAACTTCGGGTGGCGGCGCTTAGCTCTACTTTCGTCAAGGAGCGTGGGAGCGCATTATTTGGGGCTAGACCTGCAGGAATACCTCAACTCCAGTTATCCTCAACTAAGCCGCAACCTTAATAATGACTGCTCGTCAGAGCAGGACCCGGGATTATAATATTAAATTGCAATGAGGACAAATACGGTGTTTATGCTGCTTATTTAAAGTGCTGGAAAGAAACGTGACCAGTACGAAACTGGAGTAGCACTGAATTAAAAGTACTTGACCAGTACGAGACTGGAGTAAAGCTGAATTAAAAGTACTTGACCAGTACGAGACTGGAGTAGAACTGAATTAAAAGTACTTGACAAGTACGAGACTGGAGTAGAACTGAATTAAAAGTACTTGACCAGTACGAGACTGGAGTAGAACTGAATTAAAAGTACTTGACCAGTACGAGACTAGAGTAAAGCTGAATCAAAAGTATTTGACCAGTACGAGACTGGAGTAGAACTGAATTAAAAGTACTTGACCAGTACGAGACTAGAGTAGAACTTAATTAAAAGTACTTGACCAGTACGAGACTGGAGTATAACTGAATTAAAAGTACCTGACCAGTACGAAACTGAAATAGAACTGAATTAAAAGTACTTGACCAGTACGAGAATGGAGTAGAACTGAATTAAAAGTACCTGACCAGTACGAGACTTGAGTAGAACTGAATTAAAAGTACTTGACCAGTACGAGACTGGAGTAGAACTTAATTAAAAGTACTTGACCAGTATGGGACTAGAGTAAAGCTGAATTGAAAGTACTTGAATTGAAAAGAATAAAGGAACAGGACCAGTGTAAGACTGGAATAATCATAAAGAAAATGGTTAGTAGTCCAATCACTCCATCCAGGAGGCTTCAGTCTCATCTCCGTTCTCAGGAGGCACATTCAGTTCTTTTTCAGTTTTTAATAAGGCTTCATTGGATTACACCCATTATTAAGATCCGATTATGATTTGGTTGCGCCTTATTAATCACGGCTTAATCGGATCAGGGGCTTATCAGGAGTTACACTCTCATTATTTATCGAGAATAATTCGCAACACGCTGCTCGTAGTCTCACTTTTCGAGCATGTCCAGATCACCCGAGAGTCGAGGCGCTCGACGGTTTCACAAAGCCTCGGAACACACGAAGCTTGGTCACTTGCCTCAGCCACTCCCGTCGATACGATAACTTTGAATTTATTATTCAAATTAGAGAGGATAGTCGCGCGCTCCAATTTTCATTTTCAAAGAAAACGAGCGTAATAATTTCCGAACGCGACCCTAGGCTTCAAGATTTTAGGAAAAATATCAAAACTTATCCCCATGACCCCAAATTTTGATACAACCCTTAAGAGAGCCTAAAATGCGCCTTGTAATTTTTTTTGTAATTTTCCAAAGTGTTTTGGGCCTTTAATTTGGCCAAACAAATTTTATTTAGGCTTTTTAAAAATACCAAATCAACTCCAAAAATTCTCAAAATTTTTGTGAAGACTGCCCTCATCAAGCAAAACAATTTTCATGTTCAAAAATTTTTCATGAGGGCTCTATCTTAGCCTCTGAAAAATCAAATCCATTATAATAATATAATATTATAATAATTATATATATTATTATAATATAATATATATATTATAAATAAAAATTCCTGTTCATCTTCTCTTCCCCCCCCCCCCCCCCCCCGCTGGAACGAATCCGCCGCCCTTACGGGCCTTCCTCGTCGCCGGCCGGCCACCTGCCGGTCGTGGCTCCGCCCCCGGCCGACTGCCCGGGGGTGGGCGCTCCCTCCGGCGGTGGTCCGGCGGCCCGCCGCCGTCGGCCATCGCCGGAGTTTTTTATTATTATTATTTTAAACGGGAGGGAAGGGGAGAACGGCGGCAGCGCTCCGGCCGCCGAGGGCGTCATGCAAAAGGTTCAAAATGAAGAAGGGGGAGGGAGAAGGCTTCCACCTGTGTTCGGCGGGCTTGGGAGGGGCCGCCTTGGTTGGACATGGCTCAAGGTGGTGGTGAAGGGGGAGGAGCTCCTCGGCTTGGCTTTTTCCGGCCACCAGAGCTCCGGCAGAGGGGGGAGCAGGGGGAGGGCTTCTCTGAGAGGTGTGAGGGAAAGAGAGGGGGTTGGATGACTTTTATAGGGAGGGGGAACTTCCTCCCTTTGGGTGGTGTGGGACTAATCCCTCTTTAGGGAGGGATTAATCCCCACCCTCCAGCTGTCCAATGACAGCTGGAGGTCCCCCTATTTTTTTCCCATGTGGGGAAAAGGGAAGGAGCCCTTATGGCTTGGGCCTTAAGGTGGGAAAGAGAGAGAGAGAGGGAGAGAGAGAAGTGGGTGGGCCTCCACTTGTAGTGGGATGGGGGCTTGCTGGTTGGGGGCCCAAGGAGAGTGAGGGGGGTATGGGCCATCCTTCTTTGGAGAGGAGGAGGGCTCTCCTCATTTGGAGAAAAATCCAAAAAGTGAATTTTTAGGAGGGTTTGACCAAGTCAACCCTAGGATGGGTCTCCCTTGCTAGTCAAAGCCAATGTGGGTCCAAGTTGTCGGGGTCTGAAAGTTCGGGTGTCGTGTCACAATTGGTGTGCGCACGCTTTTCGATGCACGATTATGCTTGATTTGACCACGAGTTGACCAATTGTCGTCGAAATTGACCGGAATGACTTTTGTTGACTTCGTATTGACCATACAAATCCAATGTCACTGACTGGGGTTGAATCGGAGTCCGTTTGGCGAAAGTCCGAAATTTGCGCGTCGCAGCGTGCTAAAACGGTCAAAACGCTCATGATCATCGTTAGGCTTTGAATCGCGACGCAACGAGTTCTGATGCGTTCATATCAACTATACAAAGTCATAGGAATTGACAGAACTCAAATCGGAGTTCTCTAGCTCGATACCCTGCCTAGGATTGCCTCATACCGGGTCACGGGTAGAGGCTCGGGTCACTTTTATTGGGCCCACTAGGGCTCTGGTGGCCCAATAAAAGTTGGGATGTTGCAATCCAATAAAAATAAAAGGATTTTCGTCCCCGAAAATTTGCTTGAAGTAGGGGGAAAAGTAACATACCTGGGAAAAGAGCTCTGGGTGCTTTTCTCGGAGGAGTGCTTCAGGTTCTCACGTGAACTCTTCTCGTCCGCAGTTTGACCATAGTATCTTAACCATTAGAATGGTTTTATTACATAGTGTCTTGACCTTATAATCCACTACTCTGACGGGTTCGAGCTGGACGGATCTATCTGACTGTAGCTGCACCGATGGAGTAGGAAGGTACTGCTCTGGTTACTGGAGGACTCGTCTCAAGGAAGAGACATGAAACACATCGTGAAGATTCCCCAACTCTGGGGGCAAGGCCAAATGATAGGCGACAGAGCCAACACGCTCTATCACCGAATAGGGGCCCAAGAAGCGGGGATCTAACTTTTTCTGCTTCCTCAACCGGGAGACACCATGCATGGGCTTTATTTTCAAAAACACCATTTCCCTCACACTGAACTCCACCGGTCGGTGTCGCGCATCATAGTACTTAGCCTGCCGGCTTTGCGCTTCCCGCATTCGCTCCTGAATCATCCGTATCGCTGCCGTAGTGTCATCAATGTAAGCCACTCCCAAGGCTTCCGGGTCCTCTTCCTGAGCCCAAGTCAACGGGGTTCGGCAACGCCTTCCATACAATGCCTCGTATGGAGCCATCTTAATGTTTGCCTGGTAGCTGTTATTGTATGAAAATTCGACTAACGGCAACAACTGCTCCCATGGCTCATTGTGCTCCACTATGCACAGTCGAAGAAGATCCTCCATCGTCCAGTTCGTCCTCTCCGTCTGTCCGTCTGTCTGTGGGTGGAAGGCGGTACTGAAGGCCAACTTGGTTCCCAAATACGCCTGCACCCGCTTCCACTCCTTAGATGTGAAACGCCTGTCACGATCTGACACGATGGACTTTGGTACTCCGTGGAATCGTACCACTTGCTCTAAGAACATCCTGGCCAGGATATCTACTCCGTCACCCTTTCGGTTCTGATTGAACCGTGCTACCTTGGTGAGTCGATCTACGACCACCCAAATTAAGTCATTCCTAGCGCGAGATCGAGGTAGGCCGTGGACGAAGTCCATGGAGATGTCTTCGAACTTCCACTCTGGTATCGGCAGGGGCTGTAATAGGCCTCCTGGACTGCGACATTTGGCTTTGACCTTCTGACAGGTCTGACACTTGGCCACGAAGTTGGCGACATCTCTTTTCATTCCATGCCAGTAGATGGTCCTGCGCAAGTCTACGTACATCTTAACTATGCCAGGGTGAATTGAGTACCTAGACTGATGAGCCTCATGCAAAATTTCTTCACGAATCCCTCCGGTTGCGGGAACAAATATGTGATGCTTGAATTGCAGGATCCCGTCATGCAGTTTATAATCCTCCTGTGCCCCTCCTTGCAGAGATCAGATGATTGGCATCACCTCTGGGTCGATCTTCTGAGCTTCTTGTATCTGGTCCCGGATGTCGCATTGGATTTTCATCCAATATAGTTGCGAGTAGTACTCTTCCGGATTTCTTCGGGCAACCAGGGTAATTTCCATGTCTATCAAAGACTGGAAGAGTTCTTTAGAGATCTGCTCCATCCAACTCCCGGCTATTGCAGGCTGGCGGTTCAAGGCGTCAGCGACTCTGTTAGCCTTCCCGGGGTGATATTGGAGAGCGAAGTCGTAATCGCATAAGAATTTCAGCCATCGGCGCTGTCGGAGGTTCAGCTCCTTCTGCGTGAAGATATACTTGAGGCTCTTGTGCTCGGAGAAGATCTCGCATCTTACTCCGTACAAATAATGCCTCCAGATTTTAAGGGCGAAGACGACGGCGCCCAACTCTAAATCGTGCACCACGTAGTTTAACTCGTGCTACTTTAATTGTCGCGAAGCGTAGGCCACTATCTTGTCGTGCTGCATTAGGACTGCTCCCAATCCCTTCAGGGAAGCATCGGTGTAGATTTGGAATCCCTCGGTCCCTGTGGGGATCGTAAGGATTGGCGCAGAAGTTAGCCGCTTCTTCAGCTCGACAAACGCAGCCTCACACTCTGCCGTCCATCGGAATGTGGCATCCTTCTTGGTGAGAGCAGTTAGGGGTAGGGCAATCTTGGAAAAACCCTCGACAAACTTCCTGTAGTATCCGGCAAGACCGAGGAAACTACAGATATCTGCAGCTGTCCTGAGTGGTGGCCGATTTTGTACTGCCTGGATCTTGGCTTGGTCCACTGCTACTCCCTCCTTGTTTATCGTGTGCCCCAAGAATCCAACTTCTTCTAGCCAAAATTCGCATTTACAAAATTTGGCGAAGAGAGAGTGCTCCCGGAGTTTTAGTAGCACCATCTGCAGGTGCCGAGTATGGTCCATCTTGGTCTTCAAGTAGATTAGGATGTCGTCTATGAAAACGATGACAAAGTGATCCAAGAAAGGTTTGAAGACTCTATTCATCAGGGCCATGAAGGCGGAAGGCGCGTTGGTGAGCCCAAAGGGCATCACTAGGAATTTATATAGACCATATTGGGAGCTAAAGGCAGTCTTGGGGATATCTTCCTCTCGGATTCGAAGCTGGTAATAGCCGGATCTCAGGTCCATCTTGGAAAACACGGATGCACCTTGCAACTGATCGAACAGTTCGTCGATTCTAGGGAGGGGATAGGTATTGCGTACAGTCAGCTTATTCAGCTCCCTATAGTCGATGCACAGTCGCAGAGTCCCGTCTTTCTTCTTGACGAAAAGTACCGGGGCTCCCCAGGGCAAGGAACTAGGGCGGACGAATCCAGCATCTATTAGTTCTTGTAGCTGGATCTTTAGTTCAGTCAGCTCCCTTGGGGCCATCCGGTAGGGGGATCGTGATACTGGCCGTGCTCCGGACACGAGCTCGATCTGAAAGTCGACCTCTCGTTGGGGTGGCAATCCCGGGCGGGACTCAGGGAAAATATCCGGAAAGTCGCGGACTACTGGGACCTTGGAGAGCACCTGGGATTTGTCTTTCATCTCGAAGTAGATAAGATATACTTCGTCCTTCTGTCAGACGGATTTCACCATCTGCGTAGAAGTCAAGATAATACGCGAGACAGAGGGCACACCTTTCAACGTGACGATCTGGCCATTCGGGTTCTGTAGCCAGACTTCTCGCGTGGAACAGTTTATTTGGGCTTGGTGCTCGGCCAACCAGTCCATTCCCAGAATTATGTCGAATCCAGTTATTGCTAGGATGGTTGCGTAGATTTCAAATTCTACTTCACCTAGCATAGCTTGGAACGAGCACTTTTCGGTAGAAGTCATATCCGACCCGTCCGGTAAACGGATTCGTATAGACAGTCCGGTCGAACGAACAACATTTACTTTTGTTGCGATGAATTCGTGGGAGACGAAAGAATGAGTTTCTCCCGTGTCGAAAAGGGTTTTGGCAAGAAGTCCTTCTACCAACAAGATTCCTGACGATATGGGAATATATATATATATATATATATATATATATATATATATATATATATATATATATCAACTATCTAATACAGAGGATATAAGCAAACATAAGTAATATACAACATCAGTAGTCAGATCTGATATCTCTCTATCGCCTAAGATATATACCTATGACTATGTCAGGGGTCGGTCCGTGCTGCAGGTCGAGTGCGTAGGCCTCCTGGGCGCTGCTCGGCCATGTTGGCCTCTCCTGTCAGCTCTGCCTTGCGGCCTCTCTGACCCTGCCCTCGTGCTGGCTGTCCACCCTGAACAGCTCCCAATCCGGGTCTCCCCATCGCCTAAGGGAAAAAGGCCCTCATATGTCCTGGCTGATGACATAAGAAGCAGTTCCCTGCGAAGGGAACATCTTGTCGGGCCACTAGTGGGGGCTGCGGTGCTGGAGCTGGTCTGACGTCTGGCTGTGTAGCTGGGGGTGCTGGGGGTGCCTGTGGGCGCCTATAAGGCTTCCTGCGGTGTCGCTGTCTGCGCTCTCTATCTTGTCTGTTGGGAGCAACTCCTCCCTATCGCCTCTGGTCTCGAGGGAGCTCTTCCTGACCTCTGCGCCGTTGAGCCACCGTCTGCTGGTCCAACTCTAAAGCTGCTGCATGGGTGGCTATGGTGTGGAAGGTGGCTTGAGAGAGCATAATCAGGGCCTACTTAAGGTCATCTCGTAGTCCTCGGTAGAACCGAGAAGCTCTATCCTTATCGGAGCCAGCCAGGTTCCCGGCGAAGCATGCCAGGTGTATGAACTCTCTCTCATACTCTGCCACAGTGTGGTTGCCCTGTCGGATGAGCAGGAACCTCTCTTGCAGCGCGGCTCGGTCTGTATCTGTGATAAAGAACTCTAGTAGAGCTATGGAGAACTCTCCCCAAAGGATCGTGCTCATCGGCCGACCTTGAAAGGTAGAGCGACTAGCCGCTCTCCACCAATCCCTCGCATATCCCTCCAAGAGGGTCACCACCAAAGAAACTGCTGCCACAGCTGGGCACATCATCCCTACTAACAGCTCCTCCACTCGCTCCACCCACTCCTCTACCTGAATGGCCGTCTCTGTACCCCTGAAAGGGGGAGGCCTCAGTCCTCGAAAAGTCATCAGTAGATCGGTGGGTGCGGTCATCTCTCGTGGCGGCTGTGCAAGGGTATCACGGAAAGTCGCTAGTATAGCCGTCAGTGTCTGCCCCATATCTGTCTCGGCAAACGGTACGGCCGCGGGAGCGACCGGGTCTGGTGGTGGGGTAGCTGGAACATATCCTCTGGACGAGAATCCCCGTTACTGTCCTCCGGTATCTGGATAAGTAACAAGAAAGAGTGTCAGTATTTACAAAAGTAGTGGCAATTTGCAAAAACGACAGACAAAGCGGAAACAACGGTGTATGGGCATACTATCGTACAGTCTAGAATCCCTAAGCCTCTACACTAGGGTTCACCAGGCTTCCGCTGCAAGGTTTGTCCCGAACCTAAAACGAAGCGAGGGATGAAGGGATCCTGAGACTGCTCCACAAGGAAGAATCGTGATCGCTCTGATCCATTTGTAGCACCCCCCCAACCTTTTGCCCGGGTCGGACCGAAGGGGGGTACTACTGGCCCAAGATGCCCACCCAGTGCTCATAGGGGAAACAATCCACTATGTCCAAGCACTAGATTACCGCCTTGGTTGGCTCGAATCATAACATTCACAATCCATCAGAATATAGCGGAAGCATTAACAGGAAACCATTGCAGATTTATATATCACATAACAAAATTACAGCGGTTCTAGGGCCGAAGCCTTGGTACGTATATAAGCCTGTGGGCTACACATGTGCTACATATAATCCTCATATACTCTCTCTCTACGTTGCTTGGCGGAACTCACGCCTCTAAACTCTGGAGACGGTGGGGGTGCATCTGCTCGAGTAGACCTAGCTGCCGGCGTAATCTCCTGCGGCAGCGGGTCACTACGGTGCTCCACCTCCTGTGAATGGTTAATCAAATAACCGTTAGTCACAGAGCTAAGTGGAAACAAATCTCCTCCCCGGATCCACATCCTGGGGACGAGCACGCACCCACCCAACAGAAGTAAATAGCTGAAGCACGAGAGGGTTAGCACAATATTCCATATATGAACAGCTAGGAACAAATATAAAAGAGTGCAGTATAACCGGAAAGAGCAGCAATAGTATAAAACAGTTATAACAATGCTCTACTAGCTCATCAGCACAACATGTTTTCATATCCTGAATTCTATCGCAGGTATTCACAACCGCGCACATACCGCATGCATTCACAGCCGCGCACATACCGCAGGCCTTCACAGCCGCGCACACAAACCCTATGTCAACATAGTTTGGACCGCTTCTATTCCAGCAGGGTAGCGAGCCCCGCGGGCCTCACCGATGTGGTTGTCGGTGACAGTGGCCAGTCCTGCCACTTCTGGGGGTGATCGTACCGCACAACCCCAGGCCCTAACGTACAACCTGGTGTACTCTTGGATATGAGTGACATCCAGCGAATCATTTTGGTCGACCAGCGGAGGAAAACCCGACGGGGAGTAAAATGGCCGGTCACCCGTGGTGCCCATCTCCCTGTCGCCTTGAGTCGTCAACCTTCCCGCACCGGTACGAACGGTCTGCGGAAGGGACTGACCCGCCACTATTCCACCGCAAGCAATTTACAAACAATCAATCAACGACAAACATAATACACACCGGGTCTACGTCGGCCTACCCTACTAGGCTTAAACTTCGGGCGGCGGCGCTTAGCTCTACTTTCGTCAAGGAGCGTGGGAGCACATTATTTGGGGCTAGACCTGGAGGAATACCTCAACTCCAGTTATTCCCAACTAAAGCTCAACCTTAATAATGACTGCTCGTCAGAGCAGGACCCGGGATTATAATAGTAAATTGCAATGAGGACAAATGCGGTGTTTATGTTGCTTATTTAAAGTGCTGGAAAGAAACGTGACCAGTACGAAACTGGAGTAGCACTGAATTTAAAGTACTTGACCAGTACGAGACTGGAGTAAAACTGAATTAAAAGTACTTGACCAGTACGAGACTGGATTAGAACTGAATTAAAAGTACTTGACCAGTACGAGACTGGAGTAGAACTGAATTAAAAGTACTTGACCAGTACGAGACTGGAGTCGAACTGAATTAAAAGTACTTGACCAGTACGATACTGGAGTAGAACTGAATTAAAAGTACTTGACCAGTACGAGACTGGAGTAAAGCTGAATTAAAAGTACTTGACTAGTACGAGACTGGAGTAGAACTGAATTAAAAGTACTTGACCAGTACGAGACTGGAGTAGAACTGAATTAAAACTACTTGACCAGTACGAGACTGGAGTAGAACTGAATTAAAAGTACTTGACTAGTACGAGACTGGAGTATAACTGAATTAAAAGTACCTGACCAGTACGAGACTGAAGTAGAACTGAATTAAAAGTACCTGACCAGTACGAGACTGGAGTAGAACTAAATTAAAAGTACCTGACCAGTACGAGACTGGAGTAGAACTGAATTAAAAGTATTTGACCAGTACGAGACTGGAGTAGAACTTAATTAAAAGTACTTGACCAGTACGAAACTGGAGTAAAGCTGAATTGAAAGTACTTGAATTGAAAAGAATAAAGGAACGGGACCAGTGCAAGACTGGAATAATCATAAAGAAAATGATTAGTAGTCCAATCACTCCATCCAGGTGGCTTCAGTCTCATCTACGTTCTCAGGAGGCATATTCAGTTCTATTTCAGTTCTTAATAAGGCTTCATTGGATTACACATATTATTAAGATCCGATTATGATTTGATTGCGCCTTATTAATCACGGCTTAATCGGATCAGGGGCTTATCAGGAGTTACACTCTCATTATTTATCGAGAATAATCCGCAATTCGCTGCTCGTACTCTCACTTTCCGAGCATGTCCAGATCACCCGAGAGTCGAGGCGCTCGACGGTTTCACAAAGCCTCGGAACACACGGAGCTTGGTCACTTGCCTCAGTCACTCCCATCGATACGATAACTTTGAATTTATTATTCAAATTAGAGAGGATAGTCGCGCGCTCCAATTTTCATTTTCGAAGAAAACGAGCGTAATAATTTCCGAACGCGATCCTAGGCTTCTAGATTTTAGGAAAAATATCAAAACTTATCCCCATGACCCCAAATTTTGATACAACCCTTAAGAGAGCCTAAAATGAGCCTGGTAAATTTTTTGTAATTTTCCAAAGTTTTTTGGGCCTTTAATTTGGCCAAATAAATTTTATTTGGGCTTTTTAAAAATACCAAATCAACTCCAAAAATTCTCAAATTTTTTGTGGAGACTGCCCTTATCAAGGAAAATAATTTTCATGTTCAAAACTTTTTCATGAGGGCTCTATCTTAGCCTCTTAAAAATCAAATCCATTATAATAATATAATATTATAATAATTATATATATTATTATAATATAATATATATATTATAAATAAAAATTCCTGTTCATCTTCTCTCCCCCCCCCCCCCGCTGGAACGAATCCGCCGCCCTTACGGGCCTTCCCCGCCGCCCGCCGGCCACCTGCCGGCCGTGGCTCTGCCCCCGGCCGACTGCCCGGGGGTGGGCGCTCCCTCCGGCGGTGGTCCGGCGGCCCGCCGTCGTCGGCCATCGCCGGAGCTTTTTTATTATTATTTTAAACGGGAGGGAAGGGGATAATGGCGGCGGCGCTCCGGCCGCCGAGGGCGCCATGCAAAACGTTCAAAATGAAGAAGGGGGAGGGAGAAGGCTTCCACCTGTGTTCGGTGGGCTTGGGAGGGGGGCCGCCTTGGTCGGACATGGCTCAAGGTGGTGGTGGAGGGGGAGGAGCTCCTCGACTTGGCTTTTTCCGGCCACCAGAGCTCCGGCAGAGGGGGGAGCAGGGGGAGGGCTTCTCTGAGAGGTGTGAGGGAAAGAGAGGGGGTTGGGTGGCTTTTATAGGGAGGGGGAGGGGGAACTTCCTCCCTTTGGGTGGTGTAGGACTAATCCCTCCTTAGGGAGGGATTAATCCACACCCTCCAGCTGTCCAATGACAGCTGCTGTCCAATGACAGCTGGAGGTCCCCCTATTTTTTTTCCCCATGTGGGGAAAAGGGAAGGAGCCCTTATGGGCTTGGGCCTTAAGATGGGAAAGAGAGAGAGAGAGAGGGGGAGAGAGAGAAGTGGGTGGGCCTCCACTTATAGTGGGATGGGGGCTTGCTGGTTGGGGGCCCAAGGAGAGTGAGGGGGGTATGGGTCATCCTTCTTTGGAGAGGAGGGCTCTCCTCATTAGTAGAAAAATCAAAAAAGTGAATTTTTAGGAGAGTTTGACCAAGTCAACCCTAGGATGGGTGTCCCTTGCTGGTCAAAGTCAATGTGGGTCCAAGTCGTCGGGGTCGAAAAGTTCGGGTGTCGTGTCACAATTGGTGTGCACATGCTTTTCGATGCACGATTATGCTTGATTTGACCACGAGTTGACCAATTGTCGTCGAAATTTACCGGAATGACTTTTGTTGACTTCGTATTGACCATACAAGTCAATGCCACTAATTGGGGTTGAATCGGAGTCCGTTTGGCGAAAGTCCGAAATTTGCGCGTCGTAGCGTGCTAAAACGGTCAAAACGCTCATGATCATCGTTATGCTTTGAATCGTGACGCAACGAGTTCCGATGCGTTCGTATCAACTATACAAAGTCATAGGAATTGACAGACCTCAAATTGGAGTTCTCTAGCTCGATACCCTGCCTACGGTTGCCTCATACCGGGTCACGGGTAGAGGCTCGGGTCACTTTTATTAGGCCCACTAGGGCTCTGGTGGCCCAATAAAAGTCGGGATGTTACAGCACACACACTAGATGCTCTCAAGACGAAGTTAGTCTTTGTTGGGAATGATGAGCAGAAGAGAAGATGGAGGTGTATGGATCCTGCGATGAAGAGTTTCATCGTGTCGAGAGACGTTGTCTTCGATGAGCTGACGTCGTATTGGGGTAGCTCATGTGTGGAGCTAGTGGAGAGCAGGTTAGATGGTGGGCTGAAGGAGGCTGATGCTAAGAGTCAGTTGGAGTTACCCGTGTCACCAGGAGCTCTAGTTTTTTCTAGCTCCGGGGCAAAGGCATCTGGGTCTGGAAGCAGGGGGAGCGATGCTCCTGGTGCTTTTGGCTCGAAGACAGATGCTTCTGGTTTAAGAAGCAGGGGGAGCAATATTCCAGATAGTTCTTGTTCAAGAGCGGAGGCTTCTGGTTCGGGTAGTAGGGGGAGCGTTGCTCCAGGTGCTCCTGGTTCCAGTGCGGTGGCTTCTTGTTCAGGAAGCAAGGGGAGCATTGTTTCGGGATTGCCCCGGAATGGAGCTGGTTCAAGAGAAGCAGCGGAGGTGGCTAGCCGTGATCAGACTCTTCGGAGGTCGAAGAGGATCAGCAACCCACCAACTCGATATAGTAAAGGAAACGCGGTGAGCTTGGTCTCATGTTTCCTTCCAGACCCTCAGGTCGAGCGAGTACCTTCTAGTTGTGATGACACCACTAGAGTCAAGGAGGTGGATGATGTCATGGCTGAGGAAGTGACTACTCTCAGTGGTGACGAGGCTTGGGACCTTGTGCCCAAGATCGTTGGTGATACTCCTGTGACGCATGAGTGGAGGTCGAAGCTGAAGAAGAAGGCAGAGGGAAGCATGACTCATTTTGGGAGATGTTGGAGGACTCCCTCATGGTCTAGGATATGCAGGGCGGATACTATGTCTTGGATAACTCCTCGAAGACGCTATCTGAGGGACCAGGTGTATGGTTACGAGAGCTGCTGGGGTTATTCACCACTTCTCACTTCAAGGGGGGTGTTGAAAATGGTGAAGTGAAAGTGGGTGATTGGACGACTTGGGCGACCTGTCCGCACAGACTATGCGGACAGGAGTGGCGAACAGCCAGGTCGGCAGAGCTGTTGTAGACAGCTTGTTCTTTGACGGCTTGGGCGGTCTGTTCGCGAGGATTATGCGAACAGAATCGACGGCCTGCCAGGTTGGCTTATGCTCAGCAGACAGTTGGATCCCAGAAGGTAACCGGGCGGATAGCGACTCTATCAGCGGAGTCCGGCAAGCAGCGGACTGGACTGGAGCTCGATAGACCGACTTGGCAGAAGCCTTGGTATAGCTCTGGAGGAGCGGCTAGCGGAAGCCGCAGAGGTCGCCAGTCAGTGCAGACAGTTGTTGGAGTTCGCCAGGTCAGGCGGACTGGATCCAGTGTCCACCAGTAAGTGCGGACTGGCCCTTGTGGCTAGTGGTGTGGACTTGGTTTATTCTAAACCAAGTCCAGGTTTGGCTCAGTCCGGAGAGATCGTGCAGTTAAGCGCAGACTATTACTCAGTCCGCCGAGCTCGGCAACATTGCAATGTGCCTTGGTTGCGAGCTTGGAGAATGCGGACTAGAGTTTTGTCCGCAAGGCATGCAGACTGGAGCTGTGTCCGCTGAGTCCGGCAATTGCCATGGTGGCATGGTTGCGGGCTCGGGGTATGCGAGCTGGAGCTGTGTCTATGGATTAGCGGACAGTGTTGCTGCAGAGTCTGGCTGTGGAGGCATCCTGGCTTGGCCTTGGGCGACAAGGCGGACTGGCTTGTTTTCTGGCCTTGGTGAAGTAAGGTGGACTGGCTTGATGTCCGGCCTTGGAGATGCATAGGCGGTCTGGCTATCTCGCAGAGGTCGCGGCAGACTGGGAATGTATCCGCGGCTTGCGGATACACTTGTTCTTATTGCGGGATGAGGTGGTGATCCTATCGGCTAGGGCGGTGACCACACTTCTCGTCGTGCCTATAAATAGGACATCTGTCACATCAGGAAAAAAATGATTGAACAGTAAGTGAGCCCGCAAATAGTTGCTGCGGACTGGGTTTTGGTATCCGCCCAGGTTGAGGAGTTGACAGGTTTATGCTGTGCAGGTTGTGCGGATAGCGATGGAAAGTCAGGACTTGGCTCTGATTGCGGTCAGGGACAGTGCGGATTCTGCGGTTAAGCAACAAACGGTAAACAGCAGATCGCGGGCAGCGATCAGGCGGTTTTCTCTTTGTCAACTTATTTCGGGGTTCAATAAGTCGTCTGCTTCAGGCGGCCTGTTCAGTTCGGCTTCAGAGCCAGTGCGGTCTGGCAGCTAGGCGACCTCGCGGTTAGGCGGCATGCAGAACGGCAGCTAGAGCTAAGCATTGGAATAAGGGGTAGTCCGCGCAGTTTGGTTTGCTGTCTGGCGACCTGGCAGACTTGACGGTTTGTGCGGACTCCATAGTGCAACAATAGATCCGGCGGCTACTTGTTTAGTTCGCGCGGCTTGTCTTATCTTGTAATTGTAATTGTCTCTGCTCTCCCTGTGGTGGTTTTGGCGAATCATGTCTCGTCATGTATGTCTCGCCTTGTAAAGAAGATTGGTGTTATCAATAAAGATTCTTGTTGCTGCATGTGTTTCTGGTCGTGATTAACTTTAGTTGAGACAACTCCTGCTCATTTCAAGATCCAAAAAATTCAACAAAATACATATGTATAGCCAAAATAAGTACTAAGTTCTTATCACAGTATGCACTTAAACAACAAACGATTATACAATTTTTCATGCACATTATGTTTGCATCTAGCCTGAGATTTTGAAAAAATAGAGTTGCTAAAGGCACTGCAGTTTTAGCTAATCATATCGCAATTTTACATTAAATCTACTTCTAAAAAATACAAGCTGCATCGCAATTTCTCCTAATGTTTGATGTTGAGCACTAATTTTAGAAATGATATATTTTCAGAAAGGGCACTAATTTCTGGAAAATAGAATTTCAATACGGCTGTATTTACAAGGTTATACGCAATACAATAGGAATACGACCGTATCTACATGCAATACAATCGTATTATAAAAAAATGTTTTTTTATAACACACAAAATCCGACAAAACATAGGAATACATATGTATGACAAAAATATATAAGTACTAACTTCTTATCACAGCATGCACTTAAACAACAAACGACTACACATTTTATCATGCACAGAAAGATCTGTATCTAGTTGGTAGTTTGCGCATTATATTCAGGACAATACAACTGCAATACGATTGTATGTAATGCTAAATGTATATACATAACAGGTGTTGTATCATAACATTACAACAATACTGCCGTATTGTAATACAAAACTAGTCTGTATGCTAAATGTTAAGTTTCAGAACCGTTTTGCTCGGTAAAATAAAAGAAAATCATAATTACTCGGTAAATAGTCATAAAATTGGAGTACGATGCTTGAGACTAATCTTTGTCGAGGATATTTCTTTCGATTAGCAGCAAAAGGAGGTGATCGCAACTAGTTTCGAAGGCATCGGCTTCTCGGCGACGGAGAAGAAACTCTAGGCTTCTTCGCTTTGTGAAAACGCGGGCTCCACCGCAAAAACGAAACGTCTTTTATATGCGTACCTAAAAATAAGTACGTAAACGGACAACGGACTCTTTAACAATATAAGAACTGATTTACAATTTTGACTTTTTAAAGTCATCATTCTTTTTTCTCGGTAAACTACCCTTTCTGGGGCGCTTCTCCCACCAAAAATATTTGCGCGCATCTCAAAAAATGATCACCCCATCTCTCGTCTTTCCCATCTCTCGTCTTTTCATGTCAGCCCGCAAGACTCTTCGTGGCCCGCGCCCCTCGCCTTCTCCACACCAGTTTCCAAGAAGCAGAGGATCGAGTTCCCTTACAAACAATCCTTCATCCTCCCTTGCGCTCCGGCCACCGACCACTCCCCGGCGTCGGCCATGTTCTCTTCATCCTCTACTTTATGCTTCAGCTGTTCCTCCCGCCTCTGACTCCGACTACCTCCAGCTCGCCTTCAATCTATGTGCACAACGAAATGCCCATACACTGAAGCTTCAGGTACCTCAAAACCATCATCTTTTTTCTCTTGATTATTGTTTAAAATCAAATGCATAGAAGCTTCATTTACAACAAAAAGCCGAGTAGAATGCTGGGGACTGCTTAAAATCAAGGGTGTAGCATCAAATACGGCGGCTATTTGAAAACCATCAAAAGCCTTCGCTATTTGAGACTCTTGCTGATCTACAGCCTCATTTTGTTTTTTTTGTTCTAAAATAATTCTTCCTCTTCTTCTTCCCTCAAAATGATTCTTCCTTGCTCTTTACTTCTTAACTTTTTGAACTCACAGTAAAAAAATAATGTAGAATAACTTGAAATGTTTCTGTAAAAATAAGTGTGCAGCCCAAGATAGTTACATCTCACACTTTCAGGTGTTCAAAGATTCTTCTTCTTCCCTCTACGACTGCCTTGTACCCTGACTTCATAGTTTTTGTGTGGTGAGATGGTTCTAATTTTGTAAATGCTTAACATATTGTCGGTATAAGTTGCAAATATCCAATTTTTTTAATTAATTTTTGATTCGATTTAATCATTTTTGCAGTACTTCCACTAGTAACTAGTGAGTGGGATCAAGCAGAACGTATCATAAGATATGGATAATACATGTTGCTGTATTTCTCATATTTTATTCATCACAATTTATCTACTCAAACTCAATTGATTTTAAGTCTCTCGAGCAAGCGGGCATAGCTAAGTATAAGGGCAATTACTCTTTAAT